>CM062651.1:66044583-66790918 GCA_031772095.1 Zeugodacus tau | reverse complement strand
ATTGTTCGTTGCTGTTTTCGGCAGCAAACAAGCATCTTCGCATGTTTTCAAAAGGTCAAATTTATTGTCATTACCACGGCAGCCGCCGAACTTGAATTTTTCACAAGCATTCGTCTGTGAATTGTAGTAGTAACGTTCGAGATTCATGCGACATGGACCGGGTTCCTTCGGCTGCAGACATTTCGGATCTTGAAAACAGAAAATCTTTAATTTTTAAACTTCTTTTCATCGTTTTATTCACATCTACTCACCTTGCACCCGCGCTTGTGCGCCACCACCACCACCACTGACTGCTGCCTGCTTTCGTGTTTTTGTTTGTTTTTTTTTCGCCGCACTTGAAACGACACTAATCACCACGATCAGCAGTAAGACACGTAAACACCGCTGAAAATGTACCGCCATTCTGTTGTAGTGTCAATATTGAAATGAGCTCAGCATTTCATTGAAATCGTTTAGTCGCTCAGCCGTTGAGCTGTAGAAATTATCATCATGGCATATGTGGCATGCAGGCGTTAATTAAGCATTTAAAACATAAATGCTAAAAATTTGTCATATTTATTTATTTTTGTTGTGCTCACGCTCATGGTCTCTCATCGCGGCGTATTAAATGCACATATACAGTAGCGAGCAAAATTTTTACATGACAAGCGGAAGGATGGTAGGTTTAGTTGTTTACTAATTAGTTCGCTTTGAGTAGTAGTTATACCCTGAACAGGGTATATTAAGTTTGTCACGAAGTTTGTAACACCCAGAAGGAAGCGTCGGAGGCCCTATAAAGTATATATACAAAAGATCAGTATGTTGAACTGAGTCGATTTAGCCATGTCCGTCTGTCTGTCTGTCCGTCTGTATATATACGAACTAGTCCTTCAGTTTTTAAGATATCGTTTTGAAATTTTGCAGATGTTATTTTCTCTTAAAGAAGCTGCTCATTTGTCGGAACTGCCGATATCGGACCACTATATCATATAGCTGCCATACAAACTGAACGATCGGAATCAAGGGCTTGTATGGAAAACTTCCGCATTTTACTACATATCTTCCCGAAATTTGGTGTGAGTTATTGTTCATAGAAATAATTTAATCTCCGAAAAAAATGTTCAGATCGGTTCACTATAGCATATAGCTGCCAGTAGAGTAAGTTTTTTACTTACTTTTTCTTACGTCTTTAGATTTGCTTAAACACAAAGTTACTAAAAGAAATGCACCTGTGAAGGATATATTAGCTTCGGTAAAGCCGAAGTTAACGTTTTTTCTTGTTTTTATTTAAATCCGAGGAGTAAAAATTTAAAACAATTTAAAAGTGAAAACTTTCAGACTTTGGACAAATAGATTATGTAATTTGATTCCGTAAGGCTCCCTATTAAGGGGCTATGTCAAATTGTTGGTATAATGAGATAAGCCATTTGCCTGACCATTTGAAATCCGACATTGTTGTTGTAGCAATAGAAAATAGTTTCCAAATAATTCTTAGAAAAGCTGCCGAGTTGACATTCTTTGGTCGGATAACAATCTGGGTCCGTTCCGGTTACGTAAACCAGAATTTCGAGAAAACAGACATCAGCCTTAGTTCCTATATTTAACGAGATCGGCTATACTGAAGAAATAGTGTTGAATTTGACCAGAAAAATGGTCTGATAAGGCGTAGTCGTGGTGGATATATTTCTGAAAGTTTGTTCAAAGACTAAATCTGGTGAAAATTATGTACTAAAAAGCAAAAATATCGGCTATTTCATTCTCTGTGATTTATTTCTAATAAAGTATCTTATCCTTCTAAAGAACTTCTTTACTTTTTAGTTTTCTACGATATTGAACACGATGAAGCACTCCGAAGTTTGATATGTATCAAATAGATTTGTGGCCTGATTTCTCTCAGTTTTAGTACGAAATTTTCTCTATTTCTTTCCTGATGTTGTGATATAACTGCACGTATCTATAGTTCTACACTTTTATCAAATATTTTGTGTTTTAGACACATTTAATTCTCATTCTGACATTGAATTAGAGATAGTCTAGGTTAGAAACTGACCTCAACTAAATGCCATACTAATATTTTCTACATCACTGTATTTATTAGATTTATTTTTTCACGCAATTCAAGCATTCTCTCAAGTTGAGGCATTTGAAAAAAAAACAACACCAACAACATAAACAACATAAACAATAACATGACAGCAGATAATCGCTGCTAACAATGTGTTTTATTAAACAAACTAATAGAAATATGAAAATACATATAAATCATACGTACATACATATATACATATATACATACAAATGGCCAGACTAGTATTATTATTATGCAGAAAAAGACCGACAGTTGTACAAAAGCAAATAGACATTTTTTTTTTGTTTTTATTCACTTGTTGTTATTCGTCTATTTGCCTACCACATTTCTGGGTATGTTTTTTGTTGATTTTTTTTTTCTGGATTGTTTTTATATTTTTTTTTTGCTTTTTTCAGGTGATATTTTTCGTCAAAAATATTTACAATTGAGTAATTGATTTAATGCTAAGCTTTTATATGCTCGCTAAGCGCGTTAAGGTCGCTAAGTGGCAATTACTATGAACTCAAAATTAAATTATGAATTAGTCAAAACAAACAACTACACAACAAAAAAAAAAAAACAACAAAAGTAAAAAAATCATAATAACTAAATTGAATAAGTAGTAGTATTTCATAAATTGGATTGATTTAAGTGAGTGGCGTTATTAACTTGATTTATGGGCACGTGCTTGCAGGATATTTTTTTAAATCATTTTTTTATCAAAATTGAATTCATTGAATTGAAATTAATACGCATAAATTCGAGGTTATGTTTCACGTGAAAAAATAAAATCATACGAGTTAGGATTTAACGGGTAGAACTATAACACCCTCCAGTTCTGTAAAATCGTAAGCTATTCTTATATTCTCGAGACTAAACAAAGCTGAAGAGAATACATGGAATACAGGTGCTCTTATTCAATCTATTTCTCCTTCAGCTATTGGGAAGATACCTTCTTTGTACGCATAAAAGAGTCAATGTTTGTGGCGGGCATAAAGTAAAGTTCTTCTCTGATAAACCCTTTTTAGTTTGCTTCAAACCTAGTGATTTCAACTATCCATCGCCCAGATAACTGGGGATCCAAAAAGCAGCCGAGTTAGTTAGCTTAAGCAACACCGAGAAGAGTAGAATTCTGTGCTTTTGAATCAGCAAAAAACATTCTCAAAGTAGTTATAGTACTTCCCCGTCTATAAATCCAAGTTTGTTATAGTACAAACTGCCGTGGAACTGGGCTTTGACCTCAATCATAAGAAATGCATATCTTAGTTCTCATATCCTGAGTATACATAGGATCCTTGTCTTTTCAATCAGTAATCCTCAAACCTCTCTCTACCCTCTTTAAGAGCGAGGTTTATTTTTCCATTATTAGTGAATCGCTGAAGCGCATGTCAATGAAATACTTATGAGTTGAGCTAATTGTTGATAACACTCATTAAGTAGATTTTAAACATGAGCACAGAATCTGTTCAATTAATTGCCTATCTGAAATAATTAAAATATTATTATTCAAATAATTCAAGTACACGTTATTTTCTAACAACAACAACAACAACAAGCATAGAACTGACAAAATGCGACTAGTTTATTTACTAACTGTATTTCAATATTCAAACCAGCGCAGTGGATGTGTGGTTGCAAGTGGTTAGAGAAATAGCCGTGACTGTGCGCTCTCTATTGCTGAATTTTATAATAAAATTCTCTACCAACCTTAGTGATACCGGTTCTTAAATTTACCCACGCACTTGGTTATATTCGAATTTTCCTGCTGGGTTATAACAATTCATACTGATATATATTTTCTGTGAGGTTCGTTATACCACTTACATATGTACATATAATGAACACTCACACGATCTCTTTGAGACCTTCATACTTCCATACATACATCACATAAGACACACAGTATCTTCGCCAGGAAGCTATTCAGAAGGGTCAGCATATGCACGAACATGACTTATGAGTTGGACTGAAGTACTGAGTACCCAGTTGGCTCACTCAATAAAGTTGACTGAGTGTGAGATTTCGCAGTGCAGTTGCACTTAAACTATATCATTTGTAGTTGTTATTATTGTTATATTATCACACTGCTAGATGCAATGCGGTTCGTTTGAAACTGTAATCGAGGCAAAGTGCTTTACTGGAAATTTAATTACATGAATTGCACATACATATGTAGTCATATGTATTTATAATATGTAGTTCATAAATATATTACCGCATTGTCCAATACATATGTTATTAGGAATATGCAATTAATTAGAATAAATTTTCTATAAATCAGTAATTAAGTCATTATGCAATGCGTTTAACTGCGTTTGGGAGCCTTCATATGAATGATGTGCGTTCATATGTATGACTGGGTATATATTACGATTTAGATTTTTATACAGACATATTTAAATAAACGTATCATTCATACCTGATTTTGTAACTTATTCAAGTAAAATGTCAGTATATTTACTAAATTACTGCTTCCATTAAGTTCGGCTCTAAGCATGAATAGCAGTGTTTACATTGAAATATGCAAAGTATTATTAAATGCCTTCAACTCTTGTCAGTATTTATGTATTAATTTCATTAATTCGATTTTAATTTGCTGTTATAATTTATTGTTTTAACAGTTGTTTAAGCTACCTGTCTATGAGTAATGGCTCTTAATTGTTTCATTAGCACTGCGTTTAGTAACTAAATGCTTACTAAATCAATATTTTTCACACTAGCTGGTACTGTCTATTGTATGAAATATGTTTTAGGTATTTATTATTGTTATATCTGATTAAAATTCATGGTCATTATGTTATCTCTTTTCTTATTCAATTCGCAATTGTACACTAAATAGTAATACAGAGCGTATGAGTAATATTCAGAAGACTTTCGATATATTTATGTATGCACATTAGGGTGGGTCAATTTGTATGGAGCAAAAAAATGCACCAAGCGGTACGATGAATTCTAAGAAAATTTGCCCATGAAATCATGGGTCTAAAATCAAAATGGAGCTTCCGGTTTTTAACGAGAAACTTTTCATTTTGTTTTTTTTATATGTTACCTATCCACCTATAAAAATTAAAATAATAATAAATAAAACAAGTGCAAATCAAACAAACAATCGACAGTGTAACAGAAATTGGAATGATTTGATTTTTTTTAATAAATGAAAAGGAAAACAGTAACAACTACAAGAGTCGAAAACATAAAGCAGTGACCGTACAGAAAAATACCGTTATATGGGAGGTGGCCGTAGTTTTTGCCCAATTTTAATCATTTTCATAATCTCACCTAACTAGAGGTGATAATCTAAAATGTATACAAAATTTACACGAAATCGATAAAGTAGTTCCAGAGATTTACATATGCACCAAAAGTTGGCGGTGACATGCCAAAATTTTCATATATTCGGATTTCTGGCTGCAATACAACACGAATACCAAACTCAAGATGTTTCCCTTCAAAAATTACCGTTATATTGCAGGTGGGCGTGGTTTTTGTCCGCTTTTGATAATTTTCCAAATATCGCTTACATAGGCATAATGTAATACGTATACAGAATTTAAAAAAAAGCGTTGAGGTGGTTCCAGAGATATACATATGAACTCATAAGTGGGCAGTGCCACGCCCCCTATAAAAAATTTCTGTACTGTCGAATTTTCTGCTTAAATACAACATCACATTAAACCAAATTTGAGCAAATTAGCTTCGATATCTACAAAACAAGCAAACAATCGACAGTGGAATAGGAATTGGATTTTTTTTTACAAAATACAATATACGAAAGATTCTCGTTAAAAACCGGAAGCTCGATTTTCAATTTAGACCCATGGTTTCTTATG
Source organism: Zeugodacus tau (assembly GCA_031772095.1). Classification (NCBI taxonomy): domain Eukaryota; kingdom Metazoa; phylum Arthropoda; class Insecta; order Diptera; family Tephritidae; genus Zeugodacus; species Zeugodacus tau. The sequence goes on along the minus strand of CM062651.1, from coordinate 66,785,041 downwards.
CAAATTTTCTTAGAATTCATCGTAGTTTACGATTTTGATAACCGCTTTGTCAAGAAAAAAATTGACCCACTCTAATGTACATACAGTTTTCAACAAAAAATTACGAAAAATACTATAAATTTCGTCAAATTCGTTGAGTCGAAGTGAAGTTGGTTGATTGGTTATAATTTAGAATCCAAAATGAAGTGGAGTACATTTTTAGTTATAGTCTCCCAACTATGTTCGAACTCCAATCCTAACCTAACCTAATCTAATTTCTAACAAATTTTCGATTGATGTAAGGGAATACTTTTGTGATGTATCAGTGTGCCTCGGCCCTGTTGCTTCGTAATAACCGTCTATTTCCCATAAAAGTAACTACTTCGTTTTTCATAATGATTTCCTGACATATGTCGTTTGTTGGATTTTGGTCAAAAATATATCAGTTTTAAAATAACTAAAAACAGAGGCATAATCATTTGTGTTTTATAAAAAAATCTGCTTCCAAACTAAGCTCTCTTTTATATCAAAATTTCCATAAAAAAGTGGTATCAGTCTCAGGATTTTCTTATCAATTCCATAGTTTAGTACAAAAATTTTGAAATTTTTCTCCGCTGGTATATTTTGGTTTCGAAGATATGTGTCCTAACAATCCAAGACGAAGTACTATTCTCGAAACGAATATTTAAATCTTCGTTTAATTTTTTGTGAGGCTGGTCGATTTTAATTTTTTGTGAGGCTGGTCGATTTGTCATTTATTTGATATTTTTGGATCTTTTGAAATGTTAGTAAGGAATATTAGATTTCTCCTCATTAGGAGACCGTTGCCATCAACTAGCAATTATGATTTTCTTTTATGAGAGTCACAAAGGCAGTTGGTTTCGAAAAGGGTTTTTGGTAGAATTACAAATAAATCTGATGTTAAGAAAGCAATATATTATACATTTCGAATCATTCGCTCTAAACTTAATTTAATTTTTTTTGTATCCAAAAGCCGATCGAGAACATGGACCTCACACTCACACTGTTTTCACATGGAACCTTTGATTAAAAAAAAAATAATAAATTTTTTTTCATATTTATTAACTATTTTTTTTTATATTTGCCAAGTAACAGAAACTCAGCTTATAACAAGATAAAACCGATTTTTTCAAATCACTAGTATATAATACTACATATACATATATAATATAATATTTTGTACAGCTGCTGTGCGCAGTGACCTTATGCTGTTGTTGCCTCTTACGCAATTGGAATTACAGGTACTTCATCCTGATTACGAAAGCATGTTGCTTCGCAAGCTGCTTTGCTCTCGAAATTGTTTTTATTACCACCACAACCGCCGAACTCCTCACAACGATGAGTGTTTGCATTGAAGGTATAACGGCCAGTCCCAGAGCAATGACCGCCAACACGAACATGGAAGCAATCTGGAAATAAAAAATACGATAATTGCCTATTATAATATGCGACATCATTTGCGAATAAAATATTAACTACAAACCTGTAAAGTAATCGTTGGCCACCTCGATGGTATCCTTATCGCTCAAAGCCTGCAGTGAGGCAATGAAGCAGGTGGCAAAGTACAGTGTTTGTGCGAATTTCATCCTGTACGAATTTGTTGTTGTGTGCTGTTATTAAGCGATAAATAATACATATATGTATATAATTTTTACTCTTCGTTATTGCCGCTTGGCTGTTGACGCTTGAGATTCTAATGGCGCAATTATGCCCACCAAGGGCCTTCCAAGCTTTTAAGTAGTGTCACCCTGAGTCGCCGCCATCGCACCTTTTCTCCTCAATTCAATACTTCATATTGTTATTATTTTGATCTTTTAATTTTTATATTCTCGCAGCATGTGTCACGTAGGCCACTATAGATTTGTTCGGTTGTTTTTAACATCTAAAACTAAATGAGTTAGATATAGAGTTATACATGCCAAAGTGATCAGGGCGACGAGACTTCAATTCTGCATGCCTTTGCATAAAATACTTAAGAGATGAGCTAATTGTTTACTACACCCATTAAATAGATTTGGTTTAAATGCAAATAAGGGTTATGTAAAATTATTATTGTTATTCTGTTTAAATAAATCTATAGTCCTTGGTATAAACACGGGCACATGTGCCAGCACAGAATCTCTTTAATTAGTTGCCTAATATATAATAGTTTATATTGATACAAACAAAATAATATATATATTCTGTGAGGCTCGATATTCCATATATACATAATAAATACTCACACGATCTCTTTGAGACCTATGTACATGCCATAAGACAAACAGTATCTTCGCCAGGAAGCTATTCAGAAAGGTCAGCATACGCACGAATATGACTGATGAGTTGTACTGAAGTACTGACTGGTCAGTTGGTTTACTCAATACCAAGAAGACTGAGTATGATATTTCGCAGTGCAGTTGCACTTAAATTATATCATTTGTGGTTGTTATTATTGTTATATTATCACACAGCTGGATGCAATGCGGTTCGTTTGAAAATGTAAGCGGGGCACATTCCTTCACCGGAAACTTAATTACATGATTTGTCCATACATATGTAGTCATATATTTATAATATGTAGTTAGTAAATATATTACTGCATTGTCCAATACATATGTTATTAGGAATATGCAATTAATTAGAATAACTGCGTTTGGGAGCCTTCATATGAATGATGTGCGTTCATATGTATTGTATGTATGTTATTGGCGTTCAACCGTTTAGCCGGTTAAAGCCGAATCGATGAGAGCGCGCCACTCTTCTCTTTCCTTCGCAGTTCGGCGCCAGTTGGAGATTCCAAGTGTAACCAGGTCGCTCTGCACCTGGTCCCTCCAACGGAGTGGAGGTCTTCCCCTTCCTCGGCTTCCTCCGGCGGGTACTGCATCGAACACTTTCAGGGCTGGAGTGTTTTCGTCCATTCGGACAACATGACCTAGCCAGCGTAGCCGCTGTCTTTTTATTCGCTGAACTATGTCAATGTCGTCGTATAACTCGTACAGCTCATCGTTCCATCGTCTGCGGTATTCGCCGTTGCCAATGTTCTGAGGACCATAGATCTTGCGCAAAATTTTCCTCTCGAAAACTCCTAGTGTCGTCTCATCTGATGTTGACATCGTCCAAGCTTCTGCACCATAAAGCAGGACGGGAATGATAAGCGACTTGTAGAGTTTGATTTTGTAGCTTGAATCTGATGCAGTGATCCAGAGCGTATGAGAAATCTAGAGAAGACTTTCGATATAGTCGTACATAGCACAATAAGATCATAACTCAGCAATATCATTTCTAAAAGGTCGTCATATTTACTTAAGACCTTCTCTAAATAATATTGTACTCAAGAATAACGACAAGCATTTGTTTCAAGCGAATATCTGTATAGTTATACATATGCGAATATTTTCATACGAGAATATTAAAGCTATTTCATGAATATCTGTATTAAATTTTAATACATATAAGCAAAATCAAAAGAGATATATATTAGTTAAAACAGTATTTAAAAAAATATTCTTTAACATACTTCTGTACATATATTTTTGAAAAATTCGCAATAAGTTGGCGATTTTTTATATAAAAACTAGCAGACGCGGCCACACGTTTTTGTGGCTAGGTATACATTAAATTAAGTTGGTCCAATCTTGGCTTCGGCGACGATATTGATTACTCGAGGTCAATTTATGTTACGCAGCATGATGACAACTCACACTACTTTTAATTGCAAAGTGAGTGATGATAGTACAGCCAATTTTAAATAGTTTGGGATAATTGACTACGTCATCCTGGTTTGTAGCTGTGTCAACTCTCCTGGACCGAAATTCTAAATTGTCGCATTAAGATCGAAGAGATTCTTGTTTTTTTACCACCAATATAGGTCATTCAAACAGTCATTTATGGTTATCATATTGAGGTTTCATGTCAGGAAAACTTCTCTTTCAAGTCAATGAAGTGACAGAAATCTGTTGGAAATGCTATTATTCCATCGATGTGTCAATTGCGACCCTACCATTTCCAACTGCTTCTACAATCGCAATTTGATATTGTTGCAAAAACACTCATATGTTAGTTGTTAATTGGCGATACTTTATGTGTCGCCACAAATTAAATGACTTAGGCATGCGATTAGCCCGTCAGTAACAGTTGATCCAGGAATAATTGGAAGAGTCTGGCGTAAATCACCTGCTAACAGAATCCTGGCTCCACCAAAAACGTTTATCGACAATCAAGATCTTTTAAAGTCCTGTGCAGTACCTCCAGCGACTTCTTGAATATTTGGAAAATCTTCGTTATAGCGCTATTTTTGACGATTTTGTCAACTGGTTTTTCGTTCTTTTGCAATTTAGGAGTAATTTCAAGGCCGAATGTGCCGTTTGTTTGCCTACTAACAGGTGCCTATTCCCGTTAACGTTGGAAACCTTGGAACCTTGGTGAAAATGAGTGAAATTGGTTCTGGAATTACATCAGCCCTCGTATACTATATATGATGATTTTCTATTGGACTTTATGCCGAATATATAGATCATATTGTGTGTTATCTTAATAAAATTACATCAATAAATTGCGAGAGTGTAAAATGTTCGGTTGGACGTGAACTTAGCCTTTCCTTATTTTTTACAAATTGTTTTGGGCTATCGACACAACCTTATACAATTGAACAATAACAAAAATATTTTAACAAAGCAACAATGACTACGTTCAAAATATTATTTTTTTGTTTTCTCTTTTTATATTTTTCTTGTCAACACGAATAAAATTCTCCTATTGATATCTTCCTCGCAATTTTTCCATATTCACTCACTTTCTAATCTTTTTCCGGCCTTCCACGAATATTTCAAGACTAAAATTAGCCAGATCGGTTTGAACTTCAACAACCAATAACTTCCCGATTTTAGAAAATTTTTAATTTTCTTCGCGGAAAGTTAAAAAAATTTAGGAGGATGAAAAATAGATGTTGTCCGATTCTCCACCCTAGCCGATATGCACGCTAAGATTCACGAAAATCGGTCGAGCGGTTTCAGAGGAGTTCAATAACGTACACCGTGACACGAGAATTTTATATATTAGATATAAAACAAAGCTACCAACCTCTTTTAAGCACCCTATATATTGGCCAAACCAAACGTCAAATTATCATAAACGCTACATGAATTGATTGACAATTATTTTGTTGTGTTGACAAATTTTTTTAAAAACGTTTTAAGTTCATCGAACTCGTCATATTTACTTACAATTTCAATAAAGATGACTTTTTTATATTTATGTATATATGTAGATGGTGGATTATATTTTTCAATTTACTATTTTAATAACCTTTTTGTAGTATGACTACTTTTCTATTGCTCTATTTACCATCTTTTTGAGGTTTGAAAATGGAAGAAAGTCGCTAAGCGTAGACCTAATATTGGCGATCGTTTTAATTGATTTGTGAATCGGTACATTGTTTTGATGAAACAGCATGTTTTTCTCTTTCAAATGTTTTTGTTATCGAAGATTTCGGCCTTCGGTACCAATAATAATACAGTAGAACTTTTCAAACTCGAATCACCATAATCAACAAAAAAAACTTCGAATTAGAGAGACTTTAGAATTTTCATTAAAACATACGATTTTTCAAAAAGGCGTAAAATGTAGATTCATTTGTTGCTGTTTACTATTGTTTGGCTCTTGACGTCTGTATCCCATGACTTTGTTACATGATTTATACAATCCCTATATAATCCCTAATATAGAGGGACTCTTTTAAAATTCTGCCTCGATAGAAAAATTTTAAATTTTGTATTCTGCCCTGATCGAAAAGTTCGATTTATGGAAGGAGATTTGTATGAAATTTGATTTCTAAACGTTATTATCAATTCAAGTGTTCGATTTATGGAGATCTTCGAGTTATAGAAGTTCGAGTTATGGAAGTTCCACTCTATATATATAGAATAGTCGCTATTGACAATTTTCCTTTTTTCAAGCTGATTATTTGTCTGATTGAGTTGCAGTTATAAAAGATTTTTATAAAAAGCTAACGAAAGCTTGGTGTCACTCTTAACTTAGATCCCAACCAACGCTTCTGAATATCTAAGGTAATCTTCAATTATGCACTTAGAAATCATCGTCCGATAAAAAGAGGCAATTTCAAATGACAAGAACCTTTTGCTAATTTATCCATTATGGCCTGATATCTGGCCCCATTATTTTGCTTCCAAAGAATTATGTGTTCCAAATGAAGTATGTGTGTCCATTCTTTAAACTCCTTAAACAAATTGTATAATTAGTTACATTATAGAAGAAAATACACGATATGAAGGCATAATCCCTGCTAATGCTGTATATAAGGCGTTCTCCCACCCTCGTAAATATGGTTTTGTCGCAATAAAATTTAATTTTTGTAATTCTTTTTGCACTATTCATAAGAATTTCGAAATTACGCAGCATTCAAGTGTGTCAATCCAAACGTTAAACCAATTAAAAATCGACGACGAAAGTAGTAAATCCATAGTTCAAACTAACAATGTCAACAAAAAAATTAAAAACAAAATAAACAAATACACTTCACGTGTACGAATCGCTACAAGGATGATGATAACGCGAACAGATTGCGGCGAAGCGCTCAAAGTGAATGAAGCTAAAATAAAGCTTTTTGATGTCACACTGAGTACATATGTATGCATAAATATATATATATATATACAATATATTTCTGACTTATGATTTATATGGTGTGCAATTATGTTATTTATGATCGCGCTGAAACTCAGCTAAACGAAAGCTTTTACTTCTACAATATTTTGTGGACTTCAAGCTCTATGCGGCTTTTCGAAACATAAGCTTAAAGTATACTATACTACACTCTGTATTATTATAAAAAAATACAACAAAAACAAGTAAGGAAGGGCTAAATTCGGGTGTAACCGAACATTTTATACTCTCGCAATTTATTTATTTAATTTTATTTATATTATATAATACACAATTTGACCCACATATTCGTCATATATATTGTATAAAGTCCATTGAAAGTTGGAAACCATAATATTAGGTTAGAAGCACCGAGGTCCTCATGTTCGATATATGGGGACTTAAAAACCTGTGGTCCGATTTCGGAATGGGGCTGCCGCACTATAAACATAGTATTTGTGCAAAGTTCTGCACCGATATCTTCACTAGTGCTTACTTTATATATTGTACAGTATACGATTCCAATCGTCTTCAAAGTTCTGGTATATAGGAAGTAGGCGTGGTTGTGAAGCGATTTAGCCTATTTTCACAACATATCATTGGGATGTAAGGAAACTATTACAAGCCAAGTTTCATTGAAATCGGTCGAGTAGTTCCTGAGATATGGTTTTTGACCCATAAGTGGGCGATGCCACGCCCATTTTCCATTTTGTAAAAAATCTGAGTGCAGCTTTCATCTGCATCAGCTTTCTTTCTTATGTGAAATTTAGTGTTTCTGACGTTTTTCGTTAGTGAGTTAATCCACTTTTAGTAATTTTCAACCTAACCTTTGTATGGGAGGTGGGCGTGGTTATTATCCGATTTCTTTCATTTTTGGACTGTATTAAGAAATGGCTAAAAAAACAGAAAGTTCGGTTTATATAGCTCTATTGGTTTGCGCCTTGAATTTGGCTCGGATTAAGAAAAATCGAGCGGGTCCTGCTATAGAATATCTTATCAAATCAAACTTCACGCCATAATTAGTAACTTAAAAGATCTGGGATGGGGATCAAGCCGAACCTCTTGGTGGTTAATGTAAATCGTGTAATGAATACTAGGTTTGAGGAGACGTTCTCTTTGAAACCAACAGTTGGTAATGCATTAATTAATTTTAGATAAGACAATTCTGCGTTCAATCTTTCACTTAGTCTTTTACCATGCATTCTAAGAGTCTCAAGAGCTGTTCTATTCCGTAGTACAATTTTAGTAAATTTTCCGATATTTCTTTACATTTATTTATATTATACATAGCTTCACTAATTTAATTTAAACAATAATTTTTACAATTCTCCACAAATTTTTGGGTGTTTTCTTCAGGGACCGTAAATAATGATTATCGTTCCGATTTTTAAGTAAAAAAATCAATCGCTTAGAATCGCCACACAAACAAAAGGATAACGTCATTGTAATCCTTTTTGGACGATATTTCCATTTCCACAATGATTTTTTAAATACAGATTTTTATGATTTTCTTCACAGTTAATGATTAATTTTGAGTAATTTATAAAAAATCATAAATAATCATCATTTTTGAACAAAAAAATAAAAATCATAAATAATCATCATTTTTGAACAAAAAAATAAAAATCATAAATAATCATTATATTTGATTTTTATATTTTTTGCTGAAAATAAAACCCACTTTTGGATTACATGTTTGTTATTAAGTTTTTTGGTACTATTTTTTCATGTCCTTTTAGAATGACATGAAAATATTGGAATGGCATCAAAATATCATGGACCAAATTTCATTGAAATTGGTCCAGTAGTTTCTGAGATATGGTTTTTGACTCATTTAGGCTGTGGCAAAATCATATCTTAAATTTGATCCTTCAGCTATGTTCTAAAAGGACATGAAAAAATAGTACCGAAAACTTAATAACAAACATGTAATCCAAAAGTGAGTATTATTTCGAGCAAAAAATATAAAAATCAAATATAATGATTATTTATGATTTTTATTTTTATTGCTCAAAAGTAATGATTATTTATGATTTTTTACAAATTACTCAAAATTAATCATTAACTGTTAAGTAAATCATAAAAATCATTATATAAAAATTATTTTTTGATTGATAATTTGATAACGATTACGGCCCCTTTGCCTTACTTTTCTTTTCTTTGCCTTTTTATTTGGCTTGGAATTTTTGCCTGCTGGTGCATTGTTCGTTGCTGTTTTCGGCAGCAAACAAGCATCTTCGCATGTTTTCAAAAGGCGAAATCTATTGTCATTACCATGACAGCCGCCGAAGATGAATTTTTCACAAGTATTCGTCTTGGCATTGTAGTAATAGCTTTCGATATACATGCGACATAGACCGGGTTCCTTCGGCTGCAGACATTTCGGATCTGGAAAACAGAAAATTTTTAATTTTCAAACTTCTTTTCATCGTTTTATTCAACTCTACTCACCTTGCACCCGCTCTTGTGCGCCTCCATCACCACCCGCATTGTTCGTTGCTGTTTTCGGCTGCAAACAAGCATCTTCGCATGTTTTCAAAAGGCGAAATCTATTGTCATTACCATGACAGCCGCCGAAGATGAATTTTTCACAAGTATTCGTCTTGGCATTGTAGTAATAGCTTTCCATATTCATGCGACATGGACCGGGTTCCTTCGGCTGCAGACATTTCGGATCTGGAAAACAGAAAATTTTTAATTTTCAAACTTCTTTTCATCGTTTTATTCAACTCTACTCACCTTGCACCCGCTCTTGTGCGCCACCACCACCACCACTGACTGCTGCCTGCTTTCGTGTCTTTGTTTGTTTTTTTTTCGCCGCACTTGAAACGACACTAATCGCCACGATCAGCAGTAAGACACGTAAACACCGCTGAAAATGTACCGCCATTCTGTTATAGTGTCGCTCAGCCGTTGAGCTGTAGAATTTATCATCGTGGCATATGGGGCATGAAGGCGTTATTTAAGCAAAAATTTAATACATAAATGCTCAAAATTTGTCATATTTATTTATTTTTGTTGTGCTCACGCTCATGGTCTCTCACCGCGGCGTATTAAATGCACATATACAGTAGCGAGCAAAATTTTTACATGACAAGCGGAAGGATGGTAGGTTTAGTTGTTTACTAATTAGTGCGCTTCGAGTAGTAGTTTTTATTTAAATCCGAGGAGTAAAAATTTAAAATAGTTTTCAAGTTAAAATTTCCAGACTAATTAGACAAATAGATTATGTAATTTGATTCCAAATCCCTATTGAGGGGCCACTTCAATTGATAGGGTTTTAACTGATAAGCCATTTATCTGACTAGTTGAAATCCAACAATAGAAAATAGTTTCCAAATAATTTTTATAAAAGCTACAGAGTTGACATTCTTTGGTCGAATAACAATCTGGGTACATTCCGGTTACGAAAACCAAAATTTCGTGAAAACAGACATCAGACTTAGTCCATATATTTGACGAGATCGGCTATACTGCAGAAATATGATGCAGAATCTTACCAGAAAAATAGTCTGATAAGGCGTATTCGCGCTAGCAATATCCCTGAAAGGCTGTGCAAAGATTAAATCTAGTAAAATTTATGTACTAAAAAGCAAAAATATCGGCTATTTCATTCTCAGACTCTGTGATTTATTTCGAATAAAGTATCTTATCCTTCTAAAGAACTTCTTTACTTTTTAGTTTTCTACGATATTGAACACGATGAAGCAATCCGAAGTTTGATGTGATATATATCAAATATATTTGTGGCCTGATTTCTCTCATTTTCGCTACAAAACTCTCTCTATTTCATTCCTGGTGTTGTGATATAACTGCACGTATCTATAGTTCTACACTTTTATCAAATATTTTGTGTTTTAGACACATTTAATTCTCATTCTGTCATTGAATTAGAGATAGTTTAGGTTAGAAACTAATCTCAACTATGTGTTACTAATATTTTCCTCAACACTGTATTTATTAGATTTATTTTTTCACTCAATCCAAATATTCTCTCAAGTTGAGGCATTTGAAAGAAAAAAACAACACCAACAACATAAACAATAACATGACAGCAGATAATCGGGATTTTTTTAAATTTTTTTTATCAAAATTGAATTCATTGAATTGAAATTAGTACGGATAAACTCGAGGTTATGAGTTGAGCTAATGAGTTGAGCTAATTGTTTATTACACTCAATAAGTAGATTTTATGCAAATGCAAAGTAAGGCTTATGTAAAATTAATACCGTCATTCCATTTAAATTATTCCACAGCCTTTGCTGTAAACATGAGCACACATGTGCCAGCACAGAATCTGTTCAATTAGTTGTCTATCTGAAATAATTAAAATATGATTATTCAACAACACGAAACAAACCTACACAATGCGACTAGTTTATTTACTAAATGAAAAATGAGCCTATGACAGACTAAACTGTGTAATGCTAATTAAACTATTATATTTAGTAAGGTGGAGAATGCACTGAGTGCAACCCTTCAAGAAAATGCAATCATAACTTGTATTTCAATATTCAAACCAGCGCAGTGGATGTGTGGTTGCAAGAGGTTAGAGAAATAGCCGTGACTGTGCGCTCTCTATTGCTGAATTTTATAATAAGATTCTCTATCAACCTTAGTGATACCGGTTCTTAAATTTACCCACGCACTTGGTTATATTCGAATTTTCCTGCTGAGTTATAATAATTCATACTGATATATATTTTCTGTGGGGTTCGTTATTCCACATACATACATATAATGAACACTCACACGATCTCTTTGAGACATGCATGACTTAAGACATAACACACGCCGTATCTTCTCAAGGAAGCTATACAGAAGGGACAGCATACGCAACAACATGACTGATGAGTTGGACTGAAGTACTGACTGCCCAGTTGGTTTACTCAATACCAAGAAGACTGAGTGTGAGATTTCACAGTGCAGTTGCACTTAAATTATAATACGAGGGCTGCTATATATATTTCTGGCCTAATAATGAAAATAGGAATATTTATCAACGAAAATGGTTTTATTGTTTTTCAAAATATTTTCCATCAAGATTTATACACTTTTGCATGCGCTCAAACCAATTTTCGAAGCACTTTTTTTGAGCCTTTTTTTGAGCGATTGTCAAATTGTGCGGGATCCAACGAGAACAAACTAGTGATGAGCGATATTTCACTACCGGTGATTTTTTCACTGTGATCTAAAAATCGCTTATAGCAACAGCGATCAATTTTTGTAAATATCAGTGATTTAAAATCGCTATTGCAGTTAAGTAATTTGAGTTCGATCACAATAGCTATAGAGAAGTTCAGTGCTTTTGTTCGATCACAGTACATATAGGTGTTCAGTAATTCTAATTCGATCACTATAGCAATAACAGTTCAATAATTCTAGTTCGATCACTGTTGCAATAGCAGTTCAGTGTTTCTAATTTGATCACTGTAGCAATAGCAGTTCAGTGATTCTAATTCGATCACTGTAACAATATCAGTTCGAAAGTAGCAATCACTGTTCAGTAACAATATCAGTTCGAAAGTAGCAATCACTGTTCAGTACCAGTATCAGTTCGAAAGGAGCAATCACTGTTTAGTAACAATATCAGTTCGAAAGTAGCAATCACTGTTCAGTAACAATATCAGTTCGAAAGTAGCAATCACTGTTCAGTACCAGTATCAGTTCGAAAGGAGCAATCACTGTTTAGTAACAATATCAGTTCGAAAGTAGCAATCACTGTTCAGTAACAATAGCTGCCATCGATTGGTCACTTCTCTGCTCGCTATCTTTGGGCGCTGCTCGCCTGTCAAAAATTTTACATGTGAAAGCAACAACAAAGATATCTAGTTGAATTCGTGCTGGAGAGTATGCGAATACCTCATTAAAATTTCAATAGTCGCTTGCTGGGTGCTACCAAGTTTTGTTTTACTTATTCTAGAACCATTTTACTATTGTGAACGGCTCAAAGGACAAATTACGGTCAAAATAATAAAAATTGTTATACACAAATTTGAAATTGAAAAGGGCAGGCGAAGATAAATCGTTAGTATATTTGTATTGAATTTATTGAATAAAAAACTTTAATAAAAATTAAATTTGTTGCAGAAAACGTTAGACATAGACGGTGGTTGAAGAGTTCAGTGCGACCAAGTATATACAATTCGATTTCAGTGCTGCCAGTTTGTATGGAAATTTGGAAAGTTTGTTCGATTGGCTTGTCTATAGCAGTTAGCCAATCGATGACAGCTAATATCAGTTCGAAAGTAGCAATCACTGTTCAGTGGTCACAGTAGAAATTTTAGTTGTGATTTCGATAATTTTGGATACGGTGATTACAAAAGCAGTTAAATGTACCCAAAATGTATTAATTAGTTAATAGTGATTACAAAAGCAGGTAAATTTTGGATATTGTTAAAATTAATAAAAATGTATATGTAAAAAATTAAAAAAAAAATTGGAGTACAAATTCTCATAAATTCGTTTTTTTGTTGTGATCGCAATAGCAATAAAAAATCACAGTGATTTAAAAGTAGCAATCACTGAAATCACAGTGATTCAAAAATAGCAATATCGCTCATCACTAGAACAAACCTTTTTTACGGCCAGGTGTTCATACAATATCGAATGTATGCTGGTGGGAGAAATGCATAGGCATGGCTCTATCTGAAGCTATGTTACATGACGGTCTTGCATTATCAGTTCACGTACGGCACAACGGCTGTTTTTGGACGACCTTCACGGAATTCGTCTTTGAGCGAGCGTCGGCCACGATTGAATTCGTTGTACCAGTTTTTCACAGCGCTATAGGATGGTGCTTCATAGCCATACAAAGATTTTAGTTCATCGATGCACTCTTGTCGCGATAATCCACGTCGAAAGTTGTGAAAAATGATCGCACGAAAATGTTCACGAGTTAATTCCATTTTTTGGCCGAGATGAATTTTTTAATTCCCTGTAAATAAAACAATTCACGATTAAATGACAAAACGTTCTGAGTGATGTTATGCTAAAAAATGTCAAACTTTCCAATAGAAATGCCAGATTGCTCCTGGCAACACTTAGTGTTGCCTAGGCCAGAAATATATATAGTAGCCCTCGTAGTGGCACTCATTTAACGTTGCAATTATATAAAAATAGTATATTTGCAATATGCCAACATAAATTAAATAAGCGCTCTTTGGCAATATTGTGGTAATATCAACTGATTGTGAAGTAATTGTAAGCTTGCCGTGAATGCCACTGAAAAAGGTCTCGCATATTTGCAAGATTGTCGTAAAATAAAATTCATGTAAAAACAAGTAAGGAAGGGCTAAGTTAGGGTGTAACCGAACATTTTATACTCTAGCAATTTAATGATGTAATTTTATAAAGATAACACAAGCCGACCCATATATTGGGTATAAAGTTCAATATTACTTATAATTAGGTATATGGGATCTGGGGGAAGTTATGACCCGATTTTTACCATTTCAGGTACAGAGAGAAACTGTTATAAGAAAAAAATTCAGAGGGAATGAATTACATCAAAATATCTGAGGGATTTACCTATATTTTCGGTGAAAAATTACCCTTAGGCACTGAGTTCTTCATATTCGATATCAGGGGCCTTGAAAAGTCATGGTTCGATTTTGACAATTTTTCCACAAGTGATGTCACAGCTCAAATACAGTATTTGTGTAAAGTTTTATTCCGCTAGCTTCATTGGTTCCTTATGAATACATTATAAAGTGAACGAATCAGATGGAATTCAAAATTGAGTTATATGGGAAGTAGACGTAGTTGTGAACCGATTTCGCCCATATTCTACCCGTGTCATCAGGGTGTTAAGAAAGTGTTATATACTGTATTTCATTGAAATCGGTCGAATAGTTCTTGAGATATGGTTTTTGACCCATAAGTGGGCGACGCCACGCCCATTTTCCATTTTGTAAAAAAATCTCAGTGCAGCTTCCTTCTGCCATTTCTTATGTAAAATTTAGTGTTTCTGACGTTTTTCGTTAGTGAGTTAACGCACTTTTAGTAATTTTCAACATAACCTTTGTATAGGAGGTGGGCGTGGTTATTATCCGATTTCTTTCATTTTTGGACTGTATAAGGAAATGGCTAAAAGAAACGACTGCAGAAAGTTTGGCTTATATAGCTTTATCGGCTTGCGAGTTATATACAAAAAACCTATTTGGGGGCGTCACGCCCACTTTTCCAAAAAAATTACATCCAAATGTGCCCCTCCCTAATGGGATCCTATGTTCCAAATTTCATTTTCATAACTTTATTTATGGCTTAGTTATGACACTGTATAGGTTTTCGGTTTCCGCCATTTTGTGGGCGTGGCAGTGGACCGATTTTGCCCATTTTCGAAAGCAACCTCCTCAGGTGCCAAGGAACATGTGTTCCAAGTTTCATTAAGATATCTTAATTTTTACTCAAGTTATCGCTTGCACGGACAGACGGACGGACGGACAGACGGACGGACAGACATCCGGATTTCAAATCTACTCGTCATCCTGATCATTTATGTATATATAACCCCATATCTAACTCTTATATTTCTTGGTGACACAATCAACCGTTATGTGAACAAAACTATTATACTCTGTGCAACAGGTTGCGAGAGTATAATAACAGCTATTTTACGATATTGTAATTTTGCGATGTTGCCATACATTTACGACGTTAAATGAGTACCACTAACATTTGTGGTTGTTATTGTTGTTATATTATTACACAGCTGGATGCAATGCGGTTCGTTTGAAAATGTAAGCAGGGCACATTCCTTCACTGGAAATTAAATTTAATTACATGAATTGTACATACATACATACATAAGTATGTATTAATATATAATATGTAGTTCATAAATATATTACCGCATTGTCCAATACATATGTTATTTGGAATATGCAATTAATTAGAATAAATTTTCTATAAATCAGTAATTAAATCATTATGCAATGCGTCTAACTGCGTTTGGGAGCCTTCATATGAATGATGTGCGTTCATATGTATGACTGGGCATATATTACGATTTAGATACAGACATATTTAAATAAACATATAATTCGTACACAACTTTGTAACTTATTCAAGTAAAATGTCAGTATATTTAGTAAGTTACTGCTTCCATTAAGTTCGACTCCAGCATGAAGCATGAATAGCAGTGCTTACATTGAAATATGCAAAGTATTATTAAATGCCTTCAGCTCTTGTCAGTATTTATGTATTAATTTCATTAATTCTGATTTCATTTGTTATTTATTATGTTAACAGTTATTGTAGACACCTGCCTATGAGTAATGGCTCTTAATTGCTTCATTAGCACTACGTTTAGTAACTAAATGCTTACTAAATCAATATTTTTCACACTGGCTGGTTTGTGCTACTGTATAAAATATGTTTTTAGGTATTTATGTTTGTTATATCTGATTAAAATTCATGGTCATTACTTTTATTTATTTTCTTATTTCATTTGCAATTGTACACTAAAAAGTAATACAGAGCGTATGAGTAATATTCAGAGGACTTTCGATATACATATTTATGTATGTACTTCAATGCAAGCAGTTAGATTTTATATAGTAAGGGGAATTAATTTATAACCCAGAAATGTCACTCATTTTTTTTATATTTTAATTATACTCCTTTTCTTAAGGGGTTATACTCGTATATAGTTTGGAGGTCGAAAAAAGGCATTTTTCAAGCATTTTTCTAAGCAAACTATTTGGTTTATTGATTTGAAACTTGGCAGGTATATTATGACAACCTTAAACTATATTCACATATTTTTTATTGCCAAAAATAATTATCGGGAACGTCGATATTGCCAATTTTGCAGAGGTCCGCGAAAAAAAGGTCTCTTGCGGTGAGCACGATATCTCTGGACTGGATCATCTAAAATGCAAAAACCAAATAAATTTCATTAATATAAAAATAATCTAGTGATTGATCGAAGGAATTAGAAAAAAAATTTTTTTTTGACAAAATGGCGGCTACTCAAAGCAAAAGGTTCGATTTTCGACCAAAATTCGGGTCTTTAATTGTTTATAAAAATAAGAAATTTTTTTTCGGATTATTGCTTAATACTTATTTTTGTATTTATTATATCTATATTTACTTCAAATTCACGGTCATTACTTCCATTTTTTTTATTTCATTCGCAATTCTTCTTAGTCTGATACTGAAAGTGATACAGAGCGTATGAGTAATCTTCAGAGCACTTTCGATATATTTGTACATAACTCAATTAGATCATATCTTAGCAATATCACTCCTAAACATTTAGTTAAGACTTTCTCTAAAGCATCTCATACCCAAGAACATCAGCAAGTATTTGTTTCTGGCATAAAATATATATAAGATATTCGCATCGTGATAAATATATGAAAATATGTTCACACAAGAAAATTAAATTGAATATCTCTAAAATTTCAATGTGAGCAGAATCTTACGATTTTTTTTATTTAAAAATATATATAAAAAATATATTATATAAAATACTTTAATATTTGAATACTTTGCGATAATTTAATGCAAAAATATAAAAAAGCTACCAAACTTTATTAAACACCCTACGAATGTTAAATTACCATAAACACTACATGAATTGCCAATTTTATTTTGTTGTGTTGACAAATTTTGAAAACCGTTTTAAGTTCACCGAACTCTTCATGTATTTACCAGCTAACGATATTCTCAGTTGCTCTATTTACCATTTTTTTGAGGTTTGAAAACGGAAGAAAGTCGCTAAGCGTAGACCTAATAATGGCGATCGTTTTAAGGGTTTATATACAGTTAGACTGCCGAAAAAAAGTGAATTTTCCAGAATTTTTTCTGAGAAAACTTTTTAATTTATTGATCCAAAAATGTATACACATATTATGGTATCTTTTAACTGAATTTTAAGACGTAGTACTAGTAAAAATATTTATTTGAAAAAGAGCTACAGCTGATCTCCAGAAGCTCCTCTCAAAAAAGACGTTTTGCGGTGACCACTATATCTCGGAACTGGATCATCCGAAATTAAAAAACCAAACAGATTTCGTTAAAATAATGTTAAATCTAGTAATTAATCGAAGGAATAAGCAAAATAAAATTTTTTGACAAAATGGCGGTTTCTCAAAAAAAAAATCGATTCTTCACCGAAATTTCGGCCTTAAATTGTTTATTAAAAAAAAATATTTATCGGAGAGAAAAAATCTTCGATTAATAACTAAAAAATATATTTAAGAAGGTCGTGTTAAAATTTGAGACTAATCGGTCTAGCCGTTTTCGAGTAATGTTGGTCACCGACTTTGAAAACACCATTTTGAGAAAAACGCGTTTAAAGTTTGGACCTTGTACTTCCAAGCACTCTGAAACGCCTTTTAAAATTTTTCATTTGCTTGTAACTTTGAAAATATTCACCGGAAATTTTCTGTGTGTATTCTTAAATATATGTACATTTAGTAAATTAAATAAAAAAAAATCGATTTTTTGAAAATTCTAACTGTATATAACCCCTTAATTGACTTGTGGATCGATACATTGTTTTGATAAAACAGCATTTTTTTCGTTTTTAAATGTGGTTTTCGAAAACTTAGGCCTTCGGTACCAATAGTAATATACATATATAGAATAGTCGCTGTTGAATTTTTTTTCCTTTTTTCAAGCTGATTTTTTGTCTGATTCAGATAGAATATAATCAGATATAATAGAATTTTATATAAAGCTAATAAAAGCTTGTTGTCACTCTTAACTTCGATCCGGAACTATCGCTTCTGAATATCTACGGTAATCTTCAATAATGCATTTAGAAATCATCGCCCGATAAAAAGAGGCAATTTCAAATAACAAGAATCTTTTGCTAATTTATCCATTAGGGTCTGATGTCTGGCTCAATTATTCTGCTTCCAAAGTATTATGTGTTCACTTGCCCATTCTTTAAACTCCCTAAACAAATTGTATAATTAATGACATTATAGAAGAAAATACACGATATGAAGGCATAATCCCAGTTAATGCTGGATATGAGGCCTTCTTCCACCCTCGTAAATATGGTGGGGCTCTTGACATAGTAAAATCTAATTTTTGTAATTCTTTTTGCACTATTCATAACAATTTCGAAATGACGCAGCATTCAAGTATGTTTTGCAAATACAAATATGAATATTAACCTAATTAAAAAACGACGACGAAAGTAGTAAATCCATAGTTCAAAGTAACAATGTCAACAAAAAAATCAAAAAAATTAAAAACAAAATAAACAAATACACTTCACGTGTATGAATCGCTACAAGGATGATGATAACGCGAACAGATTGCGGCGAAGCGCTCAAAGTGAATGAAGCTAAAATAAAGCTTTTTGATGTCACACTGAGTACATATGTATGCATAAATATATATGTATATATACAATATATTTCTGACTTATGATTTATATGGTGTGCAATTATGTTATTTATGATCGCGCTGAAACTCAGCTAAACGAAAGCTTTTACTTCTACAATATTTTGTGGACTTCAAGCTCTGTGCGGCTTTTCGAAAGACAAGCTTAACGTCTACTACACTCTGTATTGTTATAAACAAATACAACAAAAATAATCGCAAAAAAAACGTTGAAATATTTAAATTTCGTCAAAAACAACACAAACACTTCCGATTGTTTGGCGCTTGCGCTCTAACTTTTTTAGAATATGCATACCTACATATCTACAGTTATTACTTACTATTATTGTCTTGGCTTTGATTTGATTTTTTTCGACGCTTCACTTCCTCTGCTCATTCAAGCGTCACATGCCGTCGCACGTCATCGTTTGCGCTGTCGTCTGCGCTTGCGCGAAGGCCGTCTTCGTGCGCTACAACGGCCTCCCCTCTGACACCCACACCTCCACTCAAACACTGAGTACGCGTACACCTGTTATGCTGATGAGCCGCACAACCATATAGCACAACAACAACAACTTAGAATCGCTGTCAGTCGTCACAAATTCTCCGCGCCTGCAGCAACGACTACAAGGCACTGAGGTGCTTTGTAGCCGACCAGCCGACAGTGCTGAGTCAGTAGCGTTAGACAGCTGACAGCAGGTGTGCCCAGGTTAAGCATTTCAATCGCGCTGTATCTCATCGCATTCAAGTAAAAATACTAATAATCATTCAATATTTGTACTCAAGTGGTGTGTGTGTGTGTTTAGTTTGTATTTAAAAATGCAGTTTGTGCGCGTAATCGGCATTATTTGTTGCTGTTTGGTTTTGTTTTTATTTTGCACACCGCTCAACGTTGCTGCCCTCAATCGTCGAGGTACATACATATAACCTATATATATATACAGATATTAATATATATATGCGAGTGTATTCCTCACTCATATTTTTCTCGTTTTTCTTTCATATTGCCTCCGCTCATTTGCATAACAACTTTTTTGTTGTTCTTTATGCATATATTTTTTTGATTTTTCGTTTTATTTATTTTATTTTAATTTGATTTGATTTTTGTGTAATACTTTTTTTAATGTTTGTAGTAAAACTTTGCTTGCAACCACCTCAAAGCGGTCGTTGCTTCGGCTATGTGTCTAGCTTTGCCTACAATCCGGTCGCACGCAAATGCGAGGAGTTCATCTATGGTGGGTGTGGCGGCAATGATAATCGCTTCGATACGAAGAAGGAGTGTGAACTGACTTGTCGTGATGTTTAGTTGGGATTTGGCGTTGTAAATTTTGGAAATGTAATTTTTAATACTCGTATTTTAGGCTTTCTTGTTCTGTTTCCATAAAAAAAACTATTAAAGTATTTCATTAAATTAGACAAAAATAAAACTCGAGGAAAATTAAAATTATAAAAAAAAATATTTTTTTTGTTTAATAGAACATTTTAAATCAGAAAATTATATTCAAATTCTGTTTCATGCTGAGATAACTCGAATGAACCATTTGATGGCTCTTGAGATCAATATTTTATTAATAATGCTCTACCACACATCGCAGTGTATTTATGATATGAAAGCGTGTGGTACATAATATATGTATATACCCAGTGGCGGATCCATGGGGTGGAGGGTTTTGGTGTTAAAACACCCCCTGAACTCAGAGAAATATATATGTTTGTTGACATGGGTTTGGAATGAGGTTATTGATCAAAAAAATCACATCAAATTATAAGCAATTATAATAAGTTACAAGATTTTTGTTGTTATTCATATAATTCGAACTTTCTCTACATTTGTACAAGCAGTATCGCTGAAGCTCAGTGATTAATTGAGGATTACACGGGATCTCACATTACATGTTATATTTTCCTTGGTTTTTGAAAGAATTCTTCTAGTATTTCATCAACTGACAGATCAATATCCCAATGAATATTCATTGATGCTAGACCATTAAGCCTATCTTGACCTGTCGTATTTCGTAAATAGGTTTAAATTCTCTTTAAACTTGAAAAACTTCTTTCCGGTGATGCTATTGAAACAGGCAATAACGCCAATATGCCTAAAATCTTGAAAACATTCCCAATAAACGTTTTGTTCACTGCTTCTAAAGCTTCGAGAGCATCCGGTGATGCTATTGAAACAGGCAATAACGCCAATATGCCTAAAATCTTGAAAACATTCCCAATAAACGTTTTGTTCACTGCTTCTAAAGCTTCGAGAGCATTCCGAAAATGTTTGCCTGAAGTTTGCAGTTTCCACATTTTCTGAACAGTTGATCACCCTTTCATAAAAATAAAATATTTCTCGAGCTTTTTTAGCGTCAAATTCGTACTTTGGGAAAAATACAAAAAAAAAACAAAACGCGTCCTATAATAACTGAATTTTCCCTCCCCCAAAAAAAAAATTTCTGGATCCGGCACTATACAGTAAATCTAAGTAAAGCTAGAGATCGATAGGCAGTTCCTCTTTCTACTATTTGACAGATAAAAGCTTCGTTGCAGATAAATGATTGGACTTCATGAACAAATAAAAGGTAGTGAGTGGTCTTCGGTTTTCAACGTGTCTTACGTCTTCATTGAGATTAGCCGATTATATGCGCTAGAGGAACTTTTAACTTCTCAGTTTCTAGACACTGTGTGAATCCACGCTTATGTCCTTCTATAGAGAAGTACCCTTAATATATAGGACTATTGCTTCATTCTCAACTTTAATCGGGTTGACCATTAAGTTATAGAAGTAATTTCTGTGGCAGTTGTTCTCATCTATATATAGTGTACGACAAATTTATGTATACCCTGAAAAAGACAAATGTTTAATAATATTTAGTGTTGGCACCTTTAGCGTTATTACAGTCAATAGACTTTGAGACATGCTGTCTACTGAGTTCAGAAAGTCCTTCAATCAAACTATTTAAAATGTCTCATTTATTGGGACGACAAGAATATCGGTCGAGCTTATCATTCAAATATTGCTTAATAGGATTAAAGTCAGAGGAGCTCCATCGATTTTTATACTCTCGCAACAAAGTTGCTAAAGAGAGCATTATAGTTTTGTTCACATAACGGTTGTTTGTAACACCCAAAACTAAACGAGTTAGATATAGGGTTATACATATATACCAAAGTGATCAGGGTGAAGAGTGGAGTTCAAATCCGAATGTCTGTCTGTCCGTCCGTCCGTCTGTGCCAGCTGTAACTTGAGTAAAAATTAAGACATCTTGATGAAACTTGGCACACTTATTTCTTGGTACCATAGGAAAGTTGCTTTCGAAAATGAGCCACGCCCACAAAATGGCGAAAACCGAAAACACATAAAGTGCCATAACTAAGCCATAAATAAAGCTATGGAAATAAAATTTGGTATGAAGGATCGCACTATGAAGGGGTATATTTGGATGTAATTTTTTTTGGGAAGTGGGCGTGGCCCCGCCCCCTACTAAGTTTTTTGTACATATCTCGCAAACCAATAGAGCTATATAAACCAAACTTTCTGCAGTCGTTTTTTTTAGTCACTTCCTAATACAGTCCAAAAATGAAAGAAATCGGATCATAACCACGCCCACCTCCCATACATAAGTTAGGTTGAAAATTACTAAAAGTGGGTTAACTCACTAACGAAAAACGTGAAACACTAAATTTCACATAAGAAATGGCAGATGGAAGCTGCACTCAGATTTTTTTACAAAATGGAAAATGGGCGTGGCATCGCCCACTTATGGGTCAAAAACCATATCTCAGGAACTACTCGACCGATTTCAATGAAACTTGGTTTGTAATAGTTTCCTTACATCCCAATGATATGTTGTGAAAATAGGCCAAATCGCTTCACAACCACGCCTACTTCCTATATACCAGAACTTTGAAGACAATCTGAATCGTTTACTTTACAATATATAAAGTAAGCACTAGTGAAGATATCGGTGCAGAACTTTGCATAAATACTATGTTAATAGTGTGGCAGCCCCATTCTAAAAATCGCCGAAATCGGACCATAGGTTTTTAAGACCCCATAAATCGAACACGAGGACCTTAGGGTTTCCAACTTTCAATGGACTTTATACAATATATATGACGAATATGTGGGTCAAATTATGTATTACGAGTATATAATATAAATAAAGTTAAATAAATAAATTGCGAGAGTATAAAATGTTCGGTTACACCCGAACTTAGCCCTTCCTTACTTGTTAATCGAAACATTATTTCTTAACTTGACTTGTATGTTTCGGCTCATTGTACTGCTGGTATATAAAGTTATCTTCTAAGTCCATTTTTTGTGCTGAGGACTCCAAATATCTTTACTCAGTATCACTCCGTGGGACTCTTCCGTCATTTGCCTTCGATTAATACCAGATTTTATAGACCACTGTAGCTACAGCAACCCCAAACTAAAACATTTGCACCTCCGAACTTAATGGTGCCATGGATGTACTTACTTTGGAGCCTCTCATGACTGTCTTATCAAACTTTTTGACTGCCTTTCATATACTTTAATTCAAATTTTCTCATTGCTCCAAATTAGTATTTTCCAAAAGTATGTATAGTATGTGTAATTTTCTTTTTGTTGAACTCTTTGAAGGTATATTCAAATAATTGTACAAAAATGTGCTGGGGTATCCATAATTTTGTAGAATACTGTGCATATATAGTTGGTCAGCTAGAAAGAGGAAATCTCCTTAAACCTTCATAGGTTTATCTAAAAAACTCCAATACTCTAAAGTAACTTTTAAAGGCTTCTCAGTAATTTCAATAAGATTTTGCTAATGTTGATCCCTATAGGAACAGTTCTATTCCCACAGTTCTCGATTTATAAATTATTTGCTGCATTTCCTTCTATATGCAGAGAGTCCCAAAGTGATTAAAATTAACACACTTTCGTTTATATAATAATTTTTTAAAACAAAAAATATATTTTGCAAAAATTAAATTACACTTACAAGCTACCAACTATACTATATACATACATATATATCAATCGTTTTTATAAATAAACTAATTAAAATTTAGCGAAATCAAAAAGCTTGAAATACATTGTTTTTTCATTTTGATCTTAAATACAATAATTTTTTCTCTTTTGCTACTATGCAAATTGCAATTTATTCTCCCCTATTAATATTGTTCGTCTTGTTGTTGTATTTGCTACGTAGTCGTCGATGTCGTGGATTGTTGCAAATCTTCTCGCAATCCTCAAGTGTTGCAAACAATTTCCTATCGGTGCTGCAGCCCATATATTTGCAACGTTGCGTTTCCACGTCGTAGACAATGCCCAAAGTGGAGGAGACACACAGACCACTTATGGAGGGCTGTACCAAGCAGATGTCCCCTGAAAGATAGAAAAGTAAATTTATATAAATTTGTGAAATTGCATCGATATATTTTGGGATGATATTAAAATTGTATATATTGGAATTTAATAGCTTGTCTTTGAATGGATTTTGAGATCATTGTAATACATAGATCAAATTCAACCAAGATTCTTGGATGTTATATTTTTGAATTGATCAATTATGACCTATTGTAATTTTTTTTGTATATCAGAATTCTCAACCATCGGTCCAATCTATAATATAATAGAAATATCTTGCTGCTAAGCTGAAACATCCTTCTAAGATCGACCTAACTTCTCTTCCGTATTTTTCTCACTTTATATTTTCTGTTACCCATATATTTTATATGATAAGCCTTTCAACACTACTTTTCTTGCTAAAACAGCGTGGATATCTTGGTTTAGTAATATATCTCAATAGGTCGTGATTTTCAAATCAATATACTGTGGAACTTCTCTAATTCGAATCACCATAATCCACAAAAAAAAATTCGAGTTAGAGAGACAATGAGAGAAATGTTCATTAAAACATACATTTTTCAAAAAGCTGTAAAATATAGATTTACCCCAGATTTTAGTAATTTAGGACTCTTTTAAAAGTGTGCCTCGATAGTAGAATTTTAAATTTTGTTTTATGCCCTGGTCGAAAAGTTCGATTTATGGAAGGAAATTTGTATGAAATTTGACTTCTATTGCCACTTCAAGAGTTCGAGTTATGGAGAACTTCGAGTTATAGAAATTCGAGTTAGGGAAGGAAATTTGTATGAAATTTGGCTTCTAAACGCTATTACCAATTCAAGTGTTCGAGTTATGGAGACCTTCGACTTATAGAAGGTTCGAGTTATGGAAGTTCCATTGTATATTTTTGGCCTTGTCTCACTCCCACCAAGCTCCCGAGCACTGAATATTTACAAGGCCTTTGATGATGCATAGTGATTCACATAGAGAAACTTAACTCGACTTGGCGATTAGAATTTACACCAGCTTGTAAAAAAGACTTATCGAGAAGCTAATTTCACCGAAGTATAGTAAATTCTGCACAAAAGACTCCTTATGGTACCTGTTATGTAATTCAAAATTATGAGTTGAAGAATTGAGGAAAGATACTGTTGTAAAGCTATAGCTAAACATTGAAATCGTATTTTCTACAATCTAAGAGAGAACAATCGAAGAGAGTCTCATAAAATCCGTTTAAAAGTCAAGAAACTGCAATTTTACTTTTTTTAATATGGAATAAGTTTACGATTATCGATTTCCGTCTATTGAAGAGAGTATCTAAAGTGATTTGTCAGATCTCCCAAGTTTACCATATTTTCTTAAACTTTTGAGATTCTTTTCAGTAAGTTTTTATTCAATAAATCAGAATTCTATCCTCCTTTTTTTAATTCCACTAAAGCTGTTGTTGTGCTCCAATCTTTTCATTTCCCGGAAACGGATACATTTGGATACTACAATTTTTGTAAACATCCTTTTCTGCTTAACGTAACGTAAACACTGATTACAGGCCACTATCACATGCGCTGGCATGCTCTCAACAAACTGCTACTCTGATTAAGTTTTAACCTTGTATTGCTTGTTATTTCTTCTCTTTTTTTTCGTATAAAATTATTAATAAAATGTAAAATAAAAAAAATAAAAATAAACAATTTTATCGCCTTACGTGCACGTCCGTAACTGCCCACGGCCAGGCAAAGCAAGCACAGCATACTCAAGACAATATGGCACTTCATGGTTGGTGTTTCTTTATTTGTATTTTTTCTTTTAAGAGAGCGGAAATTGTTGTTTTGTTTTTTTTTTATTTTTTTACTATTATTTTATTTTTGTTTAATTTAAATTGTTTTTATTTTTGTTTTATTTAAATTTTATTTTAATTTTTTTTATTTATATTTTATTTTATTGTATTTTTTATATATTTTTTAATTTTTTTTTAATAATTTCTATTTTTTTAATTTTTCTTTAATAATTCTTTTTATCGTATAAAAACTAAAATACTGATTTTTTAGGTTAGTTAGGAACAATCGCCGCTATTTCGAAAGTTTTCACGATTTACACGTGCTTATCACACTTGTTGTAAGAAATTTGTTTTAAATCAGCAGGAATACACTTTGTTGTAGTGTTTTATTTGCTATTTGCTGCTTGATTTTCGATACTTCTATATAGTTGGGTCCACTTGGGTCACTCGGTGAATTGGGCGCGCGTTGCTGGCAATTTTAGATATTTTATTTGTGCCAAAATCAATTTGTATGGCCAAGCGAAATGGATTTCCATTAATTTCGAAATTCACTGCAATTTCACTAAAACACCACTCGTCAAAACACTTTGCAAGTTTTAATTAATTTTCAATTTTTTCCACTTATATAACTTGGCTGCTGCTTGACTACTTTTCCTTTGGCTTTCTTGTGGCTGCGGCGAGTTCTTTTATTGCTTTTGTGAAAGCCTAACGGACGAGCGCCGTGATTTTATACCACTCGTTGCCGAACACACCAAAAACTCGATGTGCTAATTGACCACTAAACGTGGCGACCCTCAGATTAGCCTGATTTACTGATTTTGTTGCTGCTGCGCTTGTTGACTGACACAGACGAGCGGGGAGTGGTGCGATAAGTATGCGTATATGTTTGTAGCTGGCTAGCAGATGGCTCGATTTCGCGTAATTGTCACAATGAATTTGTTGTTTTTGTTATTTCATATATTAATTGCATAGATTTTAAATATTTTTTTTTATTTATTGTTGTTACTTCGCTCAGCTCAAGAGCAAAGAAATTTTCGGAGAAAAATTGTTTTATATTATTTTTATTATTGTTTTTTGTTTACGTATTTTCTGCTAATTTTTCCGCTCGTTTTGTATGCGCTGGTTTCTTTTATCAGCCGCCTGTGCACTTCGAAACCTCTGCAATTATTCCAAAAAGTGCAATTATTCCAAAAAAAAAATCGCATGTAAATGACCGACCGCTGTGGCGTTCAATAGATAGCGTGCGCTTTGTAGGCTCTACACTCTCGCTGCAGCACAATCCAGACGATTTCTTTTGGCTTGCAGTAGAATTTTTTTTTGCTCAAAATTTCGACTTTTTTTTGCTCTAAATCAATATATTTTTCTTGTTTTTGGTTGTGTGCCTGTGTGTATGTGTCGAAAAATATCTCGCCACGAAATTCGCCAATAATATTAGAAAAGTAAAGATTTTCGTTAATTTTCTAGCTGTTTGTCTCACCACAGTTGGTTGAGTGTTTCACGAGTTTTGTTTCCCATTGAATGCGACTACAGCAGATTTTACTAAGATTAATCGTCAATGTGGGAAAATAAACTACTATATAAATAAGGTTTAATATACCTACATACCCTATAGGAAAAAAACAAAGGGTTTTGAGGAAGGGTTTCAGGAAATATCATAATCTTCAAATCAATTTTTTGAAAAGTTTTTTAGTTGAAGTAATTGTCAAACTTGGCTTTAAGCTGATCTCAGTCACACTATTGTATTTAATCTATCACAGAACTATTCTTCAAAGTGAGTCCCAATTGTGAAGAACTATAGCTGTTTATGAGAGATTTCTTAAGAACTACATTCTACTATATATATCATATGAAAATATGCATTTAAAACCTCCTTTTAAAATTTTGGTAAGATACTTAGATCTTAGCTTTCCAACAGTAAATTTTATTTTTTTTAAATTTCCAAGGGTCTTGGAAAAAAATGTGCAAAAAAGATATTTATAGCAGATTATATCAGAGACCCAACCTTCACTTGTCCATAAAGAGGATTCAAGTCCATCCACCTATCTGTACTCCGATTATTGAAACATCTTGGTATCTACGTGGTTTTAGAACATTGGAGATATCGATGGAACATAGATATAACATTCGGAGCTTCAACTATATAGAAAGATATAACTACTATATTAGAAAGAGAGATATATCCACTTTTTCGGAACCGGATTTTCAATCATCTTTGCTGGTCTTTTGATATAATAAAAAGTATGACTTTTGCGATTTATCCTAACAGCAAATTTTTACTAACCGCTAATTGAATGATACAAGTTCAATCCTGATATAAATAACTGCTTATAAGAAACATTTTTCAAAGGTGAGAAGTTCACACATATACTTTAAATAGTACTCTCTCTCTCTCTCGAAATGCCTTTTAATCCGTGTTGACTCAATCCTATGGGTTTTCCGCTGCCATTTTTCTAATTGGCTTGAGTAAGGTTTGTTTCGTCGAAAAAAAGATCTTTTTTCATGAATTTTTTTAGAAAAAATTGTTGCTGTAGGTTTATTTTACTTATTATTATATGAAAGTACAACATTTGAAGGATACTTAAAAAAAGTTTTATCGAAAAATAGCTCGACGTCATTCGAGAGCTATATATACATATGTCGAATATTTGTTCAAAATTTCAAAACGATCGATGCAGTAGTTTTTTCTGTAGGCTGGTCACCGACTTTAAAAATGACAAATTTGGGAAAATCGATTCAAAGTTTTGTACACTCAGCGCAGATAGCTGGAGGTACCGTTATTCAACCTGCTGTAACTTCGTTAGTTTTTCTCCGAATGACCTAAAACTTTAACACAATATTCTTGAGATGTTGATGGTTCAGATAAAAAAAAAATTAAAAAAAGTTGTCAAACCTTACCCCCCCCTTAAAATATAACCAAATTTGTATGAAATATGCGAGACGATGATACTTAAATTCAGCAAAAAACAAAGCACAGACTTTTTTTCATAATTTCTTTGTTTGAGTTTGTAGAGTGCAATCAGTTTTTATACCAATACACAAACATAATTTTAAGAAAATATTTTAAAATTCCATAAAACACATTATTTCCAAGAATCCATTCCTTATAGAGAGAGTTATAAAGAGATAACAATTATTGTGTTTTTAAGAAAACCCAGAGAGCAAAAAACAGGAGTAGTGCGTCAGAAATAGCTATTCCCAGAAACATTCAAAGTCAACGGTATTTCCAATTACTTTCATATTTATGAGCTGCATACAGAAGCAATTGCCTAATTTGTTAAACATTCCGCTGTGGTAGTATGAATTATGTATTTCTTTGAACTGTGATTTTATTTATTAATTTTTTCAAGAATGTATACTACGAATTTTCTATATTCGAAAGTAAAATTTTACTTTTAAAAAATTCGAAAATTATTATTGAAATCTTAATTAAATAAACTCTATTCTATTTAGCTATAATTTCATATATATATATATATTTGGCGTAGAAACCGCTTTAAGCGATTATAGCCGAATCCACCAGAGCGCGCCACTCGTTCCTCCTTTCATATCCCCAATAAATACCCAAATTAAATTTTGGGGAATTTTGCAACTCTGATTTACTTCACGCTTCAACTTGGTTATTGTGCCGGGTTTAGAAATGGTTTTAGTTATTGAATTTGATTTCCTACAGGGTCTTCTAGTTAAATCAAACTACACATACTTTTGTAATGAATAAACGCCACTTATTTTCCAGCCGCTTTGGTATTGATGGCTCAATCGATGCTGGTGTGATGCATGCGAATGCTCTCGCCAAGCGCTGATAACGCGAGAACAAAGCACAACAAGCGATGTGGCGCAACAGCAAGAAATAAAAAAAATATATATAAAAAAATTAAAAAAAAAAAAAATTTAAAAAGAAAATTAAAAAAAATAATAATAATTAAAAAATATAAAAACAAAAAAGCACTGAGAAGTGATAAGCACAATTCATGCACAAGTATCAAATAATGAACTGTACATAACTTTGTTTGTATGTGCTGTACATATTGACAGCTAAGCGTAGACGCAATACGTAAGCTTTGTTTGGTTGTTGCGATGTTGGAACTGGTTCTTGCCGGCATTCTCTGCTTACTACAAGTCTGTGATTTTGAAACGTACGCGTTAATGCCATTTGTTTTTGTTGTGTTTATGTCTTTCAAATGTTTGTCTCATAAATACAACAATTTCGAATATTTTCAATATGGCTAATAATTGTGACGAAGAGTGTGCGTGTGGTCTTACTCGAGACGAAATTGATGTTATAACTATTTCTTTAAAAAAAAAATTTAATATTTTTAAATATTTTTTTATTTTTTTTTTAAATATGTTTTTTAATATCCTAAATTTTTGATATTTTTTTCGATTTATTTTCTTTTTCAATATTTATTTCAAATTTAAAATTTTTTAAAATTTTTTTTTTTTACATTTTTTAAATGTTTTTTTTTCAATATTTTTTTAAATATGTTTTTTAATATCATAAATTTTTGATATTTTTTTCGATTTAGTTTTTTTCAATATTTATTTCAAATTTAAATTTTTTTTTAAACTTTTTTTTTTACATTTTATTAAATCTTTTTTTTTAACATTTTTTTAAATGTTTTTTTTTTTAATATTTTTTTAAATATTTTTGTTTTAATTTTTTTGTTTAAATTTTTTTTTCAATATTTATTTCAAATTTTTAAATTTTTTTATAATTTTTTTTTCAATATTTTTATAAATTTTTTTTTTAAATATTTGTTCAAATTTTTAATTTTTTTATAATATTTGTTTACATATTTTTTCAATTTTTTTTTCAACTAGTGCCTCAGACAATCGGCGACGCAGTAAGTCCGCTTGCTGACGTCCGCATTGCGTTGCAATTCTCAATGGGTGGAATTGATTGTGACGCTATCGGCTGCCTACTACTACAGTTCATATTTACTCAAAGCGTACACAAACATATTTACAACGTCTGCAGATGCTGCCAGTTTTGTTTATAAACTAATTACTACAATTTCATATTATTGTTATGCTACTGATCGTTGTAAGATAGCTTTATATTGTATTTAGTTGCCGCTAACCCCATAGAGTGTTATAAACGCTTATCAGCAGCAAGTTTGCTTCACTACACACACACACACACACACACCCGTACTCTCGTTACGCACAGTAGCATTTCAAAGAGTTTCAAAAGCGTACGAGTATCACGTGAAATCCGCACTTCCACTCGCGTCGCACGTACACATTCACGTGTAAGCCCGTTGAACGCTGGACCATTGGAGCTTCGCTTATGAAAGGCGCAGCCAAGCAACCGTAACGTACAATGTAATGAGTTTTTGCGATTAAATAAGTGTTGTCAATATGTTGTTGATAGTGTGTTGAATAAGTCTACTTTTCATATTGCGTAGGCTAATTAGAACACTTAAAACGTGTTGCTATCTCTTTAGAAATCGTTTAAGTGCTTCATTTTTAATATAATTACCGATTGATTTGAGCCGAGGTTTTGCGGTCGTTGGCCTTAATATTGTAGTAGAAATCTAGAGCGAGAAAGTTATTAAAATTTTAGAAAAAAATGTTTTCTAAAACGTCTTGGTAAATTGGCGACCTTGTTGGATCGGTTCCGAATTTTTCTGATAAGACAAAACAACTTTTAAAATCATTCAAGCATTTCATGGTCAACTAAAATTAGCACAGGGGCTCGACAAAAAACGTGCACTTTGACACATAACAGACACATAAACACTTCTCTGCTCTCTAAGTTTGAGCCCTGTTTTCTGCTCAAAAAATGTATATGCAAAGGCAATAATAAAGTTATACATTTTAAATTAGTACAAGAGAGTATGCGAATAATGTATTCTCTCTCATTCTACTTTTTTTCTTTATATTTTTCATTAGTACAGTTTTTATACCACTTGTTTGTTCGATTCGACACTATTCAATGTTTGGTTAAACGACGCTAATTCGCACTTAATTATGCCAATTTAAAATATTTATACCAGTTGTTCATTCGAATCATGACTCCCCAGTGACTTGTGTATGGTTGACGACCATGTATAGAGCTCGTAAATGTACATTATTCAAATTTCTTTATTGCTGAGTGTCGCATTCTTTAATTACCAAAAAAACTTAAAGGACTTCTACTAGATCTTAAGCAATTACCAGTGTGACATTTTCAAAACTCGATTTTTTTGTTTTTCTTATTCGATAGTTTATACTTTTAAAAATATCCTGTGAAAGCGGTAAGGTCGTATCTTGAATAGTTTTTTAAAGACAGCGTTCTAAAGAGCGATCGCTCGCAGGTGTAAGATGCTATAGTTGAAACTTCAAACGCGTTTTTCTTGAAACGACATTTTTAAAAAATGTCTGACGTCATAACTTAATGAGATACTGGCCGAACGACTTCATATTTAAACTGAGTATTATTGAATATATTTACTATACAATAACATACGATTTACTACTTTTAAATTGGTATTTTTTGAAAAAAACTTTTGAAATATTGCTGAAAATATACCTTACTAGCAGACCGCTTCGGCTTCGCCCGGGTTTAAACAAACATTTAAAAAGTTATACGTTTTTACACACTTATAAACGCTCTCCCATACATATGTACATATGTACTTTACCATTTCTTGTGTGGATTCATTTTAAAGAGTAAAATGAGGAAATTTCGAATATGAAATTATTTTTTTATTTTTTTATATTTCTAATATTTTCTTCTTTAATCCGCTGCATACGCCCCGTACACAACGAAGTGCGTACTTATGATGTTTTGAAATGTTGTTCGACTCTCTGGCACGCGATTGCGATGCGAAGAGAATGACTTGCAAGACGATTTTCAGTTTCAGATTAAGATTCTCCATCACGGAGTCTTTTTGATACCCTCACCTGTGAACTATTTCCAGAAAGTTGAGATTCTAGCAATAAATATAGCCTATGTTACTCGGAATTAATGTGGCTTTACAATGGTGAAAGAATTTTTGAAATCTGCACAGGAGTTTTTGAGTTTATTCATTACAAATATACATACAAATCTTTCCGCTTTATTATAGTAGTATAGATTATTTCCAAACA
The DNA here is from genome assembly GCA_031772095.1 of Zeugodacus tau. Taxonomy (NCBI): domain Eukaryota; kingdom Metazoa; phylum Arthropoda; class Insecta; order Diptera; family Tephritidae; genus Zeugodacus; species Zeugodacus tau. The sequence goes on along the minus strand of CM062651.1, from coordinate 66,751,889 downwards.
TTTTCGAAACATTCGATCGAGCACTTTCTTTAAAAAAAAAATTCACGAAAATCGCCTAATTTTTTATGGATTACACTGGAATAGTCCTTTAACAATATTGTTGGGCGATTTTTTATGAGGTTTACCAGCTGCATTCTCAGTTACATTGCAGCTATTTATAGTAGCTAGTATTTCATGGCTTCCGTAAACGAATGAGAGGACATGGAAAATCAGAAGTTAGATATTTTTAATTATTTATCCTCAGATCTTAAGAAATTCTACATTTTCTTTACACTCTTCAGCCAACTCAATAATCCATAGTACTTCTTAGTCTTCTCAATAGTTGATAGCTTTCTTGTCTATTGAAGGCTTTTCCATTTCGAAGTTACTTGTACAGTTAGGTAAGCGAAAAACAAGAGAGATATTTAGTTCGACGGAGAATATCAGTTGCACTCATACCTCTCAATGCAATCACCCAGTGAAAGCCGCCCTCTATCTCATTTTGATTTCTTTAAATTTTTCCAAGGTGATATTTTTGGAATGATGTAATCCATTGCGTTCACTTATTATACAAAAGGACTTCTCAATTTTCAACACACCATTAAGTGAGAAGTTGAATTAATTAATTGCGTAATTAAAAAAGTATTATGACAATGCAAATTTTAATCTAATTGGACTATGGACGCTCTTGCACACGCTCCGGTGTATATACTATCTTAATACAAATACATATAGAAGAATACTCGCTCTTTAATATGGATCAAGTACATTTTAATGTTAAATTGTATATATTATATATAATTATGGGTTGCATGCTTGCGAAAATATTTCGCAAAATTTATATTTTTATATAGTATACATTTTAGAACATGTGCAAGACCGTTACATATATAAGACATAACCGTATGGTAATGAAATTTGAGATGAAAAAATTGTGTTCAATTTACATGTTTAGCGAAAGCTTTTTAAACTGATACTTCTGCTATATACTCTTGAACAGACAGGTTATTCGATTTCATGGTAATTTATACCTATATTTTTAGTTCATTTGTGATTACCTAAGGCTCATGTAGAGGTTCACTAATTTTAGCTGGGATTATGTTGAAGCTAGAAGGATATGGGTTGTTGCGAGTATTTTCCTTTTTGCAGAGAAGCTCACCTCGCTGACTTATGTAACTACATAAATTAGAAATATCTGTGTCAGTTGGTTCTGGATCTAAAGGTTGGATTATTAGTAGGTCGATAGGTGGCGCTGTTGTTAAAAAAGGGCGTGTCTGCATACATCGGTAGTGTGCGATATAAGCTATTATTCTTTGCCATACAAACTTCCTTCCTTCTTGATTTCTTTATTAATTAGTTTCTTCCAACATTTTTTTCACGCATCAACATATTTATTATATAAATTCGTAAATCTTATGTGCTACACATCGCTTTGTTGCCATTAGTCGCTCTCCTTTTGTGTCATCTCATATCTCAAATGTCCGCTCGGCTCACTCATTGTAACGCAAATCCTGTAAACGTCTTGTCATATGCACACAAGTGTCTAGGCAATCCTGTCGCGAACCGAAACTCTGTCCCGGTATGGTGTGACAGCCGCCCAACACATACATTAGACAGTCATTGCTACGTTGATCAAAGTAGAAACCTTCAATTTCGATAGTGCAAACACCTTCCGACCTTGGCGGCGGCTGCAGGCAAATGTCTGTGGCGAGAGAAAGCAAAGGAAATTTAATTGGTGACAGTGAGTGAACTCGATTTCATCAAAATAAAACATAACAAATTGACATCATCACCAAAGCGTTATCTATTCTATAAAAAAAAAAATAATGAATAATTTAATTAAACAAACTTGGCAATTAACGAACCAAAAAAAAGAAATCGAACAAAAAATTCGCGAACTGTATAGGTTATGTGCTTGTGGACAACGCGTACATTATAATAAGATAATGAGCCATTATTGATAACACAATCGCTGACAATTATGGCTGACAACAAATAAATAAAGAGGGATTTAAGAAAAGAAAACCGACAGCAAACACTAAGCCGAGCGTACAAACAGGTAAATGAACGCTTTCGACACAAACAAGATTTTAGCGAATAATTGCTAGGGAATTAAAAATTTTTATATGTATATAAGTAATACTATATGGATCTATATACAGGGTGTTTTTTAGAGGAATAGAATTTCATATTTCAAATAAATCACTAAGATTTTGGCTTCACATATATGTTGCCAATCCATATGGTATTTATTATTTCCACAATATTATGACCAGATCGACACAGTCTCTTATGAGAACTCTCTGAAGACTTTTCCTGTAAAACCTTGCTTTACGTATATCAGGGCTTATGTCCCCAATAGAGTTCTGCATATTGGTTTTCCAACCAGTACGTCGTCTCTGGTTTATCAAAATAGACCTCGGGCTTGGCGTACCCTTAAAAAAGTAGTTTAACGGAGTGAAATCACATGAGCTAGGCATCTTCCTTGATATAAAACGGCCAGAATTCAAATTGATCCCAAAAAATTTTTGGTTTGTAGGCTGTTCTGAAGAACCGTATAGAACATTGATATTGACCTGGTTAACGAAAGAGCCTCGGATTATTTTTTTTGTAGTGCTCAGCATTGATGTATCGAGTCTCTATATTCAGTTTAAAAATCTGGGCACGGAAACCGTACTACTACTAGACGGTAGCTTTATCGGCATAGAAAGGGACCTAATATGGTGTCTAAATAGTGTCTTCGAAATAATTCGTACTTCCTCGCAAGGCACCTTCGCTTATTTTCGTGTCCGAAAATCAGAAATATGTCTCTTCATTGATGTCTGGGAAACGGTCTGTAAGGTTGTCGAATAGGCTATAAGTTTTCGAAATAAATTAACACGATATCTGAGAACTAAAAAGGACTGTAACTCCAAAAATAACACCCTTTATGTGGCTTCAAATACAGTTTATAACGGGAAAGCAGCGCTACCCAAGCGGAAGTAGTGAAAATTATTTATTATTTCATTTTCTGTTTGCTGTTGTTATAAACTCTAATCACGCCCATTTTTTCACCGAGCTCTACTCATAAATACACACACACACACCAACATCCATGTATGTAAATCAATCGCAAATACCTTTCTAAACCGTTTATTTGTACTCACTTGGTCGTCCGCGCGATCTAGCCGCCACAGCGCTCACAAATAGCAGCCAAATGCAAAGCAAAACAAAGCGACGCAATTCCATTGCAACGAACACAATAACACACAGTTGTATTTGTAGGTATTTACTCAACACCCGCCGCGACTCGACTCTTGAACACCAGACCAACGCAATGCCACAAGTTACTTGCTGTATGTAGCCGCTACTGACACTGGTACTCGTCAAACAGAGTGATGAAGGCAACGGCAGTGGCGGCGGTGGGTAGTGGGCACTTGCACTATCGCAATTGACTAGGCAACGGCGGAATGATGAGATCAAGGCACAGCGTTTGGCGCTCAGTGTGCGCTCTCTGAGATGACGATGGCAGTGACGCGACGCTTGAAACTATGTTTAATAATAATCATAAGTAATTTATAAGAATACCAACAACAATAACATATAAATATTATATTTATAATAAGAAGATTGCGCGTGTGGCGACAGTTTTACGAGGGTTACCCATGAAGTGTTAGGGTCAATGTATTTGAGAGGAGAGTTTAAAGTGGCAGTGACAGTTGGGGTTGTCAGATAACTATATTTTGTTAAATTCCTTCGATTTTTGTTATGATAGTGCCAGATTGTACAGTTATTCACTTCTTTTCCATCTTCTGCAAGATTAGTCATCTATAAATCGTAGATCCTTCACAAAATATTGCTTTCAGATACATCTAGGATCCATTCATTTGATGAACGCGTAGTCTACGGGCTTAATGAGAGACTTCAAGGCATTGTGTTCGACACTGATGTTTGAAGTTCTTTCGTCTTACCCTCCTTCACCTCAGATACCAAAGCCTCAGACAGTTATATGGAATTTATTGCAGTAATCAAATGGATGATACTAGGACCGAAGTTAAGTCAAGAGATGAGTATTTACTATTCTAAACTAACCCTTCCTGAGCTTCAGCTATAGCCTCTGATCCCAAATACCCAAAAAGTAGAAAACTATCCATACATTTTTTTGAGAAAAGATGTCGAGTTGATTGTATAAATCTGATAAACGTGAAGTTATTTGATCCAGTGGGAGTCACAATCTGACCTCGTTTCTTATCGTCAATAATTACCTTCTCATAAAACACATTGTGGGGTTCGAAACCAGCTTAAATGAACTAGATCTTCCATTTGTCAGATAGTTTATAAGAAGAGACAAACCATGAATCAAAGTCAAAGCTCAATCATCTCAAATATCTACAGACCCACCAGAGTACAGCAATTTCGGCCGATTTCCCAGTAGTAGCTGAGTGGGCAGCACGCTGAGGTTAACAACCCTTCCCATCCTTGTAAGAAAGCTCGGTGACTAAGAATTTTTGAGTTGAAAGTACAATAGTAGACTTATTCTCAAGTCGAGTGGTTCGATGTCTCGTTTTCATTATTGACCGCACGTTCTACACTCTAGACATGTTTTTGTTGTTGTTGCTGATAAGGCAGCTGAAGAAAGTCAAAGGCTTGAAACGCGCAATAACTCGGCATTTAATTCGTTAGCAACGTAGATTTCTTATATATATATTATTATGTAAATATGTATGAAGATTTTACATAAATATATGTATATAGACTATTAATGAAAAAGCATAGCCTTGCTTATAATTATTATGCTCTCCGACAATTACTATCACCTCGTTTACATTTGTATCTGTTTCTATGTATGTTGAGTTTCCTACTGTAAAAATGAGATTTGTTACGAGGGTCACCACTTAGTTTCTTGATTATACATTAAAATGTTTGAATTCCGTGAGAAAACTTGAAAGGCGGGGTAAAATTTTGGAAAAAAATAAGGAGGGCTAAGTTCGGTAGTAACCGAACATTTTATACACACGCAACTTATTTATTTCATGATGTCAAGATAACACACACTTTTATCTATTTATTCGACATAAATTCCACAAGAATAACGAAAGCCATTATATTAGGATGTCAAATATCTCCCTTCCGCTTTTTTGCTCTTTATTCAATGCTTTATAAAAAGTGTCACAGTTATCGGATTTAGTTCAAATGTGAGCCGTTTCGTTAGATAATCTGTTTCCATCTAGACAGCAACTTCATAATACCCCCTCGTAGAAGCCCCTCTCCTTATTTGAGAAGAACTCGGACAGACACTTTTCACAAGCCTCTTTTGAGTTCAACTTTACACCACCAAGGGCGTTCGCCATGGACAGGAACAAGTGGTAATCACTTGGCGCTATGTCCGAGCTACTATATGGTGGATGCGATAAAACCGCCTGTCCGAGCTCCAGTAACTTCTGACGAGTCATCAACGAAGTGTGTGGTCTGGCGTTGTCCTGATGGCACACTACACCCCTCCTGTTGGCCAATTCTAGACGCTTATGGTCGATCGCCTGCTTCAAGCAGTCCAGTTGTTCGCAGTAGATGGTAAAATTAAGCGTCTGGCCATATGGGAGCAGCTCATGGTGGATGATTCCATTCCAATCCCACCAAACACACGGCAAAACCTTCCTGGCCGTCATTCCCGGCTTGGACACTATTTGGGACGATTCACCGGTCGTCGACCACGACCGTTTTCGCTTGATATTGTCATATGTGGCCCAGTCGCCAGTCACCATTTGTTTCGAAAATGGGTCGAGTTCGTTCCGTTTCAGCAGCATATTGCAGGCATTGATTCGGTCCAGAAGGTTTTTTTGCTTCAATTCTTGCGGCATCCAAACATCAAGTTTTTTGTCAGCCTTCTGCAGATGGTTTAAAATGGTTTGGTGACTAACTCCCATCTCCTGGGCGATATCACGAGATGCCACATGCCGGTCTAACTCGATGTTTTCTATGATTTGATCGGTATTCGTCGTCACAGGTCTTCCGTCGGCTGGCTTATCCATGGTGTCGTTTTCACCCGCTCTGAATCGTCGAAACTATTCCTCCGCAGTTCGAAGTGATAGAGTACCATCCCCTAAAACACCATTAATCTCACGGAACGTTTCTCTAGCGGATTTGCCTTTAACGAAGGAAAACTTTAAAATAGCGCGAATTTATCCAAACTAATCATGCTTAGCGTCGTTTTGTAGGTTATGTCAAGAGCTCTGTAGCGCTTTCTTCATAGCCGCGAAATTCAAAAGACAAAAATGGGGAAGGGAGATATTAGACAACCTATTATATAGTATAGGAGGGCTGGGGTAATTCCTGTACCGATTTCAACTATTTTTTCCTACCAAGCTATGTACATTATATCCAAGATTATACTTTCACTTAAATTTGCCAAGATATCTCACATATTAACCAATATTCAGCCCACGGGTTGTTTGAAAACCCTATAATTAGTTATATTGGAGCTAGAGTAAGTGATTATCCGATTTTACCAATTTTGGGCACGCATTATTAGAAGAAAAGCAATTCCTCCAAATTTCTGTAGAATATTTGAGAGATTTACCAATATTTTCGGTGAAAACTTGTCCGTAGAGATTGAGATCCTCATGTTCGATATCTGGGACCTTGAAAAGTTATTGTTCGATTTCCACAATTTTTAAATGAGCGATGACACACCTCCAATACTGTATTTGTGCAGAATTGTATTCCGATATCTTCAATGGTGGTCGATTTAGGTATATAAAGTGTACGAATCGGAATTCAAAAGTATGCTATATGGGAAGTAGGCGTGATTGTAAACCGATTTTGACCAATTTTCCATCGGTAATATTACAGTGTCAATAAAATATTATGTACCGAATTTCATTGAAATCGGCCGAGTTGTTTCTGAGATATGGATTTTGACCCCAAAGTGAGCAACGATACGCCCATTTTTAGTTTTTATAAAAATCTGAGTGCAACTCTTCTCTAACATCTCTTCTTTAACATTTTGTGCTTTTGGAGTTTTTCGGTAGTGAATGAACTCACTTTTAGTAGTTTTCAACAAAACCTTTTTATGGGGAGTGGGCGTGGTTATTATCCGATTCCATTCATTTTTATTTTGTATAATGGAGTACCTAAAGGAAATGACTCCATAAATTTTGGTTGATATACCTTGAATAGTTTATTAGATATATACCAAAAACCGATTAGTTGACAAGGCCACGCCCACTCCAAAAAAAAGAATCAAAATATGATCCGCTGTACCAAATTTTACTTTCATAGCTTTATCAATGGCTTAGTTATAGCACTTTATAGGTTTTCGGTTAACAAAATTTTTTGGGCGTGGCAATGGTCCGATTTCGCTTATCGGATTTCAACTCTACTCGTCATCCTGAACATTTTGATGTATATAATCTCATATCTAAGGTTTTGCAAATGTATATACCTACATATTCATTATTAGTAAAGCGAATATCAATAAAAATATATATATTTATTTATATATCCCTAGATATATGCATATATTTGCCTAAATTTGGTTTAAAATAGATATAGAATCATTTTTTATTATCATAAACAAGAAAAAACCCAAAATAATACATGCTTCTTCCCATTTTTCCTATAATTTCAGGTACAGGCGCTAAAATCACCAGCAATACCGCATATAATTATCCCAATTTATTAAAAATCAATTATTTATCCATATTCAATTTTAATTTGTACATAAATATGTATAATTCACTGATTTCCATAATAAAAATCCAAATAATACCAAAAAAATCGAGTATTTCATTGTGTACCACTAAATATGCTAGAAAAGTTTGGCAGCCACAGCAAATTGCAGTCACCTACACAGTTTGAATGCCATGCAACGCACATCCGGCGCCTGAAAGCATGCAACACTATTGCGAGCGGCACGTCTTGCACTTTTAACTTCCGCTGGGGGGCGGACTGAACATCACATCACATCAATTGGACGTCACATCACATCAACAGGACGTCACATCACATCACATCAACTGGATGTCACATCACATCACATCAACTGGACGTCACATCACATCACATCAACTGGATGTCACATCACATCAACAGGACATCACATCACATCAACTGGATGTCACATCACATCAACAGGACATCACATCACATCAACTGGATGTCACATCACATCAACAGGACATCACATCACATCAACTGGATGTCACATCACATCAACTGGAGGTCACACGCATTTTGCATGCATTAATATGCATTTTTTATCGCTTCGAATGGATTGTACCGGGATTTTGGGTATATAGCATCGAAAATTTATGGTATTTTTAAATAAATCGGTTAAATATAATGAAATATATGTATATAACTCAAAACTAAAGCTAAATCGGGGTTTAATTCTTCAAAATTAGGGTTAATATAGGGCTAAAATCGGTTTTTGAAAATTTACGGGGTGCATAGCAGCTACATGCATATGGAATCCTTGCATCGCAGCATCACATCACCTGGACATCACGTCACATCACCTGGACATCACATCACATCAACTGGAAATCACGTCACATCACCTGCACATCACATCACATGCATATCACAAAGCATTTTTATCGCTTTTTAATGGATTTTACAGTAAAAAACGGAAATTTTGGGTATTTTGCATAGAAAATTTATTGTATTTTTACAAAAAACGCTTAAATATAATAAAATACATGCACATGGGTTAAAATTAAAGCTAAATTATACAAAATTAGGGTTAATTTTGGGTTAAAAATGGTTTTTGAAAATGTACAGTTAGCACAGCAGCTACATCAGCTCATGCATATGGATATCCTTGCGAACGGCGTTGTTGAAACCCTCCTTGTAGCGATACCAAATGGGGCTTTTGACGATTGCATCGGTTTTACCTGGAATTTATAGAATGAATAGGTTAAAATAAGCGATAATTAATATATTAATTAGTAAATAAGCAAAAATCAGATAAATAAAACAAAATATAGCGAGTTTTATGAATAAAAAAGCTGAAATATAGAAAATTAAAGCGAAAAATCCAATTTTGATGATTTTAGGGTAGCAAATTTGATTAGTTTGTAGTGATTTTTGACCAGAAATGAAAGAATTCTAGAATAACATAAATATATCTAAATTATTGATTGGATTGAAGCTACAACTAGGCTATAAAGAAGCAAAATAAAATAAAAACTACTGAATAAAGCAATACTCACAATCATCCCGTTGCCCTCCGACCGTTCGGTGCTGTATACGACCAAAGAAATCCTTCGAAATCGCCTGTAATAGCGTAATAAATAAAATTAGTAAGCACGTACACATTTAAAACTTCTAGTTACACATATTATATACAGTATTGTGCAAAATATATGCAACTGGGTAGAAAATTGTATATAAAAACCATCATTATTTGGGAAATTCTGCGTTTCAGTCGCATATGCTCTGCACAACTCTGTATATATTCACTGCAAATTGATAATACTCCTGCAATTTATCTAGATAACTACGATTATCAAGCTTCGCAGCGCACAAAATGACATTGTATGAAGCAAGGATTCAATGCCCCAGCATTTATTCCACTGAGAGCTAGTCACAAATAGAAATTGACACACAACAAACAGCAGTAACAACGGACGAACGGATAAAAGAAATACAAATCAACCAGAATGGTGGCGGCTGTAGTGGAAGGTGTTTTCAAATGCCTCAGGAATCTAGCAGGAATGTCCAAACGCTTCTAGGTCATATAATCGACATTGATCCGACGAGCAGATTCCTAGTTTGTGCAGATGGCTTCTTAGGCTGCAGATAACTTGAGGCGTGGACCCGTTAACCTATACTCAGTGCTGTCTTAGACCCGTCCGTGTACCATTGCTGGATGCTTTTGCTTGTGACTTCCTTGAGAATGAAATCCTCCCACTCCCTCTTGTTGCTCAGAGTCATTCTGAATCGCTTCTCAAAGTGTACTAGCTTGATAATGTCATCCCTTGGAAGTAGAGCCATTGACAGTTTTCCACAGCTAATCGCCAAATTTCGGACGCTTGTTACCCTGCTGTTACCGAGTCCAGGTGTCATTAGGGCTAGTAATGTCTTATTGGCCATAGTGCACATGAATGTAATGTAAGCTAATATTCCACCAAAACCATTTTACATCTGTTCTTTAATAATCGAAGGAGCTCCGTGCTGAAATTGGCGTATTGCATACAAAATGCATTTCACTACACATTCCTTTGCAACACACGCTCCCGCAACCTATTTGACATGCAAATGTTAAGCTAAATTCGGCCTTAATGAATGACTCACTCTTCCACTTCAGCCTTATACACTACTAATACGAGCAAAGTTAAAAAGACTGTGCGCTTTTCGGCTATGCATACAAAATAGAATGCAGAAGATAATAACAGGGATGTGGCGAGTTACTAAACATACTTATGTATCTACGTACTACTGCACTTCGCTATGAATATTAGCTTTCACTTTGTTACTTACATCTTTCTTGGCATTTGCATTTTTATTTTCGATTTGCTTGGCCTTTAGCCGCTGCAGATGATTTGGTAGGTTTTTCGTGGTATTCTTCGCAGCTGCTGGGGGGTTATTCGTGGCTGACTTTCCATTTGTTTCCGCGGCTAAGCGTGGCGTGGAACGTCTTATGCGCTCCAGTTCGACCTCACGTGCCACCAACTGTCGGCTGAAGTAGTTCAATGCGATGCCGGGATAACCTGCGGAGAAAGGAAAATAGAGAATTAGTACGAAAAATAATATATGAATAATTATTTATTAATTTTATGGTTCAAAACTTGTTGAAAATTGATTCTAAAAACATTCAGGAATAGAGAAGAGAAGAGAGCGATCTTAAACAGTAAAAAATTAGGATAACTGCGTTACCAAATAGGCAAATCGGCCTATTTCGGCATGTAACAACAAAATACCGTTTAGTCACAAATTCGCATTCTCATAAACAACGCGAAGAATATATGTATTCTTAAAGCCAACGGGTTCGCAACCCTAGTACCATAATAAATGTTGAGCCAATAGCTTAACTGGAATTACCTGGAAACTGTGCCAGAGCATCCAAATCGGGCTCCATCTGGTATACATAAGAACCCTCCGCCGCCTTCACTTGCGTATAGGTCAAACCGAGATCGGCCATAACGGTGACGGTGTGATAGAGATCATCGCGTTCCCTGACAAAAAAAAAAAAAACAAATAAATTAAATAAACAAATAAATTAATTAAAAAATTAAAAAAATAAATTTAATAAATAAATTAATTAATTAAAAAAACGAATACATTAAATAAATAAATTAATTAATTAAACAAATAAATTAAATAAACAAATAAATTAAATAAACAAATAAATTAAATAAAAAAATTAAATAAATAAATTAATTAATTAAAAAAAAAATAAATTAATTAAACAAATAAATTAAATAAACAAATTAATTAAAAATTTATCAAAATAAATTAAAAAAACAAATAAATTAATTAAACAAATAAATTAAATAAATAAATTAATTAATTTAAAAATTAAAAAAATAAATTAATTAAACAAATAAATTAAATAAACAAATAAATTAAATAAATAAACCAATTAAATAAACGAATAAATTAAATAAACAAATAAATTAATTAAATTATAAATAAAGTAAATAAATAAATTAAATAAACAAATTAATTAAATAAACAAATTAATTAATTAAACAAATAAATAAAATAAACAATTAAATAAATAAAACAAATAAATTAAATAAATAAATTAAATAAAAAATAAATTAAATAAAAAATAAATTAATTAAACAAATAAATAAATAAATAAATTAAATAAATAAATAAATTAAATTAACAAATGAAATAAACAAATAAATTAATTAAACAAATAAATTAAATAAACAAATAAATTAAATTAATTAATTAATTAAATAAACAAATAAATTAATTTAAAAATTAAAAAAAATAAATTAAATAAACAAATTAATTAATTAAACAAATAAATTATTTAAAATAAATAAATTAATTAATTAAATAAATAAACAAATAAATTAATTAAACAAATAAATTAAATAAATAAATAAATTAAATAAATAAATGAATTAATTAAACAAATAAATTAAATAAACAAATTAAATTAAAAATTTAAAAATAAATTAAAAAAACAAATAAATTAATTAAACAAATAAATAAAATAAATAAATAAATAAATTAAATAAATAAATTAAATAAATAAATAAATAAATTAAATATAAACAAACAAATTAAATAAACAAATAAGTTAATTAAATTAAATAAATTAATTAATTAAATAAATAAATTAATTAAATAAACAATAAATTAATTTAAAAATTTAAAAAAATAAATTAATTAAACAAATAAATTAAATAAACAAATTAATTAATTAAATTAAATAAATAAATTAATTAATTAAATTAATAAAATAAATAAATTAAATAAACAAATTAATTAAATAAAAAATAAATGAATTAAACAAATTAATTAAATAAACAAATAAATTAAAAATGTATCAAAATAAATTAAATAAACAAATAAATTAAAAATTTATCAAAATAAATAAACAAATTAATTAATTAAAAAAATAAATTAATTAAAAAAAAATGAAATAAACAAATAAATTAATTAAAAAATTAAATTAATTAAACAAATAAATTAAAAATGTATCAAAATAAATTAAATAAACAAATAAATTAAAAATTTATCAAAATAAATAAACAAATTAATTAATTAAAAAAATAAATTAATTAAAAAAAAATAAATTAATTAATTAAGCAAATAAACAAATTAAATAAATAAATAAATAAATAAATTAAATTAAATAAATACATAAATTAAATAAAAAATAAATTAATTAAACAAATAAATTAAATAAATTAATTAAATAAATAAATTAAATAAACAAATAAATAAATTAAATTAAATAAATTAATTAATTAAATTAAATAAATAAAATAAAGAAATAAATTAATTTAAAAATTAAAAAATAAATTAATTAAACAAATAAATTAAATAAATAAACCAATTAAATAAACGAATAAATTAAATAAACAAATAAATTAATTAAATTATAAATAAATTAAATAAATAAATTAAATAAACAAATTAATTAAATAAACAAATTAATTAATTAAACAAATAAATAAAATAAATAAATAAATAAATTAAATAAATAAATTAAATAAAAAATAAATTAAATAAAAAAATAAATTAATTAAACAAATAAATTAAATAAACAAGTAAAATTAAATAAACAAATTAAATAAACAAATAAATAAAATAAAAAAATAAATTAATTAAACAAATAAATTAAATAAACAAATAAATTAAATTAATTAATTAATTAAATAAACAAATAAATTAATTTAAAAATTAAAAAAATAAATTAAATAAACAAATTAATTAATTAAACAAATAAATTATTTAAAATAAATAAATTAATTAATTAAATAAATAAACAAATAAATTAATTAAATTAAATAAACAAATAAATTAAATAAATAAATTAAATTAAATAAACAAATAAATTAAATAAACAAATAAATTAATTTAAAAATTAAAAAAATTAATTAATTAAATAAACAAATAAATTAAAAATTTATCAAAATAAATAAACAAATTAATTAATTAAAAAAATAAATTAATTAAACAAAAATGAAATAAACAAATAAATTAATTAAAAAATTAAATTAATTAAACAAATAAATTAATAAAAAAAATAAAATAATAAATTAAATTAATAAATAAATTAAATAAACAAATAAATTAATTAAAAAAATAAATTAAATATAAACAAACAAATTAAATAAACAAATAAATTAATTAAATTAAATAAATTAATTAATTAAATAAACAATAAATTAATTTAAAAATTAAATAAACAAATAAATTAATTAAACAAATTAATTAAATAAACAAATTAATTAATAAATTAAATAAATAAATTAATTAAACAAATAAATTAAAAACAAATAAATTAAATAAAAAAAATAAATTAAAAAAACAAATAAATTAATTAAACAAATTAAATAAATTAAATAAATTAATTAATTAAACAAATTAATTAAATAAATTAAATCAATAAATAAATTAAACAATTAATTAATTTAACAAATAAATTAAATAAACAAATAAAAAGTAATAATTAAACAAATAAATAAATTAAACAAATAAATTAAAAATTAAAAAAAAAAATTAATTAATTAAACAAATAAATTAAATAAACAAATAAATTAAATAAACAAATAAATTAATTAAACAAAAAATAATTAAATAAACAAATAAATGAATAAAAAATTAAATAAAACAAAAAATTATAAATAAATAAAAAAAATTTAATCCATAAAATGAAACAAAATAGTAAATGCTAAATTTTCAGCATCTTGAGCCGCGCTTGTAACTGATTTCTATATACAATATGCGCCCACCTTTGTGATAGTAATTGCACAGCGACCGAACGAAATTGTGGCGATAATATGCGCTTGAGTAACGGAACAGTATCTACCAGAACGACATGACCCTGTCCGAGACCATTCATACCCGTTGTAATACCCTTGCGAAAAGCTTGAAAAATATTGCTTTGTGTGGTGCTCTTCTGTCTGAACTGTAAATAAACCACAAAGAAGGTAAAAAACAAAGAAAATGATATGAAAAAATAAAGAAAAAAATAGAGAAGAAATAGAAAAAAATCTTTATACACAAAAAGTTAAGAGTTAAGAGCGTAAAGTTCAGCAGTGATGTATTTATATACCACCATAAAAGAGAAAAATTAATAGCGGCCACAAAGTGCAATTTAAAGTAGGCTCAAACACAAAAATGAGCCATAGTGACCATCTCAAATTGTGGTGACGCAGTTGGCGCAATTTTGTTAATTGCCAAATACATATTTATTTTATTTACATACTTATATGTATGTAGGTATGTATGTGGCACAAAGATACAGAAGAGAAACTGACGAGTGCATGTGGTAAATCGGCACTAAACGCCTACTTATGGGACAGTTAATAAGGCAGCAGGCAGTTGGATCAACCTATGCGCTTTGGACACTCAAACGTACACACACACACTTAAACACACATAAGCAGTTGAGTAGAACGTTTCAAAGTAAGTTCACATTCACTGCATGAATATGAAATTAAGTCATAAGCTTCAAACACTTTTGCATTTCTAAAGCGCATACAGAAAAGCGGTGTAAACAAGCGCTCCGGCACAATTGGTTAGATAAAAGGTTAAATATGCTTGTTGTTGCACTTATTCATTTCATTTTCACAATTTTTTCACAATTTTTTTTTCAGCACAGCCTTTGAGTTGAAAGGATGCTGCTTTTAAGGCTTAAGGCTACACCAACCGTGGTGCAAGCAATTCAACCGATTCATCTAAGATGCACAACGCTACTCAACTTTCACGCTCGAAAGGCCGTCATTAATCTCGTGATTGCATTTAGAGTGTATAATAGAAATTACTTATTTCCTGATTGCCTGATTATTCACCGCTCCGAAGCATTGAAAGGCGTTTTAACTGCAATGGTTAGCAGAAAAAAAAACAAGAAATTTGATTCATCTCCCTTTAGAAAAAGCCTGCACACAGTCTGACCTGCTTGTAGAGTTCTTCAATATTTGATAAAAGAAATAACAACAACTCGGTAGAAGGTAATGAAGTTTGCATAATTCATAGCGTCCAGCAGGTTGTTAATGAATGTAAGTAGATTGCCCAGCTATATGATATTTGCAAAGAAAGCTGAAAAGTGTAAGCATAAACAAAGCATGAAATATACGGATAAGAAAAATGAAAAAAAAATATATATAGAAAAAGAGAGAATAAAGAAATGACAAAAAAAAAAAAAAAAAAAATGTATGGATCATTCTGTAAATATTTCCAGTAATGCCAGCAAATAAAATAAATTAATCTGCAAAGAACAGTTTCTAAAACTAATTCCAAGCACTCATTCCCGAAAAAAATCGGTCAATATAAAGATACGAACTTGATTTATATCGGACAAAAGACAGTTTTGTAGAATCTGTACTGTATATGTGAAAAAAACGGTGACTGCGTTTCTTCTCAATCGTTTCTTTATTTTTAATAATAATATCAATTAAATTTTAGACTTAACATAACACTAAAAACTTAGACATTGTATAAGAGATTTTCAACTGCATTTGATATGAATAGTGGCAGCTCCTTTCAATCTCCCGGTACGCACTCAAAACCTTCGAAAATTCCGCAGTTCGAGTAGTTCCCTTCTCAAACACGCACTTGAAAGTCCCGATATCATTTTGTCCAGACCACCCATACACATTTGGAATTCGCTGAATGTCAATCGTCGTGCATGTTGTTTTAAGAATCTTATTAGTTCCAAACATTGTTCGACCAGCAAAGAGTCAACGATTTGCCCATACATATCATGATCGAATACCCACTGCACTAAGGGTATCGTATTGTGTTTCTTAATAAATCCTAGTGTATCCGAAACTTTATCAAACGGCTGTAGATTTTTTTTCGGAGATTTTCGTTTAGAATGGCGTATTATACGATACATTTTGTTGAAATTATTTTAAAATTAAGTCACTAAAGTTAGAACAGTTTAATATTTATTTGGATTAAGCTTGTAAGTTACGCTCAATTTTCTACTTTTACGACAGGAAAGTGTGTGTGTGTCTACGTAAAGTTATGAATAATTGAACAACTTCAATTTCTGTTCGCTTTTTGCAAATGCATTAAAGTCGTTCCACAAAAAGCTAGCAAGTACACTTTTGCATCGTCCCATTTAACATAAAATTAACGTATTTTACAACAGCGTAATTAACATTAAAATAAACAGAGGGTAATTTTATTGGCTAAACTCCTCTGATGGCATTGTTCTCAATTCAAATAATTGTTGAAATAGTTCGTTTATGTTCTTACGAGTCCTTACATTGGCAATAAATTAAATACTGAATTTTTTAGCAAACGAAACGTTGAAACAATTTTTATAACAATTATCAGCGTTCCAGATCGATAAACAGCTAGTCCGTTGAAATAACAGCTTGTCCGTGTTCAACTGTCTTGGGAATAGAGCAAAGGCCGTTGCAATGTCCACATTGTTTTTGAGATTTTTACATATTTTGTTGACGTATAAATATTAAGCAAATCTAAATATTAGCATCGTATATAATTTTTGAAAATGGTGAAGAACAGAATTAATTTTCATAACTTCACATAACTTTATTCCTGTTGCTTCGGCGATCTTTACTTAAAACTCGATGGTTATTTTGCAAATATGAGCACTCTCGATTTATTTTAGTAACTGTAAACAATTTTGTTGCAATATTTACAGTATATTCCGAACTATTATTTATACAATACCGAATTATGTGTTGTTGTTAGTGCTAAACTGCATGAAATATTTCAAGATTTTGAGTGTTTTATTTATATTTTCCACTCTTTTCGTTTCAACTTTAGGCCTCTTTCTTACACAACATGAAGAAGCCTGTGCTTCATCTCGTTAATAATTATAATACAAAACTGCTTTATATGTTTCCATAATCACTTTATCTCTCTTTCACAATTTCCGCTTGAGTTAAGGCCAATGTATGGGATTTAAATTATTAAAACGCATTGTCGATTTCAATAAACACAAATACACTGCATTGTCATCAAATATGACAAGTAAATGTCCGTACCGATTACATAGACTCGACTGTAGTGTCAAAATGTTTTTAGTTTATTAAATTCTTATTAGTATTTATCCAATTAGAAATATATTGTATGTTGTCGCGCGGAACATTGAACGTTTGTGATTTTATTTAATGCTTCCTCCATGAAATTTATTTCCCCTTTTTTTTTAATTATTAAGAAATAGAAACGTAGATCCGATATTAAAGTTTCGATTGGATTATTTTTCCAGCCATTTATATGTTTATTTGTTTTATTTACTACACTTTATATTGACTTCATTTTATTTTACATTATTTTATGATTATGTAATTGAATACTTTTACTTAGTAATTTTTTGTAAAAATTGCGCGATAATCGAATTGAGATTTTTTGTATATAAAAAGTTCAACTTTCGTTTGCTGAACTTTTCAAATTATTTAACCGCGATATTTCACACTTTGAACATATGTTAAAACTACTAGATCACTTAATTCCGTATTCAATTAATTACATTCTTAATAGATAATTAGAAAATATGCTAAAATCACTCACCTCGAAGCCTTTGGAAGGGAAATTTATTTTCGGCCATGCCAGTGTTGCAAACATCAAGTGCCATGCCGCAAATCCAAATTGCAAATAAGGGTAGACTGTATAATTCTGTAAGTGATTTATTTGATGTTGCACTGTATCGCTGAAGCTGAACCATTTTGTTGCCTCTACAACTGCAGTCAAATTGGGATCAGGCATTTTCTGGTGTAAATAATTTTCAAAGACACCTTGTGTTAGACTGAAAGATAATAAAAATAATTAATAATATATAAGAGAACATGTTTTATTTTATATTTTATAAGATTATTACCGTTCATAATCACCGCCGCCATGCACCACATCCAAAACGTTGCGCACACGTGTACTAGTCGACATATCTGTCATGGTGATTTCAACATCCTCTGTATTATCAAGGTGTTTCGATTTCTCCAACTGCTTGCGAGGGCGTTGTATCTAAAAACGTAAAAAATGAATAAATGATACCCATTATTATTTTTCTAAAACAAATATTTTGTATCAATTACCCTAAAAACTGCACCCCAAACATCGAACAATCCTTGTTGACGATCCTTTTGTCCCAAGTTGGCGTTAAGTACATCTTGCAGCGTCAACGCTTTCTTCTGCGCACTAAAAATATTAAATGTAATAATTATATTAAAACATGTACACAAAAAATATGCATTTCTGTAGTAATTACTTAAAAAATTGCAATGTTGATATGCAGCAGCGTACATCATTCCCAGACTTCTCCGACATGGCATACAATGCACCGAAATCAGTTTTTAGCCGTTCTCTTTGCGCTATCTGAAGTAGCCTACAGAAAAAAAAAGTTTGTAAATAATTATATTGACATTATTAATGAAAATAACACACCTTTCTGTTAATCTCGTTGTTTCGATGGGTGGAAATGTGACCACAAAAGCAATTTGCCGCAGCGGTCGCAACGCTGGTTCGTAAATATCGTTACAAATACAAATGATTGGACGTTTTAGTATATTACGTTCTGGTTTGCCACCTTTACCTTTCGCTCGAGCCTTGTTTATCGCATTGTCGCTCACGAATTTGACCAGAAATTCTATTGATTGACGTGGTGCACCATCGATTTCATCTAAAATTAATATTTAATTATTATAAGCCTTTTTAAGGCAAATATAAATAAAATATCACACACCCAGCACAATACAATTTGGACGTCGATCTTCATTTAGTACCGACGACATTTGTGTTCCACTCTCCAGCGCTTGCTTGAAGGCTTCAGGACTACGATCATCTGAGGCATTTATTTCCCGCACAGCATAACCAGCGTGTCGTGCAATTGTATGCGCCAGCGTCGTTTTACCTAAACCAGGCGGTCCGCAAAGTAAGGCCACTTTTTGCATCGGTCGTCCATGCTCATCCAAATTTGTATCCAACATGGATTGAAATTTTCTTTTCCGCCAACCGCCATTCGATTCAAATTTGCCAGTTCGTTTATTAAATGTATTCAAACCATTGCCGGTACTATTAGGATTATATTCGTCCTTCTTTTTGAATTCCCTAAAATTAAAAATTTAAAAGTTAAAAATTATATAAAAGCAACCAATTTCTCAACACACCTGCCAAACACTATTTTATCCCACATTTTCAGCCAATACAGTAAACTCCGATTAGTCGCCTCATCCGACAGCAGATCGATGTATTTTCGTGGTTTATATTTTTCCACCCACAATTGTTCTTCTTCACTTGATTGTTGATCTGTTGAAACTGCAGGAGTTTGCTGCTGCGCATTTTCTTGTAGTTGTTGCGATGGTGTACTAGCGCGCTTCAAAACCTGTAAAATACAAAGAATCAAACAGTCCAAGAATTTTCCGAAAAAAAAAATACTTACAATATCATTTGCCTCTGCCCATATACGTTGTTTGTTCTCGCCCAATAAGCCATCAAAGTGCGACAAGGCACGCACATCATCCAACGCACGATTCTCATATTCCTCCGAATGAAAACGAACGAAAACACGTTCGTGATCACCTCTTTTCAACACTTGGAATGGCCATTGAGGTACCGTGTATGACAAATTGCGCATTTTAAATTCATGCAATGCCTTTAGACGCGAAAGGTCATCCTTCCGTACCGCCTTATTATTTTCTTGCAAACGCCGACGTGTTTCTACAATTTTCTCAATCATTTCCAAATCACGTTCTTCCTCCGTGCGTGCTTTCTTTGCAATTGGATCTTCGTATGTTTCATTTTGAAACAAATCATCTATGTCACCGAAGAGATCACGTTCCAGACGTCTTTTATTACGCAGTCCCATTCCTTGTAGTTCGACTGCCGCATCATTCACTTCTTCCAAAGGTTCACATTCTGGCAATGGCGTCAAAGAAACTACTTCTTCAATAGGCGCGAGAGCAGCACGCGGTTTATTTGTGGCTAGTGGAGTTGAAGAGATGCGTTTATGTGGTCCACCGGGTGTTCCAAAAAGACGTCTATTCACGAGGCCACCTGAACTAGTACTGACTCCAATGTTGGAAATTTGTGAAAGGTGAGGTGAATCAATGGCGTCGATCGCATTAACGGAATTAATAGTGTTATTGTGATTTAAAGTTGTGTTGGGTACAAAGAGTTCTGCAATGGAGGGGTAAAATAACGGAACTGCATTTTTTATGTATTTGCTTTTAGACTCACCTTCGCCTTCAGGAGGCACATCGTCCAACATTTCCAATTCCTCCTGATAACGAAGCTCAAATTCTTCATCCTCATCCGGATATTGATCCATTTTAACCAAGTTATTGCAAAACTAATTTTATTCACAGCAATATTAAATCTACAAATTACACAAGTCAATGTTACCGGTGACGCCGAAAAATTAAACCAACGAAATTACCTTGACAATGTAAGTGCGTAGCAAAAAATCCCCTTCAATTACAGTTATGTTTCCCCAATCGTAATTGTTGTGTTTTTGCAAGAGGTGAATGTAAATAAACTGTCAAGAATGGCGCCAAAGTCATCTGCAGCTGACAGTGCTTCCAAGTCAGTTTACATAGAGGTAGACAAGGTGATATTTACATTGCGACTAGACTAACAGTAATATCGTTGGCAATTAAAATATGAACTAGAAATACAATTTTAAACTTGTATCATTATTCAATCCTGCTTGTAATTACCTACAATAATAATTTTGTAATGTTTATTAATATCTCCAGTTAATAAAATTTGGTTTAAAATTTGGAATACATATTGTGACGAACATGTATGCTAGAATAAACTAGAATCAACAACGAAATCGATAACTTGCCAGATTTATCCAGACATCGATATTCGTCGTTGCCAGAATGTTCGAGTGACGATAACTTGCTAACAATCGGGTATATAAAGGCTGCCGGACTGGCAGCAACACACAGTTCTAATCAGAGAGTTGCCGAGTAAAGTGTAAACAAGCTATAAGCAAGAAGTTGTAAACTTGTACAAAGAGTAATAAAGTGTTAAGTTATAAGGAATTATAAATAAAGATAAGTGTATAACCATTAAACAGTGACTTTTATTTGACAATCCAGTGATCGAACTCAAGGTAGAGTTTCAGCGTAAACGACAGATTTTTGGAAATCCGTTACAATTGGTGTCAGAAGTGGGATTGACAAATAAAATTCCAAGGAGATAATGGTTAAGTTCAACGATTTAAAGATACCACAACTCAAAAAGGAGTTGGAACAACGAGGCTTGGCAACGAATGGGTTGAAAGCTGAGTTACAAGCTCGTTTGCGAGAGGCGATGGAAGAAGACAACATCAACGTGGACGAATTTGTTTTTGAATCGCTGTTAGAGGAATCGACAACAAAAATTGAGGAAAAGGAAGAGATTCCATGTTCATCAGGGGTACTGGACATGAACAAACTTTTGTCTGCAATATCGTCACAGTTCCAGGCGCAGGAAACACGCTTAACAACGAAGTTGTCCCAAATAACAGAGCAGATATCAGCTCAAGTAACAATACAGTTGAAGGAACAGGACGCACGTATATCACAGGTGACTTCACAAATAGCAGAAGTGTCAACAAAGATTTCAGAAGAGCAAGATAAAGTTAAAGCTGATGTGGAAGAACTGAAAGATCGTCTCCGTGACCTGCAACTAAACCGACCAATGGTGTCAACAGGACTTGTCAAAGTAAACACTCCATCATTTGACGGCACAACTCCGTTTCAGATTTTCAAACTCCAATTTGAAAAGACGGCAGATACGAATAAATGGAATGCGGAAGACAAAGTTGCCCAATTGTTCGTGGCTTTAAAAGGGGCTGCTGCGGAAATTCTACAAACTATACCCAATTGCGAGTCAAGCAGTTACGAAGCGTTGATGGCTGCTGTAGAAAGACGGTATGGAAGTGAGCACCGGAGACAAATTTTCCAAATCGAACTGCAAAATCGCAAACAAAAAGCTAGCGAGTCTCTGCAAGAATTTGCTACGGAAGTGGAAAGGTTAGCTCACTTGGCTTATGCGCATAAGTCCGCAGAATATATAGAGGATATAAAAATCCATAGTTTCGTTAATGGTATACGAGACGAGAATACGCGCTATTCTGCACTAGCATGCCCAAAATCGACATTTGCAGAAACAGTGTCCTTTGCTCTTACGCACGAAACTGCCTCTTTACTTAGTAACAGAACATTTAAAGCTCATCGTGTAGAAATAGAAGAGCCTGCCTGGACGAAGAAATTCTTGGAAGAAATGCATAAAATGTTGGAGAAATCTGGAGAAACACGTAAGAAAAATGATGGTGTGGTTAAATGCTTCAACTGCGGGAAAGGCGGACATATTGCACGAAATTGTAATATGGAATCGAATCGACCCAATTACCTATCCGGACGGAAACGCAAAGCTGAAGAAGACCAACCAACTCTGAAAAGCACCCAATCGTTAAACTAAAGCAAGCCAGTCGGAAGGGGCGCGTGCTGGCTCCCTCAAGTGAATGCCCTGTAATCTCTGTCTCTCAAATAAATAGAAAAACGAACAACGTTACCGTTAGTGGATGCGTGGATGGTAAAAAGCGCATTCTGACTGTGGATACGGGAGCAACACATTCCATAATTCGATCGGATCTAGTTAACAAGGAAGTAAAACCACTAGCTGGTGCAAAGTTACGTACTGCAACTGGAGATGATGCTCAAGTTCTCGGGGAAGTAACGTGCGAAATTGGAATAGGAAAAATAGCCGTGTTACATAACTTTATAGTGGCAGATATCGTCGACGAAGTCATAATTGGAGTAGACTTTCTAGCCAGTAAAGGAATCAAATTGGACATGGAAAACAAAATTATGACTTATACCAATATGGAAGTGCCTCTTATGTTTGGTTATGATAACAAATGCAACGTTAGACAAGTGTTAATAACAGAAAATCAGAAGATTCCACCAAAATCAGAAGCAATTATTTGGGCAGAAATAGATGGAGACTATGGGACGGACACTTTGTGGGTTGTTGAAGGCACAAAAGAATCTATACCAAACGTACTTATAGGAAAAACCCTGGCTATGACACGACAAGACAAAAGAGTTCCAGTAAGAGTCCTTAATGAGTGTAAGTCACCAGTCACAGTCTCCAAAGGAGCTATATTAGGGCAGTGTCAGGAGATTGAGGCCGTAATAAATTGCGAAACAGATTTTGAGGATAATTCCAGTTGTAAAAACGATATTTCAAACGAGATTAATGCATGGACCAAGGAACTAGAGGTAGACCATAAAAAGAAGGCCAAACAACTTCTTCTCAGATACTCCACCATATTCGACAAAGATGAATCCAAACCAGGTAGAACCAAAATTGTGAAACATTCCATCAACACCGGAGATGCAAGACCAATCCGCCAGGCTCCTCGCAGCGTTCCATTAGCCAAACGAGAAGTTGTAAGCCAGACCATACGTGAAATGAGCGATAGCGGCATAATTGAACCATCATCGAGTCCATGGAGTTCACCTGTAGTACTTGTGAAGAAGAAAGATGGTAACATGAGGTTTTGCGTGGACTACAGAAAGTTGAATGATGTCACGAAGAAAGACAGTTATCCATTACCTAGAATAGATGACACCCTAGACTCACTATCAGGCACGAATTGGTTCTCAACACTCGATTTGAAAAGTGGCTATTGGCAAGTGGAAGTAAACGAAGAAGACAAAGAAAAGACGGCCTTCAGCGTTGGAGATGGTCTATGGCAATTCACTGTAATGCCCTTTGGGTTATGTAACGCTCCTGCCACTTTTGAGAGGCTTATGGACCAAGTGTTAAAAGGATTGCACTGGAAGACATGCTTGGTGTACCTAGACGATATCATCGTGTTGGGTAAAAGCTTTGATGAGCATCTCAAAAATTTGGAAGAGGTTTTCCAACGTATAGCCAGCGCTGGTTTAAAACTGAGCCCAAAGAAGTGTTCTCTGTTCAAGAAGGAAGTGAGCTATTTAGGACACAAAGTGACTACGAAGGGCATTTGTACAGCTCAGGAAAAGATAGAGGCAGTAAAGGATTGGCCCAGACCTAAAAATTTACATGAATTGCGCAGTTTCCTTGGACTGTGTACGTATTACCGACGATTCGTTCCAAATTTCGCCAGCGTAGCTAGTAGCCTCCATGAACTCACGAAGAAGAACAGAGCCTTTGAATGGAATGAAGAACAAGAATTGGCCTTCCAAACTCTGAAGGAGAGATTATGTACTGCGCCAATGTTAGCATATCCAGTTCCAGGCTCAACGTTCGTTTTGGACACGGATGCTAGTGGCTATGCAATAGGAGGCGTTCTATCACAAGTGATTGACGGGAATGAGAAAGTGGTCGCGTATTATAGCCAGACGATAAGTAAACGAGAGAAGAATTATTGCGTAACACGAAGAGAATTACTGGCATTGGTGAAGTGCATCAAACATTTCCATAAATACCTGTATGGACAGCGATTTCGAGTAAGGACAGATCACGCAGCATTAAAATGGCTTCTGCAATTCAAGAATCCAGAAGGACAGTTGGCACGATGGATTGAGAGACTCCAAAGTTATGACTTCTCTATAGAACACCGAAAAGGTAGTAGTCATGGGAATGCGGACGCGATGTCCCGTCGTCCTTGTAATTTAGAATGTCGACATTGTTCAAGAGCTGAGGCCAAAGAAGACATTATAGATATTCGATTAATGTCAATAACTTCGACAGAAGGCTGGGATCCAAAGGATTTACGAAAATGTCAGCAAGAAGATCCAGATTTGGAACTGGTAATGCATGGAGTGGAGCTGAACAAGCGTCCGACGAGAGAAGAAATAGCTGCAGAGAGTCCAGTTGCAAAGGCATATTGGGCACAATGGAACAGTTTAAAGTTGGTATCTGGCTGCTTGCATCGAGTATGGGAAAGCGAAGATGGACAAAGTTCCCGAACTCTTATAATCGTTCCGAAAGTAAGAATTCCTGATGTACTGAAGGATGCATAACGGTCCAAGTGGAGGGCACATGGGAATCACAAAAACCTTGGAAAAACTAAAGCAAAGATTTTATTGGGTTGGTTGTCGGCAATCAGTCACGGAATGGATTGCAAATTGTGCTGAGTGTATTAAAGCAAAAGGGCCGAAATCCAGGAGTCACGGCCAGATGAAGCAGTACAATTCGGGCGCCCCATTTGAACGAATTGCCATGGATGTAGCCGGTCCGTTTCCCACCAGTAAATTAGGAAACAAATATGTTTTGGTAGTTATGGATTACTTCAGCAAATGGCCAGAAGTATATCCAATTCCTAATCAAGAAGCTGAGACAGTAGCGAATGTATTCATCAATAATTGGGTAACAAGGTATGGTGTTCCAATAGAATTACATTCTGACCAAGGAAGGAATTTCGAATCAGCTCTAATCCAGGAAATGTGCCTAAAATTGGGTATACGGAAAACTCGTACAACAGCCCTACATCCACAATCCGATGGAATGGTAGAACGTTTCAATCGAACTTTAGAAGAACATCTAAAGAAAGTGGTAGACAAGTATCAAAAGGATTGGGACATTCATATAGCTTTGTTCCTGATGGCTTATCGGTCTGCTGTACATGAAACAACGGGGCAGACTCCAGCAAAGATAATCTTTGGTCATCATCTTCGGTTACCGATTGATTTAAAGTTCGGAATAAACGCAAATGGTGGAAAGAATGTTAAGGAAGCCAACAGTGTCCTAGAAGACGAAATGAGAGAAATTCATGCTATGGTGAGACAGCGGACGCAAATCATGAGTGATAAAATGAAGGCAAAATACGACAAGGCAATGAACTCCGAAGGATTTGTGGAAGGAGATTGGGTATTGTTATATAACCCACAACGAAAGAAAGGATTGTCTCCAAAATTTCAATGTAGTTGGGAAGGACCATACCAGGTTATTAAACGGATAAATGATGTGGTGTATCGTATACAAACCATTGGAAGACCTAGGAATAAAATGAAGGTGGTTCATCTAGAACGGCTTGCAGCATTTGGTTCTGGAAGTATGTCTAATCGGGACGATCAGACTTAAGTGGAGGGCAGTGTGACGAACATGTATGCTAGAATAAACTAGAATCAACAACGAAATCGATAACTTGCCAGATTTATCCAGACATCGATATTCGTCGTTGCCAGAATGTTCGAGTGACGATAACTTGCTAACAATCGGGTATATAAAGGCTGCCGGACTGGCAGCAACACACAGTTCTAATCAGAGAGTTGCCGAGTAAAGTGTAAACAAGCTATAAGCAAGAAGTTGTAAACTTGTACAAAGAGTAATAAAGTGTTAAGTTATAAGGAATTATAAATAAAGATAAGTGTATAACCATTAAACAGTGACTTTTATTTGACAATCCAGTGATCGAACTCAAGGTAGAGTTTCAGCGTAAACGACAGATTTTTGGAAATCCGTTACAATATTTTTATGTCCCAGATCTTGTCATGCTAACATTTGAAGCTTACTATTTTTAAATTCTACCAAAATAATCTTTTAATTTTGTGGCAACACTTTTTGTAAAAGCACCCCTGTGTTATTCGACAGCCATTGATTGATCAAAGTAGTTGAATTTTCATCTGAGATCAATTGTTACAGTTATAGATTGGACGGGAGGTCACTAAACAATTTAATTTTTGTTATCAAATTGGAAGCACAAGAAAGTTAAAGTTTACACAATCGAGAATTTGCATTGCAACAAGCAAGTTAAAATTATCAAAGTAAAAGATTTATTGAACAAAGGCATTTGCCTTTGGTGTGACCACACCACAAACTAAAATTATATCAACCAAGACTCGTACAACGACACAGTGGAATCCAGCGAAATGGATCCAAATTACGCGACATCTTAGCAAATTCTCTTCCTGGTGGAGGCAACGCACAAGTTCGCAAAACGCTTCATAACATCGCTAGCTACCGTACTTGGTGTGATTTTACTCCAGCATAGAGAAAATATTACAAACAACTCCTTCCCCCTCTATAACCATATTTATATACCCGTTTTTCTTTATCCTTACACACCTAATTAATACAACTGGATAAATATGTGTCCAACTGACCACCAAAGTTATTTTATAATGGCATACTACCTCGGCTAGTCGTCAATAACGGCTGCTACATTTTTAAACTACAACAAATATCCAAAGACGCATTACTACATACACAACTTGTAAGTTTTCTACATCAATAACATTATTATCAGGAATTATAGCATTATTACTGCAAATGTAAGGAGAGTGTGCGTTCGACTGTGGGTCCAACAAACCTATATTCTTATGAGGAACAGCAAGCAATACATTTACACAACATTTTTTATATATTTGTAGCCAGGTGAGTAAGTGAAACATATGTACATACTTGAAATTGTGTTGTTGCTGCATGTGTATACAAATCGATTGGTTTTAACAAAACTAAACATCTGTAACCTTGGCCTGGTGTTTGCCACCACCAACATCCTTTGATAAAAGGTGTTTAGGAACAGCTGATTCCACGAATAACATCAACAAAACTCACAACGGTTTTATGTTTCAAGTAATTTCACAATCATTTAGGATTCTTAACTTATTCGATTCAACAATTTATGCTATGTAGATAATAAAAATAGAATTTAGACAATTTGCATTGACATTTGTGTGGGAATTGGTGAACAATGTAATCACTAAAACGGCGAAAATCGTTTCCACTGGCATTGTTTGGTTTTATTATTGACAAACAAAAAGACAACAAAAATTTCCAAAAGTCATTTTATAAACAAGTATTTTGTGTACATCCATTTGTGTGTGTATATGTAATCATTTATAATCGCGCACTGTGAATAATTCGTAAACAATTGCTAGTTTAATGCTATTTGATAAGGTAGGCCTTTGATAAAGAGCAGCCGCACTTTACTATCAATCAGCGCACTTTGGGCGTTGCACAGATTTACTGAGCACATTTTTATCAATTTTTATTTTCACTCAATTCATATTTCATTGTTTTCTTGAATTTCTTTACAGATATTTTATTTTTGGCATAACTAGTTTCACTACGCTCATTGAGCATACCTCGAGAGAATAATCTTTCTGTGCGTGCCGTTCAACGCATTTCACAAATTCCCGAAGACATTTTGTAATACAACTGCAAAAATGCAACGCTGGTTTTTCGCTGATGAGGCCGAGGATTGCGATGCCTTGGCGGCGGCGGCGGCATCAACGTCATCAGTGGAGGTGCTGCAACCTGTCACACCGATACATGTTAATTGGAAGTTTTGGGTGAGAATAAATCATGAGATTGCGCCAAATGAGCGCCTGGCCATTGTGGGCAGCACCGAACGTCTGGGCAATTGGCAGTTTAGCGAGTGCATAATCATGATGAGAGAAACTGGTGAGTGGGCATTGTACCCGCACCAAACGGCGGGACTTTAACCACGTTATTCTACATTTTTTAGACACGAATAATTGGTACATCTACGTTAGCATACCGCGTGACACACGCACTGAATACCGTTACATAGTGGTTGCAGTCGATCCGACGGCGGAAAAGACGATTGTACGCAACTGGGAGGCACATCTGAAACCACGTTCTATCATACCCGGTGTCAACCGTCCGCCTAGAGAATGTGATGAGGAATATGGTTACGTAAATGGTGTTGAAAAAGTGGACCGCGGCTGGGTGACATCCGAGACAATTGTACAATTGAAATTTTTCAATGCACCCTTCACATGGAAACAACGTATGAAGCGGCGTCTAATCTTTGTTAAAGTGACACCGATGAACCTGACGATACCGCATGGTGGTAGTGCTGGCGGTGGTGCAGGTGATTACCACACATTTTCACAGCTGGAAGATTCACTCTCGAGTGATACGCATGACACGCGTGAGAATGGTGCAGATCTTAGCACCGCGTTCGCTTTCAACGAAGTAGCGGTCTTAAGAGATGACGAATCCGTTATAAAAGCGCAACCACAATTCGGTACTGCTTGTGGTCCCGATGACGTAGTAATTTTCCATTTGACAATCGGCGATTTCGATAGCACCGCTTATCTCATTGACCTCTATTCGTACAGCTCCAAAGCGGCCATGGATGAACCGCCCTACCATCTCGGTTATCATTATGTATTGCCAAATTTACTTAAACGTTCTGATGGCAATCTGGAAGTGCCCATAACATGCGCGACTCGACATCGGCCAATGGGCATGATGCAGATAGGCTATCTGCTCGTAAAGCCAACGAAGTGCATTAAGTTGGATATGGAGCTCACATATACGCGCTATTGGAACCCCAAATGGGCTGGTTTGGATGTCGGACATCGCGGTTCTGGCACAAGTTTCAAAACGAAAGACTCGGTGATACGCGAAAACACAATCACATCGTTGAAGAATGCCGTCGAACATGGCGCCGATATGGTTGAGTTCGATGTACAGTTGAGCAAAGATTTGGTGCCGGTAGTCTATCATGACTTCATGATCTATGTATCGCTGAAAGCGAAAGGCAGTTGCAAGCCAAATGATTTTCTAGAGTTACCATTGCGTGAGCTAACCTTGGATCAATTGAATAATTTAAAGGTAGTGAAGACAGATTTCTTAAATGAAATGTAACGTAAAATGGTGTTTCTACATTCACTTTTCATAGGTTTATCACACACAAGAGGGCCGTACACGTGAAGAACGTTGCTTTCACAACGACGATCAATTGGAGCATCAACCATTTCCAAGTCTTGCAGACGTTTTAGACGCTATCAATCCACATGTTGGCTTCAACATAGAAGTGAAGTGGTCACAACGGCTCAAAGATGGCAGCATGGAGGAGGAATTCGAGCACACCATCGATCGTAATTTGTATGTGGACTGCATATTGAATGTGGTATTCCGCAAGGCTGGCAATCGACGTGTTGTATTCTCATGTTTCGATCCCGATATCTGCACCATGTTACGCTACAAGCAAAATCGTTATCCGGTTATGTTCCTGACCATCGGTGAAACGACCAAATATCAAAAATACTTAGATCCACGTGGCAACACCATTGAAATGGCTATATACAATTCACTAGCCATGGAATTGCTGGGTATTGTGGCGCACACTGAAGACCTGCTGCGCGATCCCACGAAGGTGAGGTGAAATGTGACTTTTGAAAATATTTGTTGTACTGAAAACCTTTCTATTTCTCTCTTAAAAAGGTGAACTTAGCTAAAAGCAGCGGCTTGGTCGTCTTTTGCTGGGGTGATGACAATAACTGTAAGGATACCATTAAATTCCTCAAAGAATTGGGCTTGCATGCCATTATTTATGACAAAATGGATGTGCTCACCAGCAAAGAAGTGAAGGTAAATACAGTTATATATGTCTTCAGTATACAGAAACTAAATGCAATTTTTCTACAACAACAGCAAAGCGTATTCCTGCTGCAAGCCAAGGAGAGTCAAAATGAAATACTCAAACTACAGGCGCTGGAGCGTGGCAAACTGTGGCATGACAATATACCGGTGGTGCATAAAAAGCACTAATAACTCAAGACCCAGACGCAGTTGATATTATAATTAAGTTACATTTGAAGCAGTTGCTAAATTCATGCAATAATTGAAATTATAAAAAAAAATTAATAATAATTCGCCATAAATTAACACATTCAATCATCTCTACCAAATTATGTTCATATAAATATATATATTTAAACTAGTAATGCGTAATTTTAGTAGTGTAATCACTTTTTTTTTATAAATCACTCTACATAGTGCATATATGTTCAAATTAGTAAATATCTTTTATTATTTTTTACCTTTTTTATATAAGCCAGTTAGCAAAAATTAAAAACAAATTATGACAGAAATTATAAAACTTTGAAATTTAACTTGCCACTTAAATAAATGTTTGTATGTATTTTAATTATAGCACATCAGTTTATACATTACTGACGCTTTGCGCATTTGTTATTATATAAGCTTATCTGTGGCGTTTTGTATTCTATTCTGTGCCTTTCGAATATTGTGTGCACAACAACAAATTTAGTAGAATCAATTTGAAATTATAAACAAAGGCGAAATTTTGAACAATAAAAATATATATGTAATTAAAAGTAAGCAGAGAGGTAACCAAAAAAAAATTGTAGCAAGACCCGAGAAGTATAATTTGAGACTTCATAGAAAAATGTAGTAAATAAATAATGGTAATAAATATTATTGAAATTACATAAAACAAGTGACTTTAATAATTTGGTGGTTTTTGGAGCATAAACGAAGCTGATTTCAACTCACGGATACCAAACATAACCTATTTTTATTGTTTTTCGGCAAAAAATATTTCCGAAAAATGTTTAGAGAATGCTACCGGGTTGACAGTTTTGGAAGGATAAAATTATATGGTTAGAAGAATCGATGTCCATTGTTGTTGTTGTTGCAGTGGAAAAAAAATCTCAAATTATTTTGATCTTTTAGATTAGTTAGGCCGAACTGTTACGAGAGCTGAGGAGGCAAGCCTTCTTAATCCACAATGGAGATACGAAGACAGCAGGTTCTTGTAGACCACGAAATCTTTACTCCTTTTTACAAGAGGACTTAACTCCAATTTATTTTAATTCATGTCTAAGCAGCTCGGTATGACTGAAATAGTAGACTATCTTTGAGCACTTGCTAGACCTTCAGACCTATTTTTGACATGAAAAAGCTTCTCATAAAATCGCCATAAATGCCGTACGGAGTCGACTTAAAACTACTAAATCGGTTCTTGGGTTAACTTTTGGGTTAGCATTGGGAAAGTACCTCAAATTCAAGGTCTAACGCAAGAGAATATAGTAGAACTCCAACCTCCACAAGGAACTTCTACGGGTCCTAACAATCAACCTAACATAGCAAACTCACAAATCTTCTGTGGGTTATTTAGAGTTATACAGTATGACAGTCAAAAAAAACTGTCAGCGCATTTGCCTGTTGGCTCCCACGGCCTGTTGACAGTCATAAATTTGAAGTCGTAGATAATTTCGTATATTTAGGAACCAGTATTAACAGCAATAATAATGTCAGCTTGGAAATCCAGTAGGCAATTGAAAAGTAAAGTCCTCTCTCGACGAACAAGAACCAAGCTCTACAAGTAACTCATCATTCTCGTCCTACTTTATGGTGCAGAAGCGTGGACGATGTCAACATCCGATGAGACGGCACTAGGACTTTCGAGAGAAAGGTTTTGCGAAAGATTTACGGTTCCTTAAACATTGGCAACGGCGAATACCGTAGACCGATGAAATGTATACGTTATTCGACGGCATAGACATAGTTCAGTGGATAAAAAGACAGCGGTCATGTTGTTCGAATGGACGAAAGTGCTCCAGCTCTGAAAGTGTTCAACGTAGTATCCGCTGGTGGAAGCCGAGGAAGTGGAAGACCTCCACTCCGTAGGAAGGACCAGGTGGAGAAGGACCTGGCTTCACTTGGCATTACCAATTAGCGCCAAACTGCCAGGAGGAGAAATGAATGGCACGTTGCTGTGGACTCGGCTAGAAGAAGAATTCTGACAGGTTTTTCTCAATGGATGGGTGTTTCCGAGTCCATCGTCGTTCGATTTGAAACATGCGGTCTCGACAGAAATGCTTTTAAAGTTTGACTTGTGACTGACAGACCCAAACACTACAACCTATTAGACAGGATATCTTTTTCACCATGTTACCAATTGAATAACGTTTTTAGGACCCTAAAGTGTACTTTAAGTCAGCAAAATTAAAATTCCTAAAAACCAAAACCGTTATACCGGTCCA
Source organism: Zeugodacus tau (assembly GCA_031772095.1). Classification (NCBI taxonomy): domain Eukaryota; kingdom Metazoa; phylum Arthropoda; class Insecta; order Diptera; family Tephritidae; genus Zeugodacus; species Zeugodacus tau. The sequence continues at coordinate 66,718,572 of CM062651.1, read as the reverse complement.
AGAACCCCTTACAGGAACCCCCTTTCATTTCTACCACACCACTGCTTATCAAAAACCACTCATTCAAAAAAATTATGATCACAGCGACATCTATCGTTAAATTACATTCACTGTTGAAAGCTCATACGCCCACACAGCCACAGAGGTCGCCGACAACGCAATGACGATGACGACGATGTTGATAAAGTAAACATCGCCACAGTGAAATTGTTTATATCCGTCAACGCGACAGCGATGGCTGCTGCACAAGTGTACAACGAACAAACGAAGGAAAAACATAAAGCAGAGGAAGAAGAAGAACATGAAGAGGAAGACAAACTGCCAGAAAGGTGTTGTTTTGGCAATGAGCTTAACGGTTAAGTCAGTTAGTGAAAGAATTTCGGACTGGTGAAACGTGTAAACGGAAAGCAATAACGGCAGAGTGAAAAATATAGCTCAAGAAGTAGAAGAAAAAAAATTGTAAAAAAATTAAGAAAAATAAAATAAAATTAATTAGAAAATCATAAAAGTGGATAAAAGCTGAAAATAATAGTAAAAAGCATTAAATAATAATAAAAAAGCGAAAGGAGAAACGCATACTGGCAGCCAGTAAAAGAATATTATGTAGTTAAAGTGAGCCAGCGAGCGAGCAAGTGAGTGTGTGAGTTGCGGCAGGCAGCACGGGAAGTGGTTGCGAAAGGCGAAGCATTGAAAGCAGCAACAGCAACAGCATTCATTATTGTACACACACCAAGTGGCAAGAAGTAGTAAATGTGAAGCGAAAAAAAAAAGTTGTGAGAAAAAGTAATACTCCAAAAAAAAGGCATAAGCGAAGTGTGTGTGGCAGGAGAGCGAAAAAATAAGAAAAAAAGAAAAAACGTGAAGAAAAAATCGCTGCGAAAAAAGTGGAAAAAAATATTACAGTTAAAGTGTGAAAAGTTGTGCAAAGTTGTGAGCGCACTGAATGCAAGCGTGTGAAGCGGCAGCGGCGACGGCGAGCACTCTAATTGGGGCAGTAGCAGTGGTACTACGGGCAGTCAGGAATTCGCGACACCAGTGAGGAGGTGCCACATGTAGTAGGTGAGGCAAGCAGAAAGTTGAGAAAAAAAATAGAAAAAAAATCACATTGGCAGGACGAAGTAGTTAGCATAGACTGCAGTAAGCGTAGAGTGGAGTGATTGCGACTGCTGACAGCTGAAATTTTGTTGAAAAAATGAAAAAAGCGAAAAACAACAACAACAAAAGAAAAATATAACAAATGAATGCCGTGAAAATTATTACAAAATAATAAGTGTGTATATGTATAAGCGCATACATACAGACAATTGTATGTAAAAAAGGCTACTTTCATGTTAGTACATGTGTGTGTGCGCTTGTGAGTGTGTGTTTGAGTATGCCTAAATAGTCAATTAATTTGAGGCAACATAAAAACTACCGCAGCGCAGCGCCGAGCAAAGGGACACACTCACTCAAAAAGCGGCGCAGGTGGCGGTGGCGGTGTAGGCGCGGCATGGATGAACTAAAAAAGCAAAAATAATAAGAAAAACAAAAAAACAACAACAATAAAAGAAAAACGAAAAACAGCAAAAAATATAAAATAACAAAAACAACAAAAAAGAAATTAACAACAAAAACTATAACAATAATAAAATATAACAACAACAACAACAACCCATTTCCAAAAAAAGTAACAAAAATTGTTATTGTTGCTTTTTGTTGTTGTAAGGCTTTTCAGTTACCGCCTATTACTACTATGCATGCTTGCGTGTTACAACTGGCGTTTGTTGTTGTTGCTTTTGTACTTTATTACTACTCACACAGCGGCAGTATAGCCAACAGCTGAAGTGGTTTAATACAAAAAAAAAAACAAAAAAATGGTTAAAAGCTAAATGTAGACTAAGCTGAAAATTGTAAATTGAAAACTGATAAACAAGGAAATAAACGCGTCAACATGCGCGCACAACTACAGTCCACATGTGTGTGGCACATATACCCTTCCACATACATATAAGTATGTATGTTTGTATGTAAGTAAATGTAAGTGCGCCTATGTATGCCAAGCGAAAGTGGGCCGTAGTGAAGGTAAACTTTGACACAATTAATAAAGCGTGCGGCAGCGGGTGGCCATAAAAAGGATACAAATAACTAAAAGTGTACCAATATGTATGTATGTATGTGTGTGTGTATAGAGGGTTAATATATGCTTGTATGTGCCTGATGAAATACCGCAACAGCCGTAGTAAGGGGCGTACTCTACTGTGTATATATGTATCTAAAAGTGTGTGTGTGTGTGCTCTATACATAGTAGTATGGTGACACGTGAGCCGCTTGTCAGGTTGCTCATACGCCACGTTGGTCTATAGGCAGTAGTATGGTGGTTGTAGCTACGTACTGCTTGAACCTTTATTTGGACGGTCAGACGCTGTCTAGCTTATGAAGCACAAGCTGCCGCTGGGCACACATGTGATGCATATATGTATGTATGTATGTATATCTGTGTGAGTGTGTTCGTGCGCTCATATGCGCGCAGAATATGCTGCGGGCAAAACTAATGATTGTTCACTTGCTGTAATGAAATAACAAAGCAAAAAAAGAAATTATGCGCATACACATACATACAAACACACACACATATATATAAACACATAGCAAGTCCTTTTTGCTAATGCATGCCTGCTTGCTCGCTTGTAGTTGCTGTTGTTGTGCTCATACATAATTATAGTGTGTTAAGTGAAGTTTTAAAAATACATGCCGCATGCATTGCCTTGAACAAAACAAAAATAAAACGGTTTGAAAAGAAATTATAATGCGAAAAAAACATGTTGCAAAAAGCAGGCACAAGGCACAACAACAAAAATAACAACAGCAAATGGGGCCAATGGGCGAAAAATCGATGCAACTTAGCAGCAGCAACAACAACTAACAACAGGCAAGCGAAGTGACACCCCATTCGGCAAACAGAGTTGTGAAGTTGTGCACAAAAACCACAGGAGCAACACGACATACAAACATATATACATACAAGCACACACATACATACATAGATACACTCAAGCAAGTGAATATGCCAAATATACATACAACAAAAAGGTTGGAGTCCGAAAATTCAAAAAAAAGAGAAATGAAAAAATTAGAAATACAAAAAAAAAAATGAGAAAATAAAAAAAAGAAAAAGTACAAAAAAGTGGGTACTAGCAAAAAGTGAAAAAATAAACAAAAAATTTAGCACACACACAGATACACCTACATATATACAACTGATTCGCACACGAAAAACCATTTACATTAGCGATATTTTTTGCGCTAGGCCAACAAAAAAAAGTGCAAACAACCCAGGCAAATGTTGCGTTTTTCATCAAACACCTTCGGGGAATTGCTAGAAAGACTTTTGAGCACTTTTGAGCAGCAAAAAACAAAACACACAGACAGCTATTGCAACAAAAACAATACAACAAGAAAAAACCACAAACATGCCTCATCAATTATAGATTAATGTTCACACCTCAAAATTGAAGTGTTAAAATTGAAAAGCGAAAAAAATCTGCGTTGATCTGTTGCGAAATGGTCGAAATGGCTACAATTGGCTACAATGCCGAAAAAGCAATGAAAATATTTTGCCAATAAACATTAATAAGCAATTGAAAATTATTTATTTAAAATTTCATAAAGCAACATGAGTGTGAATGTAAATACATTTTATGTGAAATGAAATTTTCCAAATTCAATTGTTTTCCGCGTGTTTCTTTGATGATCGTTTGAGTTGTTTTGAAGTGTTTCGGATGTGTTTTTTTGATGTGTCTGGCATGTGCGGACATTGTGGTTTGGGAAATATATGCCAAAACGTTGGTTTTGAGTTATAATCTCATAAAAATAAATCTTAATCGTTATGGCTTCAAAATATTTGTGGTAATTTTTAATAATTTTCTTTAATGGGCGTTATGATCGTTTTATGGTGCTTTCGCAAGTTTGTACTTATTTGCATCATTAGGTGAAATTTAGTGAAGAAGGCTAGAACTGTTTCTGCATTCAGCGGATCAGCGCTATAGGTAGCTAAATTTTTGGAGCTTATATTGTTTTCAGATTATGTCGAGTTTATTATCCTTGTTTTTGTTGTTATGTGAGCTTTAAGGTTTTATAAATTTCAATCCATCTTCTAATGCGTAATATTTTTTTCTAAAAAATCATTCGTTTATTTTTAAAAATATTTAATAATAAATAATAAATAATTTTTTTTTATAAATTTATACGCTTATACGATATTTTGAACATTTGATTCTATACTTTCTTTAAACTAAATAAATAAAATCGAATAAAATAAAATTACTACTCTGTATGGTTTGTGTAGCTGACATAACTGGTCTGGTATCTTTTTATTCTATACTGCCTATCTGGGTCAACCTTCCAACTGGCTCATTCCATATTAACTTTAAATGCTCGAATCTGCAAACAAGTTCTCTTGTCTTCTCGTCCTTATTGGATCAATTAGTAACAGAATTATCGCACTTGGCGAAGAAAAAAAAGAATAATATTGATTGTAACAGTAGTGTATGTAATACTGAAACTATTACTTAAAGCACTTATCGTGTCTCGCAAATCAGATCAGAATCAATCTGAAAGAAAATTCAGTGGAACTTCCATAACTCGAACTTCCATATACTCGAACTTTTGAATTGGCAATAGCATTTAGAAATCAAATTTCATTCCATAACTCAAATTTTCCTAACTCGAAGTTCTCTATAACTCGAACTCTTAAATTTGTAATAGAAGACAAATTTCATACAAATTTCCTTCCATAAATCGAACTTTTCGATCAGGGCATAATACAAAATTTTAAATTTTACCATCAAGGAACAATTTTAAAGGTCCCTATATTCGTATGGAGATAAACAAAAAATATGATATTACACTTATAGATTTTAGAAATCGTGTAACAAAGGCATGAGATACAGACGTCGAGAGCCAAACAATAGCAAAGTGCAATAAACAAAATTAAAGAATATATGTTTTAATGTATGTATTTCAATAAAAGGGAACGAAGGAAATAACTTAAGAATATTTGTGTTCAGAAAAGTCTTCCCATAACAACTTCTTCCTCTCTCTTACACGATTTAATTAAGCAATATAAGATACAAGTTCGGTATCTATACTAGACCTCTTCAATAACAATTTTCCCTTACAATCCTTAAAAATTTACGATTATCGATAATTTTGTCAAAAAAAGATTGGACATTGCTCGACCGGAGAAGTGGCACTGTCTTCCGTAACATTTTAAAGCGCTTGCTTCTAGTCAAAATATATCGAATATTCTATAACCTACAACAGTATCTAATATTGCGATCTATAGCAACATTAATTTTTACTTCACCAATTGTTTTAAGTTTCAATACACGTATACGATACTCGTTCACTTCATGGGGAAATTCGAATTGCTCGAACGAAGTTTATTCGCTTAAACTGAAGTGAAATGAAGATTTTTATCCTTTTTATAGAAATATTCTTAAAAAATCTAGTCCAAAATCAGACAAACCAGAAGGCTTAAATAAATTCCAGGCAAGAGGCCCAGCTACGACCACTTTTCACTGCAATTGGGGCCGTATATCAGCAATAAACCTTGGCCAACCAAACTGAGTCTAAATCAAGTAACAGCTGTCAGAAAGACCAACTACGGAAAAAGTATTACCTCATTCAAAAACACTCATTGAAAAACGCCTAAACACCCACTACTTTTATTAACTATGTCCTTTTTAACTCAAAACCAAAGAGTGGTAGTAATTGACACATCCGTCAATGTGGCAGCTCAATTAAATGAGATAAAGTTTTTCTGTTCAAAAGTTAGTTAGATGAGGCAAAAAGACAAAACGACTTAATTGAGCAGAAAAAATGATAAAGTTATTTTAAAACGAATTATGCAAGGCATCTTTCTAAATTGAGATATCTCCTTTTTGGTTTAGAAAAATGCTGAATCAACTTTGTGTTGCACACGACTAATTATCATACTAGCCTCTGCTGCCAATACTGCGAGAATCAGTGATTATTAACGACCAAACATAGTAAGGATATACACAGGGGTAGGTTTTAGTATTGTTTTTTTATATTCTAATAGTTTAGATTCTCTTTAAAGTGATCAAGATTTTTTCAAAATATTTGTTAACCAATAATCATGATTTTAATTCTCAAAATATGTCGCGAAACGAAGATCTGTCCGTCGATATTCACTTTGGGTGTTTTCTGGATACTACTATACATGGTAGGTAGGAAAGTTCAGATTAGGTCTATGAGAAGGCGTCACTAGAATGGAATATTATATATGTTCTAGTTAGATAAATCAGCGTTTCAATTAGATTAGTCTGGGTTCCTGACCACTGTGGAATCGCGGGGAATTGTAAGACTGATGAGCTTGCAAGGTCAGGAACGACGGACTCACTATTAGAAGCATGGAATCATGTAGGAGCACCATTATCCTATTGCGGTCTGCGATTGGACAGATGGGCCTCGGTTGAGCTGGGTAGGCGCTGGTCAGTTACCAACATATGCTTAGTAGCAAGATCCTTTTGGCCTAAGGTAGACCGCGGAGGGTCTACCGAACTTTTCGCCATCAGTAAACCTTACCTCTCCTTAGTCGTAGGGTTAAAAATCGCTGTAAGGTTAAAAATCTTACCGGCTGCTAGCTGTAGAAGCTGCATGGAGAAGGATGAGGTGGAATCGTCTCATCACTTTCTTCTGGAATGTCCCGCCTTTGCGAGATCAAGAAAGAGATTTCTTGGATCTCACTTTCTAGAACAAATTCGCTTAATAGCGAATATAGAAGTTAAAAATCTCTGCAGATTTGTAGTAGGTTCAAGGCGCTTTGTCGACTCCTAATTGTTAATCAAGGGGGATGCAGGCTTCACAAACGACTATATTTTAAAGTATACGTGTATTTTCCCTTTGGGAAACAGCCTTACAACCTAACCTAACCTAGATAAATCAGCGTGCATTCAAAAGAAGCAAGAACACATCAAAAAAGTACATAAAATGATTTCGGATGGTCATTGAGGTTGACCCATAGGAAATCTCTAAGATTCAGACCTATTTTAAAGCAAAAGGAAAATTTACCTAAAAAATTGTGCAGAAAGGTTGGAAGATCGACTTAATCGATATGTCTAATAATCGAAATCGAAGATTTTCGAAAGACATTGAAGCAATAAGTTTCTTTTTGAGTATATTAGAGACCAATGGAAAGCTTTTTATATCGCCCGATAGTATATCGCCTGATAGTATTAAGGGGTTATATACAGTTAGAATTTTCAAAAAATCAATTTTTTTTTTATTTCATTTTCGTAATGTACATATATTTAAGAATACACACAGAAAATTTCATATCGTTCCGATGAATATTTTCAAAGTTACAAGCAAATGAAAAATTTGAAAAGGCGTTTCAGAGTGCTTGGAAGTACAAGGTCCAAACTTTAAACGCGTTTTTCTCAAAATGGTGTTTTCAAAGTCGGTGACCAACATTACTCGAAAACGGCTAGACCGATTAGTCTCAAATTTTAACACGATCTTCTTAAATATATTTTTTAGTAATTAATCGTAGATTTTTTCTCTCCGATAAATATTTTTTTTTATAAACAATTTAAGGCCGAAATTTCGGTGAAGAATCGATTTTTTTTGAGAAACCGCCATTTTGTCAAAAAATTTTATTTTGCTTATTCCTTCGATTAATTACTAGATTTAACATTATTTTAACGAAATCTGTTTGGTTTTTTAATTTCGGATGATCCAGTTCCGAGATATAGTGGTCACCGCAAAACGTCTTCTTTGAGAGGTGCTCCTGGAGATCAGCTGTAGCTCTTTTTCAAATAAATATTTTTACTAGTACTAAGTCTTAAAATACAGTTAAAAGATACCATAATATGTGTATAAATTTTTGGATCAATAAATTAAAAAGTTTTCTCAGAAAAAATTCTGGAAAATTCACTTTTTTTCGGCCGTCTAACTGTATATAACCCCTTAATATGGTTACTTCCACAGAAAATCACTCAATATGCTGCTAGATCATTAAATTGGCAAACCCTAAATTTGTTGTATACAATTACCAACATGTAAATGCCAAAATATATCTCACTGTATGCCGGCGAAATTCGCATAGTGCAAATGAAACGTCAATTGACTGCGCCAACTGACAGCGCGATCGACAGCGAAACTGGCACTTACGAAATTGCCGAATTGGCTGACAGACAAATACTAATACACCTACACATGTAAAAATGCAATGTATGTAGGTATGCATATTGCCAATATTAGTAGTTGCTTAAGTGCATGTTATAAAATTTGAAAGCGTTCGCGCTACAACTCGCTTACACGCTGTATGAATGTTACATTTTTCGTATTCGAATGTGATATGCATGGAAAGTGTTTACTAATTAAATTGAAATGAAAATGAAAATCAAAGTATACAATTAAACCACGAGCTACACATACACACAGATAGATAGCAAAATATCGACAGGCTGTTGGTTGAACACACACACACATCCATATACAATACATTTACAGTTGGTATAACGGCAAAATTTTCGCAATAGCATTGCGCTAGTAGCTAGCTGTGGTGTATGCGGGTTAAAATGATTGTAGCGTTGAAATGAGCACCGCAGTAAACATGAATTTGCGCTTTGCTGCCTGCCTGCCTGCCTGAGTGAGTGCATTTGTGAATGTTACTCATACGCAGTGACCGCCCGGGCAGTGCTCGATGGGTGGGCAAGTATAATTGTTGATTTTTTTTGTAGAATATTTTGTTTTTGTATTTTTAGTTGCTTTGGCTGTAATTTTTCTTTGTTTTATATTTTGGGGCGGCCTTTTGCGGATTTCGTTGCTTTTGCCATTAAAGCTGTGTATTTGCGTGCGTTGTAAGCGACGATTAGCGTGCGCAGACAAAAACAAAGCTACTGCATTACATACATTTTATACCATATACATATATCTACTAAGGTATTTATGTAGATGTGTTTGTGTGTGAATTGAAATAAATCGGCTTGCAGCATTAACTCGCCAGACTTTATGCAAATATATACAGCAGTATTTAGCTTAATAATAACAATAATAACTAAATGAAAAATTGCCAATAATTTGTATGTGAAGAAAAAAATGGAATTTATTTCATTTTACAGGCAGTCAGCCAGCAGGGAGGTGAGTTCATTTACCAAAATCAGTGTAAGCAGATTGATTTTAGTAAAGCCTGCTTTACAGATTACTGTTATTAAAACACGGGCGGATGAAAATATTTAATTTATATCGTTTAAAAGAGGATAATAAAGGTAGAAGAGGATATAGAAGTGGATTATTTTAAGCTCATGTATTTAAAGAGTTCATTTATGTATTAGCGTAGCTTTTAAGTCATTATAGTAATGCATACGAAGACTGATCGAAATCGACTTATGAAAACATGATTGACATTTCAATTTTTGTCTGAAGCAAGTAAACAAATATTTTTCTTAAAAATTATAAATTTTGAACAGAGTGACGTTGCCGTTTTTTTTAATTTTTTATTAAATAAATTTTTATGCAATTGAAAGCACTTCAAAAATTGAGATTATATGTTGGGCTAAAAACATCGTAGAGAAAATTTAATCAAAATTTTTCAAATTATTCAATCGAAAAAATCTCAGTCCCCTGGTCTCTTCTTCTTCTTGACTGGCGTAGACACCGCTTACGCGGTTATAGCTGAGTCCAAAACAGCGCGCCACGTATCCCTCCTTCTGGCAATTTGGCGCCAATTGGTTATACCAAGCGAAGCCAGGTCCCTCTCCACCTGGTCCTTCCATCGGAGTGGAGGTCTCCCTCTTCCTCGGCTTCCACCAGCGGGTACTGCATCGAATACTTACAGAGCTGAAGCACTTTCATCCATTCGAACAACATGACCTAGTCAGAGTAGTCGCTGTTTTTTTATTCGCTGGACTATGTCTATGTCGTCGAATAACACATACAGCTCATCGTTCCATCGTCTGCGGTATTCGCCGTTGCCAATGTTTAAGGGACCATAAATCTTTCGCAAAACCTTTCTCTCGAAAACTCCTAGTGCCGTCTCATCGGATGTTGACATCGTCCACGCTTCTGCACCGTAAAGTAGGACGGGAATGATGAGAGACTTGTAGAGTTTGGTTTTTGTTCGTCGAGAGAGGACTTTACTTTTCAATTGCCTACTTAGTCCATAGTAGCACCTGTTGGCAAGAGTGATTCTGCGTTGGATTTCCAGGCTGACATTGTTATTGCTGTTAATGCTGGTTCCCAGGTAGACGAAATTATGTGCAACTTCAAAGTTGTGGCTGTCACGTGGAGCCAAGACGCGAATGCGCTGACTGTTTGTTTGATGACAGGAGATATTTCGTCTTGTCCTCGTTCACCACCAGACCCATACGCTTCGCTTCCTTATCCAGTCTGGGTCCCCAGGTCACTCTGTGGTAAATCTATTTAGGAAAGTGTATTTAAATTTTCAAGTCCATCGGCAGTCTCGAAAAATGTGGTTTGGAGAAAAACGCAAAAGAAGATAAAAATGTACTATAGGCGCGCTCCCACCATGCTGACTTCTAATGAACATAACTTTCGTAATTATTGTGATATTGTTTTCGGATATATCTCAAAATACACTTTAGTATATAGACTTTGAAATTGAGCGAAAACAAAAAATAATATATTTTTTTTTGAATTTTCGGGGTCCTTAAGGGTTAAGACACGATTTTCTAAAATTACAGCAGCCATTTTGCATCAAAATTTCAATAGAAATTTATTTATAACAACATATTTGTCCTTACTTGAGGTGTAGGCTCACCTAAAGTGAATAGTGTACGTCTAAAATACTTTTTTATACAAATGTCACGATTGTTATAAGAAAACTTCTTCAGTTTCGATGATTTTTTTCCAAAGAATTAAAAAAATCGGCACTCGGTCGCTTACAATGATGTTAGGTCTACAGATATAAATATAATATATTTTATTTGTATTTATTTATGTCAAATTATTTTTTATAAATCACATATTTTACTGCAATAGTTTGATATAAAAATTAATCCCGTCAAACACATAACACATCATTTTAAACTGCATTTTTATTTATTCTACGTCAATTGCTTTGTTTACATTATTTTATGTTTCATTATCGTTCAGACTTTTATTTATTTGTATTACACTTGCATTACAGACTAGCACTTAACGATTTTGGCACAAAAGTAATAAACTTTTAATAGTGTTTTTATTTCCTCAGCTCCTGTTTAATTTATGATTAATTTAAGGCGTTTTAATACTTGCATAATTCGTGGGAATCTGACGTAAAAATGTACAAAATTTAGCCGAAATTAAAATTTTTAAATATTTGCCACCTCTAGGAAAATACAGATGAACCACACAAAAGAGGTAAAATTTGACGAAACTACGAAAAAATTATTAAAATAGCTTTTAAGAAGCTAAAATTTATATAATGATTTTTCTTTGAACATGAACCGAAGAATAATGTAGTAGTCTTCTGGTCAGCCGGAGCCCACTTAAGCTCAGGAACCATTGCCTAGACGGAATAGTATAATGTCTAACGAATTTTTTAATCAGAAACTATCATTGAGATATATATGAGTCTGGAAAGAAGGGCTCTAATTGGTTACTGTCCTATTTGGACATTTTTAGTAATGCTCTAATATTTGATATAAGATCCCTACTGTCGAAATTGGCCTTCTGGAAAAATTATTTTGAAATAAAATTAACCTATTTAGCGCAGTTACGGCGAGTACACGTAGTTCTGTCGATATATAGTAATTTCTTAACATAAATTATGGCATCCCAAATGACAAAATTGATATTGTATAAGATATGATATGATATGTATTATATTCCGTAGAGGTTCAACCGCAATAATCTAACTTGAATTTCCAGACTACTTGATATTTTGGGTTCTCAATATTCACGTCAGAGCGAGATGAATAAGAGTTATTTTTGGACACCCGAAAACCTACTGGGATTACAACACAACTTAATTTACGTTTAAGAAGTGGATGTCTATAATATCAATAGTTAGCTGTTAGCACGTATATTTACTTCTCATTTAAGATTTCATAAGATTCAGATAAGGGATCATTTAATCCTTGATAACTCTAAAAAAGCGTGGACGATGACAACATCCGATGAGGCGACTCTTGGGGTTTTCTAGAGAAAGGTTTTGCGGAAGATTTACGGTCCCTTAAACATTGGCAATGGCGAATACCGCTGACGATGGAACGATGAGCTGTACGATTTATACGACGACATAGACATAGTTCAGCGAATAAAAGGACAGCGGCTACGCTGGCTAGGTCATGTTGTTCGAATGGACAAAAGTGCTCCAGCTCTGAAAGTGTACAATGCACTAACCGCTGGAGGAAGCCGCGGAAGAGGACGATCTCCACTCCGTTGGAAAGTCCAAGTGAAAAGTGTCCTACCTTCACTTGGTGTTTCCACTTTTCGCCAAAAAGCAAAAAGGAGGAATGAGGGGCGCTCTGGTGGATTCGGCTATAATCGCTTAAAGCGGTTCCTACGCCATATATATATATATATACCTCTAAAAAATTTGGAACTGAGGGTTTTCGAAGACAAGTCTTAACTGATAGGGATTAGTTTCTGTTTTCAAACCGGGTCAAATCATAGTCACATTTTCTCTGGAACTGATCGATCAATGAAAGACCTATAATATCGAACGATTATAAGTAAGCACTCAACTAAAAATGAAGACCTCTTCAATGGTACTCTTTTTTAAGTTCGACCGTTTCCAGTGGCAACTCCCGCCACAATGAGGTAATATCATGCGCGTGCACATGAAAAGGGGATTTCATTTTTTCGATTCTTATGCAAATTTCTGCGCCGGTGACGTACGCTTATGCAGCAACATTATATAAGTATGCACATATGTAAATATGTATATATGTTTGTCTGTATCTCTGCAACTAAACGTGTTTATTTTGTTTATAAATTGGAATTTTCGTTTTCTGGCTATTTGGATAAACATTATACAAGTGATGCGCCTAGCGGCGATTTACATAAATACATACGAACAAGTGGATGTGGGCATATACATATATACATATATCTATATGAGTGTTTGTATATATTTTTGTGTGTCTGTATGTATGTATCGCGTATTCAAACTTGTAAATGATTGTTTATACATTTATGTCTATGTCGAATGGACACTTCAATGCGCCTGAGAGTATGTATGTGTGTTTCTTTGTATGGATGTATGTTTGCCAGTAAGTATGTATGTATTTCTACATCTAAATTTCTGAGTGCTTGTACTCACCTTCTAAATACGATTTTTTGATTTTTTTCTTTCCCCCAATTTAAGTATTTGCATCACTACTCCCGCATTGCATCCCCTCCGCTGCCCCTTGAATGCGGCAAGTCATTTGCCATTAATCCCGTGCAGTGTATTTAACTTGTTTAACTTTTCAGATTTTCATTGTTTATTTGTTTTTCTGGCACTTTTGTTGATTTTCGCTCGTGCTTTGTGCTTTGTGTGCATTCAAGCTTCGCCAATGATATGCATGTAATTCGGGGCAGCCAGCTAATTCGCTGCGCGGCGTCTAAATGCGGCCCAGAGTGTTTCCCAAAATACAAATTCGCGAAATTGCCTTAGTCATTCGTGCGTGGTTGCGGTTCTCATACAACAAATACACACATACATACATACATTATTATGTACATCCGTGCCTCATAACCATAACTTGCGCTGATTTATATTTCTAAACATGTAAATAAACACGAAAGCACACACACCCTCAAACACACATACAAACACAGAATTGAAATGAAAAAAAAACATGAAATCAAATAATATGGCAACCACGCAATTTAAATTTTAAATTAAGTTGTTTTATTGAAAATTAGCGGAAATTATGGTGCCCACAAGCTACAACAGCAACAACCAAACAAAAAATACAAATAGAAACCAAAAACAATGCTAAGCGCAGCACAATATTTAGAGCTGAGTAAACGCGCAATTCTTTTTTTTTAACTTTTCCAAATTTATATCGTAAATAATAATAAAGTTTAGTTGGGGAAGCAATTGAAATAATTTCACAAAAATACACGTGTTTTTTCTTAGATTGCATAAACAATTAGAGTAATGTTTAAAAAGCGCTTGAGATCGAGCAAATATATAAGTCCATAAATATGTACTTATGTATGTGCGTACATTTACATGTGTTTACATTTATATTTGGCATATTAATTGACTTGAATTGGCGCTTAATTGAATTAATTTATGCTACATGCAAGTATATTTCGTTTCTTGTTAATTATGTATGTATATACAAATATACAACCAGCTATGCCTCACTGTGGACTATATATTCCAAAAATCATTTTGTTGGCCATAAAAGTAGATTTGATTATTATTAGAAAGTGTCTTGTCTTCAGCAAAGTTAAAAGTAAAAATCACCAGAAAATCTCACATGGTCAATATTCAAGGAAAATTAGTCAGTAATGTTAGCTGGAAGAGTCTGCTGTATTGTTTACAATTGTTTATTTAAATTTAGTAGAAGTTTTGTTGAGTCTCTCTGTGAATCATACATGTACGATAACGAACAAATAAAGCATCTTAACATTTTAAGTGGTTTGCAAGTAGCTGATAGGTCTTAGAAGCGGAGGTCATTCTGGTCCAGAAACGATCACAAGAGGTTCAATGAGCTCCCACCCTCCCACAAAGTTCATCTTTTTCATTTAGCATCGTAGGGATGTTAATGAGCTAATCAGCATCGCAGTTGTGTGGAGGAAGACGAGATAGACCCCCCCTAGCACACTGTCTTAACTGTCCCGCTTTTGTTAGAGTAAGGTTGAACACAGAGGAAACTAGTTAGAATTTAAGCCAAGCGGTTAAGTAGATTGGTGATGGATTCAATGAGCTTTGTCTATACATGATATAAACTGATCTAACTTCCGGAATTTTTATACTCTTGCAACATGTTGCACAGATTATTATAGTTTTGTTCACATAACGGTTGTTTGTGTCACCAAGAAATAAAAGATATGGGGTTATATACTCGTATATATAAATGATCAGGGTGACGAGTGGATTTGAAATTCGGATGTCTGTCCGTCCGTCTGTCCGTGCAAGCGATAACTTGGGTAAAAATTAAGATATCTTAATGAAACTTGCAACACATATTCCTTGGCACCCTGAGGAGGTTGCTTTTGAAAATGTGCAAAATCGGTCCACTGCCACGCTCACAAAATGGCGAAAACCGAAAACCTATACAGTGTCATAAGTAAGCCATAAATAAAGTTATGAAAATAAAATTTGGAACATAGGATCGCATTAAGGAGGGGCACATTCGGATGTAGTACTTTTTTAAAGTGGGCGTGACTCCGCCCCCAAAAAAGTTTTATTTTTATATATCTCGCAAACCAATAAAGTTATGTAAACCAAACTTTCTGCAGTCATTTATTTTAGCTACTTCTTAATATAGTCCACAAAATGATCAGAAATCACGCCCACCTCCCATACAAAGGTTAGGTTGAAAATTAATAAAATTGCGTTAACTCGCTAACGAAAAACGTCAGAAACACAAAACTTCACAGAAATGATAGCAGAAGGGAGCTGCACTCAGATCTTTTTACAAAATGGAAAATGGGCGTGGCATCGCCCACTTATGTGTCAAAAACCATATCTCAGGAACTACTCGACAGATTTCAATGAAATTCGGTATATAATATTTTCTTGACACCCTGATGACATGTGTGGAAAATGGATGAAATCGGTTCACAACCACAACAACTTTGCATGTAACTCAATTTTGAACTCCGTCTTATTCCTTCACTTTATAATATATACATAAGGAACCAATAAGATAGCGGAATAAAATTTGACACAAATATAGCATATCATATCTGGCTTAACTTGTGAAAATATTGTCGAAAACGGACTATAACTTTTCAAGGCCCCAGATATCGAATATGCTGAACTCAGCGCCTAAGGTTACTTTTTTTTGGTGTTTTTCCTTACTTGTTTGCCATCGAATTGTACCTATCTTTAACGGTCTGAGTGTAAGCTTCATTTTGAAGTTTAACCTTACAACCGGACTTAAACTAACCTAACTGTATTCATAAAAACACAATGGAAAACCAAATCATTTCTATAAATAGGGACTACGTAAGTTTTAGAGTTACATATGTTCAGAGACAGAGAGTTGATACTATTCTGGACATCGAGCTATTGTCGCCTCTATCTTGAATATTCTATTCAACACTAGGTCCGTAACTACTAGAGTCACTTGGGCAGTCCACTCATATACACTATGACTTTGAACCTTTGATTTTGCTTATGGAACTTGAGGAAGGTCTACAGGATAATTGTAATTGAGATGGAGGTATTAAAAATTTGGTATGCATAATCTCAAAAATTAATGGTTAGGGGAAAATTTGAATTTTCCGTAATTTTGTTAAATCATGCTATTAAACTATGTTATTAAAAAATAATTTGGCAATATTACACAATATTTTGACATGATGTCACGTAAATTTGAAAAAAAAAATATAATTTGTAAAGTTATAGCTGTAGTTCGTGTTGACCCAGTTCCAAAAAAAGGTCGTTGCGGTGACAATCATAAGTCCTTCGAGATTCATATAAAATCAATCGGATAAGAAGTCTCATTGTTTTTTGCTTTTTTTTTCAAAAATTAACAGAATTGCGGCCTCAGGAAATAAAAACAGTTGATTGGTCTTAAAAAATCGAAATTTTTGAAAAACAAAAAAAAAGCTTCGTTCAGTCCCAGGATTATTATGTATTCTAAAAGCTGTATAAATTTCATTAAAATTTTTTGAGCGGTTATAGAGTTAGAATTGTCACCAGTTTTGAAAACATAGTTTTGAGAAAAACACATTTAAAGTATCATACTAGAGTTCGGGAGTGCCCGAGCGCTCTTTGGTTTTTGAAGAAAGAATAAGCAAGGCAAAGGCTTTCTTTGAGACTAATATTGTCACCACCCCCTTATGCCATGTCAGTGGGCTGTCACTTGAATAAAATACATTAAAATAGAAACCAATCGAACACTCAAAAAATTACCAAATAAATTAATAATAAACCAAGATTCAATGTCAACCAAAAATCTCGAAAATTTGAGAAACCAAAATTAAGCGAAATAGTGTTTCCCTTTTGCAAATATGTCAAGAGAGTAAACAAATCTAAGATACAACAGAAAGCCCTGAACAACTACAACTAAGTAAAATACAGTTACAAGAAATTTATTGAAATATTTTTTCTAGAACATCTTCTGAAGTCATTTATATGAGTATTGTCGTATTTAATTAAATTTTATAACCTTCCATTGCAGATGATATGTTAAACGCTAGTGACCATATGCAACGGCCATGTCTACATGATGAACTATTGTTAACGGTACAACATACAAATGCAGCAACAATATTTTATTATCACACGCAGGCGGCACATTGAAACTGCATATCGCGACGGGAGTGTACAACAATAACAACTGAAAGGTTTGCAACCAAGAACCAACAACAGTAAAAAATAAAAACCAAAATCAAATCACAATTCCCCATAAACAACATTACAACAAAAACAACAGCAACACACAACACATGCAATATTACATTAGCATATCGTAATTGTAGTTAAAGTGAACACACACACACACGCTAGCATAATATTCTACTTAAGAAGACACTCAGACTCAAAACACATACACACACATATACAAACGCACATACGACACGTAAACGTAGAATACAGACGGTTTTTATGAGGCACCAACAGACACGCACCTATCAAAGCTCCCAAATGAAATTCATACCTAAAAATATGCACTACTCGCATGCAGCTATGAATCTGATAAATATGGATTCGGAAAATCGGGTCGTGCTGAATGTGGGCGGCATTCGGCACGAAACGTATAAGGCGACATTGAAGAAAATACCCGCCACCAGATTGTCACGTCTCACCGAGGCGTTAGCCAATTATGATCCCATATTGAATGAGTATTTTTTCGATCGGCATCCGGGAGTCTTTGCTCAAGTACTTAACTACTATAGGTGAGTTCCATTATATATTTTATAAGGTTGGTGATGGTATTACTTTCATAATTAAACTCTTTCTTCTAGAACCGGTAAGCTGCACTATCCGACAGACGTTTGTGGGCCACTGTTCGAGGAGGAGCTCGAGTTCTGGGGCTTAGATTCGAATCAAGTCGAACCATGCTGTTGGATGACATACACGCAGGTGGGTATCGCGAGTAAAAAAACATAATGAGAATGTCGAGGTTCGATCTGTCTATTTTGGGCCAAAAGTGAGCCTCTGATAAGAACTCAGCGGTCTGGCATAATTTATGCTCCGACCTACGACCTACGCCAGTGTCAATTCTTCCTAAGAAGAACGGTATCCGATTTAAACCGATTGAGGACTGTCACAACGGCAGTATTCTCGGAACCGGCTTGGACAAAATCTTAACCGCCTCAACAACAACAAAAAAATGTAACCTTTTCCCATCATTGAGTCCGAACCCCACTCCCTCTGACGTCGGGATCTTCTGATGCGATAGCAAAGTGACTCAACTCAATTGTCTACAGCATTCAGCATTTGCATGAGATCTCTTCACATAATCTCGATTTATCAGTGGAAAAATTGAGTCTTCAAGGCTCTTTATCGAAAACATTAACCAACCCTCCTTAGACGACATCGTTATAGAAAACCTGAGAACAGTTCTTACAAGAATATTTCCAAATTTGAAGAGTCTTCGGGATGCACAGAGCTTCAGATCTTCAGTTTACATTATACTATATATTTGATGCCATGATATTCTTTAATCTTGTTCACATTTTTCACTTACAGCACAGAGACACACAAGAGACATTAGCGGTATTAGATCGTCTGGATTTAGATACAGAAAAACCGTCCGAAGAGGAATTGGCGCGCAAATTTGGTTTCGAAGAGGACTACTACAAGGGCACATTGTCGTGGTGGCAAGAAATGAAACCGCGCATTTGGTCGCTCTTCGACGAGCCATACAGTTCGAATGCGGCCAAGGCAAGACACACAAAACGTCATCTACCTCAATAGACCATTTATAAAATTTCTTCCATTTTTTTTTTATTCAATAGACAATCGGTGTAGTTTCGGTATTTTTCATTTGTGTATCCATATTATCATTCTGCCTGAAAACACATCCGGATATGCGTGTACCATACCTCGTTAATACATCGGTGAATACATCCAGTGGTAATATGGCATGGTACATCGATAAACCGCAAACAAATGCACATATAGCTTTCTTTTATATCGAGTGTGTTTGTAATGCTTGGTTTACGTTCGAAATACTGGTAAGTATTGGAGTTACATAGATTATGTGGATTCGGTGTTGTATGTGTGCGATATAGTAGATTTGAATAGAGGTATAGAAAGAGATTTCTGAGAAACAAATATTAACTCTACAAGGATTCAACAGAACTAATTTCGGATCTTCGACATGCAGTCTCCCAATTCAGAGACTTACGGCGATCTCAAAACTGAGGATAGATGGTCAAAAATTGTTATATAAGACATTACCGGAAAGATATAGGACTGGGTAGTCAGGGGTTTCAAACATTTATTCGATTTATGACACTTGGGCATAGACAGAATCGTTCTAAAATGTATTACACTGGTCTGTAGACAAAAAAGAATGCTTCAATGGGTCCATAACCTCAATCTGAATCTGAACTACATGTAGTATTATATATAAATAATTACATTGCAGCAGACTTCTCTCGGAGCAGTTAGCCTGAGAGGTCTTGAGTTACGAGTATTATCAGCCGCTCAGCCTACTCCTTTTGAGTTGAGAACTGAGAATATAAACCCGCCTCTTTAGTAACTTAGAGCTTCCCGAAACATTTAAGATTTAGAGCTTAATGTAGAACACGTCCATACATTCTTCTTTACCTATCCTTAAAGTGTAAAACAAACATCTCTTTTTTCGAACATTTTTTTATAGGTTAGATTCATATCCTCGCCAAATAAATGTGAATTCATAAAGTCATCTGTTAACATCATAGATTATATAGCAACGCTTAGTTTTTATATCGATCTTGTGCTTCAACGGTTCGCATCTCATTTAGAGAACGCCGATATTTTAGAATTCTTATCAATTATACGTATTATGCGTCTATTTAAATTGACGCGTCATTCGTCCGGCCTTAAAATTCTAATACAAACGTTTCGTGCATCGGCAAAAGAGCTCACGCTGCTGGTGTTTTTCCTCGTATTGGGCATTGTGATTTTCGCAAGCCTAGTTTACTATGCGGAACGTATACAACCGAATCCGCATAATGATTTTAATAGTATCCCGTTGGGTCTATGGTGGGCACTGGTCACGATGACCACCGTCGGTTATGGTGATATGGTGCCAAAGACCTATATTGGCATGTTTGTGGGCGCATTGTGTGCGCTTGCCGGTGTGCTAACGATCGCACTGCCCGTACCCGTCATTGTGAGCAACTTTGCCATGTACTACTCGCATACGCAAGCCAGAGCTAAACTGCCGAAGAAACGGAGAAGAGTGCTTCCGGTTGAACAGCCCCGTCCACCAAGGTTGCCAGGTGAGTACTGTATTTTTACATTCTAATATAATTTACAATCATATCGGAAGAGTTTAATACGTAATTTTACTTTGCAAACGGAAGACCTCTAGCATTGCATAGAGTTATTCTGATCTCTGTGAGAAGATAATTTGAGAATGTTCGTCTGTTATTTTGTCCCGCCGATAGACGGATAGCTCGAGAAAAATATTTCGATAAAACCAGTTTGATCTTTCGGTGCTTATAAAGCACATATATTACATTTTATATCCAAGGTACCTCGGTATTATTAATGACTTGGGATTGGTTCTTTGCCATACCCAAAAAATGGTCTATTTCAATAATATATTTCGAGAAAAAGAGTTCTACATTGAAGGAAAAATATTACGAGACTGATTGGACCAAAATTTTTTTCAACGATCTCTTAGTATAGGTTGTGTATCGGACAACAACCATGCCTACTAGTCATAAAAGCATCATTAAACCCGATTAATATTTATTAAATTCAGCCTATATATCTATATAAGCAATTTTCACGAGATTTAAAGTGGCATCTCTGTTCCAAAAATTGGAGAAATCCGTTCATATTCTCCACTAATCGGGCTTGACGTTGAGTACTTCTGCTCCAACTTAGTCTTCCAAAGAGTAGTGATTACTAAAACCGCTTTTTATCGAAGACAACCCTTACATGTCATATTAAAATGCGCTCCTAAATGTATGCTTCTTTTTTCTTTGATTTAAATTATAAAAAAATTCTAAATGAATGCTTATCGGTACATATTTCTGCCTAAGCATTTATTTAATTTCAATTTAATGCTATTATTGTCCTAAATATATATTTTTTCACCTATTTATTAACCAATCCACCCACCTTCCAGGTCAAACGGGCGGCGTTAGCGGTTGCGGTACACCCGGTTCGGGACCGCATTCCGGACCAATGGGATCTGGCGGCACCGGTCCGCGGCGTATGAATAATAAAGCGAAGGATTTGGTCAGTCCGAAGTCAGGTAAGTGAACGTTGTGTTGTGCGCCTAAAAGCCGACTAAGTTTGTGCAATTTCTTATTTATTTGCTTAAAAAAAGAAACCTATGCAGTTAAGCAAATTTTATATATACTCGTGTATGCATATGCGCGCAACGGCTTCTTTCCATAACCATAAACATATTTTTGTTATGAATTAAAAGCAATTGCAAAACCTACATGCAAACAATAACAACAACAACAGCAACACACATATACGTGTAAACAAATATAGCATAATAACGTTATAATAATAAGCAAAATTTGTGAAAATTAACGTATGTATGGTAGGCGCATTAGACTGGCTTCAAACAACACGCACCGCACAGCAGCGGCCAACTAAAAGCTATAATAATATATATCTACTCATAAATTCCTAGTTTGCCAGTCACCAGACGCAACAGTGTGTTAGTTTATATATGTATGTTGAACACTGCAAAAACATAAACATAAATATGTATACATAATTAATGCTATGCGTTAGGCACTAACTAACTAACTATGAATGTATGTATGTTAACCTGCCCACACTGCCTAGCCCCCCAAGCTAACCAGCAAACCAAAAATGCAGCTTTTATATGCCAAACCAAGCAGCAAATGTTCCGCACCGCCAAACATAGACGTCTAATCAAAAATTTATACAACAATTTTCACTTGTAACTAGCATATGTATGGCTATGCGCCTAAAAGTATGCTACACAACGCATATATGTATACTCATATAGGTATTTACAAACCAACAACAACAACTCCAATTTGTCGTACCCAAGCAACAGCAAGCACAATTTTCACCCCGACCTCCTGCTAGAAAAATTTTAAATTACCTGCTGCACGCGTACTCCCAGCAATAAAGAAATTCTCATAAATACATACAGACAAACCTACAAGCATATGCATATTCATACATATCGGCGCAAATGTCATACATATGTATATAGAGCTATGCGTACTCATATTACCCATTAATGCTGTACCGCCCGTTCCACCGCTCTCACACATACAAACTCGTATAGTTATATTTTAACTGCTCACCTGCATGGGGCCGTCGGCCGTTGCGTACTGTCCTGCAATCTGTGCGACAAAATTTAATAATCCAAATCCGCCTATTTAGGCAAATTTAAATAGTCCTACAATTTATAATACTTAAGTGGGGCTTCATTGTTGTTTTAAAAGATTAATTCATTCAGATTTTTTGTGTCATTCTACATGTTTATACTTAAGTATAAGTGTATGTGCGTGTGTTTATACGGCTCATTTATATAAATTTAAATGCCTACATCCCATTCATATGCGTTGATAATTTGTTTCGTTAAAAGTGATTTAAACAGCGCTCAAAACTGTCGGCTCAATGTCGGCTTCTTTGTTTTTATAAATTAAATCACAGAAAAATGTAGCATACATCTAGGAGCGAATTTTAACAAAAAGTGTGTCTCTAAAAGGCTCTGTATACGATAGTATTCAATGCTTTTATAGCTGGAATCGCAGTTTAAATTTTAGAATATTCCCATTACAATATTGTAAAGCCTACATTTAGGTGCGCATTTTAATAAGTCCACACTTTGATATACAGTTTTTTCAGTTTTACGGAGAAATAATTTTTTGTTATTCGTTCGGTATGATCCAGCGAAATCAAGTTTTGACAACCGTTTCACAAAGAATACTTTTAAGACCCTCGAAATTTAGTTCAACTTCGTTCCAAGTTTCAGATCTTCAGATCTACGGACCTCTACCTCAGAAACCCTTATACTAAATAGGAAATACTTTCTAACCCAATTGCAATTTAAACTACAGGGTATACTATGTGACCTCTTGTAAACGGATATTTAATATTGTTCCCATATTCTTTGATCCCTGAAATATTGCGACTAGTTCCGACACATATGATATTTACGAGACGGTTAAAATACTCTTCAGTAAGGAAATGTTCTTCTCATTGTTTGTAATCTTTGTTAGGGATATTTCATTGTTAAAGGTCAAAGGACCCGCGGTAGCTTGGTGTTTTAAAATGGTATTCCAGAGTTGATACATTCCTGATTTACAGAGTTTCGTACCGTAAATCACATTCCTTACTTAGGTGACGGTTTTCATATGACGTTTTGATTTCCCAAGTTCCTTTTAGAATATTTCGGGCTCTTATATTAAAGGGAACTTATAGCGGGTAATTAATAAGCTTTAAGGGGTTATATACAGTTAGACGGCCGAAAAAAAGTGAATTTTCCAGAATTTTTTCTGAGAAAACTTTTTAATTTATTGATCCAAAAATTGATACACATATATGGTATCTTTTAACTGTATTTTAAGACTTAGTACTAGTAAAAATATTTATTTGAAAAAGAACTACAGCTGATCTCCAGGAGCTCCTCTCAAAAAAGACGTTTTGCGGTGACCACTATATCTCGGAACTGGATCATCCGAAATTAAAAAACCAAACAGATTTCGTTAAAATAATTTTAAATCTAGTAATTAATCGAAGGAATAAGCAAAATAAAATTTTTTGACAAAATGGCGGTTTCTCAAAAAAAAATCGATTCTTCACCGAAATTTCGGCCTTAAATTGTTTATAAAAAAAAAATTTTTATCGGAGAGAAAAAAATCTTCGATTAATTACTAAAAAATATATTTAAGAAGGTCGTGTTAAAATTTGAGACTAATCGGTCTAGCCGTTTTCGAGTAATGTTGGTCACCGACTTTGAAAACACCATTTTGAGAAAAACGCGTTTAAAGTTTGGACCTTGTACTTCTTGTCTTCCTTGTAAATATGAAAATATTCATATATATTTTTTCATAAATATTTTTTCTGTGTGTATTCTTAAATATATGTACATTAAGAAAATGAGATAAAAAAAATCGATTTTTCGAAAATTCTAACTGTATATAACCCCTTAAGCTAGGAACACATTACATAGTTGAGATTCCTTTCGATTTCTTCACTTTTGAGTAACACACTTAATTATTGGAGAAATATTCAGAGGCAAGCGCTCGTCTAAAAAAATAAATGGATGTCAGACTAGCGATAGATAGCCCAAGAAGGGCGTATTGACGTATCTGAGACCATTCTAGGTAAAAAAACCTTGCGTGTCCAAGGTTGAGAACCATGTTGGATCGCATAGTCTTTCTCACTACTAAATTTATTGGGTTAGGTTCAACCCACACCGGATTATTCGATACGTATCTTCTTGTCTGATACGACAATATCCCATAGCTTCCAAACGAGACAAAAACGCATGTTGGTATGGGTTAGAGCAAAATATCTTGTTGTGTCTTATTAGTCAAAAACGTTTTTGACTAAGCTGGTTTGTGTTGAGTGTATAAGTGTGGAGTGGCTTTAATAGCAGAACAACTGAGGTAATGGTTTCGCCCAATAAAATTAGTTTATTTGGAAATAATACATATAAGATATATTATAATCCAATGCTTCGAAAGCAGTGTTTCAATACTCGCTATACTCGTTCGTTCTATACCTTTGGCATTACATTGAAAATATCTTCGGTAGGCAACCTGACGTTCCACAGCAGCTTTAGGCTTAAAATCAACGATTGAATGTAACGGTTTGTAGATGTGTAGACAGCATAATGCTGTCTTTAAAAGTTAGGCAATGTTCTTTTTTTTAACTTCTCATCGAGATTTTCGTTTGATAACCGTATAGTTGCTTCGAAATTTATTTTAATATAATATTCTTTCAGGTTATTGGAATTTATTTTAGCTACCCATTTAATTTGATCAACTACTATCAACTATATTACCCTTTATATTATGTATATAAGATATGTTCAATATTTCATATATGTATATGTATGTATATATATGTATATGTACTACGTATGTATTGAATATCCTATATGCTTTACCTGTTTAACAACATTATTATTATACATTGTTTGTGTTTTTGTAAATATAGATGAATACTCAACCATGATTGGCAAGCCAAAGGATGGTAAAATGGGTAGGCTGCTTTGAAATAAATAGCGGCGTTGCTCACCGCACATAGCTGTGCCACAACCAACCATAGCCATGCATACTGGCGTCATAAGCAACAACAATAAAACAAATACTGTTGCCAATATTGTTGTTGTTGAACAAATTGAGAACAGTGAAAAACCAAAACAAAAACAAAGAGTATGCATAAAGCAAACGACAACGACGACGAAGACGCGAGTAGGCAAAATAACGGAAATGCTTGAATGTAGACTTTGAGACTTTTCGAGCAGGCTACTACTAGCGCACTAGAGGCAATAACAAAAAAAAAACATCCATCCAAAAAACGAAAATTAAAAATTAAACAACAACAACAAATGCACTTTCATACAACTCACTGTAAATATATCATAGTAAACAAAAACACCAAAAAATCTACAAAAAAATATATGTATGTATGTAAGCTAACAGCGTCATAAAACCCAAACACCTACCAACACATACACACACACCACTTAACTGTTAACCTTAACATATATAAGCAATTCAAAGTGATCCCTACTCGACTTGTATACTGATCAGGCAACAACAACAATAACGCCATTAATATAATACATCAAATAAAAAAATATTAATCAAATAAAGCAACAACAACATATGTTAACTACGATGATCATACAAGCACCACCCCCATCCACCAGACCATTGGGCCAACCCACCAACAATTTTATGCTTTCATGAAGAAACGCTAGCTTCGTCTTGCAACGCGCTTTCTTTGCTGTGGTATGTGTAAGTTGCGTTGTGTAGATCACTACTTGAGCGACCGCCTTGGTGGGGTCGCTTGAGACACAACAGCGCTACTTACTTTTATAACGTCGTTTGCTTTCTATTTATTACGTAATTATTGTTATTGTCGTAATGGCGTGTCGGTATGTGTCTGTGTTTTACTTCTACTTCATATTCTTCTTCTTCTTCTACTAATACTACTACTACTACTAAGTTGCTTGCTGTTTAACGCCTGGTGTTCTCATAAATGTCTAGCTACAGTGCTTCATTGTGCATTATATGTAATTATGGTATCTTGATATAGAGGTTTCTTTCTTGAGACGCAGTTTTTGCCGTTAACTAAGAAAGGAGATACGATTATACAGTTCTTTGAGTTAAAAGAAAGCTTTGGGGACCACAAAAAAGCTCGAAATATCTTAGTTTTATTAAATTTTCTGATTTAAATAGGGTTTTTTCAGGATTAGTAGTTCTCAAAAATTATTAGGGTGGCCCTTTTTATTTTAAAAATATTTATGACGATTTTTTTTTCTGAAATTATATCCATTACATGGTGTTCCGAATAGGGAGTAGGCAAAAAAATCATATTATTACCAATTAAGGTGGCCCATTTTTAATTTCGAACATTTTCATACAATTCTTTTACACATTAGGTTGATACTTTTTTAGACTTTTGTTCTCATTTACCTTTAATTTTAGTAAAATTGATTCAAAATTTACAAATATGAAAGATTCTGAAGCTTTTTAAAATGTTATATATATAGGGTGTCTCTTTAGAGGTATCAACATTTTTAGAGGAATATCTTCTTCAAACCTCTATTAACTGAATCGTATTGGTAAGTGGTTTAATCAAATGGTTAAAAGTCAATAAAAAGTTCCATAGGCCCAAAATGAACACCCTTTATATCAAATACTGGGCTTAACATCAACATGGGTTCGGAGAACTTCAATTGTACTCAGTTCGAAATTATATTTTTATAATATTATTATTTCCTCTGATAATATGAACCACCCTAAAATATTTCATAGAGCATAAATTCTTCGAACCAAATACTCCCATTAAGTTTTTTTTTTTGATTTTAATTTAAAATCCACATTATTTTGTATGATTTCAACAAGGATAACCAACTATTGTACTTTTCATATTTCTCCAACTTTTTATATCTTTCAGATATGGCCTTCAGTTTCGACTAACTATTTGTACATGTTGTTGTAATACCCGATAACGTAACCTCAATTCTCAAATACAAATCAAACAAACAAACAAACAGTATGCAAAAATGAAATGCACTACAAAACACTACCATGATTTTAATTTCCATATATGTATATGTATACCGTTATAATGTAAATTGTGTACCAATTGTGAAACAAACACCAACAAAATGCGAACCATATGTACCAACAAATTAGAAATGAAACGAAACGAAAGAAAACGTGTAACCAAAACTCAAAAAAATCAAAAATCAAAAACTCGAAAACCAATTCAAAACGAAAATGTCACAAAAATGCATACCTGCGGATACTGGGCGGGTGTGTTCATCTTCCTAAATGTACATTTTTCCTCAATTTAATTACTTGTAAAAAATTTTTATACTTTTTTCCTCCAGACATTTACAAACTAGTGCAATTATTCGTATATGTAAATATACACAAGTATTGAACCCGATTTTTTACGCTGCTCCCCAATAGCACCAACCTTTAGTCTAGAAATATTTTAGTGTAGGTGTGAATAGCCCGCTGAAATTTGTGTTTCACACGAACCCTCTTTTTTAATCCAAACTTTATATTATTCTGTTTTGAAAAAGAAAACTATCAATTGGCGTCTCTAATAATTTAGACAGTGCTGTATATATGTATATGCTTAAAGCTGATTTTGAATTGAAATTCGCTTATTTTTTTATAAAACTTATTAACTTTTTGTATATAATGCATGTTATTAGATATATCTAAGTAATGTATATAGGTATAGCCCGTTATACTTTTTGATTGAGTGAAAATTTGCCTCAAGTATTTTTTGATGAAAAAAATATTTTATTTTTAATTTTAAAAGTATTTATCTATTTATTTATTTAGCCTTATAAAAGATCAGATTGAAGTCGGAATATTAATTCTTATAAATAATAATGAAATTTGAGGAATGGCCTAACCCTGAAATCCGATATCCTTTCATTTATAAAAAAAATAATATCCCTAGTTTCTTAAACTTGTGAAACCTGTCCTTTCAATTTCGGAAAACTGACATTGTTTCTTCATTAAATGGAGAAATATTTGTCGCAGCGATCATGGAAGCGAATACTTGTTCGAAGCCTAGCCCCTCTATAGGGTAAGATATATCCGTTGTTTATTATTAGTTTTCAATCGAGACTCGAACAATCCTTAACATCCTAAAAAATCAACCATTTTCAGCCTCTGCGTCCTCTATAAAACCTCTAAGAATCACATCGTCAGCTAAATGAGAACCAAAGTCATCATTGACCTGCAGTTACTATTCATTTGTCCCTATATTCCGAGAGTGTTTGATATATCGAATTCTTTTTATTGATACTTTAGAATATAATATGATCTAGATAATTCACTCAAAGCATTTAATTTATTTTACGAGGAAACAAAATCTTCTTCCAGTTCTGGTAACAGAAAATATTTCGTAGCGACCTCTATGGGTATACCGGTACGGATATACTGCTTCGAAGTGTAATAACCTTTAGGGAGGTGGTGATCCACTCGGATAATAGAGCGGCGATACTAGCTCTGAGTACATTGAACATGCGCTCAAGGTTGGTTAAGGAATGCCTATCCTCACTGTCGGTGGCATCGTTATACTTTTCAATTAGACTAGTCTGGGTTCCTGGCCACTGCGGAATCGCAGGGAATTGTAAGGCTGATGAGCTAGCAAGGTCAGGAACGACGGACTCACTATTAGAAGCATGAAATCATGTAGGAGCACCATTGTCCTATTGCGGTCTGCTATTGGACAGATGGGCTTCGGCTGAGCTGGGTAGGCGCTGGTCAGTTACCAACACATGCTTAGTCGCAAGATCCTTCTAGCCTAAGGTTAACCGCGGTAGGTCAACTGAACTTTTCGCCCTAAGTAAACCTCACCTCTCCTTAGTCGTAGGGGTTCTTACTGGCCATTGCCCCATTGGGATCCACGCTGTAAGGTTAAAAATCTTACCGGATGCAAGTTGTAGAAGCTGCATGGAGGAGGATGAGATGGAATCGTCTCATTACTTTCTTCTGGAATGTCCCGCCTTTGCGAGATCAAGAAAGAGATTTCTTGAATCTCAGTTTTTAGAACAGGCTCGCGAAATAGCGAATATAGAGGTTAATAATCTCTGCAGATTTGTAGTAGGTTCAGGGCGCTTTGTCGACTCTTAATTTGTTAATCTAAGGGGGATCCAAGCTTCACAAAGGAATATATTTTAAAGTCTACGTGTGTTTTCCCTTTGTGAAACAGCCTTACAACCTAACCTCTATGGGTATATCGAACAGATAATGATTTTCGATTTACTCTGAGAGCTCGCATTTAAGCCTGTTACGTCTGTAATCTCCGACATAAAGAACAAACAGTATTTTAATTGAATATTATCCACATCTTTGGATAATTTTTTTTAAGTTTATAAAGCTCAGATCCAAGATCTATCATGATCGTAGTATACAGATATCCGAATAGTGAAGGCTGGATCCGTTTGATTGAAATTTGGATTTTGTAGTATAATGCTAGATTGGTTCGTAACGAGAAAATATAATGAGGGTTGCTACCCATTTGAAAATCCTACGGGGTTACTAATAGTGAGAGTCCGATTTGATGTTTTTTTTTTATTGTTCAGTGTAATGGTTCGAAACCAAAAAATTGAGGGTTGCCACATTTTTGAAATTTTTATGATAAGCAAATCATTGCCATAAAATAAATATTGCAATATGGGTATCAGACTAAATATTTTTAAGTAAGTTTTTATATGAAAATATTTTTGGAAAGGGGTTGCCACATATTTTTAAATTTAATTTTAAGTATATTGTTATGGATTTCAGCTAATTTCATAGGCTGCTAATATGAATTTTCGTTTGTAAAAATTTTATGATTGAACTAAGAACTATAAGTGCTCTTTTTATGAACACAACTGTATTAGTGGAAATGTCTAACGAAATTATGGAAATGAAAACATTTATGATATTTTTTGTTACTATTATAATTTTGAATAATTTTTTTGTTTTTGAAAAACATATTCACTCAATAAAAAGTACTTTTAAGCCTAACTAAATGTATATAAAACATTAATAATTGCCTGCTTTGCTTGTGTAAATGCTTAATGCATGCTTTCCAACATTTAAAAAAACAAAAACTAATAATTTTTGCTTGCTTTTACACCTTTTTCACCTTTTACTATTTGAACTTAGTAATTTAGTTATGAAAAAGTAGCAGAAACAATTGAATTTAGCGGAGTTACTTAGAATTCGTGAATTTTTCTACAATCTGGCACCGCTTGGCCTCTACCAATTTGCAGCTTAGCTCTTTTAGAATTTACTTGCATCGATTGCACCGGTTACAGTTACTTGAAACTTAGCTTTAAATTTTGCTTTTGGAAAAATTACAACAAAAATTATATTTTATTAATATTAAATGTTTTTTTTCTCTTTCTCTCTATAACTAAAATAAATTAAACAGGTCCCATCGGCGCCAGCATTGTGGCGATGAGTCCGCGCACTATGTTGGACTTGAATCCGGCATTGGCGATGGGCAAACCAACCTTCGAATCGAAAGGTCCACCAATCACCAGCAAGGATATTAAGGATACAACAACCATACGCAATCCACTGGATGCCGGTGGCAAGAAGAACTTTTTATAGATATAGTATTTGTATAAAAAGTGTAGTCAAGAAATTAATGAAACAAACAAAAAAGAAAAAAAACACTAACAAATAATTAAAAAATAAATAGTAAATTAAAGATATTATGACAAATTATATGCGAAAGTAAAGCGAAACTGTTTCAGAGTGAGAAGCAAAATACAAAAAATACGCAAAAAGTAGTAGAAAGCGTACTAGAAAGTGTGGTAGAAAAGATAGCAGAAAAGTTAGTAGCTTAGAATAAAAGTGGCGGAGCGTGAATTGTACCAAACCAAAATGCATTTTAACTAATTGACTAATTAATTTAAATACTATTTAGCTAAAAAAATATATAAAAAATAATATATGAAAATAATTGAAACCCCTTCCCACGCAAGAAGGGAAGCCTACTAGTTATTTCTAATCTACATGCATACATACATATATACATACATGAATAGCAAATTCTAATAGCCTAAATATTTCTAACCAACTGCATACTACATACTTACATATTTACCTACAACAAAAGCATAACTTATACTATTTACTACTCCATATACATTATTGTCCATTAACCAAAGCATATACCAACAACAAAAAATATACATATATACCTGCATACATACTTACATATAACCTAAACGAAACCAAAAATTTAACGCTTTTATTCCAAACGAATTTGATTGAAGAGTAAATTATAGGAAAAATGTTAAATATGAAAAATACTAAAAATTTCAACGCTCAACTCCCAGCTTCTAAAATAAAAATGCAGTTGAAAAAAGTCTATGTTTAATTGGTGCAACGGTAATATTTATGAAAATTCCTAATAATAAATAGCCGAAAATATTATAATTTAAATGAAAGTGCTGAAGTTGTATGGCGACCAAATACAGGGTGTCTCAAGATACAAGTATGTATATGAAATAAAGAGTGTTACGGCAGTTTGTTTGCTACTTTATACTTTGATATTGTTTTGAAAGCTATTACTAAATGATTTTTATGAAAATTTTCCGATGGTATAGGTAACAGAAAAGGTAGTAGAAAGGGTACTAGAAAAAGTAGTAGGAAGGGTAGTAGAAAGAGTAGTAGAAAAGGTAGTGGAAAGAATAGTAAAAAGGGCAGCAGAAAAGTTAGTAGAAAATTTAGTATGAAAATGTTGCGAAAAATATTATTAATTTTCTGAAAATTATGAAATTTTGTCGATTTCGAAAAAATATTTATTTATATAAAACTTAAAAAAAAACTAACTGACATATCAGACGTTGTTTAACTTATTTATACTCTCATACGTTTTTGTTATCAACAATTCTCAACTTTTTTTTTAATAATTAAAAAAAAAATATTTCAAAAAATTCAAAATTTTTCGACAGTATTCTAAAACCCCCTTAATCCTATTCAAATCTAAGTAAATACTACATATCCAAGCCTCCTGATCCGTTAAAACATACATACGTACTTGAGTATATATATCAAATGGTAACAAATCGAATTGTAAACATGTTTTTCTTTTAACTAAGTCTAAATTAGTGTGCGACTTTTAGAATTATAAACAAAATGTTAGTGTTTTTTTATGCAAGAACTAAATGAAAAATTATAGTAAATTATGAAAACAAAATGTTTAGAAAAAGTACAATAAATAATGAAATTCGAAATGGAA
The DNA here is from genome assembly GCA_031772095.1 of Zeugodacus tau. Lineage (NCBI taxonomy): Eukaryota > Metazoa > Arthropoda > Insecta > Diptera > Tephritidae > Zeugodacus > Zeugodacus tau. The sequence goes on along the minus strand of CM062651.1, from coordinate 66,685,829 downwards.
ATGTTTTATTGGTTTTGATATTAATTTATGAAAAAAAATAATATTTTAATGTTGAATTTAAATTTATTTTATTTTTTAAATACATTAAAAAAATGTAATAAATTGTTGTTATTATAGTTATAAAATATTTATTATTAATATTGTAATTAAATTTAATTTAATTATATATATTTTTTATTTACTCCCAAAAAATAATGTTTATAACGATTTGTAAATTAAATTTTAATATTATTTTATTAATTTTTAAAAATATTTAATTTAATTTAAAAAACATATATTTTTATGAAAAATGCTATAATTTACTTCTAGAAAAGTTATTTTATTTTTTTATATTCTTAATATTTTTGAATTATTTTTATTTGATTTTTGAATTTAATGGTTTTATTAATTTAATTTTTTATATTCCTATTTTTTGTTTTTAAATTTATTTCAAATAAATTATATTTTAATGAAATTAAAAATTGAGATTTTAATTTAGCTTTGATATTAATTTATAAAAAATATTTTAATGTTGAATTTAATTTTTTTTATTTTTCAAATACATTTAAAATTTTTTTAATAAATTGTTGTTATTATAGTTATAAAATATTTATTATTAATATTGTAATTAAATTTATTTAAATTATATATTTTTTTATTTACTCCCAAAAAATAAAAATAATATTAAAACCATTTGTAAATTAAATTTTAATATTTTTTATTAATTTTGTAAAGTATTTAATTTAATTTAATAAATAATAAATTTAATTTTATGAAAAATGCTATAATTTACTTCTAGAAAAATTATTTTATTTTGTTATTAATTTTTTATAAAATCTTAAATTTTTTGAATTATTACTTTTTTATTATTTTTATTTGATTTTGTGAATTTAATGATTTTATTAATTTCATTTTTTATATTCTTATTTTTTGTTTTCAAATTTATTTACAATAAATGATATATTTATGAAATTAAAAATTGATATTAATTTATAAAAAAAATATTTTAATGTGGAATTTAAATTTTTTTGTAATTCAAATACATTTTTCATTCATTTTTGTAATAATTTGTTGTTATTAAAGTTGTAAAAGATTTATTATTAATATTATAATTATAATTAAATTTATTTTAATTAAATATTTTTTTATGTACTCCCAAAAAATAAAAATAATTTTTTAAAGATTTCTAAATTAAATTTTAATATTTTTTTTTATTAATTTTTAAAAATATTTAATTTAATTTAATAAAACATATATTTTTGTGAAAAATTTCATATATAATTTACTTCTAGAAAAGTTATTTTATTTTCTCATTAATTTTTTATATTCTTAAATTTTTATTAACTATTTTTATTTAATTTTTGAATTTAATAATTTTATCAAATTCATTTTTTACATTCTTATTTTTTTTGTTTTTAAATTTATTTACAATAAATTATATTTTTATGAAATTAAAAATTGATATTAATTTATAAAATAAATATTTTGATGTTGAATTTAAATTTTTCTATTATTGAAATACATTTTTCATAATTTTTTTATAATTTGTTGTTATTAAAGTTAAAAAATATTTATTATTAATATTGTAATTAAATTTATTTAAATTATATATTTTTTATTTATTCGCCAAAAATAAAAATAATACTTATAACGATTTGTAAATTAAATTTTAATTTTTAAAAATATTTAATTCAATTTAATAAAACATATATTTTTATGAAAAATGCAATAATTTACTTCTAGAAAATTGTTATTTTATTATTCTTAATAATTTTTTATATTCTTAAATTTTTTAAATTTATTTTTATTTAATTTTTGAATTTAATTTTTTTATTAATTTAATTTTTTATATTCTTATTTTTTTTGTTCTTAAATTTATTTATTTTTTTTATTTTACAACTTTATTAATTTTGTTTAATATTTTTTTATTTTCATTTCAATTAAAAAAATTAATAAACTAATTTTTATTATTTTTTAAATTAACCATAACAACTGTATATAAAACCAAAAGAGTTTCTAAATACATATGTTAAGAAATATAAAATTTTAACTAAGAAAAATTATAAAATGATAAAAAAATCAAGCAATACCAACTAGCAAATTGTTTAAAAATAAAATTAAATAAGAATAAAAAATGTATTAAAAATTAATTGAAATGCGTGCTTAGAAAACCAAGTGCAATAAAGAAACTAAGCGAAATACAAAAATAAAAAAATACACACATCTAAATCTAAATTTAAATTTAAGCAACTAACAATTTGAAAGCATAAAAAATAAATAAAACAATAACAACAAAAAGAAAAAGAAATCCAAACTACGCATAATAATAATAATTTAAGCTTTACGAGTACGCGTGCGTTTTACGATGAATTTGTTAAGTTTTTCTAGCAATTTTCTAAAATTGTCATTTATCTATTGTATACATACATACGTACTTATGTACATGCAAAAAAACATTTACTAAATACTAAATACTATACATACAAACATACTATACATAATATACGTATATATGTAATTGTACATATGTTTTACTTGTTGTTCACTTGTTGTTAAGTTATTCTTGAAAACTCTACATTATTTCCTTTCATTCGAAGCAATTATGTAATATAGACTCTTATTATTACATAATTAAAAAAAAAATTAGAGAAAAGAAACTCGATATTATTTACTTGCGATTATAGGCATTAAGCTAAACTGTATACTATTGAAAAATGATATTATTCCTTTAAAGAAAATTGAAAAATAAACAAAACAAAAAAAAAACAACAAAAAATATAAACAAAAATATTTCTCATACACAAATAAGTGGTTTGATTTTTTGACTAGGATTTGAGATCGACGGAAAGACATTTAAAATGACAAAATGTTCCAGTAGATTCCAAATAGACATATGTAAGAGATATCATTAGTAAAAGTTAAAGTTAACCCCTCCCAACAAAATAACGAACTGAACGAAAATAGATGTATCTTAACCTCTGCTTATGTGTGGAATATAATTTCTGGTTAGAAAGACTTCTTGAAACGACATTTTTGAGTCTTGAAAGCATATCTAATAAATCTATCCTATTCAAATCTGTAGTTTTGAAAAATTTTTTAGTAATAAAGTCACACTCCGATGAATTATATGTCCATATTAAAGGAGTTAGGACGGACAGAGAAGTATCTCAAAATTTTAAAACATTGATTAATCACCAAAAATTGTTCAGTAGATTCGCTTTAATGTCTGTCTCTCTTAAAAAATGACATAAATGTGGGACTCGTGGCTATTAACTAAATTTAAAGCCAGTATAGTAATCGGAAAAATTCTAGGGGCTTACATTTCTTTAACTTCAGTTGTTGTTGTTCAATGTTGCCAATCAATTAGGAAAGTACATGTTGAAATTTTTTAAAATATTGTTCTTGAGATATCAGCTGTTCGAGCCGTAAAAAGCCTAAAGAGTAATGAATCCAGTTTTGAAATTGCTTATTCTCAAGAGCTGCTCAAGAAAGGCTTTATATTCTATTAAAGCCAAAATTTAGCAAAATATTTTCACCGAGTCATTTAACAAGCCGGAAGCAATCTGAGGGAGCTTAAGATAAGATAGGGTTTAACTTCTGCTTAACAGTTGAAGAAGTTGGGACTACCAATATTTAATCCAAAACCGTATTAGTATACCGAAAACTGTTAACCTAAAATTTAGGTATCGACAGGATATATGTCGTATTGAGAGAAGAGAAATATCGAAACGAGTAAGAGCTTTATTGGTTTTTCTAGCATGAGTACCACTAAATACGATTTCATTGTTTTTTGATCAAATATCTCCTAAGGTTTCCACGATAGTCGGTTCAAGGTAACCGGAATTGACTCGAATTTGTATGCGGCCAAGGATTGTGAAATCGACAGCATTTCTCAAAATTATTTGGGGAATGTTTTGTGATGCAATAACAACAACAACAACGATCTCTTTTTATATTTTGAAGACAGACAAAATGTACCAAATGTAATTTTGAATTGCTTTCTAACAGCTGAGGTATCCTCTGGGACGGTTTGTGATATAAATATTCCCAAAGACTTTTCACTCCTTTGAGAAAATCACTTTGGTTAGAAGATCTGCGAAGAGGAATTGCATACACTAGAAACCACGCCTCTGTGAAACATGACATTTTTTGTTTAAGAAACAATGAGCTCCTTAAAATCTGGAATTCAAAACCCTAAACTTAATTCGAACCTAATAAATGGAAGAGAGATCAAAATGGTGAAATAATGTACTCTTTGTGGTAAAATTATCGACTAAACTACATTAACTTTTAAAGGTTATAGGCTAATAATATTTGGATTATTTAAAACTCTTTGCTTTTCAGTCCGAATCATGGTCTACGATATGCTGCTAAAACGGAACGAACTCGACCCAATTTTAAAGCGGATGGTAACTGGCGACGAAAAATAGATCACATACGACAATAGTATCAAGCGAAAACGGTCGTGGTCGAAGGCCGGTAAATCGTCCCAAACAGTGGCCAATTGAAGACCTGGAAGGTTTTGCTGTGTGTTTGGTGGGATTGGAAGGGAAACATCCACTATGCGCTGCTCCCATATGGCCAGACGTTTAATTCTACCATCTACTGCGAACAACTGAAACGCTTGAAGCAGGCTATCGACCAGAAACGTCCAGAATTGGCCAACAGGAAGGGTGTAATGTTCCACCAGGACAACGCCAGACAACACACTTCGTTGTTGACTCGTTAGACTCGGGAGCTCGGATAGGAGGTTTTATCGTATCCACCACATAGTCCGGACATAGCATCAAGTGATTACCACCTGTTCCTGGCCATGGCGAACTCCCTTGGTGGTGTAAAGTTGAACTCCGAAGAGGCTTGTGAAAAATGGCTGCCCGAGTTCTTCGCAAATAAGGAGGGGGACTTCTACTAGGGGGGTATTAGGATGTTGCCGTCTAGATGGAAACAGATTATCGAACGAAACTTCGCATATTTGAACTAAATCCGATCACTGTAACACTTTTTATAAAGCATTGAATAAAGAGCAAAAAAGCGGAAGGGAGATACATATGTATGTAATATATATTTCCCATAGTTCTTAGATGGAACATAGGACCTCGATTTACGGTGTACGATGGCTTAAATGTGTATAAAATATAATGAAATTGTAAATTATTTTTCACTTACCCCCATATTATGAATAACTGTATCGAAGTGAATGCTGAATTAATTACTGCAATGAAAAAAAACAATTAGATTAATTACAAGCCAATTATTTTGAGCAAATATTATAATATATATATGTGTAAGTATCCAAAAAAATAAATAAATATTTTTTCACAGTGTACTTGCATACAATTTCTTTTGTAAACATCACCCAATTAGCTTAACATGAAATAAAACATAACAATAGTGACCAGTTTGGCCCCGACTCCCAGCGGAGACAATCATACAGTCTGCTGTGTGTTACAATTCTTTTGAATACCGTTATTCTTTCTGTTTATTTCATTTTTCTACACTTCTGTTGTTATTGTAATATGACAAGTTGACCAAGTATAATTACGGACAGTGATACAAATGTTTTGTTACCGTTATCATCAACCACCCGGTGACCGGAATTTCCGGTTTATTCAGCCATCATTTTTCCAGCCAGCAAACAAGGGTTAATCACCTTTTAACGTTGCCGCACAATCGCATTGGGGTTATATTTATTACATTTACACATTTTGCTGGCATTGCAATACAAAGTTATGTGAAGTGAGTGGGAAAAATAGAAACAGTAGTCGAAGAGAGGAGTGTGATGCTTCAGCAGAAGGAAAGGGTTTGCGGAAGAGCAGACACTTCAGCGGCTGTAGCAGCTTTGCCGGGAATTTGTTTGGTTGTTAGCATCCAGTGACTACTTTCAGTTGCAAGCGCTCAAGATATGGCCCACTTATAAATGCGTGCGCCACAACAACAACAGCAACAACATACACCCACGGTCAACAAGCGGGCAACAAATAAGTGAATGTGAAACGTCAACACTTCTCTGCTAAATGTAGAAAATATATTGCTGTAGGTCTACTTTCGCACTATTTGCTCTCTCGCGATACTCTCTTCCACGCTCGCATTTTTTATGCTTGCACTAGTGTTGCCAGACGAAAGTTTTTTGTTGAAATGTAAAACAAAAGCTTGGAATGTTATCAATTTGGTGAAAGTTTGGGGAAAGATAAAAAAAGAAAGGGTTTGTTTTACGTCATATCCAACTCGTGCGCCCTTATCGATCGTCTCTACCCATATCCATATCATTTATAAAATACAATACTTTTTTTCGGAATCTGATGGTCGGGTTTATGTTATGAATAGAACCTATATTTCAGTATAACGTGGCATGACTTCGAGTTCTGAACTATTTTAGAACTTGTAGAAAATATCCTGGCGCCTGCAGCACACGATGGAACCATATATCATCCTTTAGAAACATTACTATCGGAGTTCGATCTTTATATGTTCGCCTACGCTAAACATCACCCATTTGAATAAATTGAATCCTCCTTTAGGAATGTTGGGACCTGGTGTAATTATAGTACAATCCAGAGCTTCGTTATCAAAGACAGGATTGTTAATATAATCAGTCTTATCCAAGAAGCAAGTTTTCAGCCATAAAAACTAAAATGGTTAAAAAAGTAAGGTTCGAGGTATGTTTGACTGAATACTACAGATCTATTTGCAATTCTCGAATATTGTGTAAGAAAGTAAGATCCTAGCAATTTGAGTGACGGAAGCAATGAAGACATCGTACGATATCAAGACGAAAAGGAGAAAATGGCGAACAAAGATGATATAGAAACATCCTGAGGTATGTAGAATCCGTTGAAATCATATATCAACCTGTTGCAAATTGTCCTATAGAGCTCCTACTGTGTTCTCCTCCAATCCTCGGCCGTAACAGCTAAGAAAGTTCAAAAATTAAGTAAGTTTTGGCTTGATTGATCTATTTGTAGTTCTGGAATCTTGTATATGTGGAGGATTAAGTTCTGCTAGTTTGAGCGATCCAAGCAATGAATACGCTTCTCCAAATCGATATATAAATTTCAAGACCCAGTTTGAAAAACTTATAAAAAGTATATGCCAACAACAACGGAATCACTGAAATATAGTCATACGAATTCAAAAATACGGCAACACTTGCACACATCACAATTTCCAGTTTATCTAGGCTGCTAGCCTGCTGGCGCGCGGGAGAACGCACTTTCATAGCGCTCACTGTACGCACAACCCGCGCGAAAGCAGCAGAGCGCCGCATACGCACTTAGAGATGCTTCGCTGCTACGCGCTCAATGCTTTTGCAAAGCTAATTGTTGCTTTCTTGTCTAGCTTTCGTGCGCGGTATGTGTGTCGGTCTGGAAAGTTGTTTTTCTGCAACAATAAAAGTAAGCAAAAGCGAAGAGAGCGCGCGCTCAAACAAACGCTTGCCGACTAGTGAAGGCGCTTTACAGCGCTTGCAGCGTGAAATGAACGTGGAATGTTAAAATTCCAGTGAGTGTCATGAGCGCTTCATCACCTTTCTATAATAACGCCGACTATCGCTCGGCTGCAAGCTCGTTAGAGGAGCATCTCGTGCTCCAATATTCTTCAGGTTGCTAGTATATCTATGAGATTGTGTGTGTGGATGTGTGTGTGTTTGTGGATACACCGCGCTCACTGGATGCTGCATGCTGCTGGGAACTCACTACTAGATCTCGCTTGCTGTTTGCTGATGCTGCCGATTGCCGAAACGAATAGCTTTGCTGCGATTCGCTACTCTTGCTGCAGCGGCTGCTGTGTTCGCCTGTCGCTGCCGTGTGTCCATCGTAATGTGATGCAAAAATGGAAAATCAGTTTGCTCGCGACTTTGCACCGTACGTACGAGTGCTTCCTGCTAAAGTTGGTGGGTTCGGCGTCGCGCATACAGCCTTTACTACCGTCGGTCGCTTAGCTGTTTTGGTGATAACTCTGATGTGTTCAGTGTTAAAATAGTGATTTCAAGTAATACACACAAATCTATATATTTCATACATTATTAGTGCGTGCGTGTGTGCCGTTAATTTGTCGTTTTTTTGTACGCCACATATGTGTTGAATATGCGTACGCGGGTGTATAAATCGGTATACCGGGTTGCGGAAAAAAACTTGTAGTAAATTGACAAACAATTCGGAAAGCATGAAAATGCCAGCAAGTGTGTAATTAAAAAAGGAAAAATCAGAAAAAAACGCATTGAAAATCATATTTATTGCCGAAGCGAACGGGTAACTTCAATGTGTCACAACTGGCTCTTGCAACTACGCTTAGCTCCTCCGCTGAAGGCTTAGCAGCGCACAAGTGGTGTGTTTTCTAATTGTAAGTTTTACAAGTGTGCTGGATTACGGCACATTAACCGGTGACAACGGTAAAAATAATAATAAAAGTTTTTTGAAAAATATAAAAAGGGTGAACAAAATTAAAAAAAGTTGAAAAAAAAATTTCATAAAAAATTAAATTTGGAAAAATTTGTAAAATACAAAATATAATAAAAAATATTGAAACCTAAATAAAAAAAATGTTGAAAAACAATTTATAAATAAATTAAAAATTTAAAAAAATTAGTTTAAAAAATTTTAATTAAAAAATTAATTAAAATAATATAAAAAATGAAAAAAAAAATATTTATAAAAAAATAATACTAAGGTTAAAAATGTATTTTAATAAAATTATTATCAATAAAAAAAATTGTGAAATTTTAAAAATATTCAAAATTAATTTACAAATTTTTAATAAATAATTAATTAAAATAATATAAAAAATGTAGAAAATGTATCTATAAAAAATTTAGTTATAATTTTTTTATTTTTTTATTAAAAAAACTATTATCAATGAAAAAAATTAAAAATTAATTTAAAATTAATTAATTAAATTAATTTATTAATAAAAATACTATAAAAAATTTAGAAAATGTATGTAAAAAATTAATAAAAAATATAAAAATTATAGAAAAAAATATTAAACAAAAAATTTAAAAAATAATAATAAAAAATATTTAAATTTAGAATTTTATTAAAAAAAATATTTAAAATAAAAAATAAAAAAAAATGTTTGCCGCATGTGGCATGCATTAAACAAAAATAATATTAAAAATTAGAAAATTAAGGGAAAAAAATTATTAAAAAAAATAATAATAAAAATTATTTAAATTTCGAAATTTATTTTCAAAAAATATTTACAATAAAAAATATAAAAAAAATTTAACCGCATGTGGCATGCCACAATCTCTGCGCGCTTATTCCAATATTATTGACGGTATTATTTGCATGCTCCCCGCTTGTGCACGTAGTATATCGTATATACAACAACGCGCTGTCGTCAGTCTAATAAATGCAAGTCAGCGACCCTGCCATTAGCAACGTCACCAAATATGTGCGTGTGTGTGGGTGGTGGTCCTCGTCGGCGCGCACACACAAATACTTAAATAAATATATTACTATGCCAGCATATGTATGACGCTTTAATGGTGCGCTATACGCATTTATATGTGGGAGTATGCATGTATGTGTGTATGTGTGTTTATGGATGCTAACGGATGTTGTCGGTGTCCCTTGCGTATGCCGACTGACCGACTGAATACAAACGGCGACCGAGTAACCAGGCTTACTTTGATACAACTACTACAAGCATCTACATATATTAACATACGAGACACATACATACATATATATGCGCAAATACACATTAATGCATACACACATACATTCACGCGCTCGCTTACGCAGCACACACGCGCGCTAGTTGCTTGGTCCTCGGTCCTTCAATGACCGCTCGCAACAGAGTTGTATCAATTTAAGTGCCATCAGCATTCGTACTCACCTGCAGAAAGTAAAGAAAAAACAACAACAACAACAACTCACAAAAACACCAACGAAATAACGGCAACTAACTTGCTTAAGTGATTGCTTGCGTTGCGCTAGTGCTCATATATAGTTGTTGGCTGGCTGGTGTACGCAAGCGATGACTCCTGCCACCAGGCAAGCAAGCAAATATATTACCCTGCCCGGCTTGTTGCTCAAACTTCTACTTTTTCCATTAGTTGTGTGTGCTGCGTTGCGCGTAGGTGCTTTGTGCTAGCAAGCTGAGAGTGCTTTTTTGACAATCTACCAATTACTCAAACAAAATAAAAACAACAACAACAAAAAAGTGAAAAAATTTCAGTGCAAAAATATTTTTTGTTGCTGTTTTTGTGCAACGCAACCCGGCAAACGCATAAATATTAAAGTTTTCACCGAGCGCCGGAGCGCGTTTGTACACATTAGTGTTGTGTGACTACAGTGCGACTCGCCGCGCCGCGCTACTGCTGCTCCTGTGCTCTACTGGTACGCTAACCTCCACCTGCCAGCCAGTTGTGATTGAATGTGCCGCAATGTGGTGAGTATCAATTTAGTAGACACACACAAGCGCATATATATTCATATTAGTGGCTGCGCCTCTGTGTGGCAACATACTAAATTTCCATGTAATGTTGCCACTTTCATTGAACTTAGGCGCATCTTCGGCGCACACACCGGTCGCCGGTCTCTACGACAGTTCAAATACTAAGTAATGTTACACGCGCGCGCACGCCGCCCACAATATTAAAAGCATATTTATATATATATAGTATATTACTATATATATTATGCTTGCGGCAGGCGAGTCTGTAATTATAATTTCAATTACGCTGATGCCGCAGTAAATTAATTACATGTAATCATCACGTACGAAACGCGCGCTCAGTATGAGTATGAGTGTATGAGTATATAAATGAGTATGTGGATGAGTATATAAGTATAAAAAATATCTAAGTATGCATGTGGCATGCATGATGTTACTAGCTAGTTGAGTGCGCGCTGAGTGCTCGTTTACAGGCAAGTCTAGTGTTGCAAGTTGAGCTTTGGCAGCTGGGCGCGCGCACATACAGCCACACACTTGAAGATAAATATAACTCCATATGTGTGTGTGTGCGCGCAATTTTTTCTAACTGTTTACGTCAGGATGAATGAATTTGTTGCCATTTCTGTAATTTGGCACTTTGGAGGATGCGGCGCGCCGGTCGTCGTGCCGCGCGCTACTCTTACTACTATACAGACGCGCTACATTACCAAGGCGCTACACTACCAAAGCGTTTCACAACCAACGCGCTCCGTACCACCAACTCGCGCACTGCCTGCCACACGCTCTATGTGTGTGTGCTTCATTCGCTTTTAATGTCTACGACTGTCGATTGACGTTATTGCCACATTAGCTATAGCGTCTTGGTCTAGTCAAGCTGTTGCCTATTTCCCGAACTAATCAGCATAAAATGTGATTTACGAGTGGCGCTGCTGCAAGTGGAAGTGTGCGGCGTGCGGCGGGCGACATACATTAGGACTTAATCTATATTACATGTTATAGGGTAGCTGGAGTAAGCGGCGAAGCAAATGAAATAAAATAAATAAGACGAAATTAAGGCGCTGAGTAGGAGAAAGGAAGGAAGTGAAAGGCAACGAAAAATAAAATAAGAAATGCAACGGAAATAAATCGAAAAAATAATGAGTAGAAAAATTCAACAGCATATACATATGCTTGCCACAAATTTCGTGCGGGCAGCAACAGCAACAGTAAAGTTTATGCCACAAGCAGCAGTTAGCCGTCAACAGTCAGCAGCCGCAGCAGCTTCAGCGAGTTGTTGCGGATTTTAAGTGCAGAAATGCGACAGCTGAAGGCGTACTAAGAATTCTGTGCACGAAATATGGTCGTTAAATGCAAAATGGAAAACATATGGAAACCCTTTTGAGCTTATTTTCTCTTACTCTTTAATGAGAAAAATTTGAATACCGCTTCTTCACAAGTGGTGCATGTCCTGACCTTCGAAATTGCTTGCCAAATCTCCGACCATATTTCCCCTCTCTAGATTCCATAAACTTTCGCTGTAATAACATAATTTAGTGAATCCAATCGAACGATCAGATTGTCATAGATCAATAGAGTCAAAAATAGTGCACAGAACATTACTTCCTTCCTCACTAGCCGTCGTTGAGTGGAAATGCCAAATCTTAGGCCAAAAAACTTGTCTAAAAAGACCAGCAGTTCGGACCATCCATTCCAACGTAAAGGATCAATCGTTACTTAGAGGACATATACGTAGATGCAAAACTAATGCGGCTGTGTAAGCTAACGTTGAGCAACACCAAAAGCTCCGTCAAGATCGGGAAGGACCTCTCCGAGCCGTTCGATACCAAACGAGGTTCCAGACAGGGTGACTCACTATAGTGTGACTTCTTTAACCTGATGCTGGAGAAAATAATACGAGCTGAATAAAGAGTTAAATAGCGAAGGTACAATCTTCTATAAGAGTGTACAGCTGCTGGCGTACGCCGATGATATCGATATCATTGGAAACAACACCCACGCCATTAGTTCTGCTTTTTCCAGACTGGATAAGGAAGCGAAGCGTATGGGCCTGGTGGTGCACGAGGAGAAGACGAAATATCTCCTGTCATTAAACAAAAAGTCAATGCATTTGTGTCTTAGCTCCCACGTCACTGACAGTCACAACTTTGAAGTTGTTCATAATTTCGTCTATCTGGGAACCAGTATTAACAACAATAACAATGTCAGCCTGGAAATCCAACGCGGAATCACTCTTGCCAACAGATGCTACTTGGGACTGAGTAGGCAATGGAACTCTCGTCCACTCTCGACGAACAAAAACCCAACTCTATAAGTCGTTTATTATTTCCGTCCTGATGTAGACGATGACAACATCCGATGAGACAACTCTAAGGGTTTTCGAGAGAAAGGTTTTGCGGAAGATTTTCGGTCCCTTAAACATTGGCAACGGCGATTACCGTAGACGATGGAATGATGAGCTGTATGTGTTATTCGACCACATAGACTTAGTTCGGCGAATAAAAATGTTCGAATGGACGAAAGTGTTCCAGCTCTGAAAGTGTTCGATGCAGTACCCGCTGGTGGAAGCCGAGGAAGGGGGAGACCTCCACACTGTTGGAAGGACCAGTTGGAGAAGGACCTGACTACACTTGGTGTTACCAATTGGCGGCAAACAGCAAAAAAGAGGAATGAATGGCGCGCTGTTGTGGACTCGGCTATATCCGCGTATGTGGTGTCTACGCCAGTCAAAAAGAAGAAGATGATGAATTAGTAGAAAAATGAAGCCGTTGCACTTAAGTTCCAAGTCTTGAATACCGAATCGGGAAGGAAATAATGGAATTCGGGAAGCTGTGGCTTATAAGGCCCAGAACTACCTTTCATCTTGAGCTTGAATGTCACAGCGTAATTGCAAGACTTTGCTTTCGACCAACTATCCTCGAAGTATTGTTTATCAGAGATGGGGTCGACACAGGAGAGCCTGTAAAACTCCGACCCAAACCTTTTATTTCTGGCAACAACGAAAATAAGTTCTGAAAATTAATTTTGGTTGAAAATATGAAAATTTCTGCGAACATCGAAAAGGCTTTATGAGACGAAGATCTAACAACATTTGCAGCCAATTCAGAATTTAGTAAGGTTACTGGTTATTCGGTTCTTAAGCGACCTCAGAAATGCTTTTTTGCTGCTTCGAGACCCCAAAAAAGATAAGTCTAAATGCCAACACAGCATCAATAACAAAGTCTTGGTAGCATAAAAAATATTGTATACAACTCGATTGCACGATTGCATATTGGACCACCAGAGCTCTGCCACGGCTTAACACCACAACTCAGTGGAGCAGTAACTATTTCACCAGCTATGCAATGTAATGTAATACCGCCGAGCGGAGCCGCTTCCTATTTGCCATTTCGCAGCACGTATTGTGTTGAGTAGACAAACACACACAACATCAGGCGAGGCGTTGAAGCTGCCGTCCAGTACGCGGCAACGCGGCAGATACACAGAACACACACTTACTGCCACGCATTATGGTAGCTTCGTGCTGCACACTTTTTCGCAGTCCAAAAAAGTTTTACCCACAGCTTCCCTTATGCCGAGCGTTATTACAGCGCTGCGTTGGCTTGACGCCGGGTCGCCAGGATTTATTGTAGGTCTTTTGAAAGTGTAACACGAGGCGACACGAACTCCATGCATAAGCGGTGAGGATTGCGTTGACTACGGGGTCGGGTGACGGGTGTCGGTTGGTTGGTTGAAGGAAAAAAAAACAGATGCTGTAAAGCCAGTGACAAAAAACAACAGCAAAAAAGATAGACACGCACACGCCACACAAACAGAGAGAAGAAAAGAACAGTCAAAGCTCGTAAATACCCAACTTTGTAACAGTTAAACGCAAATCAGTGAAAACGGAATGGCTAAGTTCAAAATCAGAGAAAAAAACCAAAATACACGAAAAAAAGAAAGAAAACCACGCGCGCCACACAACAAAAAAAAAGTTGGAAATGCAAATGGAAATCTTGAAAAATCACTAAAAAGTGACTATGAAACGTGAGCGAAATATAAAGAAAATTCGGCAAATGTCACAAAAATACTGTCGAACCACGCAGAAAAGCCCCCAATGAACTCCCACAGCAGTCGAGCATCTGTAAATGGCTGACTGCCTGCTCGGTTGGATAAATGTGGCAGGCAGGCAGGCGGGCAAGCAGGCACGACTCACGAACCAGTCAGTCGTTTGGAGACGTGAGCTTAAGCGTATGCCTTTGCCGTTATAAAGTGAAGTCGTGGTGTGTTATTAATCTTATGGATACACAGAAGATAATTTGCATAGTGAAAACGGTCAAAAGTGGTCGCTTCGTAGAAAACGGCTTAGCACCAATGACAGCGTTGGTGGATTGCCTCACACAGCAATACCAAAATAACTGTTACAACAACAACACTGTGCGAGAGTAGTAATAATGCTAAAGCAATCATTGGCGCAACAGTAGCGTTAGCGCATTTATTGAAATATCCGCACGAATGTGTGGCTATTTAAGATAAGCGTCTTTCGTTTATTTGCTCTTTTTTCTTGTTTTTTGGCATTTGGCGCTTCATAGTAATATTTTCTTAGACACCCACGACGTGCTGCTCATATTCGTAATGTTTGGCGGCACAGTATGTTGGCTGAGTGGATGGATGGAGGACGTGAAAAGTTTAAGTAAATATTATAATTTGGTTTTTGAGCTCCTCGAATTCAATAAAATTAGCGGCAGTTGTCAAATCGGATTTTGCAGGTGTTGTGAACTGAAGCTGGGGTGGGGAAAAAGTCTCTAGGGTGTTGTATAAATACTACCAAAAAGTGTCATTAGCATAAATTGAGAAGGCATAAATACCTTCGCCAATTACAAAGTACGAGTTGTCAAGTGGGACTGTGGTTTCTCTGCAGAACTCAGTGGTATCTTAAATCCTTAATTATTCACAACAAGATATACTCATTAAGTTGCCAGTTTCCGCATGGCATCAATCTCTTTATCAGCTCTATGAGACCCTCCCATAAAATTCGTGTTGTTTTTGACTTAATCGGATAGCAAGTGTTCGAGCCTTGGCGGTACCGCTCGAGCTTGCTGGCGGATGTCCTGGATGAATGTTCAAGTCTTACGAAATCAAAACAAAACCGCAGAGTCGGACTAGACTTTGTAGTGGTGATGGAAATTTCAAAAACTTCCATAAAATAATTTTTCGATCGAAGTGCTGAACTGGTCATACTTAGGGAAGGTTCCCTTGTTTCTTAGATCTACTCAATATGAACTGTAGACACGAGATTGTGAAATATTTTTGTACGGCAGTCATTTCTACATAACCGTAATGGACATGGATATTTATTCGATCAAAATTTGTTTTGTAATCAACGGCACATCTCAAGAAAAAGAAACCCGAGACATAAACAATCATCTACGATAAATTTATAAGCAAATGTCTTCGGTGTTTTCAACATAATATATCTGTTTGGGGACTGGTGGCGGTGTCTGAAATGATATTGCTTGCGACTAATTATGACTACTACCGATCGTTTCATCTCACCAAGTATTCTATGAAATTATGTTCCTTTCAAATTACCTTGAGGTATTGTTAATGGATTGGCAGATCCAACTCAGCTGATTTAGAAGTAGAAACGCAACCGTGGTCTCTGGTGTACTGTAACGCCTTCTTTCTTAACTACAATAACTGAACTGCACTGAAAATCATTCGCTATGCGTTTGAGGATACCGCGGCCGTGTCTGGTTAAATCCAGCATATCTCACTTTAAATACTGCCTGGGTTCCAATGTTCATGAATATCTATTGCATTATCCATACTGTTAAGGCTTCTACTTAGTCCTGCAACTCGTGCAGCTTTCCTTCTTTGTTCACCTAATTGTTCATCTAATAGATTTTCCAGATATAATCAAAGATTTCTATTACGGCACAATCTTTTACTCAATGTTCAGTATACCTTTGGTTCTGCCACCCACTATTTGGAACCATTGTAATAGACGCTGCTTCGTCTTCAAGCTACATATTTACTAAGTACTTTGTTTGTTGATTTGCGAAAATTTCCAACTTCAAACTTTAATTTCATTAACAAATGCATTGCTTACGTGCTTTGTTGTGCGCTGAACGCGCGCTGCTCATTTGTTATCGATACGCGCCATGGTGTGCAGCTGCACAACATTTCGGATTTCGGAACTCACGTGCAACACTGTGTGCCAACGCAAATTTCACATAACTAATAGAGAATTATATTACAGTTGGGATCAGCATCACTTACAGGATCAACACCGGTTGGAATGGATGTAGCAGTAGTCAGCGCAGGAGAGGAGGAGAGCAAGGCAGGCAGCAGCCAAAAAATACAACACTGGGCAGCACTTACTTAGATATCCGTTACATACAGACATACATATATGAGTTATGACATGGCATAAGATAGTGCGGCTCATAGTGTGGTGTATGATTGCGGTGGAGTTTTCCGTTCGCCATTTGTGTGTGTTTGATTTTTCCTCTCTTTTACGGGTATCCTGTTCGTTATTTCTTCATTGCCGTCTGCCGGTTGGATTTCCTTCCGTCTTTCCTGTGTGCACACACTCTCTCATGCAGATATCTACACATAAGGAAGTGCTCCCACACACACACGCGCAGATACTTTCCGTACACGCGCGATGAAGTTTACAATAAGCGAGTTTACGTACTTCCTTTAGAACTTCGTGGGTTGTTGAAAAATTTCTGCGTACGCAATGCATGAATTCGTGGATAAAGTGGAGCCAGGACACTAAGGCATGCCAAAGCGTATGTGCGTACGTAAGATGCGCTAAGTTGTCATTCCTCGTGAAGTAAGATCTAAACTAGCGGAATGCATTTATAATTCGATGCTGGCGTCAAGAACCAACTATCAGTGCCTAAATAACTGAAATTTTGATCCTGGTTCGGAGAGGGACAGTGTTATCAATTTCGTGCCAACAGACTCATTACCAAAAGCTGGGATTGATGCTTAGGCGAGCACAATCCTTTGGAAGAGTCTTTAGGTACCTTGAGGTTCGTGTTTCTCAGAGACCTCGGGGTTTCGAAGATGATTACGGGAATAGAACCCAAGTATCCCTTCAAACAGCTAAAATTAGGCGAAGACATATTCCATAAGGCATTCCGAATTTGGTCCCACTGTTGTAGCATTCTAACTTTGGTTGAGTAAAGAGCATATTCTCGCAAGATAGCTGCCGATAGACACTAGAGGAATATATGCTGTCGACTTCTGTAGATCCTCAATTCATATATGGAAGAGCAACTCCAATAAAGCGTTCCCAACAGATGAAGATAAACTAAGGTATGCCACAAGTAAAGGAGCTCAATCCAAACATCAACCGAATAAAGAAATCGATGTAAGTTTTTAAGTTAGACGTCGGAGCCACAAATGGAACTTGAATATCGTCCGAATTATCGAATTATCAGTATAAAAAGGGTGAAATTAGAGACGCTGAACCTTTCTTAAGTTTCTTGTAGTCAATTCCTTAGAGTCCGAGTCCGAGATGTGTCATTGTCTCTACTGCCGTTTATAAACAAAACGAGGCAAGTTCCTACATATTAAATCTCTTGAACTTTGTCTAGAGATTAAGGATCCGTGAAGAATGATACATTAGGAAATATAACGGTGGTTCCGGGAGGAAAATTTTAGACTAATTTGTCACTTGACTCAACTGGTAAACTATTCTAATGGAAATATGAGGATTTTGCAAAAAAGTCCATTCTGAAACTACTATGAACGATAATAGATAAGATTTTATAGGGCACCGAAAGAACTCTAAGTAAAAAACATTCCGAGATCTCTTGTTTGCGAAAGAGCTTTACACTTCTTAACTCGAACTTCCATCTCCTTATCCACCAACACAGCTTAACCAACACCATTGCGGTCTCAGCGAAAAAAGGAAAAACAAAAACAAAACGAAATACTCATAAATACCAGGCCAAAATTCAGTTATAATCTTTGAACAGTTTATGGCGAACCCTTAGATATACACGTACACTCATTTTCGCATTTATTGCGCTCTCTGTGTGCGTAAGTGTTAAATTTATTTATTCCTTTATATTTATGATTATATGGTCGTGCTCGTGCTCGTTTATGCGCCTTAGCTGACCGTTAACGACACCAACTGCTGTTGCTGTTTTGCTGATGCTTCGGTAGTTCGCAGTTATAACGCATGTATGTATGTGTGTGTGTGTTTGTGGTGGAATTGTGGAAGTTAATCAACTGCGGTGCTACTTTCTCAACAATTTGGCGCATTCAAATTGATTGCCATCGACACATCCGTGTTGCTCGGTCACTCGGTCGTGCGGTCACCCTGGCGTATACGTACTCGAGTGGCACTCGCTTTGTTGTGCGCACGAGTACATGCATACATATCTACATACATACGAGCACATTGAAAACAGCATACGGTGCACTGTGGTCTGGCAGTTCATATTTATATGCAGACGAGGGGAGCTGGATTAGTCCAGTTCTAGGCTAATGAAAGTGGCGAGATCTTTGAGGTCGCGATACCTTTGTCTTAGCTTAATTGTTTGGTCCCGATGTCGAAGAATCCGCCAGTTTTCCGTCGACCAGATTCCGATTATGAGTGTGTAGTAGCAGTCTGCAGTACTCTGTAGAATTGGTCTCTGAGGATTCCGAGGAACCTGGCCTTTTCAGATTATAAGGATCGAGAGGGCATATCTTGACGGTTCTACAGTTCTATCGTTGCCGCCGCCTTCTTAGCCAGATAAATAGTCATCTCTTTTCCCTCAATAACTACTGTATCCAGGAATCCATACTAGATTAAAAAGTTTGTATATTATCTGGATTAAGCAGCAATCGTTTCTTCATAAATTCGTTCTGTGCAGAAGATGGAAGTCGGTCCGTAAACCTCCTATGCGGACCGGGAACTCTTGGTGTATATTCATTCAAAGAAGCTCACTAACATAAATGGATCTACAATCGCACAAGTATTACTTGGTAGCCAGCTCCAAGCTGTCGTCTTTATTGTAGGTTCTTTCAGATGAGACTACTGCTTTGACTTCTCCAGTTTAATTACTTCAAACTGAATTTGTGTTTTAGTCAGATCGTTTATTTAGTGTACTTACAGCTCTTTGGCTTACTTTGATATTCCTTCCATTGTCTGACTCCACTAATCGGTTTCCAGTAGATCATTATAAATAGGAAGAGTCCGTATTGGTTCCAAAGCCATTTCGGACTTTCGGTCGGACAGCTTTTTCTTGTACAACTATATCTATGAATCCGGCGAACCCGTTCTCATGGATTGAATAAGAGTTCATGGATGGATACAGCATCACTAGAGCTCCTAAGACCTCAATTTGATCCCATTAAGGTTTCACTCAAATCCACTGACATATTAAACGGTCCTTATGTCAGACGGACGCACAGCTCAGCAACTCAATGGACAGCTAAGAGCAAGCGCAATACCAAGAGTAGTTAACGGCTAACAGCTGCCAGTACTGCCAAAAGGCGAGTATTACGTCGAATTTACGTCGGTGTGCGTGTCAAAATATGCGCGTACTTATTTTGCTTCATTGCTTTATTGCGATTTTTCCTGACACTGTGACTGCATGTGGCAGTTTATAAGGAGCAGCTGCGACAGTCGCAGCGACAAAGACGCCGACAACGGAGACTGGGACTGGGACAGAAACAGCAATAGCGACAGCAACAGTCACTGCGACTGCGATAAGCTCAACTAAGCAGCTGGCAGCATAGCGCGTGACTGCGGCTACCCTGCTGCCACAGTGATTTCCTCGACGACCATAGTTAGTTGAGGTTATGGTATTGGCTTTTTTGCGCTGTTGACTATCGCCTTACAGTCGGTTGGCGTTTGTGGTTGACGCGCAGCGGCGCAGAAGTCAAAGCGAAATATGCCTTTACGTTTACGCATTGATTCAATTAAATACGGGTGGGCGGACGGCAAGGCACGGCACGGCAAACACTTCTAGGACACACCCACACCATCAGCAAGGCTGAAAATACAATCAGCAAACCTCACACAATGTTCACGCATTTGGCTGTGTCTCTGCTGCGCTGCTCGGTTTGTGGCTCAATACCCCCCACTCGCTTAACCTCCACCGCACTTACAATTACAGCTACTGAAATGCCACGCAGCGCTACGTCACGTCACGCCACAGCAAGTCAAGCCAGACCATGCCGCATTGCTCGCCTTTGCTTTGTCTCTTCGTGGTATCTTTGTGCCGCATCATTGTCAGTGTTGTCTTTGTTTTTGCTCTTCTTTTACTCGTTTTTGGGTTATTTTAGGCAAAAACCAAAGCACAAACGCGCATCGACCGCAAATTAGATATGCTCGAGGGACTGCTATGGACCACTTGTGTGTAGTTGAGTTGAGTTGCGTTGAGTTGACTTGACTGGCAAACTGACACAGTGACTGACTGACTGACTGAAAGATTGATTGACTGACTGGCTAAACGACCCATTGACTGACCGAATATGTGTGACGCTGTGTGTAACTGTTTGTCTAAGTGCCTGCCCAGCTGCTGGTTTCGTCTGGCTTAAACTCCCTACCGATGCTACGTTGTACCCTCGATACTGTACCCTCCTCACCCCTCCATCAACTAAGCTCTATGGCTTACATTGTCTAGCGCTGGCTTTCTTGGCCCACTCGTAACGCGCCTAAGGCCATTTTACGAGGTGCTGAATGAATGAGTGCCTGTTTTGGTTGCTAGGTTGGTTGGTTGGTTGGTTAGAGCTTTAAGTACATACATTCGTATGTATGTAAAGCCCTGCGGGTGGGTTTTTTTTCTGGAGCGCCACAGTAAAAGTCAGTAAAAGTGCGACGGCCAAAAAAAGCCATGTTTGCTTTATTTTAAGCATTTAGCATATGTGTTCGCGCTTATGCTTCTGCTTTTGCTTTTGTTTTTGTTTTTCGGTGCGGGCGTATTTTCGCATTTAATGCGTTAACAACTAGGCTCTTCGTTTATGACAGCATCGATAAGCCGATACTGACACGACAAGACTGCGGTTGGCGTGAGTAGCAAGCGAAAAACAACAAAAAAATTAAAATAAAAAAAATACAAAATAAAAATAAAAACAGTTAAAATGAAGTGTGTGTGCACAAGCAGCTCTTAAAATAAAATCAAAATATATATATGCGCGCATAAATGTTAAAATGTTTACACAAACAACACATATGGACAACAACTAATGGGCTGCCGGCGCTTGACTTGCCTACTCTATGTAAATTTACAACGTTTTATCGGAAATAAATCCGCTATGTTTGAAATGAATTTGCATATGGGCATGACCGCAAGCGAAATCTCCGCCGCAATGCTCTCACGTATGTAGATCGGATCAAATGTGTTTGTTTAACGCTTTTATTTTAATTGGTTAACATTCCATTATTTAGGGCATTAAAGTATATGGGCTATTAGATAAAAGCCAAGGCTAAGTAAAGTTTTAAGCTGTAGAAAATACAGGAGTTTTCAATTGGGGGATGCAGATTGCATGATTTTTGCTTTATAAGGGCCCTTGTTCAATGGAGTTTTACTCATTTTCAAATCCTAAATCTCCAAGAAAACACTCAAAGTTGAGCTATAAGAACAAGCCTAAAATAAGCTCCAAAGAAACTCAACACCTACCGTGAATAAATGAAGGACATGTCGAAAAATCCTCAGTATAAAAAACTTCTCCAAATTACAGTCTTGCATCTGGTGCTTTACAGTTTTGTGATTGTTGCCTTAAAGAATAATGTGGTTTTATTTCCGACTGAGTTTTTAGAATAGTTATATTATAGGTTAGGTTAGGTTAGAGTTGCTGACAAGAGATCTCACTTGGACAGCTAAAGCCAGTCCTTTGTGATGCCGGCAACTCTTAAAAATTGATGTCCAAGACATTCTAGTAACGACAAAGCGCTTTGCGCCTTTCACGAATTTGTGCAGGCAACTAATTTGTAGTGGGAATATTTCAGCTGATTCCTCGAAGTTTGTCCTGCCAAGATATTTCCGCCGCAGTCTAGCAAAAGCTGGACAATGAAGGAAAAAGTATATATATGTCTCAATCTATACTTCTTCCATGCAATGTTGGCAATTTGCATCCGTTTTGATATTCAGCTTCACGGCATGTAACCCCATGGGGCAGTGGCGAGTGCTGACACCTATAATCACGGCCAGCTGAACCTTATTAAGAGCAAATAGCTCATTGAATCTCCTGCGATCCACTTTAGGCCAGAATAATCTCGTTGTCGCACAGATACGAAGATTGATAACAATATCACAATTTTTGTCCAGAATTTTGACAAAATTTGAAAAATAAAATGTGCCCATCTAATAATTAGCTCATCAGATAGCAATGAATCAATAATATTTCTAATGCCGATTAAAAAGGTGGACAACTTATTTTTTTTGGGCCTCAACAATTCGGATGTAAATGACAACTCTTCTTAGTAAGAGTATCCAATAGATGATTTTGCAATTAAAAGATTATGATGACCGCCTTTAAAGGAGTGATGAAAGCTCACAACAGCCATGGAACAAAAAATATTTGTTAAGAAGCATTAACTACAATTAGCTGGAAAATGAAGGACGGCGACTGCTTTCTATTGGTCTACAATTAGGCAGGCCACAAAACTAATATCAGAAAAGAAATGTCACACCATCTTTGGTTATACTTCACACTTCACAAGAATTCGGTATTTCGTAGTCAATAAGAGGTGCTGAATGTTCCTGCGTTAAAACTTTGATTTGCAACACTAAAACTAATTGTATCGGCTATTTGAAGTTATGAACCACTGCAACCGGGTTTTTTCGTTATCTGAGTTTTTGGAATGAGCTTTCCTTAGTAGAATTGGCATTCCTGCGGCAACTTAACAAGTAGTTCATCTATTAAGCAAAACATATGAGTCTATCATGGATCCATTATGTGATGGGTGTCAGACAGTCTACAAAGTAAATGAAATCAACAGAATTGTGGCTAGTTTTGCCCGAAAGATGTACTGAACTATGAAGCTTTAACGACATATTAATTCAGAAATCATAGGTTCAGAAGTTCTTCAACGAAAGGAATGTGGAAGCCCCCAATCTTTGGTTATATTTCAAGCTTCACAAGAGTTCTGTATTCCGTAGACTTACTGTTCCTGCATTAAAACTAATTGTTTCGGGTATTTAAACTTATGAACTACTGGAGGTTCAGAAATTCTTCAATCAATAGTTGATCGGTTTGATGAGTTTCTTATCCACTCAAGTTGAAACTGTCCTTCTTTTCAAAAACTTCGAAACCTTGAGATGAGAAGATATTAAATACTGCGATTATTAAGCTTAATAACTTAAAGAAGTAAACTCAGCTTAATATTCCCTCGCATTTTTGTAGGTTAAATGAAGGTTTAAAGCCAGTTAATTATTAAATCATAACTATGCTCAAAGAAAATACATTTTTGTGACAGAATAGGTGCCCTTCTCTGAGCAACTTTGAAGAAGATAAAAATTGAACGTGTCAACCCTTTTCTAGAGAAGTTAAAAATTATAATTGAAGCGCTTTAAGAAACAGAAATTATGTATTCATAGCAAAAAGCAAGCTTCCTCAGCCACACAAAGTTGCTTGGGTCATCCATCATCTCACTTGGGTGGATGGAGTTGATATGTATCCATAATGAAAGGATAATTGGCCTAAACCGGAAATTTGTGAGCTGCTCACTCCCAAGTGAATAGAAAGCCAATATTTAACCATATGAAAACATTTTTCAATTCATTGACAGCACAATAGCCCAAAAAGGCATTGCATGCTTTTGTTGACCTTGCGAGCACCGTTCTGTGATTTATTGATTTATTGACTCATATTAATGTTTTAATAAGGACTCATTGTATTCATTATATTATATTTTGAAGGAGGTCAAGATGTTAATGTCAGCAAAAATTTGTAGTTATTTTGGTAGTTTTGGTCATATGAGGGGACATTTAAATTCATATTAAGGCAGATCAGACAGTTGTAAATAATTTAGGCTTATTATAAAGTACTCTGATTTTGATGGAAGGTAAGCCCATAGTGCGATACAGAGATGTTTTTCACTCAAAAAAATAGATTATTTGTAGTTACAGATTCGATCTATTATTTCAAGGGACTTGGACTCGATCCTGGGTTCGAATGTTATCAAATTTTTTAATCACGTCCGCATTATTCCCCCATAATATCTACTAAGCGGCTCAAAACATTTGTTATGGCTCTTCTTTTCGTCAAGTAATGTCTAAACTCTTATATATAGTCGACACCACTTTTAATTTCAGAAGACAAGAAGAGTACATAGGTCCTCAACGGATCGGAAAAGGATATTCAAGCATCCCTAAGTAATTTCTGCTTCGCTTGTAGATTTTTAAATGTCTCAAATCGTTTTTAATTTTTTTTAATCTCAACTTGAAATTCTTTTATGCCAGATATACTATCGGAAATCACAATGGGCCTCCCAAAGGCCTAGGTGCGTCGTTTGGCAGCCACTCAACCTAACTTAACCTACTATCGGAAGGAGATGTCTTGAGACGAGTTTTAGTTGAAAAAATCTAAATTACCCAGCGCGATCTGAGCTGCTCGACTCAAATAATCTAAAAATACTACTTTTTTAATGAGCTTTAAAAATGTATCTTCCACGAAACAAAAAGGTTTTTGCTATTAAAAAAATTACGTTTTAACCAGATTTTATTAATTTTTTTTTACACAAAATTTTACTAGCCACCCCTAATGCACATACGAGTATCTATATAAAAAAATTATATACCTACAAAAGCAAATATAAGCAGCAATAAAAATGAACATAATATTTATAAGAGCGCCAGTGTGTACACCTACAATATGTGCTTAACGAAAAGCAATAATACAGTGCTACCGTTTTAAGCAAGCCATTCAAATGCATACCAAAGATCACACAGCGCGCGCTCACTGCCTTGCCTTGCCTTGCCTTCGCTTAGACGCCACGCACGCACTTCCCACCATAAATCCAACATTTCCTTGCTTACTTTTCCTCAGCGCGCCATTGTTTTAAGAGCACTATGAGTGCTCACTGCCTTATGCCTTACGCCGCGCGCAATTCCTTCTGCTTCGCTGACTGCGCGCCTTCTAGCAGTGGCGCTCTTGCTAACACCAACACCGCCGCCGTCTACAAACTTCTAAGCGCCAGCGGCGGTGAATGCTGCGCACCAAGAAAGCCGCTAGGCGACCAACTCATACCAGAGACAGCAGCCGGGGGCGCACGCACTTACCGCAATAAAACGCAACAAAAAAAGTAACAACAAAAAACAACCGCCCGCAGCCTAACAACCAGCAACGCACAGCAGCTGCTGCCGCGCGACCAGTCAGTCAGTGTGTGTGTGTGCTTTGTGGAACCCTTCTGCCGCGTCGCACTCTCCTGGCAGACAGCCATCCAGGCATTGGCAGCATTCATTCACGCCACTTACGCGCCTAAGTAAAGTGGCGCTGGGAAAATGTGTGCTGCATTAGTCAGTTATATCAATGAATGACTAAATGAGTGAATGAACAAATTTGTACGAGCGCGCGCGCGTGTGTGTGTTAGTGCGTATGCTTGCCTGCGTGCGCGCGTATATGTGTGCGTGAGCTTGCGCGTGAATTCCTTCATGAATTTGGCCCTACAAGTTTTTCATTGCCTATCGGAGCTCCCTTTTTATGGAGTGCGTTTGTTTGAGCGCGTTGTATGTTTGTGTGCGCGCCGCTTCGTGAGAGTGTGTATCGGCGCGCATGAGTGTGCTTATGCGTGTACGCGCGTAATTCTAATTTAATTTAATTTCACGAAGTATTTAAAATTAAATATTAAAAAGTTTTTGCGCTGATGACGTTGCGACTTCAAAGTACCAGTGCAGCAATAAAACCAACGACGCCGACGACGACTCCTTATAAATTTTGCAAAAGTAAAACAAAGTGTACAACAACAAAAACAAAACGAAAAAAGAATGAAATAAATAAAAGTAAAAAAAGAGAATAAAAATGGAAATATAATAAAGAAAAATGCGTTTTAGCTAGAATGATTTTTGCGTGCACGCACGCAACTTTGCTAGCTGTTTGCTCGTTGGCAGCTGTTGGCTGCCATTATTCAGCGCGACTTTGCACTCACTTCGGTTGGCTGGTTGACGGCTTAGCTGACTGCTCGCTTAGCTATGCAAACGCTAGTAATGGTAGATATACGTATGTGCACCCAACTAAATAAAGGGGTTCGTAATAAGGGTCGGAATGCTGTTAAAATGGAAAGAAAAGAGGTCTGTGAAAAGTCCGTTTGCTTCTTTGTACTTAACGGGATATAAAGAACGCACAGTTACGCGCTGGCCGAACTCGCTACATTGTTATGTCTGCTTTGGAGCTTTCTTCTGGGTTATTTGAGCTCAGCTTACCCGTTTGGAAGAGTTCAGAGTGAAACCTCATAAAAAATTATTTGAAGAAAAGTTCTAAAGGTTCCACAGCTAAGTCCTTAGTTACGACTGATTCCGAGAAGCATATCTCCCAAAGTAACGTTGGAGGTGAGCTCTAAATCTGATCTCAACAGTATTCGGCAATAGTTTCTGTTGAGATCCGACAGATCCAAGTGGACTGAGGTATTCTCTTAGATACGCCTGATTCCGAGAAACATATCTCTCAAAGTAGCGTTGGAAATGAGCTCTAATTCTGATTGCAGCAGTATTCGTCAATAGCTTCTGTTGAGATCCGACATATCCAAGTGGACTGAGATTTTCTTTTAGGTAAGACTAAAATGGCTCGATAACCCTGTGAGTTCTTTGTAAAATTTCGTCGAATTCAAGTCCGCCGATTGCTTCTGAAGGTTACACAGTTTCGAGTGAGCTGAGATAGTCTTATAGAGAGTCGTAGTATGTAGTTTATTATTTGGTGACTAGCAAACGACTGTCCGATCGTACTTGTTCGTTCTACAATCGTATCGTTATCTTCGTCAGGTTCTTCTGTCCATCAGGTTGCAGTGTCGTATTTGAGTAGGAGTATATAATCGTTAAAAGTTACGTCCACTTCTAGTTGTCTTTCGTTCGTCTGTCGGTCCCACATAGATACGATTGAACTTAAAATATTTGGAGTCTGCGTTTCATTTGCGAAATGAAAAATTATTAGCTTAGACAGCTGAGATCAGGAAATCTACTAACAAGCGTTTCGAGAAGCCCAATTCGATGAGCTTTTGGTAAATCGATACATACTCGTACATAACCTCAAATTATATGCGTTATGTTCGTTCTAGTATTTGACTCAAAGCTTCCAAATCACTCAATTCATGATGATAAAAACTAATTTTGGAAATTGGTGTGTCACCAAAACCATATACGACAGTACCGAATCTTAAAATAGCGATTTTTTAAATGCAGACGTTTAAAGCTTTTAGATATTTTCAGAATCTGAAAGAAGAATTTGAAAAATTGGGATAAATTTGCGATCCCGGGTGATAATTCGGACTGGACTTGTAGAGAGAGAGAGAGAACAGGTTAGATACTTAAATAGATTTAGGATTCAAATGGTCCAAAGCTCAGACACATACAGGATGAGAGGTACTGCGGAGTACTGATCTGAACCTTCAAAAGATTACTCTCTGAATATGAAGCATTGTCAGAACATTGCGTGTCCATCTGCACATCAAAGGATTGTTCCTTGAATACGAGGTATTACTAAAAGTTTGTGCTATACCCTGGTTATACATCGAATGAAGGTAGATTGCAGTTCAGGAAAGCCAAAGCTCTGGTGCAAGTCGAGAAATTTGTGGTTCAAGGACCTTGACTTTAAAATACCAGCAAAATATTTTCAACTGAAAAACGAATTAAACTTTTCCAAAACCACCATCTCGTTTTCCATAAACTACCGTTATCACAAGCTATCATCAACGTCCCACAACAATTGAAAATTGAAAACCCCTTTAAAAATACAAATGTGTTTGTGTCTTTTCCTGTCGTTATTAGTTAGCACTCGGAATGCATGGCTGCCTGTTGGTTGGCTTGGTTCACTGCTGATTACACTGCAGGTACATCTGTGCTTAACACCAACCATACCGGCGTAGTGTAGTAGCAGCAGCACACACCAGTAACCACTTACGAGTTAACAAATATGCGCGTACACCCCCCGCACGCTCGCTCGCTGTACGCTGCGCGCTCCAGCAGTGTGGCCACCCGCTTTTTGTTTCTTGCCAGCTAAAACGTGCTCAAAAGAGCATTGGCCGCATTTGTTGTCACACAGCAGCGACGCGATTCCCAGGTTTTTTTTTTTGCATTTGTTGTTATTTTCTAGTTGTTGTTGTAAAATGTATGTTGCTGTTGTTGTTGTTACTGGCTGCTACTATGTACACATGTTGCCAAGTAATAGTTGTAGTTTTCGTTTTCGTTTTCGTTTTCGCCGGTAATGTTGCTGATGTTGATATTGACGTCGTTGCTGCTGTTGTTGACATTACTACCTGCTGCCGTTGCTGCCGCTTCGATAATTCTCGCTGTTGTTGTTGCTGTTGCTGTCGTTAACATAACACTTTGTGTGTTTTATATGTGGGCGATGGCGTACAACGATCTCTGATATCTGATTCTGATAGGTGAACAAAATTGATGGTTTGCGGCACACTTGGTGGCAACTACACCGCCCACGCTCGTCCGCTACGTTGCGGCGGCATGTGGCAAGTGGAGCACATGCCACGTTTTTTCTACATTATAAACACGTATACTCTTGGAAATATGTGCTAGTGTGTGTGTGTGTGTGTGTGTGTGTGTAGACAAATATGCTTTTCATTTGGCTGCATGCTGCGTTTGCCAAAATATTTCGCCGAGTTTCTGCTGAGCGCTTGCGATTCCGGCATTGTTGTGTGCTCTCTCTGGTTTTACACAACTGACTTTCATGAGTTTATTTGATTTAATCTCGAAGAATGCAATTTTCTTCTAAAATCAAAATTGAATGTATGTCGAATTTTGGTATACTTTTTTTTTGTTTGCAACAATTGCAACAAATATTCATTGTGTTTGACCGCCAAAGCCAGCTTATTGGTGGTGTACGTGATTATTATTTCGCTGGTCGTGAGTTAAAAAATCATTCATATTCGTGATAGGTCACATCTAACCTCTGAATGTATTTCTGATTTAGTATTCATCAGTTCTTCGAAAGCGGCTGAAGAATCTTACAAAACTTTTAATTTTTTGAACAGTGTTAGGATTTGAGAAACTCTAAGGGAACTCTAGCTTTATTTATCATAATTATCGCAATTCATATATCTACTGAGACCGATCTATCGATCGGAGTTAATAAGGAACTCGAATTCCTCTGATTAATTGACCTATTAACCGACCAAGGAGCACAGTTCGAATATCGGTAGTTGAGCTCAAGCCTTAACAAGCGGTGAGAACGAAATTACTACAGATACTCGTACACAATCATTCCCGCAAATCCATCTGTCTCATTCCAATCAATAAAATCCATATATCTCACGAAATGTGACAAAATCTAGAGTATCGATATGGTGCTAAGATGGATTAACGGATCGATATCCAGAGCTACTTGTTGAGCTGTTGACTTCAGATCGTAATGGAACGAAAAACGGTGCCTTGTACTGCAATCTCTCAGAATCCTTGAGCAACACTTGAATGTGTTTGGAAATACTTCTTCTACAACTTTCTGAAAATATCTGTGAATATCCTGGGAGATATCCAGAGCCACTTTGTTGACCTCAGCTCAAATGATACAAAAAGGTGCCTTGTACTGCAATCTCTCAGAATCCTTCAGCAACACTTGAATTTTTTTGGAAATACTTCTTCTAGAACTTCCTGAAAATATCTGTGAAAATCGTGGGACACACTATACGGTGGAGCTTGGAGATTGGTGAAAAGTCGGAAGAAGACGAAGACCAGAATAACCTTGATAGGAAAACTGAGACTAAGCCAACTACGGTAGATACAAATAGAATGGTAAAGGACGAAAGAGTAACTAACAATTTCGTAAGTTCTTAAGCGGAAGGGAATAGTAGCCTTGTTAGATAATTTAGTTAAGCTAAAAAGGCGAATACCGCAGACGATGGAACGATGAGCTGTATGTGTTATTCGACGACATAGACATAGTCCAGCGAATAAAAAGACTGCGGCTACGCTGGCTAGGTCATGTTGTTCGAATGGATGAAAGTGCTCCAGCTCTGAAAGTATTCGATGCAGTACCCGCTGGTGGAAGCCGAGGAAGAGGGAGACCTCCACTCCGATGGAAGGACCAGGTGGAGAGGGACCTGGCTTCGCTTGGTATAACCAATTGGCGCCAAACTGCCAGAAGGAGGGATACGTGGCGCGTTGTTTTGGACTCGGCTATAACTGCGTAAGCAGTGTCTACGCCAGTCAAGAAGAAGAAGAAGAAAAACAATAGACTGAGGGGGAAAACCGTAAGATTGAGTTTAAATCTGGATCCTACTAAGAATACACGTTGAATGCCGCGACACCTCTTGATTTATGAATGGAAAGAGAAGCAATGCAAATTGTGAAGCTTCTGATGTGGTTTAGTAATCCTGCGACTTCTCACA
Source organism: Zeugodacus tau (assembly GCA_031772095.1). Taxonomy (NCBI): domain Eukaryota; kingdom Metazoa; phylum Arthropoda; class Insecta; order Diptera; family Tephritidae; genus Zeugodacus; species Zeugodacus tau. The sequence continues at coordinate 66,654,970 of CM062651.1, read as the reverse complement.
CAACAGGCTTTGTGGGACGTTCATATAACTTTAGTTTTCATTTTTATAGTCTATAGTGCTCGCTGAGAAGCTACAAGAGACCCTCTATTCAGAAATAGGTCACAAATTGTTGGGTAGTCCTTAATTAAGTGAGACCTTATCTCCACGTTATCGCCGAATAACAGTTATTTCACAATAGAGCTCGTGATATAACTGAAGTCAAAGGACGTTTTACCTTCAACAACCTCGGATTACACTTTTTTATCGCTTCTAACTGATTTCCAACGAATTATTAACTATAATAATTTTCAGCTTGCCACAATCGATTACATTAAGGTCACACGAAATGCTTCAAAGTGCCGGCTTTTTCTATGAAAATTGCCTTACACCGTAGTCTTTGATTGCCAGGCACAATGATTTTTATTTAAACGGCCAATGAAATGTAATCACTGTGCCGCTCCCAGAGCGATAACTGCCAAATCATTTGGCGTGGAATGCGAGGTAATCGTCGGCGAGACACAGACGTTGCTTGTCAACAGGACGTTTTGATTATGAAGAAGTGGTGTGCCTTGGTGTGGAGTGGTTGGCTGCAACAGCGGCAGCTGTAATAATAAAAATGTGGCCAACAAAAACAACAGCAACAGCAATTGCAACAACAATTGCAATGATAGCAATTGCAAGCAAAGATGCATTTGTGGCACAATGTAAGAGGAGACAGCTGTGGGTATGTTGGATTGAGTTGAATCTTTGCTACGAAGGCGTGATGGGTTGCAAAGAGTTGTTGAAGGGTGAAGTGCAACTGATGTGAGCTGTTGGTGTGGAGTGGTGATGTGTTGATGACGGGCGGTGATAAAGACGATGGTGTTGACGTTCGTTTTCCAATAATGACTAGTTGTTGTTGTTACTGGTGCTTTTATTATCATTATTATTGTTGTTGTTGTAATTTACTTTGTAGTCGCTTAAGTTCGATTGGTTGTATTTTTTTGTTGTTATTGCAGTTTTTATGTTTATTGCTGTTATTGTTGCAATTTATTTTTGTTGTTGCTTTAGTGCTATTGGTTCAATTTACTTTATTGTTGTTGTTGGCGTCAATATTAATTTCACTTCTGCTGTTGTTGTAATTCCATTTGTTGTTGGCTTAGTGCCACTATTGGTTCACCATTGCGGATCAGCAATCATAGGTTGTCATTGTTGTTGTTGTTGCTCTAATTGTTATTGTTATTGTCGTTATTGCCGCAACTGCCAATGGTGTTAATGACGCTGTCGATGTTGTTATGCTCACCTTTTGTTCAACACTTCTCATTTCATGTACAATAACATCAGCAGCAACAACAACAACTCGGAACAACAACAAACAATTTTTAGATTCAGGCTAATTCCCAATCTAATGGCTTCACTATCATCAACAACAATTGAAGCGAACAAAAGCCAACCAACAGTAAGCCGTAAGGCATTTTCAACTTTGGCGATGCGGACAAAATGAGAAGTCCCACATACAAACACACGCACATGGGTAAAGACACACACCTACACAACTAACGGTATATAAGAGATCGGCTCGTGCGCTAGTAAGGAGCGCTTGCCGGGCGTGACAAGAAGTTAAGCCATCGTGCGCCGCAATTGCTTTCTTCAACGACGACGACGAGCTGAGAAGAGGCAGTGGTCGGTGGGAGTTGAGAGTTGGGAGACTCTGCTGCGAGCGTCTGTGGGTGACTGCATCGTCAGTTGGGCGCACTGGGATTCAGTCCGTTAGGCTATTAGAGCATCAACTCAATCAGCCACAAAGTGACAATGGCTTCAAAGGCAAACAAAAGGCAAAAAAATCCAAAAAACACTCAGAAAAAAATAACACGAAGTGAAGCAAATACAACAATAAAAGCAACAAAAGCAACGCAATCGACGAATGCAAGCAAGCCAGCATATAGCACAAGTCGAAAAGGAAGCGAGAAATAGGAAGCGTGTTAAGCGTAGCGTACGCCAGCTGCCGGCAGGCATTGCCACGAAAGCTATGAAGCTTTTGGAAATAGTTGCAGATGCGGTTGCACTTGAAAAGCCATGAGTTCTTTCACACACCAGCACCAACAGGCAGCAATGAAAGGATGTGGTGCCACGCGGTGGAAAGGGTTTGATAGGAAGTAGGAAGACTGTTGAGCGAAAAAAAGTGTTCCGGAATTTCAATTGAAGTTTTGTTGAAAAACTCTTGAGCTATTCAGGCGCGACGAGTGGAAAATTGGGTTTATGTGAGTGTTGGTGTGCCTATCTACGCATACAGGGTGACACAATTCGTGATAGTTCGATACTTAGTCGGAAGCGACTCGCGCATTTAGTACTGATCAGTCGTTTATGTCGGAATCATCAACAAGCTGGATGGCTGAGTGGAAAGGTCCGTAAGATCAACTGAGATCGCCCAAGTTCGGGACAAATTGTGAAAAGCTTCTTCGTTAAACACGAAAGCTCAGTCTTTATAGTTTTCAAACTGTCGAAATTTGTTTGGTACTTCAGTATGGACCTGCACAAGACTCTCCTTAACGAGACCGCGAGTTCAATATTAAAGACCATCGGTGGTGCTCTCATTTTAATGTCTAGGCTTTGTTCCATCATTATTTCGTCTTTACGGGTGAAAAATTATATTGTCTGGCGAAACAACTGAGCTTTTTCAGGTTCTCAACAAAAATTTTGTGCATTAATGACTGACGAACTCAAAAGCTCATACATGTCCGAAGATAACTTTTAAGAAATTCGTCCGATCTCATTCAAATTGAGTTTAGAAAACTGAGGACCGTTCCATTATCTGCCTTCTTCTCTTTCATATAGTTTTTTTTGTCACAAGACATCCTTGATATAGTCCGATCTGCAACTAGTGGAAGTTGTAGTTTTAACTAATCCAAATATTTCTTCTTAGTTGAGAAGATATCTCTATAACGGGAAGTCTTTCGTCGAAAACTCTTGTCCAATCAAACTAAATCCCTTCCCCAAGTTCTGCAAATGGTCTAATTTCAACGAAAATACATTTTTCTATGGATTCCAATTTGATGAACTATAGGGCAGGAACTATCCTAAGCAGGATTCAAAAAGTTACTACAGCTTCCATAAGACTTGAAACTTTTGGATTGCCACTTTGTCTATTCAGCGCTAGAGTTTCTCCGCCTTATGAAATTTTTGGAAAACAGAAGCCTTTGTAAAGGGAATAGGGACTTATTTCAAATAAACTAGACGAACCCAAACCTTTAATAAAATCAATTTTACTACGTCATCAAAACTAGAAACTTCTGGCGCCTCTCAGAATTTGACTTATGAGATCTTCCGACGCGATGGGCCATTGTTGTCTAGGCATTTATTATATGGGAGAAAAGCTGCTTCTCAAACGAGGCCGGGTTTAAGTGAATGGACACTGCATACGCCCTAGATTTGTCCCAGCGGATCTTTTAAGGAAGTGATACTTCGGATGAAGAAAAGACCTGCTGAAACACCCTTTAAACAAGTCTATAGCACTGTTTCTATTCCTCTCAAAGATTCTACTGACAAATGCACCAGCTGACGCGCACTTTGCACTAAGCTCCGCTGCTGGGCCAGAACAACAAACGAAGTGCAACCGTACGTTGTAAGCGCCAGCGCCAGCGCCATTTTGGAACGTGCCAATGCATTGCTGGCGTTAACCAGACAAAAACTATGTTGTTGCTAATGACAACAATGCAGCTGTCAATATGAGATGCAATGACTCGATGTGCAACTAGGAACTGCAAAAGTGTTGCAATAGAGGTTGATGGGACGACTGCGGGACCACCACACAGAAGTCTGATGATATCTAAATATGGGCAAAAGCAATTGCAACGGCCAAACAAAAGCCACCAAAGTGCTGTGGCAGCAACACTAAGTAGCTGGCTGTAGGTAGTTGCAGTTAGGCAGTTAAAAAAGAAGACGGCGCATACAAAGCCTTAAAGTGATAAAAAGCTGTAGTGCCATCATTTGTCCGCTTTGTGGCGCGCTGAGCGTGGACTCAGCACTTGTTGGTTGGGGGTGGAGCTGGCGGTTGGTGATATGCGGTTGGTTTTGTGGCACCACAATCAGCTATCAGAAGCCATTTCGCTATCGACCACCCTCCCCCTCTCTCCTCATACCGTTATCAGCGCAAAGCATCAGCTTTTTTTTTGTTATTTCTTTGCCACATTTGTCGTATTGAGGTCACGAGCGGAAAATTGTGAGGAAATTGCGGAAACTGAATGAATGCAAATAAAAGTGGCGATGAAATTTTACAAATCTGTGGGCATTGTGTCACCGCACCAATACCAACCAACAACACTAGCACCAGCACACAGAGAGTGGCCAGTGCATATTTGTGTTGTATGTGTTGTATGGACGCTGGGGCACTCGGCTGTTGCATCGCTGTTGTTGTTGTTGCTCTATATTTCTCGTTGTTGTTGTGTTGGTTTGTCGATTCTGGCACAGCGAAAGACTCTTACAAATATTTATTTGTTTCTTTACGTGCACAATACTTTTTTAGCATTTAAACACGTCAACATCAATGTGTGTGTGTGTGTGAGTGTCTATGCATATGGAAATGACTGTATATGTGTTTGACTGTGTATGCGCGCTGGCTCGTGCTCATCGTACATGTCTCTGAGTAAAAGCATTTCATTGAAATACAAAAAAGAGGAAAAACGAGCGCAACGGTACAAAAATAAAATATTAAAACGCAAAAACAACAACAACAACAAAACTACATGTAAAACAAATTAAAACAAAAGAAAAAATGCTTGAAATAAGAAACAAATACAAAATGCTTCCACAACAACAAAAAAGTCAGAAAAAAATAAAATATTAAATGGAAAAATATACAGTAAAAACTTTTTGTTGCGAAAAAACAAAATGTTTTTTGCAACAACAACAACAATAATAGGTGGAAAATATGAAAAGTTGCAAAATGTGGAATATGGCAAAAAATATGCAATTCGCTGAGCATTACATCCTTGAGGCACTTGGCGGTGAGGGAAAGTATTAAAAGCACACAACAATTGTAACAACAATAACAACAAATTGCTACCGAAACAACAACAACAGTTGCAAATACGTTGCAATAGTAAATGCAAACAATATGACGACGACGACGACGTCGAGTAATAACATTGGCAACGGCTAGCATATGGAAATGCAGATGAGTGCGCATACCGTTATGAAAACGCTGAACGCCTCAGTGGCATGGCCTAGGCCTGTTGGGAAGTGTCGAGGCAAAGTTCAGCATGAAATGCCAAGTGGGAAATGAGCGTTTTGTAGAGTTTTTTACGGTAGTACGAATAATATATATGTGCTGGTGGGTTATAATCTGGTGTGGGTCAAGTGAAGAATAACAGTTAACTCAGTTAGCATGGAGTTCATATTCTCTCGAAAAAACGTCATTTAAGACCCTTAAGTAATTAAAAATTTCTCGAAATGTTTAGTTTTCATCATAATTCAAACTAACAAACCTCGTAAGTGCCGAATATATCCTTTTCATACGCTTCCGATTCCGTAAAATAGTTCGATAGCTCTAGTGTATATCTTAAAACTAAACTTCCGAGTCAAAAAAATGTTACATAGTGAGGTTAAGGCTGAACGAAGGCGTACGTAGTGCTTCTTACACCATCGAAAGATATGAAGACCTCAGAAGCGATATACTATGAGACTGGGTTTATGAAAAGAAAGTAGCAACAGCTTCTTGGAAGTTAAGATTCATAGGTTTTTCTATAGATTTCATATGTATCTACATAGCTTATCTTTGGACTCTAAGCATAAAGGTAGACACAACTGAACTTCTTTACTAATAAAGACCTGTGGTTAAAAGAAGAAGAAAATAATTGAATTCCTTCAACAGTTTTTACTAAAATTAAATTTATTTTAATAAAAAAAACTGAACGCCCAGCTATGACGGAACCTTCCGATTTTTTATTTCATACTATTAAGTATAATGAGATTATATCTGCATCGTCCATTTTATTAGAATCATATGGTACATATTTCTATAAATAAAAAGTCCCCTTCATGAGTTAGACATTAAAACTCTTAAAATTTCAGCTCTATGCGTTTTATTTTTAGAAAAAAGTTCGGTTCCAGCAGTCCACTGATGATATTTGGTTAAGCTTATTAAGAAAACTTACAATTATCAAAAATGTATGTATAAGTGTAAGTTAAGTCTAATTTTTATTTAAAATTTATGTTTAAGTTTAAGTTTAAGTTTAAGTCTTGGTTTAAGTTTAAGTTTAAATTTAAGTTTTGGTTTAAGTTTAATTTTAAGCTTAAGTTTATGTTTAAGTTTAAGTTTAAGTTTAAGTTTAAGTTTAAGTTTCAGTGCAAGTTTCATTTTAAGTTTAAGTTAATTTTAAGCTTAAGTTTAAGTTTAAGATTAAGTTTAAGTTTAAGCTTAATTTTAAGTTTAAGTTTTGGTTTAAGTTTAAATTTAAGTTTAAATTTAAGTTTTGGTTTAAGTTTAATTTTAAGTTTAAGTTTAAGTTTTGGTTTAAGTTTAAGTTTAAATTTAAGTTTTGGTTTAAGTTAATTTTAAGTTTAAGTTTAAGTTTAAGATTAAGATTCAGTTTAAGTTTAAGTTTAAGTTTAAGTTTAAGTTTAAGTTCAAGTTTAAGTTTAAGTTTAAGTTTAAGTTTAAGTTTAAGTTTAAGTTTAATTTTAAGTTTAAGTTTAAGTTTAAGTTCAAGTTTACGTATAATTTTAAGTATAAGTTTAAGTTTAAGTTTAAATTTAAGTTTAAGTTTAAGTTTAAGTTTAAGTATAAATTTAAGCTTAAGTTTAATTTTAAGTTTAAGTTTAAGTTTAAGTTTAAGTTTAAGTTTAAGTTTAAGTTTAATTTTAAGTTTAAGTTTAAGTTTAAGTTTTAGTTTTAGTTTTAGTTTTAGTTTTAGTTTTAGTTTTAGTTTAAGTTTAAGTTTAAGTTTAAGTTTAAGTTTAAGTTTAAGTTTAAGTTCAAGTTCAAGTTCAAGTTCAAGTTTAAGTTTAAGTTTTAGTTTTAGTTTAAGTTCAAGTTCAAGTTTAAGTTTAAGTTTAAATTTTAGTTTAATTTTAAGTTTAAGTTTAAGTTTAAGTTTAATTTTAAGTTTAAGTTTAAGTTTAAGTTTAAGTTTAAGTTTAAGTTTAAGTTTAAGTTTAAGTTTAAGTTTAAGTTTAAGTTTAAGTTTAAGTTTAAGTTTAAGTGCAAGTTTAATTTTAAGTTTAAGTTTAAGTTTAAGTTAAAGTTTAAGTTTAAGTATAATTTTAAGTTTAATTTTAAGTTTAAGTTTAAGTTTAAGTTTAAGTTTAAGTTTAAGTTTAAGTTTAAGTTTAAGTTTAAGTTTAAGTTTAAGTTTAAGTTTAAGTTTAAGTTTAAGTTTAAGCTAAAGTTTAAATTTAAGTTTTAGTTTTAGTATACTAGTACTCTATTAAGTATTTAGAGTACTCTATTAATCCCCACCACCAACATATAACCCCAATTCAACAATTACTCGATAATCACATTCACGCACTGCCACAAAAGTCAACAATTCGCGTTGCCCTATAAACTTCCAAAGTCCCTGCAGCATTCTGCGTACGCAAAGATTAGAAAATCAAATCAAATTTACCTGAAAGAGTTCCTCAGCGCTCAGTTTCGCCACTTTTTGTTTGAGTTTTGATTTTGTAATCTTTCCTGTCATTCATGGCAGCTACCAAAAACCCCAAAAATTTGCACTCCACCCACGAAATGATGCCAATAAATTTTGCTTGGCGTTTCGCACCTCACAAACTCGTTCAATTCAAGGCCTCCACACACAGAGTGTGCCGACACCAGGTCGCCATTGTTGTCATAGACAACATAGGAGTAACTTCAAACTTAATTCGGTTTCCGCACACTTTTTGTTGTCTTCCGAAACTTAACAATTACCTTTGTTCAACCAACTAACACTTGATTCAATTATCAAATCCCTACTAATGCCACCAACATTTGCATACAACTGATTCACCGGAAACCGGTGAAACACTTGCCAAGTGCGTTGGGGGCTCTGCAACAAATTGGTGGTTACACATGCAACCAACACTCATACATATACATACATACATACAAACTTACAGTGAAAGGAGCATAAATAATCGTATGTGCGAACTTAGACTTTTTGGGCTTTATAGAGTTGAGAAGACATACGAGTAAATATCTGTGTGTGTGTGGGTTTTCGTGTGGGAGTTTCGACGCGCGTGTTGATAAGGTTGCTGTATGTACTTATTGGCACGCTTGCTTGCTTGGCTTTGGGTGAAAATTTCCAACAGTGCAGGCAGTAAGACCATCGCAACACCTTTGTTTTACCGTTACTTACACGACTGTGTGTGTGTTGGTTATTCGCACTTATGGGAGGACAATAAGCAAGGTGCTTACATTCTATCATTTCGTGAGTGTATACTTATGTATGTAGGTGTGTGTGTGTGCGTATAGTTACAGTGTTGGCTAAATAAATAGGTGCGGTTTGGCACATTTTAACATAGTTCCCCGGATGTGCTGAGAAACTTGAAAACTATTTTTGGATTTATCAAACTGATTTCAAAAACCTATATGAATTCCAAAATAAAATTTATTAACAGGTGGCAACCTTTGTCAAAATATTAAAAAAAACTGAAAAAATATTTAACTTGTTTAGGGTTATTTAAAATAAAAAAAAATAAATTTGAATTAAAAAATTTAACAGGTGGCAACCCTTTAAAATACCTTTATTATAATATTAAAACAATTAAATTAAAATATTAAACCTTTTAGTTTCAAGAAAATTTTGAAATTTCATTCAATAAAAGAAAACTAATAACATGACATTTTTAAATAAGTGGCAACCCTCTAAAAGACATTTAAAAAAATATGAAAAAAACGTTCTTAAATTAGCTTAGTTTCAAGCAAATCTCGCAATTGCAATCGATAAAAAATATTAATAAAATTAAAATTAAAAAAAGGTGGCAACCCTGTAAAAATTTTAACTAATTCTTTTAATTTTAATTAAATTCCATATTCACTTTATTGTATCCCTTTGTAATGTATTAATGCTTCCCATTGTACAATTTTTAATTAAACTAAAATTTCAGACAGGTGGCAACATATCTCAAATAGTCATACATTTTCTCTAAACTTGCATAGTTTTGCCTCATTGTAATATTACATTTAGGAATAAAATTGAATGAACAATTTTAAACAGGTGGCAACCCCAACAAACATATTTTCAAGGGTAAAGTTTCTTTAATCTTTCAATTCTACGTCTCTAGTCTACACATATAAATTTTACAAATATTTAACTAAATATTATTTTGTATCCAACAATGAAAAAAGCAGATTTCTGATGGTATGGACGGACATCGATTCGGCCTACCAATGTAATGAACCATATGTGAGCGAGAAACTGAGAAAGAGAGAGTGGAAGATAATGAGAGAGGAGAAACGAAAATAAAGACGGACATAGATTAGTCCCTCATTGAATATTATTTCTTCATTGTACTTATTTATTTTAAGTGTCAAAAGATTGGTGGTTTTGTAAAAAGCTTTCAAAAGCTCTGCACCCAGAATGCTCGGAAGCTTTTGAGCTTCGAGAGATCGATTTGTACTGTATTGACTATAAATATTCTGTAATCACTTGAAGATAATAATAATGGAAAAGATAATTCTGATCTAAATGGTCTTGGTCTTTTGGGCATTCCGAAATATTTAGTAGCTTAAAGCTTACCAGGCATTGCTCTTAAAAAGCTCTCGCGTTCGCGAAATCTTTCTTGATAATTCTGGATAATTCGAACGCAGATTGACAGTTTAAAAATATTATATTTCCCCCCTCATTACAGCTGTTTCCATTAATCTAACCGACACTGTAATATTATAATATGCAATATGCAACAATATTTCCATGCGGACAGCAGTGGAGATGTTGGCGGTAGCGGCAACGGCAGTAGCTGGCGCACAAATATGCTGATGCGCCTGCAACGAGAAACGCTCCGAAGCAGTCCGCTTGATGGCGAAATTGCATTTCAGCACCAAAAATAGCTCAAGGATTATATAAGCAGATGCCTATACGGTATGCGAAAAGTTGGCATGTTTATGAGACCAAGCAAATTGCTCGATAAATATGCGGCGCTGCACACTACGCGCGTGTGACTGTGTGTGTTTGAATGTCTGTGGGTGGGTAAGTGGGTGTATTGAGGCTAGTCACAGCTCCTCAATGTAGCGATTGATGGGTGATTGGTAAAGATGATGATGGCGGTGGCGGCAATGCTGAGCGGGGGTGTGGCATGCGAGTTGAGTGACTGCGGCCGGCAGCGTCTTCGTTGGTCGAAGTTCATTTGCTCGATTTGGCAGTGATTGCCGACTGAGCGGATAGGACAGGCGTAGCAAGCGAGCGAGCGCGCCTGAATATTGTTTATGTTTATAAATACACTGTGGATGCAAGCAACTAACGGTATTTTGTGTGCCTACCTCTGTATATGTATTAGAGAGAGTGTGTGTGCGATTGCTTGGCTTGACACAAATTCAACAAAGATTGATTGAATGCTGATGTTGATGAGCAAATTATGCGGTTGCGGCGCTACGGCAGGGGGTAGACACGAGATGTGACGAAGCGAGGCGTGTGGAAAGCGTTTGGGCGGCAAGTGGTCCACGTTGTGAAGCGGAAGGCCGGCAATTAACTTTGATAGACATGCAATAATATTTACGTTCACTTCTTTCGGTTTGGCTAATGATGCGCGTGCGGATTGTGAATTTGAAAGTAGTTAGAGGTTGTGCCCTCTCTCTGAGCATGTGTGTGTAAAATAATAAATGAATGAATTCAATGCGTGAATGAACACATGAAATGGTGTTGTTGGTGGGCGTGTTTTGTTTGCGAAAGTTCGACATTTCATCACTTTCCAATATGAAGTGTGTCTTTCGAATGGCAAATTTGAGTTGTTTCGATGTGTTCAATGGCAGCCATTCATGTGGAAATTTATGTTATTTGATTTTAGTTATATATAGTTTTTGAAATGTGTATATACATATATATCTCAAGTGTAAAAGGAGAGGGAAAAAGCAAAAGGGTGCGTTATGGAGGACTGAAGCCCTTATTCTTTGATTGTGTCCTTTTGTTTTACATTTGAGAGCAAATGGAAAGGAAAACTTGAAAGGTTCATTCGAAAATAGTGCACAAACGAATAACGAACTAAGAAGATCTGAAAAGTTTCCTTTTATCAAAGGTGGAACCAGAATATTGTCTGCTAGTGTGCCTTCTTATAGTTAATATTTCTTAAATCTCCATCTACAGTCTTCTGAAAGAATCAAAACCTTTCTGTCGGTATGAGTTTTCAAAAGAAATTCTCTGCTAGTAGGCTTTTCGATTGCTTGAAGAAAATATAATCCTGAAGAAGATAGAACTTGGTAGAAGGAGAGGATTTATAGTACTAGATGCGGATAGAATAAGTCGGAGAAAATTTTGTTTTCGAATAGATGTCAGATCGCAGATGTCAAACGGATGTCAGATGGATCACATATCATAGCTATCAAACGGACGTCAGATGGACGACACAAGAAAGCTCTCACACGGATGACAGATGAATATCAGATGACAGCTGTCAAATGGATATCAAACGGGTGTCAGATGGATGTTGGATGGTAGCTGTCAAATTGATATCAGTTGACAGCTTTCATGCGGGTGACAGATGTATGTCAGATTATAGCTATCAAATGGAAGTCAGAGGGCAGCTGTCAAATGGATGTCAGATGACTATTAGAAACAAGCTGTCAAACGGACCTCATTTGGACGTCACATGAAAGCTTTCAAATGGATATCAGATTAATATCAGATGACAGCTGTCAAATGGCTATCAAACAGATGTCAGATGAATGTCGGGTAGCAGTTGTCAAGTACAACAGATTGATGATGATTTGACAGATGTCAAATGGATATCAGATAGATGTCAAATGACATATATCAAACGGATGTGAGATTGACATCACTTGGCCAGCTGCCAAAACGGATGTCAGACTGATATCAGATGACGGCTTTCAAATGGGTGTCAGATGAATGACGGATGGCAGCTGTCCAATTGATGTCTGATGACAGTTGTCAAGCGGACAACAGATGAATGTCAGATGACAGCTGTCAAATGGATATCAGAAGGATGTCAGATGGACAACACTTACAGCTTTCAAACGAATGTCAGATGGATATCAGATGTTAGTTGTCGGGAAAAATATCGGCCCATTCATGGTTCTCATATATTTTTTTATGATTTTTTTAGCAAAGTATTTATTTTATAACTGTTCTCAGCGTGTCTGCTGTCGCTGTATAAAGAAAGTGCCTCATCTTATTTCCATCGGTTTTAACAAAACACACTTTGAGTACCTGCGAATCCGCTGAGAAATTTAATAAGCTATGCTTTGCGTTTTTAATGCGCGATTTGAGGCATACTAATATATTATATTTTGTCCCGTCTCTGCGCTGCGCTTTACGCGTTTGAATTTAAAACCAAAAGCAAGGGTAGGCCGCTTCATTTAATTAACTCTAAATTTGCAGCAAAATTTAAGCGTGAAAATTTTCGCGCATAAATTTCTTGAAAACTTTCAGGCATATTTTCAGCACCGCCACCACTCGACCACAGGCGGTATTAACATTTTATGCTTATGCAAATGCGACTGAAAATGTTTCATTCGAAAATTATGCGCGCACACACAGTCATATATACATATGTATATACACATTTGTATATATACGCTCTTTTTGGTGAAAATATTAAAATGTATATTTTATCGCGTCATTTAAAGTATTTTAGCGCGCTGTTTATGGCATTGTTAAATTAAATTTGCACTTCAATATGATATTTGCTGTTGTTGTTGTAATCTCATTCGTTTCATCCGTTTTTTTGTTTGTTTGCAGCCATTTCACTGCTGCCTGCCACAAAATGCTGCTGCTGCTGCTGATCGCTCCCAAATGATGTGCAACAGTGTCATTGCCACTGCCATTACGCGCGCCACGGCTGTTGCTGTTGCTGCTCCCACCGCTACTACGTTCGCTTCGACGCGCGCTGCCACAACGATAACTGCTGCTGCTACAACTAACACTGCCAACAAGAACAACAACAACAATAAGATAAATAAACGTATTAAAAATAAAAATAATCAACAGCAACAACAACAACAAAAACAACCAAAAGTGCTGGCTCACATGAGCTGAGCGAGTTGTTGGACTGCGATACGCAAAAACAACGTATGCCGTTGCTTTTTTGTGCAACAAACAACTCCCACGACAACAATAAAAAGTGAAGCGTAATAGCGCGGCGGCGACACCACATAGCGCACAATCCCTGTCGTATACAAAAAGTGATTATTATTTTCGGGTTTACTTGCGGTATTTGTTGTTGTCGATTGTTGCATAGGCGTTAGCTGCAACGCGCTGGTTTTGTTGGTGTTTTTTTGTTTTCGATATTTTCGCGCGTGACATTTGCGTGTGTTGGTACGGTGTTGAAGCGCCGCGCGTATAAAATGAAAATCAACTGTTCATGTGATTGCAATTGCAGCGACCGCGCCTCGTGCAGCACCAACATCACCGACCGCCGTCCGAGCGATATAATGGCCCATGGTGATTGTTATCGCCGATTGTCGAATTCATCGTCCGCATTGTACGGCAGTTGTCCACAGCTAACGCAGCATTGCGATTTAATACAACAACAACAACAGCAGCAACAACAACAACAGTATTGTCCACACATCAAGCCAAGCGAACAAGTAGCGCAGCGACAAGCGAGCCCACATTATCAATCGACACATCAGCAAACACGTCAATATTCGAGTTTAGTACGTACCCGCCCGTCGCGTAGTCCAGTACTTTGTCAGCGTTGTGCCGTGTGACGAAGGAATAATCAAGCCTGCACACATCCCGATAGGTCCACAGTCACTTGCGCGCTTACATTCACCGCGGCGCGCTCGACGAAGAGCAGTAAAGCCGCAAAGGAGACGAGTGCCGTAGACGCCGCAGCCGCCGCAGCCGCAGTAGGAACGTCAGCAAAAAACGCTTCAGCCGCGAAATCAACTTCTTTGGCATTTGTGTCCTACAAGCCGACCGCACACACCCCGAAAATCAGCAGAGCGCAACAATTGCAACAGGAATTTACATCGTCCATCGCCACACCGGCTGTCACGGCGACGCGTTACTTGTGTCGACGCTGTAGATACAACAATCAACCAATCACGTGGTGGGTATCCTGCCCGCGCCTCTCCAATTTGGGTTCGACACTGAGTCTGCAACAAAGCGCTGAGCCACAAATTCAACAGCAACAGCAGCAAGCGAAAACTCAAACACAAGCAATACCAGTGACGCGCGGCGCCGGCAACAACTACGATTATCAGCAGCAACAACAGCGTCCTTTGCCCGCGCCACCAGTGAGTAACGCAGCAACGCGCGAGGACCCGCCCACGCCAAGTGACAGCAATAGCAGCAGCAACATGGCCACCACAGCCACCGCAAAGAAGACCGTCACGCGCCAACAACTCTACGGTTCGAATCGTTGTCTGCGCCAGCAATCAAGTGTCCATTATCCACTCGATCATGGCGGCATGCAGCCGACACATGTTGGTGGTGGCGGCGTCGGTGCCAGTGGCGGCGGCACGCTGAAACGCCAGCCATGCGCGCTCTCACATTCGCGTTCCATCACCGCGCTACAAAATATGGATCTCTATGGCAGCTATGCGACATTGCCATCAACAGCAGGCGCCACCGCCGCCGCGCCATTGGACACACCACAACGCGCGTACTGTGCGCGTCATTTGCCGGCTGTTGCTGGTGGGGCAGCTGGCGTTGGTACGGCTGTGAGTGGCAGTCACACTTGGCATCCGAGTCAGTATGCGGCTGCGACACCTTGCTGTCACAATCTCTACAATGCCAACCAGGCAGCAGCGGCGGCGGCGGCGGCGCCCACTTGCATGTATGCTGGCAGTGGCATTGGCCACACCTGCCAGCAGCAAGCGCCGCAAACGCACCCACACCAGCAGCCGCAGCAACAGCAATATCCACGCGCCGCGCTGTTACATGACAGCCATAAACCTTTGGTGCCCAACGGCTGTTATTTCGGTGAGTTAGCTCAACAATGATGGATTACAGTTGGGGGTTAATAAATTTCATGTGTGCGCTTTTGCTTTGTTTTCTTTCACTTTACTCCTGCAGGCTATGAACACAACACACATTTGACCGATGAGGAGGATTCGGCATTTCCGGGTTTTCATGACCGTGAATTTCACATGCTCCATCGGAATATACCGGCCTTGCGGCGTACTGGTGTGGACACGGCTGGGATTAGACAGGTATGTTGGGGGGATTAACGGATTTGCAACAATTTTTTGTCGAATGCTATTTGGACTCTGGCGACATGTGATTTCTGCTACGCTTCTATATTATCTTTAAACGCCCTATGTTCGAGTTAAGTCAAGGGGTTTTTCTTTCAATAAAATTCCAAACTGTTGTATATAACTGGATTCACTCTCTGTAACTAGCTCATGGTTTAATCATTGCTAGTCTACCATGTCTATTTCTAGAGGTCAATAATACGCTCGTCCTTTAGGCTCGAAGATTGACTTATTAACCAAAGATGGATCATAATGGAATGTAAACAGTTTACTATGAGCTCGCCTTTCTTCGATACAGTTTTATTTTCGGTTTTTAGTAGTCACCACATCTTCCACCCAGTCAGTCTATATAACTCTCTACTGATAATACCATTAAAGGATTAAGTTGATTAAAAGTTCCAAGACCTCTTTATCGTTTCATCCAGGTCGCTTATCATACCCGTAATTTTTTGTTCTATCCACGAATTGAAGGAAATTGTTAGAAGACAATTTGGTATTCTTTGACGAGACTTCTTTCAAAGTTCTACAGTGGTGAATCCCTTTAACCATTGAGTTATCAGTTACAAAGCTGTTAGAATTTGTTTGAAGATCTCTAATACAGATCTGTGAGTAGGGCAGTATTTTTATGTCGCCTCTGTTTGTTAGAAGATCTCTAATACAGATCTGTGAGTAGGGCAGTATTTTTATGTCGCCTCTCTGCGAAAGCCTATCGACTAGAGTTAGAACCCTGAACCCTAAAGGACTACTGACTACTAAACAATTTCTATTAGTGCAAATACTACAACTGTTAACCGCAAAAAATATAAAATTCCTTTTTCTTTTTACAGTATTTCTATCCGGATGGCGGTTGGGGTTGGATCATATGTGGCATAGCCTTTTTGGTTCATATACTAACGACAGGTTTACAACTGTCAAGCGGTCTATTACTGTTCTATGCCATAGAACATCTGCGTGACTCCAATGGCATTGGTAAGACTTGGGTTCTATATGACATTCCTCCGATAAATTTTCAAGAATTCATTCTAAACTACTTTCTTTCATTGCAGAATGGGTTGGTGCTTTAAACTGGTCAATTTCTATGTTACTATCACCGTTTGTGATCACATTTTGTCGAAAGAAATCGACGCGACTGATGGCAGTGGTTGGTGGTCTAGTACTACCTTTAGGCATACTATTTACCTCCTTCGCAACGGAGTTGGGGCAAATATTTTTTAGTTATGGTAAGTATTTATAAAGAAAGAGGGACACTTCGTCAAAAGGAATGCTCTAAGAATCTTTAGAATTTATTAAAATGAATCTAAAGACACATTGGATCAGTCAAAACATATTAATTTGGAGTTCAGTCTGATTCCAGCCTTTTATATGTAGCATTTTTGATCAAAATAAGATTTATTTACTCCATCTAGGTATTGTTTTTGGTATAGCTGTGGCCATGGTTCGAGAATCGTCCACAATTATGTTAGGCAATTATTTTAAGCGACGTAGGCAATTTGTCGAAATGGTCGCCATGTCTGGCGAAGGCGTGGGCATATCGATTTTCTCTGTGATACTCCGTGAGGGTGTTGGGTGAGTACTTTCTTCTCTGAAGCCTTGAAAGAAAGCATATACAAATGAAATATCTTCTCCTTTCAGCAATGCTGGCTGGCGTGTGGGTCTTCAAATTGTTGCTGGCCTTGTTGCGGTTAGTTTCTTTATGGGTTTATTATATAGACCCGCCTCATTATATCATCCACAACGGCGCGCTATACAACATTTGAAAAATCAGAGGAAAAAGGTTGAGGGTATATTTTTTATAATTTATTTTTTGAAAATTAATATCTCTTCTTCACAGATGCATGAGAACAAATCGAGAGCCGTGGTCACAACCGAACAGAAAACAGTCCGTTATTTATTTATCGACATATCACCATTCAAATCAACTAATGTGAAAATACTACTCGTATCAGCTGCGGTGGCGGCGTTGGGAATTTACACGCCCATGATCTCAATGGTAAATTTGGAAATATTGGGAATATTATGAAGAGTTATCCTATATAATTTGACGTTTGTTTTATTTTCTGTTTCAGACCTTGACTGTCGCCAAGGAGGGCCCCGATATAGAAGACTTAGTACTATTGCAGACTTTTTTAGGCGTCTCTACCACAATCGGTGTATTTATAGCCGGTACAATACTGCGTAAGACTTTTAGAATAGGTAGCTTTTTAATAACCTCACAAATTGTGTCTCAGGTAAGGAAAAACAAGACGATAAATACCAAACATTTTTTATAAAAATAATTTATCTTCGTTTCCAGGTATTTATTGCGTTGATAGCGATTTCGATATTGAGCCTGTCTTTCGTCGTAAGTTTTCGTTGGTTTTGTATACTCGGCTGGATGTATGGCATTGGTTTTGGCGGTTTCCGTTATGCCTTCAAGATACTAACACTGGATCGAGTTAAGGTGAAGCAGTTCTCAAAGGCATGGGGTGAGTATAGAAAATGTTGACTGTGGCTTGAGAAACTCTTATAACTCCGCATTTTTATTTACAGGTCTCATCAAAGGCGCCGAGTCCTTACCGGTGCTCATTAGCATACCGCTCACCAGCTTCCTCAACGATTACTCACTCAATTATGGACGTGCGGGTTATTTCATTTGCTCGGCCGCTGCCGCTATCGGCGGCATCATAATATTTTTCATGACTTACTCAACCGTCGAGCAGGAGATCAGCAGTCACGGCAATAACAAGAAGCATGGTAATGGCGCCATACCGACGCTGCGTCCATTTCCACAATACTGCAAATTGCATGGTTTCCATGAGCCCGTGGTGGACTTTAATGTCTACAATGGCTGTGATTATCCCGCGCCCGATTTGCTAATGAGTCGCAGCTGTGTGAGCTTGAACCAAGTGGATTTCGAGAATCTCTGTCGCAATAATGCCTACTGTGATCGCTGGCGTATGCCGAGCGTGCATAAATTGCAAAACTGTGCGGTACATGGTGCGGCGACACGAGGGCGTGGTCATATGGCTACAGATATGAGTCGTCCGCATAGTCCACACTATGACATGGAGCAAGGTTATGCCAGTATGGGACGCAGTATGGGCAAGCGATTGCAGAAGAGTTTGTCCTTCATACAAAATCCGTACTGCTGCAATGGGCAATGGTATTGCAACTGTCATGATAGCTATCAGTGGGCGCAGACATCACCGAGGTGAGGGGAATGTCTTCTTCCTTGATGTTATTAATTTCATTACACTTTAGATTTAACTTAATGCTTTAAATATAAAATGAATTATATTCCATCTCACTTATTCCATCCACAGATCACACATGCATCAACCGCTGCTTTGCACCTGCAATCAGGGTTCCACAAACTATCTGCAAAACTCACGCAGTCGCAGTGTTCCTGAAGGTCTCTCCACCATCGGCAATCAGCTGTGCCGTTGCAAGACAACAGCAACGCCAGCCGCGACGACGACATCGCGCTTGGGTTCTTCCACTGCCTTATCGCGTGAAGTTATCTATTTGCCGCGTCATGATCACGACTATGACTTCACGTGTCGGCATCATCAAAGAGGTGTTGGCGCAGCGGCGGCTACAGCTACCGCAGCGGCGGTTGCCGCTATACATGGTGCCGCCACAACACCGCGCTACCGTCACCGACGCACGCAATCGCTCTCCAAACCATTACAATATGTTGAACAGATAACGACTTCGGTGTAGGTGAATAATTACTAACCGTTAGATAGACACAAGACAGTTAGTGCAATAACTGATACTAGACGACAAAAAGTTCAAGGCTACTAAGATGATGCACGAGTGTTTGCAATTCTTGAAACTTTGTTCGAGTTGTTTTAAGTGCTGCGGGTTGTGGTGAAATATTGAGTAAAGGGGTCTGTTGGTATCCAATAAATTACGGTAGTAGACGACGTTTGTTTATTTTAAGACCTTAAATAACCTGCGACCAAGTCGAGACTGTCGAAGTAGGTGTTCTAGGCCCTTGTGGAGATGCTAAAACAGGTTTTTATGTTGACAATGGAGGATAATGTTACGTTTAGGGTCTACAGAATCCCCCACTCTACCAGTTCGCACGTTTTAGTAAAAATGCTATACATTTTTAGCAGGAACTGCCTACTCTTCCACCAATTAATTCACTTTAGACTGATTAGGAGTCCCTTAAGGATAGATTTCTTGGACTAGAAGTACCTTTTGGGTGGTCTTGGATAGGAAAGTAATACGCATCTCGTGAAAATAGGTGGTTGAAAAGTAGTGAGAACTTCGTTTTGTGATTTTCGGAGATTTAAAAGAGCTATAAGAACCCTTGAAGGATTCAGAGATGCCACTTAGATGAATATATCTTTTTCCAAGGGTTTTCATATTTGTCGCTTAAACTTTTGTGTCTGAAATGTAAGGTGACTATAAGATCAATCCTAATTTTTGGAGAGTTGGAAGACATTTAAAGACTTCAGAAGGATCCCGCCTATATAAAGCAACAAATTTGCTTATAGTTTGCATGTTCCTGATTTCCAAAAGCAGCGAAAGTCAAGTTTCTTACTACAACAAAAAGTTGGACCGGAAATTTTCCTTGATTTATAACGCCCGAAAGTCAAGTTTCTTACTACAGCAAAATATGTTTTTTTTTTTGGTTTATAACCCTCGACTTGTGATACACTGCTGGTTCCAGTTAAAACTCAATTATGAGAACGGAGCTTGAACTGTAAAGATTATATTACTACGTGAGATATAAAATTCTGTCTCAATATGATATGCATTCTTTATTTTGAATACATATGGCAACCCTGCTCAATTACTTTTTGATACCACTGTATTTATACTCGCCGGTGCATTGTCGACAAAGGCCTTGAAGTTAGCAGATAAAACAAGAAAAAATTGCAAAAAAACAATATTTCTAAAATTCGAAGCGAAGAATGAGAACAAAAGGTATACACTAAGTATTCGCGGTCTACATACTTATAGTACAGACTATAGGCACACATGTGTCTACGTTCAAAGAAGATCTAATGCACAAATGTATTTACACTTCTAGTCTCTTAGAAACTATAATTTCCAATTTCTCAAAAAAAAAAACAAAAACAAAAGTTGCTAATGTAATTTTATATAACGAAATACATACATACATATATACTTCTAAATATAAATAAGCAGAAAAAAAAATAAAATTTGTCAGAAACGCATAAAAAATTCAGAAAAACTATAAAAATAGAAAATAATTAAAAATTAAATTAAAATATGTATAAATAGTTATGTATTTAAATACACTTATATACTCACTTATACATACATACATACATACATATATAAAATATATAGGAGCAATGTAATTTTCGAGTATTATTAATGATGCATAAGCATTTTGATAGTCAATCAACTAATGAAGCGGAGGAACAGAAGCAAAACTTTTACAACTACAATTTTTACCTACACCATTACTAACATCACCACCAACAACAACAACAACTAAAACAAAAATTTAACAAAACCAACACCACCACAACCCGTCACATCACTTGACCCCCGCCTCCCACTTAGCGCCTAGTATGTATACCCCTAATGCCCCTAAGGAGTTTGAAAGCTTTATCTCAATAGTTTGTATGTATCTCGTAGTTAAATTTAAATTTATAAAAACAACAAAAACAAAAAATAATTCAAAGCATAAAACAAAATAAATTAGATACGAAAATTTAGAAATATTAGAAATATGTATGTTATTGAAGCTCGTAAATTATGAATGAATGCAATCAAATTCAAATTGTGTGTGCGTGTGTGTCTGTATGTGTGTAGTTGTAGCATAAATATTTAAATATTGGTTAGAGTCAATTTAGTTGTAATTAGGAAAATGTGTGTGGTGGTAATTGTGTGATTGAGTTTGAGTATTTTCAAATTGTTGTAGAAATATTTATAAAAGCAACAACCAACAACAACAATTTTGTTTAAGTCCATTGGGAAGCCAACCACACGCACATTGCCACAAACTAAACAAAACATAGCAAAAACACCTGCAAAGGTATTTAAATCGAACTACAGTGGTGGTCGGAAATATGCGTACGAAATTTATTTATTTTAGAAAACTTTAAATTTTTAGTGTCTTTTCTTGTTTATTATAAAAAACAGTTTTTTAAAGATATGTTAATTAGAAAATTTTCAAAAAATATTTTTTAAACAAAAAGTATAAATTATTATTTATTTTATAAAAACATTAAATAAATTAGAAAAATTGAAAAAATAATATTTTTTAAACGAAACACATAAAAGTTATTATTTATTCCATAAAAATATCAAAAATAAATTAAATAAATAATTTTTTTTTGTAAAAATATTAAATAAATTAGACAAATTTCTAAAAATATTTTTGTATAAAAAAATGAAATATAAAATTTTATTGTATTAAACAGTTATTTGAAAAGATATGTAAATTAAAAAAATGTATATTAAAAAATGTTTAAACAAAAAAAATTATTATATATAAACAATTTTATTAAAAAAAAATAATAAATAAATTAGACAAATTTCAAGAAATATTTTTATATAAAAGATAAAAATATAATTTTTTTATTTAATATTTCTAACATACATTTCAAGATTTTATACTTTCTTTAAAATTATAATTTTAAATAAAAATATTTTAGTATATAAAATTTTCCAAATTTTGATTATTTAGTTTTTGATATATTTTTAATTAATTTCAGTTTAAAATTAAATGTAATATTTATTTATTGAATAGATTTCATTTATATTCATATATAATATGGATTAATTAAAAAGAAATAAAAAAACAATGATATTACTCTTTATATAACTCTTTCAGATCTTGCTGAGAGCCTACCGAAATATAATAACATTATTTATTTCATTCTTTCTTCGCTGAGAAATTTACCATCTCGAGCAGGCATTGTCAATATTGCATAAAAAATCAAAAAGAGGAATACAATAGGATATCTGAATGAAGAAGAAGCCACAAGAGTTGAAATAAATAGTTCTCAAAAATTTTCCTATAACATCTGTTACGATGGTAATGTCTATTGAGTTTGTCATGTGTATTATATTCGGTCTATATGGAGGAAGAATTTCTCACGTAGAACATAGGGCATCAATAAACAAATTATAATCAATTTTATTTAGAGCTAGGAATTTAATTTCTCTCCAAGAATAACCACTTCTCTGTGCTTCTGCTTCGACTTTCCGTCTCCAGATATTGGCTGGTCTCCCAGTCTTCCTTCCTTGAGGATTCCAATCTAGCGATGTTATACTAATGTTAGGCTTTCGCAAAGTGTGGCCGATTCACTTCCAATTACGACGTCGAATTTTGGTATCGGTAGCTGTTTCGTTTTGGTCCAGAGTTTGGAATTACTAATAAAGTTAGGCCAGAATAACCGCATAATTTTTAGTACTATTAGTTCAGCAATAAATTTTTTTCAGAGGCAGGTTAGATCAGTCAAGAACACATTCACAATACTACAATGTTGGTCTTTCGTAGACTAAATTGACCCAAGAGCAGATATTCCATTACATTTGTTTCCTCAATGCTTTGTCCGTCTTCATGATCAATCGATGTTATTTTAGAACTGTAGGAATCGATATTATCTAGTTTTAACATAAACTATGTGGTCAGACAAGGCAAGGGTACATTCCTTCAACGATATTTATTTCAGAGGGTTTAGGCGTACATTTTTTTACATATTAGGAAGTAAGATCTGAGTTAATTAAACCATATTCTCCTGACTAGAAAATTAATTTTTCATTTGAGCTTAAAGCTCCTATAAAGCTTATTGTCCACAGATGAGCTTTTGTGTTCTAAACTTTTCAGTTACAAAGCAAAGAAACCTGTGCACTTTTTTGGTCATCAAGAGGTGATAAAGACAATCAGCAAGAACTACAAATTAGAGTTCTAATTATTCATTTATGATATGATTTGATTATGAAAATTTGACGGCAAATTTGTTCATTATTATTACTAACCGTCAAAATTTAACTACACTGACACAAGCTTCCATACAAAATATTATTTAAATTGAAGATTTTTATTTTCATCTCGGAAATATGAAATATTACATTCGCTTATAAAAATTCTAAATCCATAAAGTCCTCAATAAATCCACAAATATCAGTTCAACCAGTTTTATACACCACTGTTTACACATAAATAGTCCACTACTGTCAAGCAATCAAAATAAACATGTTACGCATACGCCCTGTAGGACGCATAAATACTTGAACTTGAACGTGCTTATGCGTGTGCTTGTGTGTTCAGTGACTTTAAGCGTTTGCGATATTCGTAATGAATAGCTAAAGAGAATAGTAAAATAGCGTCGATCATTGAGTAATGTGCGCAAAGGGTAATGAATTGTGGCATTTGAAATTTGAACGAGTGTGTGCGTGTGGATGTTTGGGTGCGGATTAGTAAACCGCAATTACAAACAATTGCCGGCACATACATGCACATACATGCATAAATATGCATTTTCAAGGCGTCCGCAAAAGCACTTAACACACAACACTTGTACGCCGATTACCTGTGCGTCGATTACATAAGCACCTGGTCTACATATGTATGTATGGATGTTTGCATGTGTTTGTAGTTGTCTTTGCGGTTTGTAGTGTGTGCCTGTGAGAGTGTTTGTGTGTGCTTGTGCGCCTTGGTGTTTGTACAATTTAGCTGTTAAATTCATGCAATTCATTAAATTAACAACAACAACAACAAAGTTGTAAAATCATGTAGTTACACACGTACACCCATACACATACATACTTAAATGTAATATTGTACAATACTCTCGTTTGGCTGCTGAAGCTAAACACTGTTGTGGGAATGAGCCTTATTTTAGATAAATATTGTACATGCATACTCGTATCACTTAAGTATACACGTGTGTATTACTTAATAAATGCACACGTTCAAAAATACAAACATACATATTTATATATGTATATGTGTGCATTTGGGAACTTGTAGCGCAAAAATTTTGTATAAAATGTGTTCATACTGATGAAAAATCATATCCAAGTAAAAGCATTACAAATGTTACTAAAATACATACAAACACACTTATATATAAATATAAATACATATATGTATATACTTACATATGTATATGTATAAGTAAAAGCAAAGTTATTTCGGTCAAATGAAATTCGTAATTGTATATAATAAATTAAGGTAAACAAACAAATTGTGTGCGATGCCAATGTAAATCGTTGGCTACATGTGACGGACACGCTTCGATACATACATTCATATGTACACTTGTATGTGTTTATGTGTATGCCGCCGTAAGTTCACTAAAAGGTAACTAAATTAACAGCAAAAAAGTAGTAAGTCAATGATAAAAATGGCGTAGCCTGAATGTGAATGGTGTTAAATGGATTTATATCAGCCGCATATACAAACAAACATATAAATACAAAAATATATACATATAAATATAAACATATATATGTTTGTATATATGTATTTATATGCAATAAATTCCCTGAGGAAGTAGAATTTAATAATTGTCTGCATTTAAATTTTGACTATTGAAATGAAAATTCATTCAATTTACTTAAATTTCATTCGCTCGATAGTAAATCGTTCAGCAATTCTCAGATGGTTTATGAAAACAGTTTTTAACAAGTAAGGAAAGGCTAAGTTCGAAAGTTATAATCCGTTTTCGACAATTTTTTGGATTTGGTTATGAACCGATTTCATCCATTTTTCACATGTGTCATCAGGGTGTCAATAAATTATTATATACCGAATTTCATTCGAATCCGTCGAGTAGTTCCTGAGATATGGTTTTTGACCCATAAGTGGGAGATGAAACGCCTTCTGTAAAATTTAGTGTTTCTGACGTTTCTCGTTAGTGAGTTAACCCACTTTTAGTCATTTTCAACCTAACCTTTGTATGGGAGGTGGGCGTGGTTATTATCCGATTTCTTTAATTTTTGGACTGTATAAGGAAACGGCGAAAAGAAACGACTGCAGAAAGTTTGGTTTATATAGCTTTACTGGTTTGCGAGTTATATACAAAAAACCTATTTGAGGGCGGGGTCACGCCCACTTTTCCAAAAAAAATAACATCCAAATGTGCCCCTCCCTAATGTGATACTATGTTCTAAATTTTATTTTCATAACTTTATTTATGGCTTAGTTATGACACTTTATGTGTTTTCAGTTTTCGCCATTTTGTGGGCGTGGCAATGGTCCGACAACAACAACAATTTTGCCCATTTTCGAAAGCAACCTCCTCAGGGTGCCAATTAATACGTGTTCCAAGTTTCGTTAAGATATCTCAATTTTTACTCAAGTTATCCGTTGCACGGTCAGACGGACGGACGGACGGACGGACAGACAGATATTCGGATTTTGACTCGTCTCGTCACCCTGATCATTTTGATATATATAACCCTATATCTAACTCGTTTAGTTTTATGACTTACAAACAACCGTTAGGTGAACAAAACTATAATACTCTCTTAGCAACTTTTATTGCGAGAGTATAAAAACTGCGCTTGATATTTCTATAATCTTGAGACTTAATATCATGTATACGAAATACCTCTTCAACTTTAATTTAATTGACAATTTTGAAAATGATTCACTGTTGGACTCATCCCTCACTCTTCCAGGTTTTGTCTGAGCCCGAAGAAGTTTTCAAGCTAAAGACAGAAAGAATGAAATCTGCAATGAATGAGAAATGAATCTGAACCTTTTCATAGCTTAATTATGGATAAGAGGTATAAATATGATCAAATATATAATTAATAAGAGCAATAAGATAGTAATTCAATCAAGTAGTCAGGAGTAAGTACATCAAGTCTAAGAATCTCTATAAAGAACCTCAAATCCTTTGCTATGAATGGGCTGTTGAAATAGTCGTGACCTTATTACTTAATATTGATTGATGAAAAGGGTGGAATAATTAAAGACTCTCCACAAATTTGTTAAAGAGAAGACGACATACATATATGATTCTAATATCGTTTTTAAACAGCCAAATTAATTGATTAATTCAAATTTTGATAGAGAAACGCTTTTTTGACTGCCGGCTACTCGATAACCGATCAGCTGTTATACATTTTTATTTTTGCTTTTCATAAGAAGTTGGTAAGTTTTATCAGCTGATTAATATTTTTAGCAGCGACATCTACAGCCTATCGCAGACAAAGAACGTATATCGTACGTCATTGTCGCAGAGTTGCATTTGATTTTCAAGTCGATTAAATTTCAATTTTAAATAAATGTAGATTTTATTTTGTATGGTAAATCGATCTTAATCAGCGTTCTAATCGAGCAGAGGCCAGTTAATTGATCTATAGATGCTGTATAAAACGCTTTAGGCCTCATACTTTCTATGCAAAGAGAGACTACGTAAAGTGCTACAATAAAATTTTAATCAGAAATATTTGTAGTTATTACAGAAATTCTAAAAACTGCTGGCATCAACAATCATTTACTTTTTTTATGAAAGTCATAGTTCTTTTGCTGCAGACGCACATAAAATTAACCAGATGAGTTTCGAAAAAAGATGTGTTAGAAATTATGTGGATGGGAGAGACATCCAACCGAATATTTGAGATCATCTTCATCATCATTTGAACATCTTCTTACTATATTAACACCGGCTTCATACTTAAAACTACTATTTAATGTAGAGTGAGACAATGTCGAATTCAGAAGATCGCTGAGAATTAGATCACAAATTCAATTCGTCGACAGAAAAATGTGAAATGCTTTTAGAACATTTTCAAAATTCCTCCAGAAAACAATTTAGACAACAAATGAGAACAGAATTTTCAAAGGATATCACTTCAGTTTCACTTTAGGAGACTTAAAAGCTCTTCTTTGTGAATCTTAGTTAGAAATCCACCTGAAAGCACAGAGGAATTATATAAATTGACAGGTCAGAGCGTGAATCTCACGTCATATTTTACTTGTAAGCTTTTCTTGAAGGCTCGTCAGTTTCTAACGCTTATAAGCTGAATAATATTGAAAATAATAATACTTAAATAAGGGCTAAAATTTGATTTTGTAAACACTATCTTCTCTGACAAGCACACATATATTGTCGATATTTGGCCGAAGAGCTTTCGAAGCTTTTACAAAAAACTAAGCTCAATCTACAGACTTGTAATATTGGAGAGTCGTATTCAATTCATTCTACATAAATTTTTAGGCTCACTTACTGTAAAATCCAAAACAACAACAACAACAAAAAATCATACAACTGTACATTATGTATCTACCAAGCTGTCCGTCGTCACACTGAACATTGTATTTTGTAATTGTAAATAGTAAACTCCAAGTAGTTTAGTGCAACTCTCTCTTAAAAACTCTCGAAAATTTCTCAAAATCATAAGTAGCTAAAATATTGAAATTTAGTATTCTTCTTTAATAACCTACTCGCATACATGTCATACAAACAACTACAACTACATGTGCACCCAACACATAGGAATGAACAAGAAAAAGTCTAAATGAATATGGTAAATTGTGAAAAACAAAAATATTGATATTGCATACATATAACATACATATGTACTCACGTACTCACATCACTATCCCCACCATCACCACCAATCACTACAACTACAAAATAACCCTTACAAAATTGTAATTAAACGAATTTGTAACTTTTTAAATGTCAATACACACAAAACGAAAACGAAAACAAAAACAAAATGAAAAGATAATCGAAACAAAAAAAATTAAATAAAAAACTTACAAAAAATTGTTTGTAAAGCTCCTTTGTTGAAGTATTCGATGCATGCAGTTCATATAAAAAAAAAACTATTAATATTAATATAAATGAATTCAAATACATACATCTTTTTCAAAAATCTAGTAAAAACAAACACGTTGTTTGCATTTTTCATTGGAACTGATGGATTATGAAGTGTATTTTTTCGCATGTGGTAAGTGATGTTTTTGAAAATGGTAAAATAGATGAAAACAATCTCTCATTGTTTTGTTGATTACAAAATTTTCAACAGAAACGGGTTCAAAAAGTTAAATATTTATATATATTTTTTTTAATTTTAAATATAACTATTGTTTTAATTTCATAGAGTATTTTTAAATTTTGTAATTTTTACTAGAGGCGTTCTGTAGTGCAAATAGATTACACAGCCACAAAAAAAAATTGTTTGGCATGACCTGGGAATCTTGCTATGTGTGCCATATGTTTTTGGAGTCACTGAATCCGAATCAGGGTTCCATTTAAACTCATCAGCTCAGGGTTTTGAGATAACACCAGAAAACCAATATGTCGGACAGCGATTTTTAAAATACATCGGATTCCCTTGTAACTCGCTAATCGTGGGTTTTCGTGGTCACGGATTACGAATGCGGTGCCGGTTTTTCGAAATGGCATCGCTTGAATCTCGTTACGTCGGGGGTTCTCGGGGTCGCTGGTTGGGTTTTTCTCAAAACTCTGATTTGTTGGGGTTAAATACAGCTCGGTTTCAGATTCAGCGACATATATACCTAGTACACATAGTATGATCCCCAGGTCATGCCGAATATTTTTTTGTGTGGCTGTGTTATTAATGAAAAATTTCGAAGAAATCGTCATAATTCTGGCATTACTGAGTCAAATTCCCCACTGTCTTCAAAACAGCGACAAGTTACAATGGTTTCTGTTCACTTTAGAGTACTGCCAAGAAATCTCACATCAACTTGATGGATTACAAACCTAATACTTGTATAGATTTAACATTCTTTTACATTCTAGGAGCTCATGTGTTATTTCTCGTTTTCACCACGTCAATCTCAATGACATTCCTTATCCAACCAAGGAATGTTTATGGTTGGACCAAATATTTTAATGATAACACAGCCACACAAAAAAAATTTTTGGTTCTGACCTGGGGGTCTCACTATGTAGACTTTATGTGTTTTGGGTCGCTGAATCCGAATCCGAGGTCCATTTAACCCCATCAGTTCAGGATTTTGACATAACCTCAAAAAACCAATATGGCGGACACGTTTTCGAAAAATTCATCGGATTCGCTTGAAATTCGTTACTCGGGGGTTTTTGGGGTCGCTGATTACGAATTTGAAGTCAGTTTTTGAAAATTCAAAATGGCGGATCCAATATGGCGGGCACTTTTTTGAAAAATTCATCAAATTCACTTAAAATTCATTACTCGGGGTTTCAGGGGTCGCTGATTACGAATTTGAAGTCATTTTAAAAAATTCAAAATGGCGGATCCACTATGGCGGACGACTTTTTTAAAAATTCATAGGATTCGCTTGAAATTCGTTACTCAGGGGTTTCAGGAGTCGCTGATTACGAATTAAAAATGAGTTTTTAAAAATTCAAAATGGTTGTGGAAAGAATTTTAGGTATCAGTCGAAATTATTTTAGCGATTTGTCCTGATGGAGGTATACTTTACTCGATCGAATTCTGCTCCATGAATGCAGACACACGCTGGATGCAGACACACGCAAGATCCAATTACTCAGCATAGGACTTAAGCAAAATGTACTCTTCTCAAACAAAGAACCGAAATAAGATTTTTTTATCCATATTTTTCTTTAGTGTATCCGCCATTTTGAATTTTCAAAAACTGACTTCAAATTCGTAATCAGCGACCCCAAAAACCCCCGAGTAACGAATTTTAAGTGAATTTGATGAATTTTTCAAAAAAGTGTCCGCCATATTGGATCCGCCATTTTGAATTTTCAAAAACTGACTTCAAATTCGTAATCAGCGACCCCAAAAACCCCCGAGTAACGAATTTCAAGCGAATCCGATGAATTTTTCGAAAACGTGTCCGCCATATTGGTTTTTTGAGGTTATGTCAAAATCCTGAACTGATGGGGTTAAATGGACCTCGGATTCGGATTCAGCGACCCAAAACACATAAAGTCTACATAGTGAGACCCCCAGGTCAGAACCAAAAATTTTTTTTGTGTGGCTGTGTAATGAGATTAGGGTCCAGTGACAGTGCTAGTAGATGATGGAATGAGGTACCTTGTCCTCTGGCTGGATAACGACTTTATAAGGCGTTTTGTGAACAGTGGTGCGAATCTCATCGAGAATCTGCATCTCGAATACTGAGCTCTGTGGACTGTATAGCGTGACTAAAGCCACCTAGAGTAGATAGATATAAAATAGGAAAATAAAGACCGACTTCATACATTTTTTGGATACATATCGCATTGTGTTAAACGGAATATGCTCACTTATTGCCTGACATTTAGAATGTTACTACAAGTTATGGGTCGGAAAAGAGGTCGGATCAGGAGTAGTTAGTAATATTAAAAAAATGTTTTTCAGTTTTGCTTATAAAGCTTTTTCTGACCAGTACCTATGAAGTTAGGAACTCGCTAGAAATGATTATCAATTAGAAAGCTTCGGAAGCTTAAAAGCTCATTATAAAAGTTTCCTTTCTTTTGTGCTTGTTGGTTTGCGATTATTAGTATCACACTCTTTCATTCAACGAAGTTTTAGGCGACGGAACACTGTAAGATATAAGTTCGCTAAGATTTTTGGTGGCTATAAAAGTATAAACCCTTCGTCTGCAAATATATACCAATGCTTTATTCACAAGTTAAACAGGAATTGATTATAGAGATACTAAACTATATCTAATAATTATATTTTTAGCGGCCTCTGCTTTACTACTCAAGTATTTTGAAGTTATTTTCAAACTTACAATAGAATTGCCTGCCTTCTTAAACGGCAATATGAAATGCAAATATGCAAATATGCAAATATATATGCCTGTGTACGAGTATATGCCAATTTCAATACACGTTGAAATCATTTAACCCCCTGTAATGCCCATTTAAACTATATCAATCAATCAAAAACATCAATCTTTTGTAAAACAACTTGTTAAGAATCGTAATACCACGAGACTTAAGGAGCTACATAAATATGTGTCGGCTCACATGCATGGAGAACATACGAATATACATATGTACTGATATGGAAATTTAGTCCTATACATTGCCTATAAAATATATATTCACATATGTGAGTGTGTGTTTGTGCGCTCAATGCGCGCGTGAATGTTTTCATTCAAAAGTATAAAGAACCTTAATCCGCTGAAAACACGCTGTTGAATGGTGGCACAAAAAACGGAAACTACACATACAAAATAACAGATATATATATACCATATGTACAATGTATTTTAGTGCAAATTGTATAGCATAAATTATGTGTGTATGTAGGAGCCGGATATCAAATTTGGAGCACATTCTTTCCAATAAGTAATAATATTTTTAGTATCTACATATCATATATATATTTTTATGTTTGGTACAAGTAAGTACATATTTATATACTGTTCAAAGAGCGATTTAAGATGTCTTAGAATGAATGATAATATGGTTATCAGACATTTAGATCTATCCTCGATATTTGAATAAGCTATTTTTTAGTATTCTAGTGCTCTCATTGTAGACCTTAGACGACAAAGTCGGGGTTCTACTAGTTTCTAGCCTCCTAATAGATAATACTCTCTCTGTCTTTAACAAAGTCCAGAGTGTGGTTTTTTCTTTCGAGTGCAATTTGAAGCTAGCGAAGCCCTGGACCAGGATATTTGAATTAGTTAACCTACTAACGCCGATGGCGGAATACCTGCCAATAATACGAGAAATTAAAGATATATAACTGAACAATAGGAAACAACAAAGCCTACAGGCTTTTGGTGTCATGTGAATAGACTCGAATTCTCGAGAATTCAGTACTAAAACTTCAACAGTTGTAACAGAACTAATAAACACTTGTCCTGATCAGATTTACTATTTAGTAATAATACGAACTGAAAATCGATTAAGGCTTATCAATTTGTTTACTCGTGGGAATATGGTTAGATATCATCAGTTCTGAACATTGTAAACATTTGGTCGAGTGGAGAATTTAAGTCTTCGGGAGAACTTCTGAGCCGCTCCATTATATCAACGGGATCTGAAAAAGGACTTAAAATGTATCATAGAGGAACTATAGGAAAATATATTTAAATAAGCCTACAAATTGAGCTGAAAATTCTTTCCTTAGAGAAATCTCATACATGGGGCACTATTTAGAGCTTGAGGGCTCACATGAACCTTGATTATGTTATGATCTTCAGTTTTGTTGGATTCTTGACTATTTATTCTTCGAAAGACTTCTTAAACAAGTAAGGAAGGGCTAAGTTCCGAACCGAACTTACATTTTATACTCTCGGAATTTATTGAAGAAATTTTATTAAGATAACACACATATTTACCTATAAATTCGGCATAAAGTTTAATAGAATAACGAAAATCGTCCTACATAGTGTATGAGGACTGAGGTAATTCCTGAACCGATTTCATTAATTTTCACCAGCAGGGTACACTATATCCAAGACTATATGCTCACTTAATTTAGCTAAGATATCTCACATATTAACCAATACATATATGCGGAATAAAGCCCACCGTATTTTTGAAAAACCTATAATAAGGTATATGGGAGCTAGGAGATGTTATTATCCGATTTTAATAATTTTTGAAACAGAGACACACTATTAGAAGAAAACAATATCCTCTGAATTACATTAAATTATCAGTGAGATTTATCCATATTTTTGGTTAATATTTACCCTTAGGCGCGGAGTTCAACATGTTCAATAACAGGGGTCTTGAAAAGTTATAGTCTGATTTCGACAATTTTTTCTCAAGTGAAGCCAGAGATGATATGCACTATTTGTGTAAAGTTTTATTCTGCCATCTTCATTGGTTCCTTATGTTTACATTATAAAGTGAAGGAATCAGATGGAATTCAAAATTGAGTTATATGGGAAGTTGTCGTGGTTATGAACCGATTTCATCCATTTTTCACATGTGTCACTTTAGGGTGTCATTGAAATCGATCGAATAGTTCTTGAGATATGGTTTTTGATCCATAAGTGGGCGACGCCACGCCCATTTTCCATTTTGTAAAAAAATCTCAGCGCAGCTTCCTTCTGCCATTTCTTATGTAAAATTTGATGTTTCTGACGTTTTTCGTTAGTGAGTTAACGCACTTTCAGTAATTTTCAACCTAACTTTTGTATGGGAGGTGGGCGTGGTTATGATGCGATTTCTTTCATTTTTGGACTGTATAAGGAAATTGCTAAAATAAACGACTGCAGAAAGTTTGGCTTATACAGTTTTTTGGTTTGCAAGATATATACAAAAAACCTATTTGGCGGCGAGGTCACGCCCACTTTTCCAAAAAAATTACATCCAAATGTGCCCCTCCCTAATGCGATCCTATGTTCCAAATTTTATTTTTTTTAACTTTATTTATGACATAGTTATGACACTTTTAGGTTTTTGGTTTTCGCTATTTTGTGGGCGTGGCAATGGTCCATTTTCGAAAGCAACCTCCCCAGGGTGCCAAGGTATGCGCGTTCCAAGTTTCGTTGAGATATCTCAGTTTTTACGCAAGTTATCCGTTGCACGGACAGACGGACGGACAGACAGACATCCGGATTTGAACTTTACTCGTCTCCTGATCATTTTGATATATATAACCCCATATCTAACTCGTTTAGTTTCATGACTTATAAACAACCGTTATGTGAACAAAACTATAATACTCTCGTAGCAACTTTTGTTGCGAGAGTATAAAAAAATTATAGAATGTGAGGAGGTGATATTGGAGTTTCTGTGAGGTTTAGTTAAGACATTTCTCACAAAGACGAATGTTGCTCAGATTATGGAAGCATCTGGTGTCTCTGGAACCATGAGCCATATTCGGAATAATGTCCATGTATATATATATATATATATATATATAATCCTAAGGTCAATAAAGAATAAGTATGCCATTTTGCAGCCTTCTACAATCTACTGAGTTCTCTATTCCGAGCATTCGAAAGCACATATGCTCACTGGGCAATTTGTGTCGGCATTACTTTGGCAGGTGTACACGAAATGCTGTGTGCAATGGCTGTTCGCAGTGTCAAAACAGTTGTCATATGAACGTTTTACATGCATGCACTTGTGTGTTGCGGCCAAAATGAAAACAAAAAAAAAAACACAGCAACAAAAAGCTGAACCACGAAATGTCAAACACCGAAAAAATAGTAGCATAAACGCTGGCGTGGAACGAGTGGAAAGTGACAGTAAAAAGTAAGCAAGCAAAGTATCGCACGAGACGCTGCGCTCCGTTACACTCTTTACGGGAGAAAACGCATGGAAGTTGTTCGCAAGCATGCGCGCTCACGCACTTTACGCCGACAAAGCGTAAACGCTTAGCATACTTCCAGGCGTCCTAAGTGTTGCGTTGGTCAACTCACTCACTCTCTCTCTCTCTCTCTCTCTGTGTCTGTGTGTGCGTGTGTTGTTATTTTTCCATGAAAACTGTGCAGCGCCGCTAAGCGCGCTAAAATTCCTGTTGTGCGGATGAACGCACACAACGCGCTTGCTGAAAGCAGCTGTTTGGACGCGCACACAAACAAACACAGGCACTAACACACACACATACATGGCTGTAGACACTTCATTGAGTTCGCTGTGTTTATCTATGCTTTGCCTGGCTGCAGAAACTCTTTTACGCTCTTTGTGCGCTGGCCGATGAACTCTGTCTGCCCACAAACTCGGCTGCTGCGGCGTCGCTGCTATTTTTGGACACAGGATGCTGTGCGTGCGTGCCACGCTTGTTGTTGTTGTTGTGTGTGAGTGTGTTTGTGTTGGAGGCTGCTGCTGCTCGCCAGCCGCTGCTATGAATTGAAAGCAACTTTCTTTTCTTTCAGTTCCAGCATCACCGTCATCCAGTGCAGTACTGACTACTACAAAACTGAGCGCGTGCCAGCGTTTCCTTGTCCCCTCACAAGGGCGTATTGACTTTTGTATAAAAATTATTTTTCATACACACTCACGCATACATATAAGCGACATATGCAATTAAATTTAGCAAAAACAGGATAAAGAAGTAACAAAATACACCAACAACAAGTAAAAAATATGAAATATTATTATAACTGTAAATTAGTGTAGTGAAAATGTGGGCAAAAGTGCAGAAAAAAGTGAAAAATTGCAAGCGTTGTGCCAACTACAAGCCATCAACGCATACACGTACACAAAGTGTAGCATACTTTTAGGTGCATGGTGACTACACACGGTGTAAGTTGAAAGTGTGTGAAGTTTGAGTGAAAGAAAGTGCGAAAAAAGTCAAGTGAAAGCAGAATCAAGTAAATGCAAAATTTTCGAAAATTTTCAATTACCGAATTTTGTTTGCTGTTGTTGTTGCTGTTGTATTGTTGTATGAACTCCACTACACGTACTGCTGCAAATGGACTACATGTTGTGTGGTTGTTGTTGTTGTTGGTTTTTTCCATACTGAGGCCAAGAATATCGATTGGTGGCCTTGCATAAGTCCAGTTTTTAGTGAGTGTGTGCTGGCTGTTAGAAACAGTTGCACACAAACACACTTATATACAGACAAACAGAGGCACAAGCCAGCACAGTAACGGCACGTATAGAGTTTGTATAGAAATTTATTGCTGCTGACTGTTGGAGCATTGCGATACACAAAACACAGAGATATACATACATATACATATATATACATACATATATATATACATATATAAGCTTGTATGTATGTATAGGCGCGTCTACAAATACTTGTCGAGCGTCAGCTTCTCGGGGGGGGGGACTGCAGAAGAAGCATTGATTTAAATGCTGCGTTGTTGAATTTTCATTTTCACCGATTTGCAAATCAGCAGAAAATAGCAGCAGCAGCAGCTAACAAAAAAAAAATAACACAACAACAACAACAAAAATGTAATGTAATGTAAATTTGCAACAACAACAGCAAATAAAGCATATAAAACACAACAGTGCTAAGCTGCAAATTGTGGCAGCAACAAAAGTGAAAAGTGGCAAGCCGTAAATAAGGTAACAACAACAACAACAAGCATTAGTTGCGTATACGCCGCGGAGTAGCGTGGAAAAATGGAGATTGACGAGCGAAGTAAAAACAGCTGAAACAGCATTGAAGGCATTAATTAATTGAGAAAAGAATAATTTCAAGGCTTGGGGTACAGCATTAAGCAGAAAATAAATAAATAGCAAAGTGAGAGAAAAACCTTTCTATATATTGTAAAAATAAAGAAAAAAGTGAAATATGTAAATTGTACGAGAAAAATTTGGCATTGAGTTGAAGCAAGTAACTGAAGGCCGTGAAGAAATGTGACAAGCAAGGTTTCTTTGCATATAAGTATACTGCAAAAATGTTCAAAATATTAAAAAATACTACCAATGCTTGCTACTGCAGTGATAAAGGCTTTCTAGAATATATATATCATTTTTCAGCAAATATTCAGCTGATAAATATATGTATATATGTAGATATATATAAATATATTTTACTGATTTTGGAAATTCGTCGTTTGTGTTTACAGAAGGAGATTAGATGTCTTCTCTTGTTAAAATTATTTCTTGCAACACATTGCATCCTTTGTAATCCAAAAGACATCAGTTGGATAGTGTATTCGAATTGAGTTTATACAATTTTTCTCATTTAAGCTAACTTTTTCCTTATTTAATACAGTTTCAAGTAATATAATGCTACTCAATGAGTTTTAAATTCTTTTTGTTGTACGGTAATGAGGGAAGGTTCAATGTTTAGACATTTCTTTGAATAATGAATGAGATATTTAAGATTACATGAGTATTTTCATTTAAATATTTTTGGATTCAAGACGGTGCTGAAGCGAAGTTACTGTTCTGTTGTTAAGGGGTTAGGTGGGTATCAAAATTTAAAAATATGAAAAAAAATGTATTGCCTTAGTAAGGGGCTATACCAGTGCGTCATTTTCATAAAATGGATTTTTTTATTTATTGCTTATTCGACAGGTTATAGCAATACAGTTTCAAATAATATAATTCTACTCAATGAGATTTTAATCCTTTTTGTTGTACGGTAATGAGTTAAGGTTCAATGTTTAGGCATTTCTTTGAATAATGAATGAGATATTTAAGTTTACATGAGTATTTTCTTATAAATATTTTTGGATTCAAGACGGTGCTGAAGTGAAGTTACTGTTCTGACAAAGTTACTGTTACTACTGGGTTATGTGGGTATCAAATTTTCAAAATTTGAAAAAAAATTGTATTGCCTTATTGAGGGGCTATACCAGTGTGAAATTTCCATAAAATTGATATTTTTATTTTTTACTTATTCGATAGTTTATACTTTCAAAAATACCCTGTGAAAGCGGTAAGATCGTATCTTGAATAGTTTTTGAATGGCTGTGTTCTACATACTGACCGCTCGCAGGTGTAAGTCGCTATAGTCGAAACTTTGAACACGCTTTTATCGCAACGACATGTTTCAAAATTGCTGACAACATAATTCAAGGAGAAATTGTCAGATCGGCTTCAAATTAAAACTGCGTATTTTTTTAATATATTTACTATACAATGACCTACAATCTTTTTAATTGGTTGAAAATTATCAATTTGCCATTAAAAACGACCATTTTTAACCTAAAAAATTTAAATTTTTTTCAAAAACAATACAATAAAACAATACAAAAACAATAAAACAATTTTTAATATTTGATATTTTTCAAAAATCGTGGGTAATTATATACGAAATACCTTCAACTTTAGTCCACTTTTGGAATTTTATTGTTCCAGCCACTCATTCGGCCGGAATCATGTCAGCAGATGGGGAACTTTTTTGGCACTTTCGAAGACAGCACAATACTCTGTTATTTTTTCAATATTTTTGTAAAAAAAAACTTTAAATATAGCTGAAAATGTACCTTATTACGTCCAAAAAACTTCGAAATATTCAATGGAGTACTTTCTTTTAAAAAATTCACGAAAATCGCATAATTTTTTATCGATTACACCGATATAGTCCCTTAATGCGGGAAGGTTCTATTTTATATTTTTCTTTGATTAATGAATGACCATTTTCTGACCATTTTTGTACGACAATTCAAAAAGTCTGACACCTGATTTGCATCGTTTTCATTTTTAAACCAGTGGATCGATCAGGAGAGTTTATTTACTAAAAAGACGCGATAAACAAGAGAGTAAGTGTTTTTGCAACATCGTAAAAAACGCTGCTTGCTTCGTTTCGAATTTTTTATCACACTCTCTGAAAAGCAAATTAAAAAATTTACTTTTTCGAGGTGCATGTGTAATCTTAAAGGTGATTAACTTTTCCGCGATTATTTACTTTCTGAGAATTTACTTTTCGAGAGTATACTGTATTTTCCCCAAAACTATGAAAATGACATGAGTGTTGTCTTATAAGTGTTTTTGGATTCAATATGATCCTGGTGCGAAGTTACTATTTTGACTTGTTAACATCTATTCTATTATAATTGATTATTTTCCAATTTCTGGTAGAACAATTGATTGGAGAAATCCAACTTCCAGGCATAATATGGAGGTTGTCAGTGCATATTTTTACAGCTTTTAAGATAGGTTGACTCCTCCAGAATGCTTGGGAAATTCTACACCATCTAGAACTCTTTGACAAAACATTTCTTAGATTTATTAGAGATCTTTCACCTTCGCAATTTGGATTTTGCCTCTTAGAGGGCTGAATATATAATAGATTGGGCACGTAATGAATTTTATAATTCAGTATATCAATTCTAAATAAATTCAAGAACACAGTTTTATAAAAATTTTGGTTACTAAGGTTTGATCGCTTCGAAATTTGATGTACTTTCTTTTAAATTGTTGCCTGAAGTTGGGTTTATTGGATTGAGAAATGTTGTAAAACTCTGTATCATTTAAAATTTAGTTAGTTCTTAGCTAAAAGAAATATTTATTTATACTTAGCTTGGGGGATATATGTATATATATTTACAAAGAAGCTTTATTGAAATTTTGAATTTTAATTATACATATTTTAATTTTTTATGAGCTAAGTTAGTCTCTAAAACTTCGACGAAGGCTTCATAACTTTATCTCATTGAAAAACCATATACATATAATTGATTTTTGGAAATATTTCAAGATGATTTGCTCTAGCTATTGCAATGTTCAAGGTTCTCCTGAAAGTTCGATGCTATAAGCTTGTCAAAAAGCTCACATTAGTTTGGTGGTTAACAGCATTTTGGGTATAAAGGAGTTATCTTCATATTTTTTTAATGTTTTCTCGGAAGATTACCAATTCGAGTAAAATTTCTTGTTTCAAGAAATCTATTTATTTAGAATACAATTATACAATATGTATCAAGTCTATATTTTTTGGGTGAAATGGTCAAAATAAATCAACAAAGCTTCTAAAACAAGCAACAACAAAAGCAAGGTCAAGGTCATAAGTGCATACAAACAGAAAATAGTCATCAATAAAAATATATACATATGTAAATATATAAAATACGGAAAATAATCAAGAGAGGAATTGCCAGAAAACGCGGTCAAAATTAATTTGTTCGGAGTAATAATAGATTATTGTAATAGTGTTTCAGTACATGTAAATACAAGAATAAGAATAATTCCATGAATGTGACAAAGTTAAAAATAGTGTTGTCAGATGCGGCAGTGAAATATATAACTCCTAGAATAACCTTTGTTGAGCAGTACAACAGCAAAATTTTTAAATAAAAATAGATAACAAATTAATATTTGAAAAAAAGTGAATGTGAAGGCAAATATTGAAAATTGCAACAAAAATTTAAAAAAAAAAATTATAACAACAACAACAAAAGCAGAAATTCACTATTTATAACAACAAACCACTTAAATTTGCCATGAAAATAAATCTGACAGATTTAACAATCAAATAGCGACTAAAGCCTCATAACAATAACAACAAAGCAACAAAAATCACACAAATCGACCATAACAACAACAGCAACAACA
Organism: Zeugodacus tau; assembly: GCA_031772095.1. Taxonomy (NCBI): domain Eukaryota; kingdom Metazoa; phylum Arthropoda; class Insecta; order Diptera; family Tephritidae; genus Zeugodacus; species Zeugodacus tau. The sequence continues at coordinate 66,614,881 of CM062651.1, read as the reverse complement.
ACGATTATTAAAACATACACATGTTTATGCGAATACAACACGCACCAGCGAGCAAACCGACAACAATTGACGACAAAAACAACAACAAAAAACACCAAATTCTATTAAACTAAATGCATATGTAACTGCCAACAATAACAACAACAAGAACAGTAAACACAACCAAGCACACACAATCCAAACACAACGAAAATCTTAGAGAACACACACACCGATACATACTAATACCCCTCTAAACATTAATAGAAAGCAAAAGCAGAAAATAATCAAAAAAGCAACAAGAAAAAAAAGCAAGACACTTGCAACAACAATGCACATTGTATGAAAAGAAATCAAAAGTTGAAAGCAGAAAGTAGAAGCCAAAAAGATTTATGACCAACAAATATTAAATTTGCCAAACCAACCGACTATGCGACACATTTTTGACATTTGCAAATAAGTAATGAACAACAAAAATAACAACAATAACGATAGAAGTAACTTAGCAGCAACTGGCACAGGCGACAGCGACTAGGTCAGACTTGGCAAGGAGCATTTGAACGTGCCAATAGGCCAGCGTGCCGCTTAGCTGTCCTGCCTAGCTGAATACAGGTCGCTTACAGGGGAGGAGGCGCCGTCTGGAGGCAATATTAACTAAATTGCCTAGCGCGCTATGCTTGTGTACACACTCGTCTGCTCACTTGTTGTATGAGGCGACATTTACGGCGCTACATATGGTCCACATAACTCCCGCCGCCACCACCGCCGCCAACGCATGAGCGTCAACTGCAATTACAACACATTATAGAGGCAAACTCACGTCGTCGCAGCCAACGCCACACCAGCTCAGGATTAACAACGACAGGCGCAGGCAGCCAGCCAGGGGAAGCAGTGCGCGGTTTGGGTGTCAAAAAGAATGGCTGTGGCGATGCGACCAAATGGTAAGCATGATATTATTGGGGTGGTTGGATGAGGGATTTTTTTCGAAACTAATTTTTAGCTGATTATGGAAATTAGTTGGTTAAAAAAAAATTGATTGCTGATTTTAGAAAAAATTGGGTTTCGAAAATTCGAATATTAAATTGATTTTCGTAATAATTCTTTCTTCGAAAATTCGTATATCTAGTTGATTTTGAAAAACTTTTTCTTTGAAAATTTCAAAACTCCAGCGTTTATTGAAAAAAAATGTTTTCGAAAATTCGAATTTGAAGTTTATTTAAGAAATATTTGTTTCTTCGAAAATTTTAATATTCAGGCGACTTTATACATATTTTGTTATTCAAAACCTCGAAGATTGGGTTTATTGAAATTCTTGAAGAAACTGCTGGGCTTTACAGAATTCATTTTCAAGATACGAACTTTAAAAAATGGGGTTCGAGAGATATGAGAATTGTGAAAGTTACAGCCATAATTTAATATTTTTAACCATTAAAAATTTTTAAAAATTTTAAAATTTAAACATTTTAAATTTTTTTGAAATCTTTCATAAGTATGTATCTCAAAAATTACCAAAACCGATTGAAACATTACAACAAATTTTTAAAATAAATGGAATGCTGAACTAAACGCTTAATTTTTCCAATATTCAAAGAAATTGATGGAACACAATTAGAAACTACATATGTATCTAAAACTTTTTACTTTCAAAAACACTTAATCTATCATTAAATCCGTTTTTGTAGTTAATATCAACAGAAGATCCTCCTATGTTTCAAAAGCATGATCGATTTGACAAAATTTTTTGAATTTGCAAATATTCGAAATTTCGAACATGAATTCGGTTATGTTCAAAACCTGCAGTAATCTTCCCTTATGCTTCAAAAACATGATTTGACATAATTTTCTGAAATAACGATTGTTCGAAATTTCGAACTCACTTAATCTATCATTGAATCCGTTTTCGTAGTTAATAGCAACAGAAGATCCTTCTATGTTTCAAAAGCATGATCGATTTGAAAAAATTTTTTGAGTATGCGAATGTTCGAAATTTCGAACATTAATTCGGTTATGTTCAAAACCTGTAGTAATCTTCCCTTATGCTTCAAAAACATAATTTGACATTATTTTCTGAAATAACGAATGTTCGAAAATTCGAACTCGAAATACGTTTAATTTTCAGCACTCCTTAGAGCCTCGAATTTTTATAAATTTTAATATTTTTTCAAGAGTCTCAAGCCCTATATGTAATAACGTTCATCACCCTAATGCACAACACGCGCTCCGCATATGCAGAAGCAAATATTTCGCGTGTGCGTTGTCACTTGTCACTTGTAAGTCGGTTCGCAGCAACCAGCAGCCTCATCAACTTTTTCGTTCGCTGCTGCCATACATAATCCTCAACTTTTGCTGCGCCACACCGCCGCTGACTGTCGCCGAAAGCCTCATTTACGAAACTTATGAATTTCTCATTTGCGGAGAATGTTACTTTGGCCGAATTTTTATGTTGGGTGGCAGCATGCCACAAACAGTTAGCTGGTAGGTCAGTTGGTTGTTGGCAGTCATAGTTGTTGTTGCTCTTGGTACAAATGTAATTTTGCTGTACGCCGTACTGTTATATTTTTATTCCACGCAACACAAGAAGAAGTCCTGTTACTTTGGACGCCATTGTATGTGCAAACAAAACAACAAATACAATGGCAAACACTCACACACACATTCATACTTTACACACTTAACTTTCATTATCCTCCTCCGCTGAATACACGCTTACAAAAGGTGTTCTGTTCTGGTTTTTTTCTTTACTCGAGGACTCTTCATAGTTTCGGTGTGTGTTTGTGTTGATTTCTCTTTTCTTTTCATTTCATTGCTGCGTAGGTGTTGCCAAATCAGCAATTGTATTCATTTGAGTTTTTCTCGTTTTTCTTTTATTTTTGTAACGGTATAAGTGCGTGTGCGAGTGTGATATAATATGTAAGCTTTAAGTAGTTAAGTACGTAATTGTATGGCAGCAAGGTGAACAGCAAGTGGCAGAAAGTAAAAGTTAAAGTTGAAAAAAAGAAAAATAAATAAAACCTGAGACCTTCAAACACAATTACGTGTACATTTTCGCATTTATAACTTAAATATGTGGGTTGGACAATTTGAGAAATTACAGCTGAATGGAAGGTGAACAAGCGCTGGCACAATGGAGAAATTAAGTCAGGAAAATAAAAGTAAATAAATAGAAAATATGTAATGCAGGTGGCAGCCAAATAGTAATGCTACACAGATTGTTCTATTTAAACTGTTTAATCTTGTTGTTGTTGTTTACTTTCTTTTAGTACTTTAATTGCTTTATGTTTTTTCGGTCAAGGCAACCACATTTATTTTTTACCTAAAAACGTTGCCTACATGTAGGATTTAGTGAAGTCATACACCTATAATTGATAGCATACCTGTATTATAAGAGATCTACAACAATTAGAGAGATCTTTTTGTTGAACGTTCTATTAATAAAACTCAAGACAGAACCATAATTGAAATGGGTTGGGAAGGAGGCCAGTTTTTTGTCCATAAAAGACAGCAAGAATATAAAATAAAAACGTTGCCTACATTTAGGATTTAGCGTAGTCGTACACTTGTAGTTGATAGCATGGCTCAATCATAGGTATTCAAAGAGAAAATAGAGAGGTATTTGCTTTAACATTTTAATAATGAAGCTCATGAAGTCAATACTCAAATGGATATTCAAATGAGGTCAGTCTTTCGTTCAATCTAAATAGCAATGAAATTATTCGAAAAAAAAACGTTGCCTACATTTAGGCAAATTTGTAGCAAAGTTGCACACCTATAGCAAGTCGTCTGATTAGATGAAGAATCTAAATCGATAGACGAAAGCACTATACCTTGGAAGGTCCAAGATCTTGTTTAATCTTCCGAATTGGCGCCGTCTTGCAAAACGAGGCCGAAGAAAAGAAGCTTCTAAAATAAAATAATTTCAGCAGACTAAAAACCGTTCACTTATTTTTTATAGGAAGTTTGAGGTTATGGTGAAGTAATCTCGAAAATCATGCGATTTGAATAGATAGAAGCTTTCAATGAAACTTCTTTCAGGCAGAGCTGGCATCAAGATATCAGTAGACATACTGCCCCAAAGCTGCAACCTCTTTCAGAGAGGTGTGTATTCACGCCGACAGCAGAGCGGCAAACTGTGCATGGACGATAAGAGTATGTTCCAAGCTGATTCTAACATCTTTAACAGTAGTTTCGACTCTACTTTGCAATCCAACTTCTGTGGGTACCCGGTCACTGCGGAATCGCTGGAAGCTGCAGAGCGGACCAGCTTGTAAGAGACGATATCCTAGTAATATTCATGTAGAAGTGGAAGCGGGTGGGTAGTCCGCGGGGCACATTGACTTCGCGTGAGCTAGTTAAGCACCGAACTCTTCTTGGACCGCATGGACCGGAAACAGTCATTCCAACTGCTGTCTCTTAGGAAGGTTCATCTCGCAGCAATCATTAGTGTGCTTACTGATCTTGATTCAAAAGGTGCACATGCGGTGAAATTAGGGATCAAGCCAGATGATTAAATCAAATTGCCAAAGTTGGTTGGAGAAAGGCGGATAGGAATCGTGCAAGCACGTCAGACTAAGGTTAAAACCTCTCGGCAGGTACACTTTTGGCGAACTCACCGAAGTGACTGTAATCAACTTAAGAACTTTGTAATAGAGTCTAAGCCCTTTGTCGAATCATGAGGGTTTTGGCGATCCCTTTGGAGTTTTTCTGAATTTCACGAAAGGCAGTCGAAGCAGTCTAAGAGATATGCAGTTGTGGAGATCTATCCCTTGACCTAACCTAACCTAACGTAGATATCTTCGGTAGATATTTTCTAAGGCATAGATAATGAGATCGGGGGTTTTAGAACAATGATCTAGCACATAGAAAAATCTTCAAAACTGAAATATAACTAGACATATGTGAACGCAACCTTTAGTAATTCTTATAAAAACCTCTTTATGGGGTATTAAAGCTACCAGAGACCACAGACGTTCAATTTATATCCATTACATTTACAGCGAACTTTGCCCACATCTCCAAAAAGCTGCTCACTTAACAGCAACATTTGCCATTTGCGCGAATTAGTCGCAGTAATATTTCCAATTAACAACCATTTAATCAGTAATAATTAAAATTTAAACGGTCAGCACATGCGGCCAGTCAATACGATTGCGGTGTGCGCCTGCGCATTGCGCGCCGGTCAACAAGTTCGTTGCACTCATTGCCACACAGTGCCGCTGTGCTGCAGACATGTGGTTCCGCACATTAGCTGCAACTAATTTTCTCGTCTTGCTAATTGTTTTCAGCATTTGCCATCATCATATATACACACACACACACATGCAAATATGCAAAGTTTTCTCACGAATTGCCTACCATCGTAACTATATCGCTGTGCCTTGTCTTCTCTTCTACTTGCAGGTTTACATCATGCAGTTTCGTTAGGCACCATAGAGGTGGCGTCTAAGGTAAGTAAGGAAGGTGCAAGCCGCCACATGAAAGCCATTAATTATGTTGCGCTTTTGTTGTTGCAGTCGTCAGCGGCTACTAGCCATTACGATCGCAGTTACGACTCCGAAGATGAGAATATGAGCCGACGCCGTTTGCGACACACCTCCTCCACAGAACTGTATCCGCGCCCATCCGTTTACTCCAAAGGCGATATACGCGAACAGGTGAATGCTCTGCGGCAAGCGTGTTAAATGCTTCGGTGTTTTTACTTTGTTCTTTTCTTCTTATTGGTTTGCTTTATATCTTTCTTCTACTGCTGTCATTTCCTCTACTACTTCTTACTCTTCTCTGTCTCTCTCTTTGTGACGCCGTTACATACATTTGGTCACTTTTATGTTTCTTATTGTTGTATTTTTGTCCTTAAGTACAGTACTGCCTAACTGATCGTCAGCTGCATAGCATCGAGCGGCCACGTCGCGATCGCTTCTTCGGCTGTCTCTCGCGTCGCAGCGGTGTGCAGCAATCGTTTCTAGGAGGTTGTGTGGGCCGACGTGTGCCCTCCGATGAGAATTTAGCCGCTTACGCGCCCTTCTACAAGTATCCGCGGTGAGTTTCTTCAGTGAAATTAAAAAAAATAAATATAATTCTTATTCAATCACACAGCTATCAACGTCCTTTTCCAAATCACGACGACAAATCGCCCGACTCCGATATGGATAGTTCCTATTTTCGTCGCCAACCAGCTTCAATATTGAGCACTGCGAAAACGCAAGACGCCGGTAGTGGCCCTGGCACCGGTTCTATTGGTGTGGGTGTCGGTCCTGCCGGACCCATGGGCGGCATGAGTATGCCGCAGAATCAACGCTACTCCTGGATGGGCACTCAAAGCGGTATTGGAAATGAGAATGTCAACTTTACCAATGATCCAAGGTATCTATCCCTAGATTTGTTTCAAACTTTCGCTTAAATCTGTACTTTAAAACATTGTGGCCGGTCATAAACATGAGGCATGTGCTTCAATCTTGTTTGCGAAGTTTTCAGTAGCTTTGCGATTTTCTTGTTACTTTGGCTGTTATAAACTTGTGTTGTTGTAATGTTTTTTGTTGGTATTCTTTTAAATTTAGCATTGAAATTATAGTATCAATTCTATTTATGTACTTTGGATACATGAAAGCTTTTTTCGTTTATAAAAAGCCCTGGAGTCTAACACTACTATTTTAGAGTCGATCATTTCAAATAGCCGAGACTCGAACGCTCTATTCTGAGCAGCTGACCTTTGTAAAAGAGACAAGGGTCAGCCGTAATAAAAGAATTATTCGCCCTCAAAAGCTTTGTGGCTCAGTTGAAGCAAATATATACCCGTTATTAACATATTTGAGACACTACCAAAGTGAATTAGGGTTTAAATTAGATTTTCATGCATCTTCTTCAAATAGCGAAAGCTTTTGGCTTTGATTTTCATTTAATTTAGTCTTTAAGCTTCATAAACTTTAAAGGAACTGCCTGATGAATGAAATTCATCAAGTTTTCCTTGTAGAATTTAAGGTTCGAGTCGAAAAAATTGAAAGAATACAATTTTATCCTCATCAACCGACTTATAAGAACATGGGTTTTTGAAAAAGCTTCAAAGCTTTATAAAAGCTTGTCTGCAGTCTTTAAAAGTTTACTAAATTTACAAATTTTCTTTTTAATAAAGTTTTATTTAAGAGTAACAACCGTTAGAAAGCTTACATCGTGCTAATGAGCTTTCAAAAAGCTCTGCAAAAGTTCGGAAATCAAATATTTTGAGTGAAACTGATATCAATAACCTGGATTTATTAATTTAGTTTCCAAATATGCTTTTATCACATTCTCTTTCGATCTCTTCATTTGCAAATCAATTCTTACTTAATATCGCTTAAAAAAGTTGTGTATTTTTGGTACCCGTAATACATTTTGACGCTTCTCATGCGCATAGAACAACATCTCCGACGTCATGCATACTCATACCGAAACGTTTTTTAAAGTCTAACTGTCTCTATCTTTACTCGTATAACTCTACAAAAGCTTGTAATACTATCGCGCTCTTTCTCTTTCTCCTTACACAATTTTGTCAATATTCCCAGTAATTATAGTACTCGTATTTTATATATTTACGAACTGCTTGAACGCTGCATGCATATTTCAACAACTACCTAAATACTTTCCGTACAACTGCAGTCAGTCAAAAAGCTCTCATTGAAATGCGCTCAAAAAAAATCCTTAAAAATTCTTCTACATTTTGCGCATGCGCACCAATTCGAAGTGCACAAGCAATATTTATCATAATTATGTAGCAGTTTGAACCATTCAATCACCAACCATTCAATTTGTGCCTTCAAATAAAGCTTGAGCTTAAAGCTCGACTTAAACAAAATGTCAAATGAAAGGCTAAACTAAATACTTGTCTCTATTCCTCTATTTATTATTATCGTTTTTTCGTAAAAAAATAATATTCAAAAACACAACAAAAAATTCTTCAGCGCAAGCCTGACTTGTTGGCTAACACCGACTGATTACCAATATCGGAATATTTATATGACCAACTGTTTTGCACTTTGCGCACAGAATCATTTTCAAAACTTCACACATCCACTCGAAAATGTTTGGTATGTAGATATTAATAAACAAAAACAAAAATTAAAACAAAAACAAAAACCAAAGAAAAACGAATATAAAAATAAACCGAAGCATGACGAATAAACGCCGAACGGATTAAACATTGTTTAGAGCCGACAAAAAATATATGATAAATTAAAACTGAACAGAAAAACAAAGAAAACGTGTGTGCATGCGTCTGTGTGTGTGAGTAATGCTCGATCCATTTTATTGCAGTTCGTACCACTATCCCACCCATGTCGGACTGCCGGCCGGCCAGCAACTACAAATGGGCGGCACAACACCGAGGTAAAAATTAAGCGTTACAGTAAAACAGTTATACAGTTACGCAGAATACACGATTGAGTAGACGAAGGCAAACCGAAAATTCGCACGAAAATTATTTTAATGACGTCACAAAAGCATTGCGCTGAGAGAGAATTGAGTAAAAATGGCTGACAGCCAACAAAAGTATACAAGCAACTGCTATTGTGACGTCAGTCAAACAGCTGTGACTGTCAAATTGAATACACCAATTCGCTATATACCGTTATTGGTTTAGAAATTGTGTGAGCTCAATCGTGCATACTAAAAGCAAACACCTAGCACCATCTGAGCTTGTTAACTATTGCATCCACACGCCAAAAAAAAAAAACAATCACAACTACTCTCCTTTACTCTTTCTCACTCTCTCTTTATCTCTCTCTCTCTCTCGTTTCACACGCACCAAAACTCACTTCATGCTTACTCTCTCATTCGGTTTTTGCGCTCCTTCTGCATTCTCATTTACAGAACTAAGCATGTCAGTTTCGCTCGTTCGCATACACTCACCTCCTTCGACGATGTCAATTTGGGGTTCCGTTCCTCCGGTCGCATGACGACCGCACGCAGTCAAGAACGTCTTATTGGCGGCAAGAAACCGATCATTGCCACCGGCGGCTCTATCTACGAGTCGACGCAACTGCCCGCGCATATGGCGCAACAGCAAACGATTATGCATTCCCAGCAGCAACAGCAACAGCAACAACAGCTGTCACATCAGCAGCAGCAGCAGCAACAGCATTCACAACCGCCGCCAACTAATTATATAACGACGTTGCCACCCGCACTCGCCATGCATCCACAACATGCACAACAAGCCGTCATACATCAGCATGCGCCACATATTCATCCCTCGCATGGACATGGCCATTCACATCAACATCATCACGGGCCACCCATCCATATACATCAGTTCGTACCGGCCGGTTATGGTGCTGGTGTCGCCGATTTGGGTGCTCAAGTCCAAACTGAACAACCGATTTCCTTGTTAACCGGTAGGCCTCTCACGCATATGGATGATCTACCACTCGGTGTCGGTGGTGCTGGAGCGTCGTCGCATGGTGGCATGATGCCGACTGGTTTGGGTGTGTTGACATGTGCAACGCAGGTGTTAGCGCCACCCAGTCCCGAGGTATTGGTGGTGGAGAAGAAATTCCGCAATGCCATGAAGACGCAAGCTACGCAAACTGAGGTGCGGAAAGATGGTTTTCCGCAGGTTTTGGCGCTGAGTCCACGTACCATGCATAAGGTGAGTTATGCGCTGAAGTGAAGGATTGTCAGAGGTTACGGTTATAATGTTGTTTTCTTTACTTGACTACAGGTGAAGGTGGTCTCACAAGGTGCACAGACGAATGGAATGCTGAACGGCAAAAAGCTTGCCAAAAGTTTATCGGAAATGCCAAATGGTAAAGCGTTACCCGGATTGGATGACAGACAAATTAGGTAAGTGCAATAAGATCACTTGATTCTGGTCAGAACTCCAACCAAACTTTTTGCGCAGTTTATGAATTCATAAACTCTTAACTCCAAAGCTCTTCATATATACGTTTTCTTTTTAGAAACTTCATCGACCATAACGCCGTGTATCGTACTCAATCGGAAGAACCGCCAAAATCGCCACTGGAACTCGGTGATCCAAACAATATTAATTACTATGAACCACCGCCACCGCTTGATACGATTTCCTACTACAGTCATCGCTCATCGCAACTGCCCTCGGAGGAGAGTATACCATATTTCCCTAAGGACGCGCTCGCTTTCGATTACGAGAGCAACAGTTTGCCACGCCGCGCTTGCACTTTCCATCGTGAAAGCAGCTTCAGCTCGAACAGTCTGCCACGTCGTGAACCACTGCACGCACATGAGATTTGTAAACACATAACCGAGTGTACGGAATTGTTGGGGGAACCGAATGGTAGTGTTAATGGTGGTGGTTTACTAGACTTTTCTAAGCCGCACTTGTTGCCACCGCCCAGCGAGTACTGTAAAGAAGCCGATGAGCCGCTAACATCCACTTCCACGTTGACAGCAGAGCCCACACACGAACCTGAAGTTGTGGATACGAGTCGACGCAAGTCCATGGTAGCCACACTGCCACCACTGGATGATGATATTACGCCCACACCCTTCAGACGTGATGACCTGCGACGTCAATCAATGCCTATTTATGTGAAGACCGAGAAACTAATTGATGGTTTTGGGCCACGCTCATCGTTCCGCTCGAAAGTCAAACCGAAACCGGTGATAGGCGGTAGTGAAGATATTTCCGGTGATGAGAAAGAGATCTTTATCGACTTCAAACCGAATGTTATGACAAAAGCGACCGCACAATTTCTACAAGCTAAATATCGGTCAACCTATAAGCCACAATTACCACCAGCAGTGGCACAGCTTGAGGAGTGCAAACAACAAAAAGCGGTTGAAGAATGTGAAAACTGTCGCGCACTACAAGCAGCCGAACCGCGCTCCTCCATCAGCGAGGATGACTACGAAGATGAGGTTGAGCAGGAACACGCCACAGATATGGAAGACGAAAAAGCACAGCAAGAAGAAAGCGATCAACATGATCCGCTCTACGAGAATGTGCCAAGTACACCAAAACCGGCAAGCGCGTCCAGCATGGCGGCCGAACGACGCGCCAGCATGCGTAAACGCTCCGTGAGTTTGGACGAGCAAAATGTCTCGCCCGATAAAGGTAACGGCATTTCAGCGCCACCAAGTCCCTGCCGCGAGGAATTACTCTTCGCAAATGCATCCACTTATCCATCCTCCGACTCGCTGGCCAACGATGTGACACGCGATCACTCGGATGGCATTTGGAATGAGTCGCAAGTGACAGTCTTAACTGCCGAACCGCCGAAGGAAGGTGGCGAAGCCACCTACACGAATGCGAATATGTTGTTGACACCAACGACGCGTCGGAAAAATCTGCTGCTACAACATCAACAACGCAGCTCGGTGGATACGGACGCATTGGATTTGGAGGATACACAAGTGGATTTGGTGAGTGCGCCCATAAGTGTTCAGAGTTTAAAAAATATTATTGATTTCAAATTTTCATGATTTTTAGAGTCCCACCTATGGCATTGCGGTAAGCACTCTACCAACCATGTCTAAGTCCACAAAATCCGGCGCGCTTATTACACAACAACCGCAAGTGAGTCGCGAGCCCAAAACGACCACATTAACGGTACCACAGAAAATCACCACACCCTCAATTGCGGTCACACCTAGTTTACCGTTGAGTAAAGAGATCTCACCCAAGAAGTCACCAGGCACGAGTAAACGCATTATACAAGAGTTGCCCGCCGCGCTAACACGCGATGGACGACGCACATCGGACGTGCAGCAGACGCGTGCGCCCACCGATTTGATCATCAATGCCACAGCTACTTTAAACAACAACAGCGGCAGCAACAACAACAACAAGTTCAATAACACCACAGATGTGTCGGAGTGCAGCACGAATACCGATGAATATGCCACTTGTACTGACACGTCGAAGCGCACGCCAGGTATTAAGACACCACCAACAACAACAAGCTCATCATCAACGACACAAGTACCAGGTTTGAAAGCGACGACAAGTGTCAATTGAACAGTCAATCAATAGATTAGTGTGCCTTGCTGCTTTAAAAAAAAAACACACACACATACAGACACACAAAGAAGACACGAACAATCGCCTCACTAGTTTCAAGCCAAGCATCCACTCTATCCATCCCTCATCACCATCCTCCATCATCCATCCATCCACATCGTCAGCATCCGCAGCGTCATCCGTAAAACTAGCTACTTATTCATTATCCATCCATCTTTCAGCGGCTGTCAATCCATCATCGAAAGATTACACAAATAACCAATCCGCACATAATCCTCTGACTTATTTGTATGCACTTAACACACACACACGCTCACATGCACGCAAGCGATTAGACCTCTTAGCTGTGCTCTCCTCATGTGCCATGTGCTCTCTTTCACACATACATACAGACACCCTGTCACATATTACATGTTTGTATTGTTGTAAACGTCCTTAGCTGATTGCGTGTATATGCATTTAAGTACTTTCGTATGGTATTTGTTGTTGTTGCTTGATGAACGCTTCTGTAAATTAAACCACATAAAAACAATATATATGTCTGTAATGCTGCTTAGCTTAGTTGAATGCTCGCTTAGAGTGTAGCAAATCCAAAGTCAATGTATATACTCGATAACTAAAGAGACGCCACTTTTCTTTCTCTTCTTCTTACTTTTTATACCCCAAACAGTGTCGACACAAAGTTCACAGATTGACCGTACGCAAGGTTCATCCTTTGAGAGCGCCTCCTCACTGTATTCGACGCGCGGCGATGTGTTGACCGAGGATATACTGCAGCATGATGAGAAACCCACAAAGACGCATAAGCACGAACGCGAACGCGACCCACAGCAACTAAAGTCACCGGTCCCCACAATCGAGCAAGCGAAACGTTCACCTTCGCACTCGATAAGCAGCACATCGTCGGGTAGTTATAATGTCGCTGGGTTGACATCGCCATCGCCAGCCGCGAAAGATGCGGAGAAGCATTTGGAGACGGCTGACAAAGTAGCGGGGTCAACTACTAAAGCTGCACACGCCAAAAGCGTCGCAACGACAGCCAGTGGTGGCGAGCCATCCAGCGGACGTGAGAAACCACGCATCAAACCCGAATCCATATCGGATGATGAACGTAGCGAGGTACGCTACTCATCGTCCGGTTACTATGAGAGTCCACACGATGATGATCATGTGATCAAGTCACGACGTCATCGGCTCGATGAGGAACGTAAACGTCGTAAGACTACAATGAAACTAGACATCGAAAAGGAGAATTTACGCGCGCTCACTAGTCCGATTAAGAAACCAGCGGCGGCGTTGGCGGGCGCACAAGCCACGCCTATAGCTGCGGCGGTTGCTGCTGCAGCCACGAAGGAGAAAGTAACGGAGAGCAAGTCCACCACTAGTGGGCACGCCATTGAAACTACAAGCCCGAATCGTATTAAACGTTTCCGTCCAAAGATACGTCGTCAATTCAGACGGAGTTCACGCGATGATAGCACACCGAAGCGTCAAAAGAATCTAGTCAATTTGTATGGCATGCCACCGTCGACGGGTAGCGCCGAGAAGCTGTTGGATTATAGCGTAGGTGTTAAGAAGGAGGAGGAACGCGAGGACTTACATGTAACGGAGTGCAAGACGAGTAAGATCTCAACTCCACATACAGCCACAGCGACAGCTGTGGCAGCGAAATCTACAAAATCTTCCTCAGAGGTTTGCCAGCTGAAAGCAAAATCGATAGAGTCACTACGTTCCGTCTCGCCCGGTTCTGATTCGGTGTTCTACAGTGAAGCAGATGGTCCGGTGCAGGAGCCACACAGTCATTGTTTGCACTGTGGCAAGGGTACCGAGGGTCAGACTACAAATATAAGCGCACTGGCTGGTGACTCAGTCGAATCACTGCCTTATATCGGGAATGAACATGAACAGGATATTGTAAAACCACCGTCGGATTTCGCCGACTCACCGGTGACTGCAAAGACGACACAACGTCTCTATAAGAAGATGGATAAACGTTTTCGCTCTGAGGAGCGTTATCATGCGGGCGAACGTGGGCGACATTATAAGACACGTCAAGAGAATATACGCGCAAAGGTGGGTTTTAGCTAATAGGTATACTGAGAGTACCTTACTAAATATGTTTTATTTTGTAGAGCGAGGAACGCAGTCGCGAGAGCGTACACACACGTAGTCCACAGAGCTTACGTCCAGCCGGTTCAAGTCCATGCGTCTTGCCGGATGCAGCGGCTGAGCAGAGTCAGCAGATTATTTATCGTGGTCACTATGATCCAGGGCGTTATTCACGTCTCACCGACGCGGATGTTTGGACGCAGCTGAATCATCAAAGTTTCGGTAAAAGTTTTAAGAGTTTATCAAGTTTTTCGATCTATTTTATGCTAAAATTATTTTCGTTACTCAATCACAGATCGCCATCGTGATCGTCGTCCGTCAACCGAGTCGGAGCGCAGTTTTCACTCAAAGTATCAAGTCATCCTACATCGTTTGGTTCAGCGTCGTTGTACCTTGGAAATGTATCATCGCCAACGGAATAATAGTTTTCGTAAGTCTAATTATGTATGTCATATAAAATAGTGTGTACGATATATTTTAGACCAGACGTAATACAATTTCTTTCACAATTCCGCGCCAAAGTTCTTCGTTCATACATAATTCTAAACCGATTTATAATATTCAAATATTAATATTTTAAAGATGGAGGGAGAATCCTAGCATTAATATCACCCAAACTTATAGTAAAGCTTCACAAAATTAGTAGAACTTAAGACTTTAGACAAGGTATAAACTTCCTTGGAGAGAACCTAACTTAACCAGACTGTTAACTATGAAATCCCAACACTTTTTTAACGAGAAAGAAGCAAAGGCCTTAATAGTGAGTATCAAACCTGGGAAAGTCAATGAACTACCAGTCGCGACGAGAGCCATAAACTTTAGTAAAATTTTTATTAGAAAAATGTTGGTGTATTTCAAAAGTAGTGATGCCATATAAACGTCAGATACATTATGTATATAGATATTGAAAAGGTCGGAGATAGAAGGTTTTTAAAGCTCTTTTATAGAACTTAAATAGGTATCTCCCCCAAAGTATAGTTTTAATGGGAAATAAATACGTTAAAACAATATCACTCACCAGTATCCTTATTATGTTCTGTAAAGAGAAGAAAATAATTGAGATTAGTATTTAAAGTATTAAAGTTGTAAAGTAGATTAAAGATAAAGATAGATATTAATCGGAAAATAACCACGCCCACCTTCCATGCAAAGGTTAGGTTAAAATTATTGCGTTAACTCATTAACGGGAAACGTTATCACTCAGATTTAAAAAAATGGAAAATGGGCTTGGCGTCGCTCGCTTATGGGTCAAAAAACTACTTGACCGATTGCAAATTCGGTACATAAGACTTTCTAGGCACCCTGATGACACGGTTGGAAAATGAGCGAAATCGTATATCTGGTTCCAGTTGACTCATTTCGGTTCCGGTCACCTCATTTCTGGTTTCGAGAACGTCATATCTGGTTATACACACCCGGTTCCGGCAACCAAATATCCGGTTCATCAATATCATTTCCGTTTCCGCCTCATTTCGGGTTACCCCATATCCGTTTCCGGTTACCTCATTCCCGGTTACATCATATTCGTTTCTGGTTACCTCATATGCTGTTCCGGTAACAACATATCCGATCATCCCACCTCATATCCGGTTCCTGTAACATAATTGCCGGTTCTGGTTGCCCCATTTCATGTTCCGGTAACATCATATACGATTACCACCTATCCGGTTCCGAAGTTTTGTTGTTCCACCTTTTGTTTAAACTGCGCTACTGTGTTGAAAGTGGGTTTATAGAGCTTACAGGCAAGTTCTTCCCGAAATCCTCAATAATGTTGAGAGAAACAATATTAGACAATTGTGAATGAGCCACATTTTCTTAAAGTGTGAAATATGCCTCAAATCGTTGATCGCTGATATAATACAAATGTGTATAATATCTTTAATTTATTCGCATTTCGCTTTATAGTTAGTTTCAATATGTCCATATATTAGTTACAATTCCTTTTACCTTCTATAGTATGAATGTTCCCTACTTCTGCACTAAAAAACCATCCCCACACCATGACCGGACCTCTCCCATGCTTGATAGTAACCCGATTGCTATTAGGCAAAATATTTTTGTTAAAAGATTCTCACTTTTGTAGCAAGGTATTTTTGGAAAAATTTGTTAAATTTTATTATTTATTATTAGGTAATTGTATAGTAAATATATATATTCAAGAATACTCCGTTTCAATAAGAAGTCGATCGGTCGAATTCTCGTTGAGTTATGATGTCAGCAATTTTGAAACATGTCGTTTCGAGAAAAATGCGAGCGGTCGCTCTTAGAACGCTGCCATTCAAAAACTATTCAAGATATGACCTTGTATCACTTTTTTGAAAGTATAAACTATCGAATAATAAAAAAAAAGATTTTTTGAAAGTGTCACACTGGTATAGCTCCTTAGTCATAAAACATTACGGCCATTTTATTAAAAAAATCAACTCTGCAATATGTTCTCTCTCAATTTTGTATTTTAATCATAGCTTCGAAATGTGGGCAGTATTATATCAATTTTGATAAATATTTTACTTCGGCTTTTCGAAAACTTTTTCAATATATATATTTACGGATTATAGCAATTATTAAAAAAATATATATAAAAGACAAGAAAGTTTTTGTCTACAGCTTTTCGAAATTTAAAATCTATTTTACAAAAGTGCTTATACAAATCCAGGAAGTCTCTTTCAAAACTACTATTTTCTTAGATATGCATAAACACGACAAATACAAATTGAATAATCAATGCTATCACCGAATTATTATTATCGCTCGCCGATTCTGAAATGGATTAGAGCACGCGCCATAAAAAATTTCGCAACATTGTTGCTATCTGTTTTCGAATATCTAATTTTGGAACGGCGTGCAGACGAAACACTGAGCAAACGCGAGCGCCAACGAGACGAGCGCCACAAAATACAATTTTCGAGCATTTACGAAAAAACGAAATCTTTATAGAAGAAAATTGCGTGACGTGAATTTAGAAATTTTCGAAATGAGTAATATTCGAGCGCAGCGAGCGTGTAGTGGCGTCTAGCAACTTGTTTTGCGTGAACGTGCGTCGCGTACGATACGTAGTAAGCACATTCTTTTTTTGGCAAAACTAAAGTGATTGAATTGTATTTAGATATAAACACATGTAATTGTTATTGTTGTTGTGTCTAATGTCGGCATTGTGTTTTAGGGCTGTACACTTTAATTGTGCGTTTTAAAAATAGTCGATAAGATTAATTAGCGCGCCAACCAAGGCACCGAAGCGAGTGAGTGAGTGAGTGAGTGAGTTACGCATACACAGCGAGTGGTCGTGCGGTCGAGCGGTCAGTGGTTCATTGACAAAGCCGTAAAGTATCGAGGAAGGGCAAAATATTTAGAGAATTGTGCGTTTTTTGTGGTGAAATTTAGTGTGAAATTAATAGAAAAAAAGTGTTAAAAAATGTGTTAAAAAAATAACATAAACAAGTGTCTGAATCACTAAATAATGATATAAAAAGTTAATTGAAATTCTATAAAATTTTAAAATGTCGAAATCATATAACAGAGAAATAATAGCATGCGAGAAAAATGTATGGAAATTCCATGTTCTTGACCTCTAATTCCAATACAAACAAACAAGGAAGTGAAGCGAGAAAATGGTTGGAAATTCCATGTTCTCCATGTTCGGTCACAGTCAACGTTTAAAATATTTTGTGTTCAAAATTTTATTGTAAAAATATATTTAAGTGATTTCAAATCAACGTTCGTTATAAGGCATAATAGTGAAACGATTTTTACCACCTCTTCGTAGCTTTAGCTACATATCTTTCAAATTTTATAAATATACAGTGGCTCACAGCTTATTTCATGCATATGAATTTACAAAATTTGAAATGTTATATCTTGACAACAAAAACACATATCGAAATAATTCAAACTCCTAGTTGTTAATACGAATGTGTAGTTTATAAAAGATACATTATTTTATTATTTTTATTTATTATTCAATTACTTATAAACAAAAAACCAGAAACGTAAACAAATTTCATATCACAGCTTAATTCATGCAGTGTACTTTTAATTAAAAATAAGATAAATAATTTGTTTAAAACTTGCTTATTACTTAGTATGATATCCGTTAGCTTTTAATACAGCTTTTAGTCTAGCTGGCATGGACTCAACTAGTTTTTTTTGTAATTTCTGTCCCAATTTTGTTCCATTCTTCCAAAATAGCACTTTTTAGCTGTTCCTTATTACTGATGCGGTGTTTACGGATGTTATTTTCTAACAAAGACCATAAATTCTCGATCGGGTTCATGTCTGGTACCTGGGCCGGTGGATTGATTAAATGTGGACAATTCCATATTAGCCAGGTCTGTACTATTGACGCTTTGTGTTTACGATCGTTGTCCTGATAATACCGGAAATTTTGACGGATCCCAAGTTTCTCGGCTCTTTGGATAAAATTTTCTTTCAATATATTAAGGTACAATGTTTTATCCATTATACTCTCAATAAACACCAAATTTCCAACGCCGGCTGCAGACATACACGCCCATTCCATAACACTGCCCCCACCATGTTTAACTGTTGGCCTAATGTTACATCTCTAAAGCTCCGTATTGGGTTTCCTCCACACGTAAGCCATTCCATCTGAACCGAAAAGGTTGAATTTCGACTCGTCAGCAAAAATTACAGTATTCCAGAAGTTAAAATCCTTGATTTCCAGCTCCCTTGCAATTGTAACTCGGCTTAGTTGGTTTTTTTGCTAATGAATGGCTTCTTTCGGGCTACTCGACCATTGAAGTCATGCGCACGTAGTACCCGACGCACAGTTTCAGCACAAAATGATTTCCCTAGCTCCTCCTGAATCTCTGTAGTTAACTTTGGAACTGATAATCTCGGGTTTTCTTTAATTTTACGCACAATTAAACGCTCGTAACGTTCATTGAAAATTTTATTTGATGCGTTTCGGCCTTTATTTTGAATGCGACCTTCATGCACGAAACGCTCAATTATATTTTGACTTTAGCACTACTTAAATTTACAATCTCAGCAATTTTTCGCAGTGATTTTCTATTTTTGAAATGGTTTATGACCAATTCTCGCTGCTCAATCGTTGTACGGGGGCCCATTTTACTCAAATTGGTACACTGGTGTACTCGACTCTCAAAAACACATTAAAATTTTGTTCAAACTATTTCTGAATCCCAGCCCTAAGATTTACAAACGCCTAGTACCGCAACCCAAGCAAAGGGATTTCTCCACAACATAGACAAGTGGGTGCATGAAATAAGCTGTGAGCAAAATTTCTGGAAGGTAGCTGGAATTCTTGTTTTTGTAAACGTAAGATTGTTCTTCCAAGAACTTTATTTAGCATACTATATTAGTAAAGCATTGTAGAATATATATCCATCAACTTTTTTTCTTAAGTGTCTTACTTTCCATTTTATGGCAATATAAACTGAAAAATTTATATTGCATGAAATAAGCTGTGAGCCACTGTATATTGCTAATATCAGACTTTAAGTCAAGTCTTCTAACGCGTATTTATATATAGTTTTTATAAGGGTTAAGTAACGATATTTACCGATTTTCCAGTTTTGGAAACAAATCTCTCTCTGTTAAGCGAGCTTTCTCTCTTACTTCTTCATCTTCACCTATTTTTCGATATACGACGCATAGGGAAAGTGCAGACATTAGTGTATCGCTGATCTCTTCCGCAAGATCACTGCATTAAATCTAACATTGAAACCTAATAATATTTGAAATACATTGAACCTAATACATATTATTTTTCGGAACTTTCTCGATTATTATTTTATGCAAAATTGGGATTTTGATTATTTTCCGAATCGGAGTATAATAACTTCCGACCATAAAGCCATACAACGACCATGCATAGTCGCTATTTTCTTTACTCAGAAAAATTTAAAATAATTATATTTGACCTGGTCTACGGAAAGGGGGCTTAGGTGTCAAAAAATCAATTTTCACTTTTTAGTTGATTCGGATGGAAGATGAAATGCTTTTTTTTAACAGAAAACTAGTTTTCACACGTTAGCTCCCTTTTCGTAGACCAGGTCACATATAGATAAGATACATCAAACATAAATCTAACATGTCCGATGTTTTTTCAGAAAAAATCTTGAAATTACGTAATTTTTCAAGGCACTAGAGTGTCTCTTCATTACAGAAATATAGTCCTTTAGGTAACTTCAATCTAGAACATTTAGAGAACTTAGCAATGGTCCGGTTTAGAATGCCAAGAAAAATGGTCAGACGGACTGACAGAGAGAAAACAACACGTTTCTCATCATTGTGATCTTATCGATATACTTCTTATAGAACTATAGAACCAACTACTGGAACAAAAACATTGTATTTTGTGAAACGGACTGCGAGAGTATGAAAATAAGAAATAAATATTGAAATCAAAATAATACAATCTGTTAAAAAAAAATCAGAGAACTTAAAAAGCCCTAGAATTGAACAAATTTATTTATTCCAATTTTGAAGAAAATTTGAACAATTAATCAAACATAATTTGATATAAAAATTAAGATAAAAGATCCGAGATAAATGTATAATTGATAAATAAATAATAGAAAACCGCAAATCTAAAGAAAAAATAAAGAAATTCAAAGTTTCTACGCGAAAAATCCGGATTTATACCAAAAAATCTTCTTTTACAAAAAAAGAAAACAAAAAAGTAATACCAGTCGTAAACATTAGTCCAAAAACCAAATTCTAATAGCATCAAATAAAAATAAATAAAAAAAACAATCTCGACAGAATCCTGGAACAATGATTGGTATGCCAAATGGTTTATTTTTAGTTGTCAACTCCTGTAAAATACAAAATCTACTTCACAGAACTAATAACCTCAAACTCGTCGTCGGATTCTTTGCGACGCAAACTGGAAGATTTGCTGAAATTAATGCTCTTAGTAATGGCGCGTGAATCACATGTGATTTCAAAGATTACCGGGGGAGAAAGGGGTATAGAAGGCTCTAATATATATACAATTATTATTTAAAATAACAACAACAACTTTTTATTAGAACTTTTATGACTCAACACTTTAAATCTACTATTTTTCTCTCTCCTCTCCACAAGGTGTCGACAAAACGATTGTGGTCAAAAGTGTGTCTGGTGAATTTGGTTTTCGCATACATGGCTCTAAACCCGTGGTGGTCGCTGCTATTGAACCTGAAACACCGGCAGAGAGTTCCGGTCTTGAAGTGGGCGACATCATCATATCGGTGAATGGCGTTGAGGTGTTGGACAAACATCATACCGAAGTGGTGAAGATCGCACACGATGGCTGTGAGATACTCGAACTGGAGGTGGCGCGTACCATCGGTGTGCTGATGCACGAACAACAAGAGCCGCCCAGTCAACCGATCTATAGCGGCTACTTGTGGCGACAAAGCGGTCAGGCGAAGGGCGCACCAAACACCAAGAAATGGATGCGTCGTTGGTTCTCGCTGCGACCGGACAACTGTCTGTACTACTACAAAACCGAGGATGTGAGTGCGAGTGCTTTTTTATTGCGGAAATGATTTTTTAAATTTACATATTATTTTCTGCGTTGTAGGACAATCAACCTGTTGGCGCTATGATCATGGCCAAGCATACAGTGGATCACTGCCCACCTGAGGTCGGTAAGCCGTACGCCTTCAAAATTGATTCCGGTGAAGGCATACCGTTGTATGTGGCCGCAGACTCGGAGGAGCTGTCCAGTCGTTGGATTAAGTTGCTCAAGCAAGCGGCCACACAGGGCACACCCTGGTTGGATAATAGGTAGGTTTGCTGATTTTTTTACTCAAAAATTACCAGGAAATTCTAATCGCGTTTCGTTTTTTTACCTTTCTGTCTTTCTTCGTGGCACTTTCTTTTCGACTGCCTGCAGCGCACACAATCTCTACCAACCGCCGTGCAGCATTACACGCCCGGACTGTTTCGGTTACCTGTTGAAATTGGGCTCCCGCTGGTGCGGCTGGTCGAAGCGCTACTGTGTGCTGAAGGATGCTTGTTTGTATTTCTATCAGGATGCTAATAGTAAAACGGCATTTGGTGAGTATTTCGCTTGGCGTTAATGTAAAATATTTGTACTCTTTGTCTGCGTGTATTCTTCCAGTTTTATGTTCATGTAATTTTCTAGTTCTCTTTGTTTTTGCTTTTTGTATTTGGTTGCGCATTAACGCTTACATAAATTCTTGTTTATTTGTTTATTTATTTTTTTATTTGTATTCTAACATGTCTCTTATGTCTTGCTCTCTTTTCTACGGTCCGAAATTAATTTCAACTTCGTTTACTTTTCTTCTTTCTGTAGGTATGGCTTGTCTGCATGGCTATAAGGTATCATCGATGTCGACCAATGCCTCGGGCAAGAAGAATTCCTTTGAGATCATACCACCAGAGACCAAATTGCGACACTATTATTTCTGCACCGAATCGGAAATGGATAAAAAGAGGTGAGTTTGTGTGGTAAAGTCTTGAGAGAAGATTGGGAACTTAATGAAGATTTATAACTGACTTGAGCTGTCATTAATATCACAAGATCTGCTTAAACTTTATACTATGATAGTACGCAGTTGGTATGATCTATCTAATAAAGGTTCAGAATTTCGAGGTTCAGATATTTCAGAGTCTTAGATGGGTTTTGTCTTATAATTATATTTATTTATATAGAAATCTTACTGTTTCTCAAATGTTCTATTAAATTTTTTTTCCAGATGGATTTCGGCTCTTGAATATTCTATTGATCGTTGGATCAAATCCGGGTAACTAAAGTTGAAAACTATAGGGAGCAAACGCAAGCGTAGTTTCAGCTACTACATTGAGTAAAAAATATGGAATAGAAGGTGGAGAAAGATACTGAAAATCGGAAAACGGTGTGTCAGAGTGTCGGATAGAACGACTTGGCTGCCAAAAAAAATATAGAGGATATACAATTTAAAATAAATAATATTGAATAAATGTAATGGAAAAAGTCACTGCAACTGATTACATTTTAAGACAAATTAAGTAGATTAAGAAGTACTTTTAAGAAAACCACAACAAAGGAAAACATGTTATGTAGAATTGAGAGTAGAGAACTCAAGCACTAGAACTGAATTAAAAGAAATTTGAAGGAAAGCAAAAGAGTAAGCAACAATAAAGAAAGCTAAAACAAGTAATCGGAAAGAGCATTAAAAGAGAATGAATTGGGAATGAAAATAGTTATGTAATTAATGGAAATGTAAATTAAAATATATAAATTTTTTTAAATTAAGCTGTAAAAAATTTGAAACTGAATTCATTAAGCATAACTTAATAGAAAACTTAAAAATATTGTAAAAGCTTAAAAAATCTATAATTGTAAATAAAAAAGCCAAAGATTAGTGTAATTGAAAATGTTTTTGACTAAATAATATGTAAATACAGTTTGTATGTAGAAATTTCAGCATTTAGACTACAATTATTTACATAGATGTCAAGCAAAATCGTTAATCACATTGACGATCACTACAATTAGCTTTCGTTGAAATACACCACGGATTCAAGATGAAGAATTATAAAATACAAAATAGTAGTAATTTAAGAAAAAAGTGAAGAATTGTATAAAATAATGCCAAACAATTAGTGTTGGCAATATTGGAAAATAAAAAAATATTATTGAGATTTCAATTTTTTTTTTTAATATATTAAAAGTTTGGTACTTTTAATGTTAAAAAAACAAATTATTTATGCTTTAGAAGAGAGTTTAAATATTTTTTAGGTTTTCAAAACGAAGTTAGAAAAATTTTTGTATTTTTATTATAATATTTAATTTTTTAAATAAATTAAATAAAAAATTGTATAATAAAATTTTGAAATTTTTAATGTTAAAAAATATTATTTTTGCTTTAAAATATAATTCATTTTTTTTAGATAAAAAAAAATAAAAATATTGTTTTTGTAATTAAAAATTAAACATTTTGGAAATTATTAACTTACGATTATTTTAAAGAATTAGTAATATAGCAATTCTTTTTTTTCTCAAATTAACACTTTTTTTAATTTTTCGAAAGGAATGAAAATATATTTTCAAAAAATTCCACAAAATATTTTTTCGTAGTCATTTATATTTTGATTGTCTCTTTTAAAAAACATAGAGGCATAAATTTATTAATAATTAAAAAAAATGTTTATTAAAATATTTTTTCATAGAAATTCTCAAAACAACTGGAATTGCATATAAAAAAAAGTTTTAATAATTTAAAAATGTTTTTTTAGAATTTCTTTGTAAGCCATTAAATTTATGGAAATTTTTGCAATTTTTAGCATTTTAATTAATTAAAAGGTATGAAATAATATATGTATATTAGATACAAAAATATATAAAACATTTTTTTAAAACATTATTTTTTTTTTATTTCTATATTAACGAAAAATTCAATACGTTAAAAAAAAAAAACTTTAAAAAATAAAATTATTTTTTTTTAATAAAAAAATTAGAAAAAATAGTTATTTTTTTATTCAAAATATATTTGAAATTATGGAAATTTTTAGCTTTTTAATTAATTAAAAAATATAAAATAATATATGTATATTAGATAAAAAAATATATAAAACATTTTTTTAATACATTATTTTTTTTTTTTTAATTTCTATATTAAAGCAAAATTCAATACGTTTTGAAAATAAAAATACTTTAAAAAAGTAAAATGATTATTTTTAATAAAAAAATTAGAAGAAATAGTTATTTTTTTATTCAAAATATTTTTTTCACTTGATTATATATTATAAATTATGAAAAGAAGCTTAGACATTTTTCACAAAAAAAAAACATTTTTGGAAGTAATTTTTTTGGCGAGTAATTTTTTTTTTGTTTCAAGTAAATAAAAAAAAATATTTTCGAAAATTTTTGAAAATTAAAAAATCGCAGAATTAAAAATATTAATAGACCTTGTTAAAGTTTTTAGAGCATACTATAATTTTTTTGAATCAAGTTTTTTATAAAATATATTATGAAAATATTACATTTTCACATTGAAAGAGTAACTTTCATTTAAAATATATATTTTTAAACATAACAGTAGAAACAAATTTGAAAAGATTTTTAATAAAATTATTTTTTTAATTATTTAATTAATCAATTAAATAAATAATAATTGTAAAAAATTCTGAAATAAATAAAAAATTGTCATAAAAGTATTTTTTTAATTAGAAAAAAACAGTTCCGTCTAAATATTTGTATATAGGAACGGAATTAGATAATTTTTT
This sequence comes from Zeugodacus tau, assembly GCA_031772095.1. NCBI lineage: Eukaryota > Metazoa > Arthropoda > Insecta > Diptera > Tephritidae > Zeugodacus > Zeugodacus tau. The sequence goes on along the minus strand of CM062651.1, from coordinate 66,589,623 downwards.
AAGTTTTATTGTTTTAATAAAAAAAGTATAAACAAAATTGGCAAAAAAATAGCTTTTAACGCGGCTTATGTAATTTTTTATAAAATATACATATATTTAAATTTTTTTGCATTTACTAGAGAATTTTGTGCAAGAGAGTTGGTCCATGGTTTTACTAGGTTTTCATAATACGAAAGCAATTAGTAACACGTATACACGAACATACACACAAACACACACACACACAAGTACTGATCACCAAGTCTTATGGTAAATATAGTTTTACATAGGAAATACATATTTAAGTGGCAGATATACATAATAAAGATATATATAAATATAAATGATGATATTGAGAACAAGAAACCTAGGCGTACAGACGTTTGATTAAAATTATATAATTGTATTGTGTGTAGTAAAATGAAAAAAATGTGAAATTGAAAAAAAATTAAATGTGAATTGGCTTTTAAAATATATATACATATATATTAGAGTGTGTACTTAATGATAAATATATGTATATAAATGTGTGCGCAAAATGTATTTCGTTTTTTGGAAAATTTGAAAAAAAAAATAATAATTTAATAATTAAACAATTATTTAATTAATAAAAAAAATATTAAAAATAATAAAAATCACACGCATAAATAGGGAATACACAAACAAAACAATGTCGTTACTTTAGATGCTGAAGCAAAGAGTTATAAACTGCAATTATTTATAGCAAAAATTTTGATACGTTACGCAAGCGAAGCGGTTGCGGTGCGCTGTGGTAGAGGTTAGGGTGAAACGATTTGAGGAAGGTGTGTAAAAGGTGTGACAGTGCGGTCAAATCCCGTTGAAAAACATTTGTCGATTTTCTAAATGGTCTTAAGAACACGATAGATCCTCATCTACTTTAAACCTAACCTATAACTTCCTCTGGAACTAGAACACATTTCTGATCGGAAATAGTCGAGAGATACTAACGGGAAGCTTTCGATGAACTGATTATAAAGATCATTAGAACGCTTGTGGAAATTCGCTAAAGAGAAATCTATAGAAACCAATCTGCCCTTGAAAAACTTGAAAGAGTAGGTCATATATCAATGAAACCAACTACTTATAGATCATATTCGTGTCACCGTAAGAGATTCAAATAATATTTAAAGCAAGAGAATTTATAGAAGACTTTCTAGACTTTCTCCATAAGTAATGTGATTTAGTTAAATAAATTTTTCGAACTTCGACCTTATTTCAGGAATATCAAATCAATCTGGTTTTGGTTTGAGCGTGATTCAGTTAATATTATATTAAATTTTAGAGAGAGGTGTTCATACATATATTTCGAGGATCAAGGAGGATTTAAAGTAAAATAATCAGGCCCAAGATTATGAAAGATTCAATAAAGTCTGAGGTATTTTCAAATACAATAATCTAGACCCCAAATCAGAGGTTCCCTTTTCAGTCCCGTCAGGTTTCTGTTCAGTTAAAAGAACCAAAGACCGCGATCTACTTCTGATTGCATCTCATTATTGTATCATTAGAACTTCAGATTCTTTAGTATGATACTGACAATGAAAATCTGTCCTTTGATTTCAAATCTTTCCTCTCATCTTTAAACCTAATGAGTTATAAAAAATAAATTATCACGTGCCATTGTCGAGTCTACTTTGTGTCATCAAATATTTATTATACAACTTGGTTGGCATTTCAGTTGTAACCCATGCAAACGCTGAAGTTTATTTCCAAGAAATGCTTAAGCTTCTCTTATATTTTTCTGTTAAACGATCCAATTCTTTTTTTTTAAGTAATTAAGTGCCCTTTCAACAACTTCTAGTTCTTCTAACCTCAGATGACTTGCATTTCTACTTCTACCTGCGTACCCAGTCGTTTATATTTATTTGGTTATAAAAATTTCATTGGGTAAGAAGCTCAAACATTTCTTATCTGAACATGAAACACATTTAATGTTTGTCTATTTGCCTTCAAATTAGAGATAAATGCCAAGAACAGTGTTTGTTAGGCTGGAATATGGTGTGTAAATTGGAGCTGGAATATATTTTGAAGACAATGGTAATATTATAGAACTTTCTGTGGCGAAAGTGATAGAGAGTCTTGAGACTATTTAGTGGAACTTGAGTAGAAGAAAGTTACTGTTCCATTCTCAAGTATCCTGATTTTAAATTACTGTGTAAAAGCAGAAAATTTTTTGACTGGAGACCACAGAGAGATGTCTTTAAAATACCAAAAATTTACTATTATGGAAATTCATGAAAATTTTTCTCAAATTGTCTTTTTCTTTTGATGTAGACCAAGTTCACCTAGGATGTTCTGTTTTTGATTGATTAGATCATTAACGAAACAAAGGGATCATTAACCTCTGAAAAGATATCATGGTTCTTTTCTTTTGATGTGGACCTAGTTCATCTTGGATGTTCTAATTGATTAGATCATTAACGAACCGAATGTTCCAATCTCTGAAATGTGGAAAAATGGACCATTTTCGAACAACTTTCGAACTTCTTTCGAAAATAACTCATTCGTTTTAGAACTACTTCTCTACAACTTTCAGGTCATTTTTCGGTTTTGGTTGAAATTATATATAATGGAGGCTATCGTCATAACTCAAGGACCTAAAATCTCATTTATTCGATATAAAAAATAAAATTAAATATTTGAACCCTGCCCAGCATAGCTTTCCTTCGAAGTACATTCTTAGTAAAATTATCATTTCCTAACAAATTTTCATCATCTCCTCCAATTCAACAGTAAAAATTTAAAATTTTAACCCACTTTTGCTCTCACTCTGCCCACTGTGCCCACTACTTACAGATCCATGACGCGGATTTTTATTTGATTTTTTTTTAATTTTTTTTTAATTTTTTCAGCGGCTAACGCATGCAACGTTGCATGCGCCGACTGCCACCGCATTTACTACGATTATCAAGTGCACACACCTACTTACAAACATACATACAGTTGCTTTTGTATGTAAGTATGTATGTTAAAGGTAGTTCGAGGAAACTTTATATGCTCGTAAGCGCGTGCATTCAGCTGCCGTGTTGCGCCACCGCTGTCCGCCGTCACTCAGTCAGTCAACGACAAATGTACGCTTGCATTTTTTGATATGTAAATACATGAACACATACATATTTATGTGTGTGTATGTACATGTATATGTATATGTATAAGTATACTATATTAAAATGATATAATATTTTGTTTAGAATATTTTTACAAGTAAATAATATATTGACTTAGTTTTAACACCAGCATTTTTTCAAGCAAACACATGCAAAATGTTAACTATGTAAAAGAAAAAAGCAAAAAATTAAAAAATTAAAAAAAAAACAAAAAAAATCAGTAGATACGTTTACAATAAAAAAAAATATTATTATTATAGTATATTGCTATTATTACACTTTATTGTGAGTAGATAAATTAAAAGTAATTAAAGAAAATGTTTTGATTGAAAATAAAATATGGAAAAAAATAAATGAAATGTGAAATTAGAATTAAATTCGTGTTGGTGAGCTGGTGGTTTGAGAGCAGTTGCATATACAACACTACATACTCCTACATATAAGTGTGTATATGAATATGAGTGCATAAATATTAGGGTGAGTAAAACGTTTTTCAATAGTTTCTGAAATTTTTTAGATTAAATTAAATTTTTTATGTAGCTTTGTGTAGTCTAAAAATTTTAGAAAAATATTTTAAATTTTTTATACTCAAAAATGAAGTTTTTAAACTTAAATGAGTTTATTTATATATTATTTTCATTTCTTTTTTGGAATTCGTAAAAATACAATATTTTGCTAAAATAAATATTCGGAATATTTAGCATATTTAGTCAATGAAAAAATATATTTTTGTGTATAAAAATAAGAAATGTACAAATATAAATTAAATTTTCACCACAAGTTGTTTAAAAAAATCCTAAAAATAGTTTCAATTTGATTTTAGCAAATTTATTGATTAATTTTTTTTACCAATAAATATATGAAATGTTATATCTAAATAATGAAAAAATCTACCAAAATGTTAAACTAAATATTTTTACAATTTTTGTTTTATAAATATGAAATATTTTTTCTATAAAAAATAAATATTTAATTATTTTATTTATTAAATAAAAATTATTAATTATTTCAGTTAAAATATTTTTTTTTGTGTAGTTTAAGAAATATGCTTTAAATTTTAGAAAATGTTTTTAATAAAATTCACATTATATGTAAAAATATTTTTTATTTTTTGGAAATACGTATGAAAATATATTCTAAAAATTAAAATTTTTATTCTAAAAATAAAATTTAGAACGTATTTTTTTTTTATAAATATGAAATATTTTATTTGTAGAAATTTTTATTAAAATACACAAAAAAATAGTTTTTGGAATATTTTTTTGTAGAAAAATGTGTTTTTTTTTTTTGTAAATACGTATGAAAAATATATTCTAAATATTAACATTTTTATTTTAAAAATAAAATTTAAAACGTAAATTAAAAAAAAGGAAATATTTTTTATATCATTTAAAATTAATTCAGTTAAAAATTTTTTTTTGTGCAGTTTACAAAAAATGCTTATTGAAAAATTTTCAAAAATCTTTTTTATAAATTTCACATATTTTATATAAAAATATTTTTTTTTTTAAATGCGTATGAAAAAATATTCTAAAAAATAAATTTCGGAAAATGTATAAATGTATTTAAAAAATTTAAAATGTAATTTTTTTGTGTAGTTTATAAATGAACTAAAAATGCTTATTGAAAAATTTTAGAAAATATTTTTAATAAAATTCACATGTTTTATATAAAAATATTTTTATTTTATTTTTGTTGTATTTTCGCATGGAAAATATAATCTAAAAAATAAATAAATGTACAAATGTATTTAAATAATTTAAAACGTAAATATTTTTTAAAAAATATGAAATATTGAAAAAAATATTTTTCTACAAAAAAAAAATATATTTTTTCTTTTTTTTTCTACAAAAAAAAATATTTTTCTACAATATTTTCTACAAAAAAAAATATTTTTTACAAAAAAAAAAATATTTCTACAAAAAAACATGTTTTTTACAATTATTGAAAAATTAAAAAAAAATATTTAAATAAAATTCACATATTTTATATAAAAATATTTTTTTTTTTTTTGTAAACACGTATGAAAAATATTCTACAAAATAAATTTCGTAAAAATTTATGAATGTATTTAGAAAATATTAAATATTTGTATATGTACCCCATTTTTTGTCTTATTTTATATAAATTATTGTTAGTAGAATAAAAATAAAAATGAAAGATCCACAAACTATATATTTTAATTTTTGTAAGATGTGAGTTTGTGAAATTTCAATTTTCGTATATTTTTTTCAAATATTTTTTTCTAAATATTATACTGCTCGAATTGCATTTTTTTATTGTATAAATTATTATTTTTTTGATAAAAAAATTATTTTTTTAATTTTGGCTATGAGAAACTATATACATATATTTTTTATTTTTATAATTAATTTTTGTGTATTCTTTATAAAATTTATTATTATTCAATTACATAATGATATATTTTAATAAAAAATTTAATATAAATATCTTTTGCTAAGATAAACACGACTCGAATTTAAAATTTTTTTATAAACCCATATTTTTTAAAATTTTGCAATTAATATTAAATATTAAAATATTAAAATAAAAATAGTTGTTGTTATTTTTGTTTCTTTGAATTTATTTGGAATTAATAAAAATAATTTTTTTTTTTAATATTAATTTACTTTAAAAAAATTCTTTTCAGAATTTTATTTTTATTTTTTATATCAAAAATATTTTTAAAATAAATAATACATATTTAAAATTTTTTTTTTAATATTCATTAAAGCTGTTTTCTTATAAAAAAATATTTTTCACAATTTTTTTTTTTATTTTTATAGCAAAAAGATTTTTAATATAAATAATATATATTAAAAATTATTTTTTTTTTATTATCATTATTATCATTAAAGATGTTTTCTTATAAAAATATGTTTAATATAAAAAAATTGCATTAATACAGTATTCATATTGTTATATAACAAATGTATGTATGTTTGTATAAACAACTGTGCTCACACCACCAGCCATTTAACATAATTGTTGTATTTTGTTGTTGTAATTCATCAACTAAATAAAAGCTTTAATTAAATCATAAATTAAATAAATAATTATAATAAATAAATTGTATAAAAAACATAAAAATTAAAGAACTATATAAATCACTGCATGTCTGTATGTATTTATGTATACACGTGCGTGTTAATAGATAACGAACGAATAAATGAAAACAAAAACTGCAAATGAAAAAAAAAATCGAAAAAAAATATAAAATGTGTATCAGACGTACATATGTATGTCTATAGGTTTGCATGTGTCGGTATGTGGGTGTTTGCCTTTCAACAATTCTGGTTAAATGATTACACTTTTCATTTATCATTTTTCAATTTTATGTCTTTGCGTGTTTGCTCGTCTGTATGTATTTGTTACATTTTCTTTTCATTTCGAATGAATGTGTTGTTTGTGTTTTTTTGTTTTCCATCAAATTAGTTGCACTACTGTTCGGCGTCGTCATCGTCATCGCCGACTATTTCTTTTTCGTTTGCTTCGTTTTCTTCCATTTTTCGGTAGTTGATATCCCGCGCGGAAGCGATAAAGAGCGGCTCATAAAGGTGGTAATATGTATATGGTGGCATTAATTCACTCGCATATGTGCATATATATTGCTGTCTGTGTGTGTGTGTTTGCGTCTAGTTGGAGTAAATAAAAGATTTACTGTCTCTTTAAAATGCCACCGATTACTCGACGGATACCTGGATTGTAGCCAACACAACGCAACCCACACACAAACACACACACTCGCTCTTACAAGCAAACACCTACACTCGAACACTGTCGATCCTCGCTGCTGATCGTGCGATTGCAACTCCAGCGCTTTAGTGTGGAATTCAGAAAAGAGCGAATGAAAAAAAGAAAACTCGTAGAATGAAAACGAAGTAAAAAAGAGTTGGCGGCGAGAAAGTGGAAGGAAAGATAATTTCGTTTGCTACTTATTTTTCACGCACACACACATGAGTATGCAGCGGCTCGCAGACAATTTGTATGAAAGTATCTGGTAGATACTCCTATCGGCCGTTCGCCGTTGCTGTCTCACAAGCCGATAGCAAGCGACATTTGAAGGTGCTGCCATTGCACTGCGTTGTGTGTACATATTTTCGATGCAGACGAGACGCGAGACGCTCGAACAAACATTCGAACGCAATTTTAGAGAACTGTCTGTTAACTGGATAGCCAGTCAGTCGGTAAGGCTTATAGATATAGTTGCGCCAGCATATAAGAAACAAATATTTGTTTGTAGGGAATTTGTGTATATTTGAAAGGGATTAGATGTTCTTTTGGAAACAAATACAAAAAAAGGAAAATTTTATTTTTTTTTTGTTAAAAAAAAAGAAAAAAAAAAAAAATAAAAAATTAAAACAATTAAGATAAAATTTAAAAATTAAATTGACAAGAATTCTGAGAAATGAAAATTAATGAAAACTTATTTTAAAAAAAACTAAAGAAAGTTTTTGTACAAAATTAAGCAAACTTGGATTTTAAATAATTTCTTTAAATTATTATGTTTTCACATGGTTGAACGAACTCAAAGTTGAACATACAAAAATAAATAATTTTAATATATTCGTTTTTAATACTTCCTAATTAAGCTAATTTTTTTTGTCATTTTTTTCGCATATTTTCTCACAATAAATATTAAAAAAATAAAAAAAATATATAAATTAATAAAAATTAAAAACAATTATTTTTTTACCTGACAACCCTTAATATAAAAAAAATTGATTTTTTAATACTTTCGAGAGATCTTGAGCTGAGCGTTATAGTTTTTTCGCGAAACAGTTGTTTTTATTATGCCAAAATAATGAATATACGTTTGTGTGACATTAAAAATGTGGAAAAATCTGCTCAAAACCACGCCTACTTCCAACATAACCTCATTTTAAAATTCAACAGCCTTTATCGCTACAAAAAATATTCTTCAACCATGAACACATATACCACAAAGAATATTAGCAAATGTAGCTTAACTAGAAGGTGGCAACTCTGGCTCTCAAAAAGGGGTGAATCTTGCTTTAATCCTGCTCAAACAAATATAGTTCTCAAAACTGAAATCATAACTCAACGAGAAATTGACCGATCGAATTTTTGTTAATTTTTTGATATTTTTCTAAAATCGTAGGTCATTGTATAGAAAATATCATCAACTTTAATACCTTTTTTGATTTTCTTGTTTCAGCTACGCATTCGGCCGGAATCATGTCAGCAGTTGGTGAACTTATTTTGGTATCTCCCAAGACTGCACATAACCCCGTTATTTTTCAACATTTTTGTAAAAAAAAAATGTTAAATATAGCTTAAAATATACCTTATTTGTCCAACAAGCTTCGAAACATTCCATCGAGTACTTTCTTAAAAAAAATCGCCTAATTTTTCATGGGTTAAACCATAAAATCATATATTAAGCCCTCCGAGTGCTGTAAAATGGACCTATGGGCTGCCGACTATTTGTTCACATCGTGTATTAAGCAAGGTATACCGTACTAGGTAACCCATTTACCAATAGAAAAGTCAACTCGTTGCCGAAAATGATACATTCGGTTTAAATTGTCACATAAGAACAACTACTGATTGCATACGCAGTACTTTTAGTTCTAATTTCTTCAGACACTTCCAAATATTTCACACCTAAATACGCAATTCTATAATTCTTAAATCTAACATGTGACCTCGTCTCAACCGCTTCATCACTCGATAATATATGATTTTGAGCGAATGTGTCGCCTGTTCGACTCAGAATCAGTCGCAAATATCCGATTTGCAGCACACCTTCGCCGCCGCCGCCACCACCCGCACCAATGCCAAGCCAAGGTGACACGAGTATAAACTATTACGAACGCAATAATCATCAAACTGAGATATAAATAGTAAATATCTGCCCAGCAAAACGGCAACAAATGAAACAACAACAAAGCACGTTAATGATAATAGCTACAAAATATGTAGTAATAAGGGGAATACGAAAAAAAAGCAGCACAACAACAGTAAACGGTAAGTAATAACAGCGCGCACATTGAGTGACAAACGAACAGTAAGTAGCAGAGGGCGCAGCAGCAGCGGAGGCGGCAATTGGCAATGCGCGAAAACGGCAGCCGCGGTAGGCAAAACAAAAACAACAGCAACAAAAAGGAAACAAGCGACAGTAACCACAATCGCTTACAACAACCACATAGCAACAACGACAACAACAACAATAGTGACAAAAGATAATAACAGACGAAGAAAATGGCAAAAACAAAAGCAAAGCGGAACAATAAAAATACTAGCAATAACAAAAATAATATGCATATAGCAACAACTACAACAACAAAGAGTTGCCGCACAGCAGCCAGCAGTTGGCAGTTGGCAGTCAGCAGCAATAGCCATAAAATGGTAGCTGTATCAAGTTTTATGTACTGGAGGGTAATCCATGCAGTTCCACCAGCAGCGCCCTCCTCAACACCGACTTCCGCACGGTGCACCAGTCGCACTAGCCATCACCAGCCAACGTCACTCCACCATAGTAATGGCGCGCTGGTTCTCCACTTCTTCGACGAACGCATGGTGGTCGTAGAAAAAACAAACAAAGCGCACCACAGTGGGACGGAAGCGGAAAGTTTGGAAGTTGACTTTGATCTCGAGATGAATTCTGATATCGAATGCTGAAGAAATGGTGGGTTTTTATGATTTCCCCACAGGTATGTAGTCTTCTTTCTGGAAGATCCAGAAGGGATATATTCTTGAAAAATTCAGTGAGTACAGCAGGTCCACAATTACCTCTTCCAAAGGGTCCGGAACTTTGTAAACTTCAGAAATGATAGATTTTTGGGTTATTGGATCCCATTCCGATAGGAGATGGAGAGTTCGAAATCCCAAGATATATTTTTTTAAGCGAAAGGCTTCGAGAAAACCTTATAATATATAGTAATCCCTTACAAAAACCATTAAATTTACTAACAGAGAGGATTCAAAGATCCCATAAACATGGTAACCAATAGTTAAGAAGCTCAATATTTATATTTCGATTACTTATAGTTTTTTCGACAATTGCAGACGAGCTTTTTTATAGTTTTGCCTATCCCGAACTTTTCTGGTTGAAAAGGGCGCCAAATTCATTGCTCTTTAACCACATAATGGTTGATATTAAAGATAAACTCCGAATGGAAGTCGAGAGGCCCTAGAGAAGGTAGATAAGCTGGAGATTATGAAAGGGACTAGTTTAAGAATACACATTCCCAAGAAAGAAAGCAATAGATCATGTGTCAAAAGTAGGTACAATACATTTTTTATAGTTGGTCTCAAAACCGTAAGAATATATAGAAAGTGACCTCTATGAAACATCTCCCAGCCTGACTGAGTAGAAGAGTTTCAGTTAGATGATATAAACTCCAGAGGTATATCTATGAATGAAGAATATGTTAGCTGTTTGGTGTCGTCTTAAATATAATGGATTGTAAATTTAAAAGAAAATCTTACAGATACGAAATATCTCATCAAATCTGGACAGAGTCAATGAGCCACAGAGCCACTGAACTTATGGAATGGGACTGCTGTTACAACGTATATAACACTAATGTTGAAAAACTCGGAGATCCAACTCCAGTACCCTCAACCTATCTTCCAATTCCACACTTTCGTTATAAGAAATATCTTCAAATCTCTTCAGTACCCACTGTACGGCAGTGCCCAGAGGTAATATCTCAAAAGTTGTTTCCAGTTGCTGTTACTTTGTATCGTTTTACTTGTTTATGATCTTTTTTCGTATTTTGCTTTCTGTCTTCGTCACATTGCAGCAGCGTACAGGTTTTGTTTTTCTGGTTTCTTTTTTCGGCGTTTTGGTGAATATATGAGCGAGCGTGTGTCTGACTTTTTTTTTCATTTTCTATGCTCACAATACGTTATACGAAATTCTTCAGGTTTTCAAAGCCGTTTCCACGCTGCTAACGTTCCGTCTATGCGGTCAGACGGCGACGAATGAACGCCATGACGAAGTGACGAAACGACAAATGGCTAAGCCGACGAACGAGCAGACATAAAAATAGCGATGGTTAATGTTTAAAGTAAGTCTAATGGACACAACGACAAAACGACGAAAAAACGAACCGACGACGAACGGAAACACACACAAACGAACCCGCAAACTAAAGAAAACTCGTTTCTCTCTTTGGTTGGCTAATTTGAGTTCAACAGTTTACTCAGAGCGCGCCCGTCGAACAGGTAAGTAACAGGTAAATTACCGATTGGAACCGTGGCGCTCAACGACGAAGCAAATCGGTGCGCGACGAACACAACGCAGCGCCTCACCGACAAGCGCTCCTCGCATGAAAGTTAATGAAAACAAACAAAACAGCATGGAAAACCAGTAGATAATAACAACAGCAATAGCAACAACAAGAGAATGGTAGTCGCTTGTACTCATTACTCTCGCGGTAGTACGTGTAGTGGCAGTCGGTGGCAGTGGCAACAGCGGCACCGCCAGTAGTCAAGTCAACCCAGTCAATCGGTGGCTCAGTGGCTCGTTGGCTCTTTTGTATAATGCTGCAACTGGTTTTTGGCTAACTTGGTGGCTGACGGTTGTACGGCACGTCTGCTTGGGAGCGTGAGCGTGAGCGTGAGCGCGAGTACTACGCCGCTCTCGACTAAAGAGTGTAGCGAACGCATAGGTGAGGATCACAGGTGTTGGTGAGCGCCGAGTTGTGTGGAGTTCACTTTGAGTTGGTAAAGCGTAATGGGGCTCTTGTTCTCTCTTGCGCTCTTTCTCTCTCTCAGCTCACCTCAAATTGGCATTTGCAGCAAAAGGTTTTTAGGCTCGTTGCCCCCAACGGTGCCACGCTCGGATTAGTCTTGAGTAGTTGATCGTCGTAAACGCACCTGTAGAAAGTCGTAACGGTCGTAACGTCACGTTGAGCAACCATACGGACGGTTTGGGTTTTGCTCCGTTTTTATTGTTGTTTTTGTTTTTTTGAATGTGCTACGCTCTTTTTTCTTACAATACGTACGTTTGAATATCGGTTTGTTCAAACACAGACGCGTTCACCAATACATTAAAAGTGACTACAAAAAATATATACTGTGTATGTGTAAGAAATTGATAAATAATATAAGATAAAAAATATATAAGTATAAGAAGATTAAAGTGCGCAGTAGCAGTGGTGGCAGAGCATTCGACGTTCGTCGGAAGCGTTAGTGGTGAGAAAAGGCACAAGGCTCGAAACCCAGGGCAAGGTTGCCTCAGCCAGCGGTCGGGCGGGTGGTCGGTCGTACGTAAGGTGGCTGTCTTGTCAGCGCTGAGAGGATTGATTGGCGCGACTTAAAGGGATCGTGGTGGGATTTGTTATAAAGCAAGTCGTGGATGTTGTTGTAATTTCTATCTCCGCGTGTCTTATTTGAACTTACAGCGCAGTGCGCTTCGAGCTAAGTGAGCGCGCGAGAGTTTACTCTTTACTGCTTCGTTTACTGCATCTCGCGCTCTACGAAGCGTTGAGCTTGGTGTGCCGTAGATTTTCCATTCACCACAACTCGTTTACTAGCATCACAGTGTCGGATGCTCTGGCGTTTGGGGAAAAGGTGATATCTACAGATATGCACACATACAGTTAGAAATCTGATCTCTTTTATGTATGAGTCTGTGTTCGATGGAGCTTAGAAGGCATATCTTTATGAGTGTCAGTGCGCTATCTATCTTGCTAGCTCGACATGTTTGTATGTGTATGCTTCCTCTTCTCCGCTATATGTATGTCTGTTCCAAGCGATCACAGCGCGATTTCGACAATTTTCTAGCAACGCTCAGCATTTAACGTCAACAGCGTCGTCGTCTTTGTCGTCGTCGTCGTCTTGGCCCATAGTCAACATAGCCAGCATAGTCAAGTCAAGTCGGTCGTGTGGGTAGAGATTGGGACTACTTGAGGAGCGATTTGGTAGCTGCACTGGCTTCAGCTCCTATTTCAAAACAGAATGTAGGAAAAACACATTTCAACTGCTGTTTGGGCCAACAACACCACCACCAAGCGAGTTTGGAGTTGGTTGGCTTACAACGTTACTTGCTTGGTGTTGTTGTTGTTTTTCGATTTTATTTCAGTTTTTTTACTTGATTATTTTATGGTGCTGTTAACAGAGGGAGTATGTATGTTTGAGTGTATTCATAGCTAAGCATGTTTGGTAGATGTATTGACTAGGCAACAGGGCGTCACACTGGGCCATGATAGACGACCGCGTAGAGCGATAGAGGTTTATGGGCGTTCATATATACATATGTATATACGGTTGTAGTCTTGAAAGGGGTAAGATAATGGCTTGTAGGTAGAAAATTAATGCAAATGCACGTGTGTGTGCTTAGGTGAAGTCTACATATGTATGTGTGTAGAGTAGCTGATGCAACTGCTGAAGTTTATTATGTAGCGATATACAAACATACTTACATATATACAAGTGTGTTAGATTATTGTTAGTTTGAAAGTGGTGAAAAGGGTTGTGGCCGCGTGAGGGAGTTGGAAAATTCCTTAGCAACGAAATAAAAATGTGTAAAAAGAAAGCAGAAATGCCGAAATGTGAGAAAAGTAAATCTATTGAAAATCTTATTTAAGAAAAAATGTGAGTGAATTGAACAAAATTGATTTGAGAAATTGAAAATAAAGGAAAATGTGAATATATGCAATTAAACAATATTTATAAAAAATATCAAAAAAGTGAAAATGATAAAAACACTAATATATAGAGTTTAATGAAGACCTTAATATATTTCAAGGCAAAAACAAAAGTCATCATAACAAAAAAAAACAAATAGATAAAATAAAATAAAATAAAATAAAATAAAATAAAAATAAAATAAAAATAAAATAAAATAAAATAAAATAAAAAAAATAAAGTAAAATAAAATAAAATAAAATAAAATAAATTAAAATAAAAATAAAATAAAATAAAATAAAAATAAAATAAAATAAAATAATAATAATAATAAAATAAAATAAAATAAAATAAAATAAAATAAAATAAAAATAAAATAAAATAAAATAATAATAAAATAAAATAAAATTAAAAAATTAAAATAGAATAAAGTAAAATAATAATAATAATAAAATAAAATAAAATAAAAATAAAATAATAAGAATAATAAAATAAAATAAAATAAAATAAAAAAATTAAAATAAAATAAAGTAAAATAAAATAAAATAAAATAAAATAAAATAAAATAAAATAAAATAAAAATAAAATAAAGTAAAATAAAATAAAAAAAAATAAAATAAAATAAAATAAAATAAAATAAAATAAAATAAAATAAAATAAAATAAAATAAAATAAGATAAAATAAAATAAAATAAAATAAAATAAAATAAAATAAAACAAAATAAAATAAAATAAAATAAAAAATAAATTAAATTAAATAAACAATAAAAAACTTTACCTCCCAATTAGTTTTTTATATTTTTTCTTAATAAATTATTTCAGTAATAAATACAAAAAAACTATAACTGAAAACAGAAATTCTAAACTTTTCAAATTCTGTACTTTTCTAAAGTTTAATTATGTTTTTAATCAATTTAATAAAAAAAATATTTGTATACAAATTGAAATTTGTTTTTACAAAATCTGTAAAATTTATAGAGTCCAAAAAAAGTATTAAATAAATGTATAAAAATTTTACTAAAAATAAACTTTTAATATTTTTTTAAATATTTGCTTTATAAAGGTTATAAATTCTTATTACAATAAATCTATATACAAGGCTTCTACTTCTCTAAAATCATATTATCTATATCAGTTTTTTTTATAATAAACAAAAAAATTAAAACAGTTATACTTTCGTTCAACTTCTTTTTTCAATTTTAGAAGAATCAGATTAGGTGGAAAATATCTTAGAAGTTCTATAATAATACTAATTATTGATTTTATTACATTTAACTCAGCGAAAAAAATAATAAAATAAAATAATATAAAAAAACAAATAATATATAAAACAATAGACATATGAAATAAAAATTAAATAAAAAAAAACAAAAATTTTTTTACATAAAATTTTTTGAAAAAATGGGAAAAAATAAAAAAATATTAAAAAAAACATGTGTCAAATAAATAAAAATATTATGGTTATTCAAAAGTAAAATTTCACTTTAAAAACTATAAAAAAAACATCTCAAAAAGTGCAGTGAAATTAAAAAATAACTTCAAATACAAATGAAAAGGCAGCAACAACACAAACTCCAACAAAATGAGACACCAGAAAAAAGAAAAAATATTTCAACACACATGCACAAGCACACAACTAACTCACACGACTGCATGCAGCTAAGCAAGTGTGTGTGTATGTGTGTAAGCCTGTGTTCGTGTATTTGCTAGTGTGTGTGAACAGGTTTTTATTTAAACTACACGTTCGAAAATGAAGTATTGTCTTCGTTGAGTAGAGTTGTGGCCGAAAAGAACGACATCAACGACGGCTGTGGAAAGGTGAAGAAAGGCGCAAGCAAAGAGTGAAGCACAAACACACACACACACACAACGAAACAAACAAACATATGAAGTAAAATTGATAAAACAAAAATGAAAAAAAATAAGAAAAAAACCGAAAAACAAAAACAACTGTGCCTTTTGGTTTCGTGGAAGTCTACATGCATTTGTATGTGTGTATATGAAGGGTATGTGTGTGTTGGAGTGCGCTGGTTACTGTTGGCCATAATTTTCTTCCTCGATCGCCGTTGCAGCTGGACTCGCAGTTAATTTTCGAGTTATTCTCTGTTTTTTTTTTGTCTGTGTTTTCGGTGTTTGTGAAGTCAAAAGTGAAGGCTGCAACGATTTGTGTGTGATTTCGTTAATTTTATGTTATAATTTTTTTAATGATTTTGGTGTGTTTGCACTGATTGCTGGCGCTGTGTGGCATTTAAATTGATTTATGCATAATTCGAAAACAATTTTGTACTAAAACATTTAAAATTGTGTGAGTTATTAAAAAAATTAAAGCAATGTGAAGCAGTGGCATTTGCAAAAGGAATTTTAATTTTGTACTGAAAAGCAGTGAAAAATACTAATAAAATGTGAATTTATATAGAAAACTGTGCAGTACTTCTAAAGTATGAAAAATTATAAATAAAAAAATTAAAAAACTTTAAAACAAAACAAAAAATAATAATTCAAATTAAAAAATTTAAAAACAAAATAAAATAATAAATAAAAATATATAAACTAAGTATAAAAAAATAAATAAAATAAAAAATTAATAGAAAATAAAATAAGTTGTTAAAAATGAATAAAATAAAATACAAAAAATTTAGCGATATTAATAATATTTTTTCACTAAAAATCATTCAAAACCGCCAAAAAGAAAAAAAATAAATTTTTAAGTAAAAAAAAAAAAAAGTTTTAAACAAAATCAAAATAATTTTTGTAAAAAATATAAAAACATTAAAAAATAAAAAATACCTAACCTACAAAAAGAAAATGTTCAATAATCCCGGTGTTACGAAAATAGTATAAATATATAATTGATTTAGGTTAACTATAAGCCACATAAAACCAATTCTACCACAGCTTATAATGAGACTAACACTTAATCCTTCACTCCCCAATCAATCTTCAACCCATAATTCTCACCTAGCTTATGATTAATATTTGTTTATCTTTTATTTCGAAACATGTTTTATAAACTACAATTTTATTTATTAAATTGTCTGTTCTTATCAATTTCTGACGACACTATAGGCTTAATGGACTTTTTATAGACTTTTTTACAAGCAAAAACTGTATTTAAACTCATTATTGACATACGAGGTACTATTTTTAAAAATTTTTCTCCAGTTAATATTAATATTTAGAAGGTAATGATTTAACGCTTTCAATCATATTTTTTTATCAGGAATGGCTCCGAGCTCGCTGACATTGGTGATGTCGTGACAGTATTCCTTTATCTGTCTGTAATGGTTTCGAGTTTAGTCTTTTCGAACAAAGCTTTCTACATACTTTTAAGAGAATAGCATTAATAATTGATATTTATAATATTTCAGAAAGATCTCAAATATTGCTCGATATATATTTTTTTTAGAAAGAGTGAATGGATTAGTCTAAATCTGGGAACAGGTTTAAAAAATTATATAATATATATTTTAACTCGATGTATTGAGCTAAATATATCTTTTTTTACGAAATTGCTGGCCACTTTTCAGAAAAATATGCTGCCCTAGGGAGCAATCTATCCTAACCAAATTCATTATAAATTATTTGTTGCTTGTAGACACGTACTTTTCCTTAATTTTAAGAAGACGCTCTGCTGATTTTACTGGCTTATAAATTTTGTAGTGTATGTTGAAGATCAATGCACTGAGTTTTCATTCACATTCATGATAAATATTATTTAGTTCTCAAATTTTATGTCATTTATGTATTTATGGTATGATTTGAATATTCTAGTCTTTGGTTTTTGGTACGAGTATTCTTGAAAATATGAAATTTTTTCTGTTTTGAGATTCCTCGTGAGTATTTTTTAACGAACTTGTAATGAAATAGCTACGACAACATTGGTTTTTAGTTAAAGTAAGAATCGGTTATGGTTCCCATCGTTGTGAATTTTACCATTACATCTTGTGCATATCCTGAATCTGACAATAAATTTCGAATTATGCGCTATATATTTAATCACATTTATATCTGTAATGCGCTTTAGAAATACATTTTTTTGTGCTCAACGTCGAAGTGCAACGAATTCGAAAGGGTGGCCATATTGGAAATTAAATCATAAAATAAAAAATAAAAAAACAATTAACAAAACAAAAGATTAATACACTCCGTTGACCCAAACAAAACGGCATTTACATACAAATTGAGTAATAAATTACAATAAACCATTCAAATCCAATGTAATTTATGCACTGCCGTTAGCGAACTCGCTACTTTTCATATTAAATACAATAATATATTAATGCATGCGCTTTTTTGTAATTTATTTATTTTTCTTTTTTTTTGCAAAAAATAAAAACAAACAGCGAGCGCATACTCGTAAGGCATTAAGGCAAATAAAATGAAAAACCAATTGAGTTTTTTGCATAAAATTTACAATTCAAGCGAAAACCATCGCCACAGACACTAATTAGCTGGCGCAAAACAGCAGAGCGGACGCATTTAGTAGCTAGCGACTAACTGTTGACGCTGCACGCAAACCTCAGAAACAAAAAATCAGCGAAACCGCGCGTTGCGCTCTGATGCGGTGCGGTGCGGCGCAACAACAATGCGCATGGTTGATATACAATGTATTTATACAAAACTTATACATGCATAGAGCATTCGCGCTGCACGGGAGCCGTTTTTTTACTTCTCGCTTAATTACTTTAAAGTGCTACCAACTTAAATTCAAATTCCAAAGTGTGGCTAATTAATTTCACCTCAGCGCCGCACGTCTCTCGTCGCTACGCTACCAGTTTTCCAGACAACAACGACGATGAAACGAGAAACAAGTTATGCGATGACGATGAGTTGTTCGTATTGTTGCTGCTGTTGTTGTTGTTGTTATAGCCATAGCTGGCTGCTGTTACTCAGCTACTCAGTGCTTCTGTTGCTGTCGACCCAAGACGAAGACAAGCAACACCGCGGCCAACAAACAGAAATGGTAAAAAACTCAACAAAAACAACAACAATGAAGGAAATACAGCGAGTATAAGAAAAAATGAAAGATTAACCATGCGCCTTACAAAATGTGCAGAGCGCGCCAGTGTATGTATGGCTGCGCGCGCTCGCCGCTTTACGTTTATATGTACACTTGTGTTTGTGCGCGCACTTGTATACGCGCGCGCTTGGTTGTATGTGTGTACAAAATGTGGTCATGGTAGCAAGCGCCGAGTCACAGCGCGCACCTTCACCATAGCACTTAGTGAGCGCTTCAACGGCTCTACAACGTTTTACCCCAGCGCTGTTTGTTGCCGCATTTGTTTGTTGGCCAGCGCGCGGCTTGAATGCGCCGCTACTACAAACACCATCACTACCACTACAACAATAACTACTACTACCAAAGCAACAATTGCAGCAGCTGCCACTGTCATTGCCACCGAACACAGTGTGGTGCCACGGTGCGGCGCAACCACAAGTGAAGCGTCAGCGCGGTGTCAGCAAAGGCGTCCACGAGCCGCGCCGCAATATAGCGCTCCGCTTTAACCCATTCGTTGCGCTTGCCGTACAATTGCACTATCAAGCAAGGGAAACGACCAGGCCAGCCAGCCAAGCGCACTCTGCGGTTTAATATATTCACATTCATGGCAAGCGCGCCTCATGCATATATGCAGACTGTGGTTGTTGGTCAGTGTTGTCTTGACTTAGCGTGGCATCTGCAGCACTTTTGAAAATATTTTCCTGTTTCTGCTTTGCTGCGCCGCGCTTAAGTTCAGTTGTGCTTTTTTTGTTGTCTTGCTTCACTTGCCGCATGGCTGTTCTTTACTCTATGCTAGCACTGACGTCTTTGGCAGCATCTGCATTTGTCCGGCGCTCGGCAGCACAGGCACGTCTTTGCATCTTCATTCGTGTTGTCCTCATAATCTTCAGTGTCAGCCGCGTCATTATAGTATTTTCTTGCATTTCCTTTCACATAGATTAGTGGTTATCGATGCACCGTTCTTTTGTTGATCTGCCTCAATATGCCGCTATTGATCTTCGTTTGCAGAGTTGGCGCATTTTAAGCCCCCCACCCCATTTTCCGTTGGACAAATGCATCAAAGCTTGATGATTTCAATAGCGATCGTTCAGCATGAAGAACCACAGGAATGGAGTACAGGTTATTTCATTATTTCAGGCGATGCGATCTTTGCTTCGAAGTCAAAGTCTTTCTAAAGGTACCATTTTTATATGAGAGATCTCTTCCGGGATTAAAGAACTCCAAAGATAAAAAATTGAAACCGAGCAAGACTGACTCGTCTTTGATTATTCGAATTGCCTTTAAACTGTTCGAATTGCCTGTAAACTGTTCCTTTCAAATCCAACTAAACTTAGACAGATCTTTACCAAACCTGTTAAGTAGGAGATCCATCGAGATCTTATTATATGTAGCTTGGCTATGGTCAGCTTTCTAAAATCTTGATAGAGATCACCGCCCTAGTTACTTCATTCCATTAAACCAGAACCTAAATTACTGAAAAGTTCGTCTAGAAGAATCAGCATGAGGGCTTTCATGTAGACTAGTTAAATAAAATCGGAACTTGTGGACCCGGTAAAACAAAATTTTCCATCGCTCTACTTAAGAATCAAGGATCGGGCTTTCGAACTATCTATAACAAGTCGCTATCCGTCTCCGATCTATATTTGAGCCAAGTTCAACCTTTCATTCCATTTCCACCTGCGCCACGAGCACAAAAGCCTACTGCGTACGCTACACTTTCCTATTAACTTACAAACTGCATTACAAACGAATTGAACTGGAACATCTTACACTCAACCATTAAACGTCCAAGCATTCCTGCATTGCCACTGGTGGGCCACCAGCACTTGGCGCATAGAGACTGTCGCGCTTCGCTAGCGATCGCCACGAAACGACGTACGCTCAACTCAACTAGCGTTCTTCGCTTATGTTTTATCAACGAGAAAAAAACTCAATCCGGTTTTCAGCGAACCTCACCGCGCGATCTCAACTCCACCTTACTATTGCTCGCTGCCATACTACGAGTTAATCGTTTAGAACGTGGTCGGGGAAACGAGCAATTGCCGCGAGCTTCTGTATCTGAGGTTGCTGCCGTGCTGGCTAACCTGACTGACTCGGTTGGTTGGTTGACTGCTTGGTGTGGGGCGCGGTGCGGACCACACTTCGTTTTGTTTTTACTTTTTTTACCTCGGCGTTTCTTTTTTGTTGGTCTCCGTCTTTTTTCTTTATTTTTTTGTCTCGATGTTTTTTTCCTACTTTTTTGTTAGCATTGCCGCAAGCCACAGCGGCTTGACTGAATGCTGTAGCGCCGACCGTCGATCGACGTTCGACGATCGCGCCGAGTGACTGGCTTGCGTGCCGACTGTTGGACAAACCGGCTGATTGTCTTGCTAGCTCACTGTTTGCTTGTTCTCCAGAGCGTTTGCTTGCTTAGCCATTTGCCGCCTGTCCGTCCGTCCGTCCGTCCGACTTCTACGCGGCTATTAGCTGTAGCTCGGTGTAGTTGTTGGTAGCTTCGGTGGCTGTTCGCTTGTTTGTGTTGTGTTGTTGTGTTTGACTGAAGACAGTCTTTGAATTTTGTTTGTCTCCCGCATCCATTGTGTGTGCGCTTGCCACCATGATGGACGGACATTTACCCGATTTGTTGTTTGTACGTATGTACGTAACGTTGTGCTTAACGTGATTTTTAATTAAAAATCTTTAGACTTCAAGTAGGAAAAAGTGTACCTGCGTGAATGCAGAGCGCGCGTTGCCCGAAGGTTCGGGTCCAACTAAATGGTACACATATGTGTGTATGTTCGTATCTTCAGCGCTGGTAATGATACGTGTACTCGGTGCTTTCGACGGTCCACCGCCATCACCACCACTCCACACTGAGGGAGGCGCACATTTTCGACAGGTTGGCATAAGAGATTCAATTGTGATAACCACTTGTCCGTATGTAGTGTTGCGTACCGTCACAAAACAAGTCACAATCAACGCGCTGAAGAGCGTTCGTGCAGGCCAAGCGCGCTTATGTTTTTTTTACTTTTTTGTGTTTTTGTATTTTTTTGTCGTTTTAATATGGCCAAGGGATATCGCTTGTTATTCACTTAGAGATATTATCAAAATGCTCCAGTATAAGTTAACAACAAAAATAAATTATAACCACACGATAAGCACTTAGATAAAATATAAATGTGGCCGCACAGCTAATGGCGGAATATTTTAAGCTCGAGTAAAGCATATAATTACAAAGGCATATCACATAGTTTTTTTTGGTTGTGGAGTCCATGCGCTGTGACTATGAAACTATTAACTATTAGACACACGTTCTTGTGGGTACATACAAAAGCCTTTAGTAAGCCTTATGGAAGCAATTATCAGAAGAGTACAAGGGAAGATTAAACGAAGTTAATTGTGGATCCACACGATCATGTTCACTGGTGGAGCTAGTCTTCTTTATATATTCTAGGACTGTTCTTTTTTTCTTTAAAGCATATCCTTAGCTACCATAACTTTCGGGCTTGAGTGGAATTATTCGGAACTCCCAAATGACTGTTTTAGGCTTTGATAGAGGTGCCTCTTTTTACGCTAATTCCAGATCTCTCAGCGAACATTCACTGACAGTTTTTATTTTCGATTGCTCCAAAGCTGTATATCTGCGAGCCTTACTTTCTATAAAGTGAGACCTCGATTTTCTTAGCGTTCAGGTCCCTTAACAGCCGGTTCTACATGATGAACCCCCATTCATAACCTACTAAGAGTTGATGATTTCTCAAAAGTATTTTGGTATTGTTTTCTGACTCCGCAACAAAAACCATCCACTATACTTCAGTTGGAAAATGTATCATAAACCTCTTCATATTTATCTATACAGTGATAATTGTTTGGGCATACTTCGAATTTGCTTTCTGCAGGGCTTATCAACGGGCCTTGTTGTGGACGGGCTCAAAAGTGGACTACCGTAGAGATTACATTTGTAACATTAAAGTGTAGTGATCTCGCTAGAGATCAGAACTGTATTTTTCTTAGTCAGAATCTTTTCAAACTTCGTTAGGCTCAATCCACACCGTATTAGTCCAAACGTATTTTCTTTTCTGATATGACAACCACCCAAGACGAGACAAAAACGCATGTTCGCTTGGTGTGGGTTAGAGCTAAATACGTTTAGGGGTCTTATTAGTCAAAGACATTTTTGACTAATCCGGTGTGGGTAGATCCTTAGGTTTCAGTAACTGTTCAATAATCGAAATGTCTAATCGTCCTGAGTACTGGAACTATTCAGAGAGTCAATCACGAAACCAAAGTTCAGCTATCTCTTTTTTAGAGAATCAAATAGAATAAGATCTCGAGAGACCATGGAAAATGGAAAATTCATTCATTGCTTTTACAGAAAATATAGTCTTTACGACGCAAATTAAGATCACTGAGCATCAAATATGATTAGTTCAGAGCAATGAAATCATTCAATATGACTACTCAAGTCAAAATACCATTGACCTTCAGAAAGGTCTTCTCGATCGAATTTACATTGTGGTTAAAGGAATAAGATGAGATCTTAAACTGCTTGCTTCTCTAACTTATGTATGTCAATTTTATTAGAGATTATGTGAAGCTTTCTTTAAAAAGGTTGCTAGATACTGCGCCTTGTATTGTTCGGCTAACGATAGTAGAGTATATAGAAACTATTGGAAACATTGGACTCCGGTTTTTCATTAGATTGTCTTACTACGGATGTTGGTAACAGATTGGAATTTGAAATCCAATTAAGTAGCAAGCAATTAGTGGTTTGCTGTAAAATCTTAAGTTATGCAATAACCTCAGGAAATCAATTAATTTTAATTAAACTATATACATTTCAATTATTCATATGTCAGAATCAGTTATGCGCTTAAGTGAGTACTGTATTGGAATAAAATTTTATACATCTAATGTAGAAAAACCCAGCAATAGTGACCACAAATATTCGTTATTAAGTTAAAACCGTAATATATGCATCTACATATGTATCTGTAAGTTTAAATATATATATGTATGTATGTATAACCAATATATACTTAAGTACTTATTAAGTCTATGCATACGAAATTTCGTATTTGCATTAATATTCAAATAAATTATCTCGCTGTGCTTAATAGCATCTTAAAATAGCAGTACTGTACAACAAAGTGGTGGAAAAAAAAGTTCAATAAAAAATGGTATTAAAAATCAAAAAAAAAATTAAAAAATTATAATTTATTAAAAAATACAGAATTTATATTTTATTTTTGCTGCTAAGACTTTGTTGTTATTGCTTTTGTTATATTTTGTTGTTAGCGCTCTCCACTGCCTTAATGACTCTACTACCGCGCTACTGTTGGACACTTTAAGACAGTTAGGCTTAGACACTTAAGTAAGTGCTTATTGTTGTATCTTCATTTACAAAGTATTCCATATATGAATTCATACAGACATATATACACAATTTAACATTCACAGCGTTAAGCGTGAAGCAGTAGTACTAGAATAAGTTGAAGTAGAAAACTCTTTCAAATACCTGTATTATTCTTGGTTTTGTTGTTATTGTAGCTTTGTCATTTATCAGCTAATAAAGCAACTTTAGATATATACACAAAGCGCTGATAATGTGAATTTTTTTATATACATCTATATGGAAATATGCGTATCATAAAGTCATAGATTAGCGTCACATCATACGCTCTAATACTGAAAGTTATAGGCATTAAATGAGCTTGTAAAATCATCGTATCGGCAGCGTGCGTTATGTATTGTTATTGTTTCATTTCGAGAGTTGTTAAGCTGTTGTGCAAAGCCGTTTTTATTGCAGTAGCTAATAAGCGTTGAAAGGCCAACTTTTTGATTAACAAATTTGGTTTTTGAATTTATTTTTTTCGCTTTTTCTTTTTCTGATTTCGAGCGGAATTTTGATAGATATGTATATAGTATAGGTGCTATGCATTTAAAATGGTAATTTCATTGTCAACATTTAATATGCAGACAAATGATTTTCAAACGGTGGCAATTGCTTAACTCAAAAGAAAGACATATTTGCCTTTTTTTCTTCTTGTTGCTTTTGTATGTGGTATTAATAGACAATGGTCGAAGTTATGGCAGCGAAACATAAATTTAAATAACAAAAAAATAAAAAATTGACAAAAAAGAAATATCAGTAATTTAAATATTTGTGTGGATTATGGAAGACAGTCACGGTTAAAGATACATTTAAAGAAGAGCTACCTTTTTTTCGTTAATAAAAATAATATTAAAATTTCACTGAATTGACTTAATTTTCAAATTAAAAAAAATTTTAATTTCCTCTAAAAATATATGTATATTTTTATTTTAATTATTTTTATGGATTTGGATACTAATTTAGATATTACAAAAACACAGTAATTTTTTTAAATAATTTTGAAACAATTTTTCCATAAACCTTTACATATACATAGCGTAGAGCTTCTTCTAATAAATTTTCAAAAAGTTTCAACTGCAGCGACATCTACCAAGGCCTTTCTTACTTAATACTTCAAAATAAATAAATCATGGAAAGAAATATTGCTTTAAGCATAACGAGCTTCATATTCGAAGATTTATTATAAATCCAACATTACGATTTTCATATTCAACGATTTATCATAAATACAGTCATTTTAATAAACAAGTAATAATCAAAGTTGGTCTTCAGATAGACAATGGCAGAAAAAGAATTGAAAGAAAGTACAAAAAGTAGTTTTGACTATCAACAACTTGTTAGAATGATCTCTAGAGACATTACTAGATAACGAGGATCGAATACCTCTTACTAACAGAGTTTCAAGAAACCTATTTTTGTAAACGAGTGACAAAAGAACACTCAAATCACAAAAAAAAAGATCACTGAAGAAAAGCTGAAACCTTGAAACTACTAATTTCCTTAGTTAGAGAGTTACTAGAGAGATTGTGAGATTTAGTTAGATCTTAAAAACTGCTCGGTTCTACTATCTTTGACAGGAATAACCCGATCTAATGTAATGATCGAAGTGTTTTGGAGAAATCACAAAAAGAAATCCCCTGAAGAAAATCTGAAACCTTAAAGCCACTTATTGCCTTATAGAGAGAGATTGTAAGATTTAGTTAGATTTTACGAGCTGTTAGGTTCTACAATTTTTGGCAGGAATAATCCGAACTAACGTAATGATCAAAGTTTTTTTGAAGAAATCTTTGACATCTTTTATAGTTTTATCAATCGGCGACTTTGGAATGTATTTCTGACATAATTTTAATTATTTTAAAACCCATTTAGCCATTTGGAGATAGCTAGGAACGCCAGATGAAGAAGTATTAATAATTAGATCACTTTTACTCTGGTTTATCATGAGATTAGAAACAGATAATCTTGAAAACAGTGATACGGAGAGCTGTAATACAAGTTCAAGCCTTCCCCATTAGCTGTGGAAAGCTTTTCATCGTGATTTTGATATAGAAAATCGTTTAATTTGTATTATAAGAATTCCTCTATATATATTTCGAGCTTCTGAGGCATATTAGTAATTTTACCAATTTCAAATAAGTATAATATGAGCAAATTTTATTTAACCTTAGCGAGTGGCGAATCGAACATACAACTGGTATACAATTGGTATAAATGCGCTGGAATAGAATAATTAAATCCATATAGAACATCAAGCAAGTTGCGGATCGTACAAACAACTGGTATAAATATGAGAAAAAATGGCAAGCGAGTGGTGCATCGAACGAGCTACTGGTATAAGTGCAATAAACTGGCATAATATATAGAAAGGAGAGAATATTAAGCTGTTCTTGTGACTTTAATGAGTTATCCAAATAGTTGCTTGCAAAAAGGTCAGCTGGATTAGTTTGTTGTAGCTCGCGTATACATTATCTTGGTAAAAGAGTAGAGCTCTAATGAAGAATTGGCGAATCGGAGACCTCTACAAACACTGTTCTTGTAAATATTTTACGTACTCACTCCAAAACAGCAGTTGTTGACAAAAATATCACAAGAATTATATGATTTATACCAACAAATTTGTATACCTATCAGTTATATGTGGTATAAATCAGCTTCGTTGGCCTAAGCCTTCTTACCTAAACGTTGTGCAGACCCACATGATCTCAACAAACATACGCTCATATATTATTTATAATTTTTTTCCTTCAAATATAATTAAAGTGGCTTTTTGTCGACGTTGTCACATTTAAGCTTCCATCTGATAAGCCAGACACAAGGCACAAGCGCACTTATTTATTTAAATTCTTTTTTTTTCTGTCCACACATTATACTGCTTTTATATAAAAAATGAAAAAAAAAAACTGATTATCTAGCATCAGCCAAAGCATTCTGTGCTCGTTTATTTTCTTAGCCAGTTAAGAAAGTATGTTTGTATGTACACATGTGTGTGGTGTTTACTTAAGCCAGCAAAACAGCGTCGTCATCAATGGTATTTGCTGCCTCAAAGGGGTTTTATTTGATTTTATTCTACACTTTTTTAAATTTTTTCTATTTTTTCATGATTTTGTTTGGCCTGAAGGCAGTTTTTTTACTGATGCTGTGCGCTAAGCATACAAACATACACATATTTTTACTTTTTTTCTTCATCATCAGCATCTCAAAGGTTTCTTTTTTTTTGGTTGCTTTCTGTCTTAGCCGCTTTGTTGCAACCTTCAGTTGCGGCACTTACGGCATTTACCCACAGATGTGAAGAAAAAAAATGAAAAATATACATATATGTATGTACACACGCATTTATAAAAATTCCAATGTCCACCAGCCGCTGGCATTTGTGTTTTGAAAATTACAAAAAAAAATGAAAACAACAACAAGAAAAAATCAACAAATAAAGGTCCAATATCTGCGCTGTAGCTTAGACTGTGGCAGTGGTGGCGGCCATTAGCCAGCAACCAGCAGCCAACGGCCATCATTTGGACAGTCGCGATGAGCTCACATTTTCAGCTGAGACTGCTGGTGAGGAGGAGGTTAATAATTCGACGGATTTACTGAAAAATATTTTTTCAGATTTCTTGTAATATTTTTTTCCGCTTAAATAAATTATATATAAATATCTGAAAATGATAAGCTTCAAGTTGTAACTAAAATTGGTCGAAATGAAGAAAAATCAACTGTAGTCACTTGTCACGTGTCACTAGTCATGGTAAATTTTAACTTCAGTTAACAACTGTGTTTGAAATTCATATATATATTGGTACTACAACAAACCATCTCAAAATTAGTTAATTGAGATAGCCATCTGATGATTGTCATGAGACCCGATCTGTCACTTGTCGTGGTCATGCGTCTGTATTGCCTATTTTTCCAATTTTCTGAGCGGATATGAAATTACAGCAACTTTGGTATAAAATAGTCAGACAATTTTGAGTAATTGCTCAGAGAATACAGCAATCTGATGATTGTCATGAGAACGAATCTGTCACTTGTCATTGGTCATGCGTCTGTATTGCCAATTTTTTCATTTTTCTGAACGGATATGAAATAAGACATCGTTTGTATAAATATTCAGTAAATTTTTAGTAACAGCTCAGCGAATCCAATAAAGTTCAATTAAATCTTCTGAAGACTTCGCTTCCATTTTTCTCCTTATAGGGTTTTATTTGAATACTTCAATTTCACATACGTGGATAAGTGCGATGCGTGAGAGTTTCAATGAAATGAATGGCTATTTGTTTTACGAACTCTCTATCTGCATTCACTATGTAACAGTCCGTTTGTCTGTCTGACTATTTAGACGGCTTTAAGACGGACGGACGTACGGTCAATTGTGCTGTTTGTTTATTTACCCGTTTGAGTTTATTTTGTTGGCAGTTGTGGAGATGCAAATGCAGTTACAGTTGCGAAAGTGTCCAGGTAGGAATTTTGTGGCTTGACTTTTGGATGAGCTGACCGGAGAACAAGTCATCGGTCTTAGCAAAACTTTGTGGTCTCCGACAGTTTCGGAAGAGAATAGGCCTTACTATAAAAATTACACCTTCTCAGTACTTTTTTGAGTTGAAATATTGTAGAATTGGAGAGACCAAGAGTTCTTCAGTACACTGTAACAAATAGCATTTGAGATCAAAGTTCCTCTGCAGAGTTGAGGAACACCATATTAAATAAATATTGAAAACCATTACAGAGGTTCATTATTTGAAAATAGGAATTCGTATGAGTCCAAAAAGTTCGAGAACTTCCGTTCTACGAAGAATTCTGGTGATCTATACATTTATGATCCAATCTAAAGGTTCTCTTAAAGGTTCGGTCTTTCATTTTGGCTCTGTAATATTCACGATGCGAGTTCCCAACAGGGTATACGCCTAACTAAGAACACTCTTCTTCATATAATAATCAATATGTGCGCTTGAAACGCTGCTGGTGGTAATATGATAACAATCGACGGCATTATTAACATCATTACGGATAAAGTGAGAATCAAAATGGTTAAGAAGTAGTGAAGATTCAAGCTTTGATGACTGAGAAAGAGAGAAAGTCATAGTAGAGATCCTTATGGGGTACACAATGAGCAGCTGATTGAGAGCCACGCCGTTAGTTTTGCTGCTGCTGTGCGGCAACAATCTGTGCTTGATTAGCTGTGCTCAAAATTCTGTTGGGGTTTGATTGAGGTCAATGAAATGGGTGAAGATGGTTGACTGATAAAATGGGAATGAGAGATGTGGTTTTTTGCACAGATTTTTTGTGATGCGATTCTTGTTTGTTAATATTGAAAAATATATAACTTGCTAAGTCAGCGAGAATTGCAAAATGATTTTAAGACTGCGGCGCCTGGGTTGAGCCGACTTGTCAGCTACTTTTCAAGCTCGCAATGCGTAAAGACGCATTAGTCGTGCACCGCGTGCTGTTTTAGCAATTCTAATAACTGACTGACGTTGCGTTAGTAAGGATTATTGCGCTGTCGAAATTCAGCTGACTACTGCATATAGTTTTTGTTATGTATTTAGCATGTTTATCAAAGTCATAAACACCAGCTTATCGCTGCTGTGTTGGAAGTAAAATATTTCTAGTTGTTTTTGCATCACGAATATAAATAACAATCAGCGGTTTATTGCGCCATCATATAGATAAATGATAGAGAGGCGACTTATTTAACAGCATAGGGCCAATAAAGTTGCATATATACTAGGTTTTTATCAGGCTATATATGTGTATGAAGGCGCGCGGAAAGCCCGTAAACAACAAAAGCGCCGCTTATCAACTGCATTGAACGCCTACTGTTATTACAATTAAATATTAAAAAGAATTTCCCAAACTAATACCAATAATATTAATTGTTCTAATTCTTCTCTTTACAGTAATAACTTGGCCATGTCAATGACGCGACGGTGAGCGCCATAAGGTCAAAAACGCGCGCGAAAGTCAAGTGCTAACCAAATAAAAAATGCCTACCGAAAATACAATGCTAGAGGACCGTCCTGGTGGCGGTGCAATGACTATGGCGCG
This sequence comes from Zeugodacus tau, assembly GCA_031772095.1. Lineage (NCBI taxonomy): Eukaryota > Metazoa > Arthropoda > Insecta > Diptera > Tephritidae > Zeugodacus > Zeugodacus tau. The sequence continues at coordinate 66,559,508 of CM062651.1, read as the reverse complement.
CCCCAGCCGGCTGGAACAATTCTTGCAAGCGCCAGGCGGCGCGTCGGATCAACGTAGCGCCTCTAGCGGACGTGTGCCTGGTGGTGCGGCTGCAGCCGCTGCCGCCGCAGCTGCTTATGAAACACAACTCGCCTATCAGCATCACTTAGTGGCAGCTGGTTTAATGGGCGCGGGCGGTGGCGCGGCAAACGCGCAAGCGGCGCATTCCGCCTTCGTGCCAGTGCTGCCATCACGTAACGCAATGCGCGCGCCAGGCGCTGCCGCCATTTATGGTGGCATGCTGGACGCCGAAGTGGCCAAGGAGGCGAGTAAACGACATGGCAGTAATACTAATTTTGAGATCATCTCTATGATGGCGGATAAACGGAAGGAGTTGGCTTTGCGCGAAGCTGCCGCGGCGGCAATGCTGATGCAACGACCACCTGGACAGGGCCCACCACCGGGTGTGCCTACGGCTGTTATGTATCCACCACCACCGTACTTGGGCGGACCGGGTCCGTCACCGACTGGCGCCAGCACATTCGCCTTTCCATCGGCAGCCGCAACGGCAGCGTTGTTTCCCGCTGGGCTGCCACCAACTATGCACGCCGGTTTGGATCGTCGTTTGTTGCGCGCACCGGGACGCGCATCACGTCCGAAGAAGCAGTTCATTTGCAAATTCTGTAATCGTCAGTTCACCAAGTCCTACAATCTGCTCATACACGAGCGCACACACACCGATGAGCGACCGTATTCGTGTGACATATGTGGCAAGGCGTTTCGCCGGCAGGATCATTTGCGCGATCACAGGTGAGTTGGCGCAAATGCGCATTTTTTATGCGGAGCTTTCGTTACATTGTTATTATTATTATTGCATTTTGCCTTGCGCATCCATCATAAACTGTCAACCGCAGAAAAAATGCGCGCTGTACGTGATTGTCTTGCAAACGTTGGCGACGCAATCAAATTACTTTCGCACACAAAGAACGAGACGTGTAAATACAAAAGCAAAAAAAACTAAACAAAAACCCTGAACGCTCATTAAGCGCAATGCGGTTAGTGTGCGCGCGCGGCTTGCAACGGCAAGGGCAAACCGCAAACCCTACGCAACAACCGCGCCTGCGCGCACTCACTGCCAAATGATCTGCGGCGCGTTGCGTTGAAGCGGTGAAAAAATGTGAAAAAAAGGATTCAAAAATTACCAGCCAGCCGCGGCATTTATCTTACGTGCACACACAACCAGCAATCAGCCTGAGCGCGGGCGCTACAGCGCGTCGTACTGTGTGTTTTCCGCGCGCAGAACCTGTTTTCAGCTCAACGCTTCATTTTTTTCCCGCTTATTTGCCCTGCCATTAGACTGTCGGTTGCTGCTTGGACTATTTGGCAAGCAATCACGGCGACAGGCCAGCCATTTTAAGGTGGCTGATGTGTTGACTTAAGCCATGGCCACGGCTGCCGGCTGCCGGCCGTCGAAGTAATTCTATTTATGTAGTAAGCGAAGCTGCTAGTTTATAGAACTGCCGCGCGTCATCCGCTGTAGATAACATTAATCATTCTGTAGCTGTAGTTTTTTGCTAAGTCTTACACTGCTTTCTGAGAAATATGTAATTATGTTGTTTCCAAGACCGTACGCTTTCACGCACATACAAAATATTTCTAAAAATTTTATTTTGAATGTGTGATTTTTCATGTTTGGTGGTAAAGTAAAGAAAGTTAACCTTTATGTGCACTATTAAAAAGTACCTGAACTCTTTTCCAAGAATATTCTAAATGAGTACGTAAAAGCTTTGATGATATTCTAAAGCTTAGCGTGCTTTGAGTGAAAGCTCTGAGGGTACCAAATCACAGACATTTTTCAGCTTCTGGACCAGAACTCTGGATTCAGTATTTAGTTTATATATTCTCTAAAAAAGACTGATTTTTTTGATAAGCTGGAGATTTGTCTATATGTTTTATTGGGGTTGGCACCTTAAAAGCTTTGAATTATATTTTAAATATTATATAGATATCTTGATAATGCAGTGAGCTAATGCTTTTTCACTAGAGGACTTGAGACAAAAGATTATGCCAGATCCTATAAAGTAGGTCCACCGGAGATGGAAATATGAAACCGCACGGTAAGAAACTCGGTTCTGGAAACACTAGGTTCTCAAAAGAAAGACAGGCTTATGAGAATACCAAAAATGTGAACCGCTGTCTAGGGGAAGTCAACAATACCTCATCTATTTGAGAAAGGAAGGCAATTTCAAGACTACCATTAACAATCCATTAATCTACGCTACTTTTGCGCTTCTTTCGTAGACTCATATATTGTAATTAGTGTAAGCGCCTTTACAGTACCGCCGCCAATCCACACAAACGCCAACTTAATGAACACCGCCGCTAAGAACACAAAGAACGAACTGAACATAGTCATTAAAAGCTGCGCGCATTCCCATTAGTTGCCAACTATTTTACACATTTTTTCTATGTTCTGCATCTTATTCATTCATTCTCATTGCTATTTATATTAATCACGCTCTAGGCTAACGAACAAACAACTTAATTCTTACGCTTTCATTTCATTCACAGATACATACACTCCAAGGAGAAGCCATTCAAATGTACCGAATGCGGCAAGGGTTTCTGCCAATCGCGCACACTCGCCGTCCACAAGATCCTACATATGGAAGAGTCGCCGCACAAGTGCCCCGTCTGCAGTCGCAGCTTCAATCAGCGCTCCAATTTGAAAACGCACCTGCTCACGCATACCGATCACAAGCCGTACGAGTGCTCTTCGTGCGGCAAAGTATTCCGTCGTAATTGCGATCTGCGCCGGCATGCGCTCACACATGCGGTCGGTGATGTGCCGTCCGAATATGTGGATGTGGGCGAAGAAGATGAAGGCCGACATTTGAGTGGTGATGAAGAGGACACACTGCTGGAGGTGGATTCACCGCGACAATCGCCGATACACCGCTTACACAGCGGTACGCCAACACGAGAGCTTGGGGGTGCAGCGAATGCAGAAAAGGCTGGAGGAGAGGCGCGCGCAGCGGCGCGTATGCGTCTTAAGCGGAAGGCTTGCTATGATGCTGCTGAAATTTCTGATGAATCCGAAGAAGAGTTAGACGAAGATGATGAGTTGGATGAGGCCGAACTGGATGATGCAGAGGCGGAGTTGGGCGAAGATGAGGATGAAGACGAAACAGTGCAGCAGATGCCAAAAGTTGGTCTACTAGAACCGCGACCAACCGGGCAGGGTGTGACACATTGCCATCACGAAGGCGGTGAAACGTACACAATGCGACCAACGCATGAAATGCGCGACTTACATGATCCAACGCACACCAGCGATTCACCGCACACTTTTAACGCACCGCCAACCGGTTCCGCATTCATGCCGTCTTCGCCAAGCGCACGCTACAATCCAATGCGTGCGCTACCCGGCGCCGGTGAATCCATACATTCGCCCTCAACTTCTAATGGACCGGAACCTTATATACCCATGTTACATGTGCGCAGAGATCTCCATCCTAAAGCGTTACTATTGAACGCCGCCGAAATGAAAGGTGCAAATATAATGCCGCCAGGCATTTTGGTGGGCGCAAGTGGGATACCTACAACAACACAACCACCACCACCAAATGCGTCAACAATCGCAATACCACCAGTTTTAACACAGGCGACACAATCAGCCGGCGTTGCGCCAGCAGCGCCACCGCCACCCTTACCGCCGCTCTTAGATACCGGCAAGAATTTACAACAACCGCTGCACTCACCGCTCGAATCGATGCCCAGTTTCCTGGGCTCCATACCGATACGCAAGCGTATAGTGGGACTTGAACAAATGGCCGACGCGCAGCGCGTCTACAACGCGCATACACAAAACGCCAGTCTGATGGCGCTCAATATGACGCGCACGCATGCCGCGTTGAAAGCGGCACCGCCGCCGCAACACAATTTACTGCCGGGTAAAGCATATATGTCTGTGAATCAAGCGGCGCTGTTATGTGAGTCTAAACCAATGCTTGCTGGCAGCGGTGGCGGCGGCATGGCAGTTAGTAGCGCCACGCTTGCAAATACAGCAACGCTGATGGGTAGAGCGGAAGCAGTGGGGTTAGCGCCTTTAGCGAGCGCCAGCAGTAGCAGCAGTGAGCGTCATTACTTATTGCCACCTAATGGCGTAGTTAATTTGAATACTCAGGAGGCCTTGAGTGCGCGCCCAGTACTATCACCAGGCGCAATGCAACCACAGCAGCAGCCGCCGCAACAACAACAACAGCCAGCGCCACCACCTACGCGCCGCACAGGCTTTAGCATAGAGGATATAATGCGACGCTGAGTCTGAGACATTCCTACATTTTACTTATTACCATAGCCAGCAATGGTTTCGCTAAGATTTTTAAGATATTTCGCTGTAAAATTTATGTTTAAATAGTTGATAAAAATACATTTAAAATCCTCAAGTGCCTTCTCATATGCTATGTACGTATATTCTAGTGCTTCAAAGCCATGCTATGTATACTTAAGTTATCTATATATAATTTAATTAGTGTCTTCGCTTAGCTTAGGTTACTTATAGCTATACTTTTATGCAAAAAAAATTTAGCTTTTTATTTGTAAAATTTCCTTTTTTTTCAAATATTATTTTTATAATTAAAACTTTATAAACATATACACACACATGATAAATATATAAGTAAAATTGCTTTAAGTTCAGTTTTAAATATCATAAGTTATTAGTTTAAATAGTTCAGTTATTTTATATGTATGTATGTCTTACACAACTTGCCGGGCACTTAGTGCTCTTAAATGAGTTACGTATGTATGTATGCATAAAATATTTTATATATAAGTAAATATGAAGAATACTTAATAAAATGTCAAAAAAAAAGTAATAAAACTTTATAATGTGTGGAGCGGCGCTTTATTTAAAGAAATTTTAGTTTTGCGGTGGATCTTATGTAACTCATTGAGCTGAGAGTGAATACACTTACGGCGGTGAATTGATGAAATATGAGTCAGAGTTCTTTCTGAAATAATTATACTAAATAGACATACATATATTTGATATAAACTTTGTGCTACCAAACAGGAAAATCAGTCTACAGTTTTACAAAGCTTACAACCTTTCTACTAGTGGATCCCTGGTATTCCCACTTAAGATAAGACGACTCATTTTTTAAGCTTAAAACACAATATACATGTCTATAAAATCAATATCTGTAGATTTACTTCAAAAAAATAATTTCGGGACTAATATTTGCAATCCCGAAAATTCGGGATTTTTTCGGGATTAAATTTTTTTTCATATTAAGTGAGATACATGCCTATAAAATCAAATTCTGTAAATTTTATGTAAAATAAAAATTTCGGAATTTTTTCGGGATTGAAATATATTTACATGCCGACTCAAAAAGTTTAAAAATATCAGGGAAACTGTTTTTGTATATGAAATTAAAAGAAAATAATGACTTGAAAATTTTCAAAAATAAATTAATCTTCAGCTCAAAACTCTAGCGATTTCATGGTTAGGTAAGATCCACCGTGCATATAATGGCAAATAAACAATTTATCAATTGATGAAAAATTAAGATTCTTTCAAAATGCTTCGATATATATCTTTATTAGCTGTAAATACACTGAATTTTGTTAAAAATTTTCTGTAGAAATTATTTATTATATAGTATTGAAGAATAATATGGGACTATATAATCATTCTTAGAGCTAAAATTTTATCTAAAATGAAGACGGTGATATTTAAAAATTAAAAAAAAAATATATATTTATATAAAATAAATAAAATATTGAACAAAAAAATAAATATATATCATGAAATATTGTTCACAGAAAATTAATTAAAATTAAATGTATTTAAAAAATCAATTCCATTAAAAATCAAAAATCAAGAAAATCAGTTTAAAATAAGTTACCACCTGAGAAGAATAATGGATAAAAATTATGTTTAAAAAAACAAATAAATTAAGCTAAAAAATAAACAAAATAATTGCCGGAGTTAAAAATTTATAAAAAAATTATTGTAAAAAAATTTTATAAACAAATAAAAATATTATTTAAATAAAGAAATATTTGAAACATTTATTAAAATATTATAAAAAATAAAAATATTATTTAAATAATAAATTATTTTAAATAAAAATATTTAAGAATTATTAAATCATAGGCATAGATATTTTTTATAAATATAAATTTATTTAAATAATTAAAATTTAAATTTATTTAAAATATAAATTAAAGATGCTGACCTACAATTGTATACAAAGCTAGTAGTTTGTCTGTGTGTACTTAAAAATAAGTTTCTAAATGCATTTATGAAAATATTTTATATTGTATTAAGCTAAGTATTCCATGTGTCTTCCTTTAACTAAAGTGACTCTTAAGCGTTTCTTTATATGGAATAAATAAATAAATGACAAGAAAATCATTTTCAATGTGAAATCAAAATTAATGTTTTACTTTGTTTTTAGGAAAAGAAGAGAAAGAGAAAGAGCTGAATAATACAATTTTGAATAATATTAAATCAAGTTATTTAAATATGTATATAAATACATATAAGCTTCCACGAAAAAAAGCTTTTAAAAATTGAAAATATTTTGGAAAAGAGTTGCCAAATGATATACATATAAATGTATAAGATACTATAATATTGAAGTTTAAGAAGGCTTGTAATTTAAAACATTTTCTGGAAATATATTTTTTTGTTTTTTAATTTTATAATTATTGAGATCTACATACTTCTGTAAGAATATTAATTCCGAAATTTCCACACAATTTTTCTTTAAGAATGGCAAAATATTTTCTAAAGTGAGAAAATGAGAATCGATTAAAAATTTCAAAAATACTTATTACAATCTCGAATTTTCGGGATCTCGAAAACTTTAATCCCGAAATATTAGGAAAAACTATTAAAATAAGATTTTCAAATGGTGGCCGATGTTTTTGAAAACGTAACTTTTTTTGTATTTATTTACCATTTATACTACACTATTGAGGATTTTATGTATGTATATACTAATACATAAGCATATTTATTATAAATATTTTTTTTCTTCGCTAAATGTCACCCATTTATATTCAACACTTAATCACGTACGCAGTTTTATGGAGCACACACTTTTATATCAATATCTTCTCGCTTTACTCACACCCTGCCACATGAAGGCACGTAAAATGCCGTCAACACAATTAAAGTGAATTTAATAAAATAAAAATGCAGAATGCTTTGACAAAACCTGTGCTTTTTGCGAAAATCACTTGTACATGACGAATGTCAAGCGGTTGCACATATATACATACATACATACATGCCTATCTACAAACAGCCATATGAAAATATAGTCAAGTAGTCAGTCAGACCTTCAGTCACTTCTGTTACTATCTGCCCATTTATATGTATATGCTTATTAAAAGGCAAAAAGTATTGTTGTTGTAGATTTTTAGTATGAACTTTATTGACGATTTCTCCCGCATCGCAACTATGTAGTATGTAGTAGCAGATAGCATCTGCCACATGCAACACCAAAGCAAATGTCAGCGTACGAGTAATAATCATCAGCCACAATGATAATAACAACAACAAACAGCAGCTACAGCATTGCATTGAAGCGACGTGTCATGCATACAATTAATTGTAGAGTGGCACTTAGCAGTTACAGAGACATATATACATACATATGTATGCATTTATTAATAGATGTACATATGTACAGATGTTAGCCTAGGCTTTCTTGAAACTCGATGAATAATACCGTTTGTAAATCACTTGCCGCAATGCACACCGCACACAAACCATAAAACTTTATAAAGAAAGCATTTTATTAGGAAATATTAAGAAAGAAAACGCTTTGCATATAAAGTGCGCACTAATGAAAAGCACAAATACTTGGAAGCTCATACACACAAACTCATACTTATATAAAATATAAATTTATAATACTCCTCTATATAATAAAGTAGATATATTTCAGTAGACTTCTGAATAATCAATATATGTGAATTAAAATATGCTCGTCGACACACTTTTATGTAGTAGTGTAGCCGTAAAGTATACGCCACACGTTCCGGTACTTAACCGTGCAAGTACACTCTGCGGTTAACTCCTTTCATAGAGTTCGAAAATTCCGAGAAAATTTGTATAAAAGTTTTGCAAATTTATGCGCGACCTGTTGCACTGAAATCAAAATAATTGGGTTTGCCGCACACGCACTCCATTCAATTATGTGTCATCCGAATTAATTGTAGAGAAATTAGAGAAAAATAAACAAATAATATTAAAAATAAATAATTCGACTATAGAGTATTACAGCTAGGTATTTCCGGTGGCGAATTTGAAATTTCACGGCACCAGCGAAATATTTTTTTGTTTCTTAGTGCTAAATTTGAAACTAAAATCTATAAATCAACGTTTGAATGATCATTTCTTCCCCGAATCTCTGAAACGAAGATTGAAACCGTGATACTTTCTGGAAAAACTCTAATTAAGTCCTTGAAATTGTTGGAGATCTCTCACTCAAAGTGATTTATAGAAAGTTTTTCCATAATTTTTTCAAACAAGACCAAGACTATTTTTTGCCTAATGGGACCTATAACTAATGCTAGATCCATGGTTAGTTTGAGATGAAAGCACAACTTTTTTTTAATAAATATAAATTATATTTTTCTGAAGTCAAAACTTTTACTGTGAGATTAAAGTAACCTTGGCGATGGAGTATCTTTTCCACTACAAATTTTACTCAAAGTTTGTAATCCGCTCCATAATCTTTAAGATCAACGTCGTAAAGCACAATTTCTTCCTTCTGTGACTAGTCAATCGCACGACAGTCAATCCGGCTTTCGTTTCGATTTGGGTTTCAAAAAAATATTCTTAACTAAAAAATATATTATAATAATTTCTCTCCAAAATAAATTTTTTTTAAACCAGTTTCTCGACTTTAGCTATTTTTCTATCAATGATATTTATATGGAATGTCATTTAGTAGAGTCTTAAATGAATAAAATAATTTAGATGTGACCACATCAATTGATATCAATATATTGCCTACATTTAGGCGCTTTATTTTGTAACAATTCAAAAATAACTGTCAAAGTATATATGTATATATATATATATATCAGAGAGCTGCAACGGGTACATCATTTTCGTGCACACTCGAATGTCCAGTGCATATATATATCGCCGGCACTCTATTGCTTTACATAATTTTGATTTGTTTAACTAAACAGCTTCGACTGCTAATCATTATAGCCATGATCACCTATGCTTATACCCTACTAGCATCGTAATTATCTACGCGATTATTCCGACGGATGCTCTAGTAGCTTCTCAAGTAAAGTCTTTGTAAGCTCACCAACGAATAAAATTTTGAAATCCTTCGGTCTATTGTTTTCGTTGTAGCGGCTACTCAAACGGTACTTAGCGGCATGGAAATTTATTGTTTAGAGGTCATTTAACGGGAAGCAAAGGAAGCGAACTATGTATTTTCGGTATAGTAAAAATAAAGAACTATTTTCAATTGATTTCATTGAATATGAGTGAACTTATCTTTATATAATTTTACGAACTAAGTCGTGTTAGATCGTCGAAATAACATCCAAAAGCCTTCGTAAAGCTCCGATCAATTCCAGTCTCATGGAAATAAGCGGTTTAAAATTAAATTATTCTTGCTTTTGTCGTCATATCTACCCAATTATTCTTAGAAAATCTATCATCTAACTCTATATGCACCAAGTATATTTGAGAAAATTAAAAACGGTTAGAAGGATGGGATCGTGTGTAGAAGTTCACGTAAGTGAGGAAAGTTTTTGATTGTCATTCACTTGGGAGTGGCCAGAAACGATTCTTCTCCACATGACTCCAGCAGCTCCCGACTTCCGGTTTTAGACCAAGTATCCTCTGGGTAGCCAACAAACAGCCGTTTGGCGGCGAGCGAAAATGAGAAGGTGAGCCCACTTCTGCGGTTGTGCGTAGGGTTTGGGACCCTCCATATAAAATCGAAGTTCCAATGAAATATCGACGAAAGCCTCGGATGAGGCACCCCCTTTTGATACCGCCGACGATGGAACGATGAGCTGTACGAGTTATACGACGACATTGACATAGTTCAGCGAATAAAAAGACAGCGGCTACGCTGGCTAGGTCAAGTTGTCCGAATGAACGAAAACACTCCAGCTCTGAAAGTGTTCGATGCAGTACCCGCCGGAGGAAGGTGAGGAAGGGGAAGGCCTCCACTCCGTTGGAGGGACCAGGTGCAGAACGACCTGGTTACACTTGGAATCTCCAACTGGCGCCGAACTACGAAGGAAAGAGAGAAATGGCTATCACCGATTCGGCTATAACCAGTTAAACGGTTTCAGCGCCCATCACATACATCACAAAAACGGTTGTCAAATGGGTGAATTACTCGATTAAGAAGGGTTTGTTCTTAACTCTCTTGTTAGCTTGACTATCATTCACAAATCGATACACGAAGGGTAATACCAATTACCCCAGGAAAAGGCTAAACAAATTTGGTGATATTAGAACCCTAACAACAAATTTATCAAATTGTATCATTGCGTTTATTGAAAAGACTAGAAGAACTGGTGGCCAGAGATTTTCAAAATCAGAAAAAAATATATAATTTTATAAAACCACAGCGATATTAGTACAAAATTAGGATGCATATTGTGTGTGGAAGTGATAACAGCATAGTCTTTAAGACAACATTACAGCCATTTTCTTATGAAGCTGTATATTACTCGTGCCGTTGAATCAGAGCTATGGTATTTTCAAGTCTTGGGCGAAAGACACGAAGCTAATACGAACAAGTAAGGAAGGGCTAAGTTCAGGTGTAACCGAACATTTTATACTCTCGCAATTTATTTTTTTAACTTTATTTATATTATATAATACATAATATATTTGTGCAAAGTTCTGCACCGATATTTTCACTAGTGCTTCCTTTATATATTGTAAAGTAAACGATTCAGATCGTCTTCAAAGTTCTGGTATATAGGAAGTAGGCGTGGCTGTGAAGCGACTTGGCCTATTTTCATAACATAACATTGGGATGTAAGGAAACTATTACAAACCAAGTTTCATTGAAATCGGTCGAGTAGTTCCTGAGATATGGTTTTTGACCCATAAGTGGGCGACGCCACGCCCATCTTCCATTTTGTAAAAAAATCTGAGTGCAGCTTTCATCTGCCATTTCTTATGTGAAATTTAGTGTTTCTGACGTTTGTCGTTAGTGAGCTAACCCACTTTTAGTAATTTTCAACCTATCTTTTGTATGGGAGGTGGGCGTGGTTATTATCCGATTTCTTTCATTTTTGGACTGTATAAGGAAACGGCTAAAATAAACAACTGCAGAAAGTTTGGATTATATAGCTCTATTGGTTGGCGAGATATGTACAAAAAACCTATTTGGGGGCGACGCCACGCCCACATCCCCAAAAAAATTACATCCAAATATGCTCCTTCATAGTACGATCCTTCATACCAAATTTTATTTCCATAGCTTTATTTATGGCTTAGTTATGGCACTTGTGTTTTCGGTTTTCGCTATTTTGTGGGCGTGGCAGTGGTCCGATTTTGCTCATTTTCGAAAGCAACCTTCCTATGGTGCCAAGAAATAAGTGTGCCAAGTTTCATCAAGATATCTTAATTTTTACTCAATTTACAGCTTGCACAGACGGACGGACGGACGGACGGACGGACGGACAGACAGACATTCGGATTTGAACTCCACTCTTCACCCTGATCACTTTGGTATATATAACCCTATATCTAACTTGTTTAGTTTTGGGTGTTACAAACAACCGTTATGTGAACAAAACTATAATACTCTCTTTAGCAACATTTGTTGCGAGAGTATAAAAATTGATAAGCCTTAAATGTCCAGCTCTTCTGGAACTCAATTTTGTATGCAACCTTTTGGTTTGGTTTTGTAGTGACCTCTAAATAATATTGCATAGTAAATATTATGAAAAGGTTTTTTAAGTTATGATTAGGGCTTTTTTCTACGAAATAGTACCATTTTCTATATAATTCTTCAAACTGTATATAGAAGTTGTCAAAATAAACTTATGAAAGACCGATCGTAGGGTAAACAAACGAAAGTAAAGTGGCAGATGCAAAAGTTTTATAAAAGCACATGTTGCTTACGATCATTGAATCTGGCTACGAACCCAAAAAGCGACAAGTCAGCCCCAAGTCAAAGCACATGAAACACAGCTGACAAAGCTTAAAGCCAACTCGAGTATTGCCAACAGCAAAGCCGAGAAACAAGTTAATACAACGCAAAGGTAAACAAAACAGATGGAACACCAACGCGCAATACAAACGCAACAAGTGTGTGAGAAGCCAAAGCCGTTAACAGTTAACGCGATTCAAAGGCGCACGCACACAAGCGCGCTCGCTTGAAAACTTTCAAAGAGCGCCCGCGCCGTTAATAAAGCTCGCTCAAGCTACTTTAAGTTAGTGTGGCGGCACAGTGGTGGCCAGTTTATCGACTGGCCGTATCGGCTTACCAGGTGTGTGCGCGCGACACTCTCACAGCGCCAATCAGTTTGATTCTTGGTGCTGAGCGAGTTGGAAGCGTTTGCGTGCTGGTGGAACGACGGTCGGTCGATTGAACGGTACAAGTGTTGTTGCATATAGATTTTTGTGGTCACTTGTGTGGGACCGCGCCTATTTTGTCAAATCAAATCGACTCGAAAGCGTGCGAATTCCGCGCGGCAGGCGCCATAAAAGTGCGCACGCAGTTGAATGAAAGTGAAAAGTGTGTGAAAATCGTGGAATTTATATGGAAAAATGTGCGTTTTTAACAAAGAAATGTGTTGAAAAATTGGCCAAAAATTTTTTTCTCCATTTTATTTCCCAGCATTAGTGAAAAATTGAGCATGTGTGTGTGAAAGCACTTGGTTGCTGTTGGCGGTGGTATTGGTGAGTTGGTTAACATAACTTGCTAGCCAACTGACGTTTCTTACACATACTAAGACGGCGACTGTCAGAGAGCTTATGGCGAAGTCTTACAAAATATGGGAAGACAGTTGGAAAAAAAGACGTTAATAACAACAACAAATACAATAGCAACAATGTAAAACAACAACAGTAATTTTACGAAATACAAGCAAAACAACAAATGAGGGAAAATATCGAAGTTTAGCGCATATAAATGTGAGAAAACAGTGAAGTTGGTGGAAGTTTAAGAATAAGTGGTGGAAGAAGAAGAAGGGAAAGAGTGAGCATAAATGGCAGAAAACAATATTTAGGTAATGGGTTAATAATTGTCGTTGACAAAATATTGTACTCTTTTGCATAAAAGGCGTATGTGGATTATATCGCAACAAAAATAACAATAGCAAAGCACACACAAATGACAGCAACACCCGCATACTATGCAAAAACAAAAACAATGCACGCTGTTTTAATGCATTGCGTTTTCATTAAACACTGATTCATCTGTTGAGATATGCGCTGAAATTAAAAAGCGAAAAGCATAAAAATATGCTAATAATAACAAAAACGAGTTTTTATGGTGTAAAGTGCTCGTCAAAAAGAAATAATTAAAAGGGCTGTACATAATAGCAACAAATTTAAGTAGAACAAAATACAAAAATACAGTAAAATTATATAATTGAATTATAGAAGAAGAAATAAAAGTTAAAAATTATATAAATAAATAATTAAATAAAAATAAATAAAACAAAACTAAACAAAATAAAATAAAATAAAATAAATTTAATTTAAGGCTTTTTTTGTATTAAGGGGCACACCTAGTGTGATGGCCAAAAAAAGGTGATTTTTGGGAATCTTTATTAAAAAAAATACTTTATCAATTATTTAAAAATTTTAAGAATATATTTATACATGTTTCAAGAATATACAGTGAAATTTTTGAAGAAAAAAATTAAATATTTTTTAAGTTATAGTCGATCTCCAACGGCGCGAAAAAAAGGTCCTTCTCCGGTTTCTCCGTGGATGAAATTAAAAAAAAAATTCTCGTTAAACTAGATAATATTGTCTGTACAATGACCTACGATAAAAAAAATAAAAAATTGACAATATGGCGGCGTTTTAAAAAAATGTATTCGATTTTTACCCAAAATTTTGGTCGTTTTTGGCCTGCCAAAATTCGATTTTTTGATCAGATCAAAAATCGATAGGTCATTGTACGGAAAACTATATATAGAACATGTAAAAAAAATCGATAGTGATCGGATCATTTGTTTTTAAATAATCACTGCAGCAAATTCGGAAAATGCTGTTTCGAGAAAAACGCGTTTAAAGATAAAATGATCGTTTTCACTGTTACCGAGCGGCTGCTTTTTAAATTGCTATAACTCAAAAACTAGAGACATTCCCGCGAATGTCGAGAATTCGGCTCAAATAGTGACATTTTCAGTTGAGAATAAGTTTGGGATGCAAACAGATCTCTACAAATACTTTGTTGGATAATGTTCAAGATCGATATAAAACAATTTAATCGATTTAATCGAGCAGTGCTTGACTCTAGAGACATCTTTTGGAAAACGGCGGAAGCAAAGTTGAAGACCCAATAATATAAAATAAAATAAAATTAAATTAAAAAAATAAAAGAAGAAAATTTATATTTAATAAAAAAAATAAATATAAATAAATGATTGACTTGGCAGAATAGTTAATTTGGGGGGTTATGGGACAATCACACTTACTTATTATTTAGTAAAAAGAAATGCAAATAAATAAAAAACAACAATGAAAAATATAACTTTTGGCAATTTTTCGTAAACAGTGACGATATAGATAAATATCGTCCACCTATTTCCATATACCGGCCACAAAGTTACGTTTTGTTGATGTTGCAGCGCCAGAAAACATTCCCCAGTAATATTGAAGAACGCTGACAATTTGACAGGTCTTGGGCGGTTAAAAATCCGAGCCGATTCCGGTTATGTGGACCCGACAGTCGAGGCAACGTGCTCATATGGCTTCATTTCCTTCTGTTTTAGGTCATTCGTTATGTAAATGACTAATCTTGTTAAAATTAGATGAGAATTTACTTCAGATTTGACAAAAAAATGTTCGAAAGCTCTGAGGTCCCATATACATACTTAGTATTTATAATCCCTTTGCCCCGATAAATTTTATTCTACATATGAAGATCAACTAATCTTCTCTAACTTCTTAAAAACGGTAATATTGGATCTAAAAATACATATATGGTACCAAATATAGATGAAATCGGATCTTATCATACTCTAGATATCATAAAACAAAAAATTTGATAAAACCATAGCAGAGTATAAAGGTATTGCATCCACTATTCTTGATATAGAAATGTCATTTGCAACATGGAAAAATTAATTATGTAAATCAAAGAAAATATAAAATATTGAAGAGCTAAAAGCAAACCCAACGCAGAGATTGCAATCACGTTCCGCTTTTCTTTCAAAGTCAGTTTCTTTCAAGTCAATGCCTCGATCAAAAGACGCATACGCCGAAGAAGCGCATTTTCCCTACGAGTGGTTTTTGGGCCAAAGGCAACGTAGCGCGAAATGTGCCGCAGGCATATCTATGAATATATGTATATACGATCATTCATGTTCATATATCCATTTCTATAGAAATGCTTGCAATTACTTAGCTCATAAGCAAACCGCTACTGCTGTTGTTAATGCCTATGATTCAGTAAATTTTTCAAGACGCGCTCACATTTCCGCGCGTTCGTTGCGCTTTTGCCACTGCAAATTTCAACGCTGCTAAAAACTAATAATGCACATGGCGACGCGCGTTGAAAGAGCATTGGCATTGCGACGACAACAAGTGGCTGCACACGCGGTCGTGCGCAACCGCACAAACGGTGCAGCCATGTGCGTTACTCATGGCGCGTGCAGTTTGGGTGGCGTCGGTGACAAACGCCTGGCGGCGTGTGCAACAGGTGTTTTGCGCGATTTAATTGCGCCCAACTAACTGTAACCAATAAACACAGTCGATGGGGTGGAGAAAATAAAGAGGAATTTATTAGGAAATATTAAAGTGAATAAACTTCGAGTGGAAAAATAGGAAGTTATACTAGCTCTAAATTATTTAATTTTTTTACAAGAGCCCGAGGTAGATACTTGGTATTGTTTAAGATTTAGAAACATAGTATTTAAACTCGAGAAAACCATCGAGCCTTCACAAGCGCTTTCTAATTTTTACTGCCCATCAGAGAAGAGTGGACAGGGTAGTAGAAATGGAAAGGTAGAATACCCTTCTTTCAATTGGAACCGTTTAGGAAAATTTTAACAATTGCTCCAATATTTTGATATATGCTAAATATAGAGGTGACGAGGCTTGATAATATACTAGACACTACAACTAAGAGACCTAGAATCTCACGTAACTGGAATCGACTCCTTCAGAAGAAATTTGGACTTTTTACGACTTCATGTTGAATTCTACAGAACAGGCTTCATATAAATAAAACTATATTAAAAGACACAGCATCACTCTTGCCATGACCTGTACATGTAACCAGAAATCTTGTGTATATCTAAATGATATTTATAAAGCTGCTTTGATCTTGAGATAGATATAAACTGTGCAAAATTGATCCAGCACCTTAATATTCTATATATAACGGTATTTTCATAACAGTAACAATCACATTTGAGGCCTAAAGAGCTGTATTAATCACTTCGAGGTATACTGGGGAAGATCTATTTCATAACTGTCGCACATTTTAGGGTTCTAAGTGTCTATATTAATCGTGCAACCGCTCAGGTCGTTGCTTTTGACATCGGAGAAAAACCGAGTGGGTTAGATTTCTATATTTATATCTTAATGTGTGTCTTGTATGTTCTTAGTGATATCTCGTGTAATCACTATTGTTTCTTAGAAAAGATTATTCAATATACATATGCCTTCTTTAGCTTTTTGAGTGCATTAATTCTTAATTTTATAATTCTTAACGTCTTCTATAGCTTCTTAGCCAGTTGGTCATGCACCAAAAAGCAAATTGCATTATTATTTATGAAGCGCAAATTGTGTAAATGCAGTATAAAGTAGTTAAAATGAACACATAATCAGAATGCGCAGCTAAATGCATTACAAAAACAAATATTTGTTGTAAAAAGAAAGAAATTAATTATATATAGGAGCATATATACTTACAAAGCTACAAATGAAGTTATGAAACTGACTTAGTAATCATGGTAGTATTCGCAATTACCTGGAAAAAGGAAAAATACAAAATTACATAAGTGCAAATAACTGTAAATAAACGGAAATAGAATATATAAATATATATATGAACTTATAATTTATAAGTAATACATGCTTAACTGTGTATGAGATAATAATATATAACAATGAAAGCAGCTAAAAGCGTTCTAAACACCCTATAACAGGTGTAATGCGCTTAATTTATATCATGGCTATAGTATTAGTTTGTCTGTATGTGTGTGTAGTATCAATGCCATTCTGATTAATCATAGCGCAAATAAAATGAATATATATATATATATAACTATTACTCACACATGCCAATAATTAAATAAATAAATACAAGTGACGACGAAGCAAAGCATCAACTACATTACTACAACAACAACATTTAAAAGCATAGCAACAAGCAATAATAACAACAACACCAACGGAAGTCAGCAAATCACTCTCACACACAGGTCACGCCGGCGACCAGAATGTGTAGAGGAAGTGCAAATTGCTGTGGCAGCAACATCCAGCGGAAGTTGGTTAACAACGAGAGAGGCTAAATGGAAGCGTAGTGAAGAAAATAGCTAAAAATAGGTTGATAGAGAAATTTAAAAAGTATAAAAATTTATTTTGAAGCCACAAAAATTTATGAAAAATGCGTTTGACCAAGTAAAAGAAAAAATTTCAATAAATAATTTGGTTTCTTATCATTTTACACATACATATATAAATTAATTGCTGCATTCCAACGCGTATGCAACACACACACATTTATTCTGCGGTCATTCACACAAATAAATAAAGAAACTATCTAAATGCATATTATTTATTAGAAAAGAAAAATAAAAAAACAAAAACAAAAAATACAACTAATAGACGTCACCTTCGACAAGAAAGCTTGTGACTCTCGTCTGTTGTTGTTGTTGCAGCTTGGCTTAGTCATACTTTTAGTAGACGCTTGCTCCGGCAACGCTTTGGGTGCTTCTTTAGAACTCTCGTATGAACTTCAAGGTGTATGTATGAATATGTACAAATGTATTTGAGAGCTCATATGGTCTACAGCGATTACCTCATTTCTTTCTATGTGTGTATACGAGCGCTCGCTTACATTCTCCAAAAATGGCTATTATCTTTCACTCGCTTATACTACGTAATGTTTTTTTTTTCTTTTTATTGTTGTTGTGTAGTTATCACTGTCATAACGGTATTGTCTACTGACCGTGGCCACACATTCACCTTTTACGCTAATGGCCATAGTAAGCGCATATGAGCAAGCTTAGTGAAATGTGAGTGCCGAACGTGTTAGATATGACAATCCCGAACGGCTTTTTCGAATTTCAAGAATTTTTTTTTTAATTTTTAAAAAAGAGTTTTTACGACTTCTCAACTATTAATAACAGTTATTGGTATTTAAAATGTAATAAATTGAGAATATAGGATATTCATTACTTATATGATTACTTGATTACTAATTTCAACTACTTGATTACATATATTTTAAGGAACTATGAACAACAAAATTCCCGCCTTCAATTATATTTTAATCCCGAAATTTCGGGGTTACTTAATTACTTATTAAAATTACTTTGATTACTCAATTACTTATTTTTTTTTTAATAATTTATTGACCAAAAAATATCTTCTTCCCGCTATCAATTCTATTTTAATCCCGAATAGATCCCGATATTTGGGAATGACTTAATTACTCACTTCAATTACTTCAATTACTTTGATTACTTGATTACTTTTGTTTTAATGAACTTTTGACCAAAAAATATCTTTTTCTTGCAATCAATTTAATTTTAATGCCGAGATGCAATTCCGAAATATCGGGAATATTTTTTTACTTATTTCAATTACTTTGATTATTCAATTACTTATTTTTTTAATAAAATATTGGCCAAAAAATTTATTCTCCCTGCTATTAATTCTATTTTAATTCCGGATAAATTTCGGAATTACTTAATTACTTATTTCAATTACTTTCATTACTTGATTACATATTTTTTAATGAACTATTTTAACAATTTTCTTTAATCAAAATATTCAGTCTCAAAACTCAAACCCGAAATTTCGGGATTGACATTGACCGCTATTGTGTGCATCCCTAACATTCTACATAGTTATATACACACAAGTACAACTCGATACTGTCAATAAATTTGTTAAAATATATGTGGTTATTCAATTTTATTTATTGCTTGGATGTGTGCAACGGCTTTTGGGCGGTGTCCGCTGCGGGTCAAATAGGTGCGCACAATATGATGATTGTTACAGTGTGACTAAGACGTATATGATGTAAGGAACTATGGAATATAGAAACTACAGTAGGTACTTTCCATTTGGGGATTATCCGTTTTATCTGAGGCTTTAACAAATCCAGTGAGAAATCTTTCACCTTATCGAAGTAGTTTATTGCTTTACTTTGAGTTATGGTTAGCTTATTTCTTTTAAGAATTTTTAAGAGCTTCTTCGAGGCAAAAAATATATTCTCTGTGGTTTGATAACCCCTGAGAGCTTAGATAAATTAAGTATATTTATACTCTCGCAACAAATGTTGCTAAAGAGAGTATTATAGTTTTGTTCACATAACGGTTGTTTGTAACACCCAAAACTAAACGAGTTAGATATAGAGTTATATATACCAAAGTGATCAGGGTGAAGAGTGGAGTTCAAATCCGAATGTCTGTCTGTCTGTCCGTCCGAAATAAATATGGAAATAAAATTTGGTATGAAGGATTGGATGTAACTTTTTTGGGGAAGTGGGCGTGGCCCCGCCCCCTACTAAGTTTTTTGTACATATCTCGCAAACCAATAAAGGTATATAAACCAAACTTTCTGCAGTCGTTTTTTCTAGCCTTCCTAATGCAGTCCAAAAATGAAAGAAATCGGATCATAACCACGCCCACCTCCCATACAAAAGTTAGGTTGAAAATTACTAAAAGTGGGTTAACTCATTAACGAAAAACGTCAAAAACACTAAATTTCACATAAGAAATGGCAGATGAAAGCTGCACTCAGATTTTTTTACAAAATGGAAAATGGGCGTGGCGTCGCCCACATATGGGTCAAAAACCATATCTCAGGAACTACTCGACCGATTTCAATGAAACTTGGTTTGTAACAGTTTCCTTACATCCCAATGATATGTTGTGAAAATTGGCCAAATCGCTTCACAACCACGCCTACTTCCTATATACCAGAACTTTGAAGACGATCTGAATCGTTTACTTTACAATATATAAAGATATCGGTGCAGAACTTTGCACAAATACTATGTTAATAGTGTGGTAGCCCCATTCTAAAAATCGCCGAAATCGGACCATAGGATGTCAAGGCCCCATATATCGAACATGAGGACCTCGGTGCTTCTAACCTAATATTATGGTTTCCAACTTTCCATGGACTTTATACAATATATATGACGAATATGTGGGTCAAATTGTGTATTATATAATATTAATAAAGTTAAATAAATAAATTGCGAGAGTATAAAATGTTCGGTTACACCCGAACTTAGCCCTTCCTTACTTGTTTTATAACAGTTTTTTAAAACAAAAATGAAAAAAAATATGTTTACCAATATTTTTCAAGCAAACCCACTGTCGCTTACAAAATAATATGACAAAATATTTAAATGTGCAACGAACAAATTTATGTTCTGCCTCCGTATGCATTTGCATACAAATCTACAAGCGGACAAGTACACATACCGACACACAAACAAAAAACCGAAACAATAGTGCCACATTGTTGTTGCTATTGTTATGCAACGTGCGGCCACAGCAACTGGTCGCGTAGTCCACCGGTCAACCAGCATAGTCTACCGGCTTAAAAACGTCACTAACTCTTGCAACCGCTCCCCTTTTACGCTCTCCCCCTCTCTCCTTTCTCTCCCGCAGTCACAGCCACTTAGTAGGTGTGTACAAAAGCAACAACTTTTGTAGAACTTTAGACCGTCGATGGCCGGTCGCACGTATTGGATATTAACACAGCCTGCGGTTGGTCATGCAACCCACAACTTTACAGTTATTCAAATACTTCAACAACAACAAACAGTCGCCACAGCAACATCATAAAAATCATAAATTTCAGAAAAAAAAAACACGAAAAAAGTCCGAAGTAGAGACAGAAAGAAGCGAAGCTTAAGTACCACGTAGAATAGTAACAAGAAAAGTAGGTGAAAAGCGTAGAAAACTCGCGAGGAAAGTAAGAAGAAAAGCTTCAAAAATAACATTATGAAGCAATTGTGTGTGTTTGTATGTCGACAGAATATAGAAATAGCTTTTTCTGTAAGGTTTTTTTTTAATGGAATTTCATGTTGTTGTATGCAACTGTAGCAATACTCATCACTTCGGTGTTTTGTTGTATCAGTTGTGGAAACAGTTATTTTTTCCAGTTTTTGCTTTCATCGCTGCGTCATTGAGAGTAAATAAATGCATCTTTATGCGGGTATTCTCATGCATCTATATACTATGTATGTATGTCTGTCTAAAGGTGTGTATATCTTAGTAGATTTTTAGTTCTCTCTCGGCTGTAGTCTTGTAAGTAATTACATGCTAATGAATGGTAGAAGAATTTTCCCATATATCACAAAGTACTATGTTTTCTTATTAAAAGAGATACACCGCCAAGTCATACCTTAATAATATGTACCAATTTATATTTTATGGACCAGAAGATACCATATTCATATATGTATATGTGAATACCATAAAACATGGCCTACAATTGGGAGCATCTTTTATTAAAGCAGATAAACTCACCAAAGCCGTTAACCTAATTTGACGACATTAGTAAACTTGTAACAGTTTTGAACTACCATTACTAAATCTGTGATAATATACTTCTGTATGACTAATTTTTAATTTTCTAGTTTCCGTGAATATGGTGGTCTGATTCCATATACTATATATAAACTATATATATTATATATATGTATATATAAATAAATATATTTATGAAGTATATTCGGGGTGTAAATTTATATAAAATCAATTGTGTAGACTTCGAGAACGTGAAAATAACATAGCCCCGAAACCCCTCGAATAACGAGTTACAAGCGATTCCGAAGAATTTTTCAAAAAAAAAAACGTCTGCCATATTTTGAATTTTGTAAAACCGACAAAGGATTCGTAATCAGCGACCCCGAAAGACGAGTTTCAAGCGAATTCGATGAATTTTAAAAATTGCTGTCTGCCATTTTCGTTTTCTGGGGCTATCTCAAAACTCTGATCTGATGGGGTTAAGTAGATTCGGATTCAGCGACCCCAAAAACATATAGTAAGAGGCCATTTTTTTGTGTGGCTGTGTAATTGAAAATACACTTGAAATGTGGTCCCTTAGACAAAACTTGATTCAAATGGTTATATCGATCGGATTTAGTTTTTAATGTCTTGTCGAATTTCGTAAAATCTCGATTTTTGGTAACGTTTGAAACGAGATGTCACAGTTAACAGACTGTGGTCAGCATTAGTTCTTTCTTAAACGTCCAAATATTACATTATCTGTGAATATCTTATATATTCTCAATCGAAAGCCTTTTACAAACGTTTTTCAATGTCTTTAGAACATATTTGGACCAAATAGTATACGCAGTGTTTTCTCAGAAAGATATAGTAGTTCTCTCATCTCTAATTCTGTTGAAGGAACCGATTACACGATACACCCCATTTACATCAATGAGATAGTGACATTCCTATAAATTTGTCAGTTCTAAAATCCCAGATATTGCTAGAGTTTGACGAAGTCTAAAACCAGGTCGATACTTATTTGTTTAACCTAAAGGGTCAAGAAAAAAATAGGTAAAAGGTGAAAAGCTAAAGGCTATGCCAAAAACTGAGTTTGAGAAGTGGTTCAACGATTGAAAGAAGCGCTGGCATATGTGCATAATATCGCATAAGAACTTATTTTAAAGACGACAACATTAATATACACAAATATTTTTTTAAAAACAAAAAATTCCCGTTATTTTTTGAACACATCACATACATCTTCAACCACTATTTTAACAATAATACTTTCGAAATATTCCACTGAAGCCTATAATCGAAGACATATCTGTCAAAATGCATATACAAGAAAAACAAAACCGAAAGAAAGAAAGCTTTTTGGAAAGGAATAATTTCAACATTCTAAAAGATATTTCCAAATTTTATGGTAAGGTTATCTAAGGCAAAATAAACCATATTTCAAACAACTGGTGTTCATTTTTAAACACCTCTTCTTGAAAATAAGGTAATTTTTGAAAGGCTTCCTAACCAAAAATATTTCAATTTGACCAGATTTCCAATTTTCATCCTATAAACTGTTAGTACTCCACCTGGTAGATTGAAGATATTGGAGAAAAAATACTACTCGTAAAAACCTTGTTGAAAAATAGAGGATTTCTGCTTTTCGCATCCACTAACCTAACCTTAAAATGTTGTATTATCACAATCGGTCTAATCTATAGGTCGAGTCTTCAAGTAAATTGTTGACAAAATTATGCTGGAGTTCTATTTATTATTGTATTCTAGGGTAGTTTATAATTTGGTGAATGCCTTTCGACCCAAAAAGAAAGGAAATTTCAACCACTTTGCTGCTGCCATTACTTTCATCATTAAAGGCACTTACTTACATTTAGTTATGATTACGCTATTACTTACTACTCAACTACCGTTATTTCTTTGTGATTGTGTTGTGCCAAAGCCATTAGCAGCAAATATGTAAGTTCTAACGAAAAAAAAACTTGTTGGTCTTCTCGCGAGCAAATGTTACTTCTTTTACTTCTACTGCTTTGAATAGACGATTTGTACCGTTATGGGTGATTGTTGTTGTATTGCTACTTCTTCGAGTTGGAGTTTTGGGGCACACAACTAGTCAACAATGAAAGTAAATGGGAGCGATTCCCGCGCGCTCAAACGCTATACATATATACTCTCCAAAAGCACAACCAGAGTTAAACGCACAAGAAGACACACTCATACTTACACATTAACATATAATAATAACAACAAACATATTATCGAATGGGCCAACGCCAGTTGGGGAGTTAAGTTTAACATTTCATTTCATTGATTGTTGTTGTTGTTGTTGTTGCCGTTGCTTTTGTTGTTGCTCACTCGCTTGTGCAGCGGCGCCCTGTGTGTTTCGTTGAGTTTAGTTGCTCGTAACGGTTCTTTGCGTATAGACGTGTTTTGCTGGCTTTTTGGACCCACTCGCTGACAATATTTGGTACGTTTAGTTGTTGTTTTTGTTGTTTATTTAACAATAGCGTGTGTTGTTGTTATAGTTTATAGTGGCGTGTCCACGCATGAATGAATGAACGCGTTAGTTTTGTTCAGAGCGGGGAGGGAGTGGAGTGTAAAACAGTTGCTTGGTAATACAGGTAATGTGGAACGCCACTTTTGGCATTTCAATGTTTAGTCTACGATGACTAAATCGAACAGCTGATAAGCGCGCTTATCATTTTTACAAAAAAAAATAGAAATTGTGTAAAAGAAGTGCTTGTGAGTATATGATTATGACGAAATTATTTTTGGCCAAGGTTAATAACGAATGATTGTGAAAGGAAAAAATTGATAATTACGTGCCTAAAAATATTAAATTTGTTGCAATTAGAGCAATTAATAATACAAAAAAAAAATTTTGTTGTTACAGAAAAAAATTAACAACTAATTATAAGCAGTGTTGAGCAATAAAAATGGATGAGTAAGCGCGCAACGTGCCAAAAGCTGTGAAATAAAATTTCTAACAAGTTTATATGCAAAATTTGTTTGATAAATTTTAATAAAAAAAATTTATAAAAAATAAAAAAAAAATTAAAATTCAAAACAACAAAAAATGTGCATTCAAGTGAATCATGAAGCCATAAAGAGGACGACGCTAGCAAATATGTGTTGCCAGCAAGTGTAAAAAATTCATAAAAAATAATGCAACAGTAAAATAACAAGAAGTGAGCGTAAATAAAGTGCAATAAAGCAACAACAAAACACAAGAAAGCCAGTTATAGACAATAAAACGAACTGCATTTAAATACTACGAAATTTAATTTAAGAAAATAAACAAAAAAATATTTTACAACAAAAAAATCGACAACCAACAACAACAACAGAAAAATGTCAGCGCAACACAATGCGCGCCCACCTGGTTACGCGCGCAGACAACACAGTAGACTGCATGCCACACTGCCTACACCCACACCACTGACTTCCTGCCGCTATGTCACCACCCTCGCTGCATTTACCACACTCACACTGCTCCTCAGCGCCACGGCCACACTTGGCGGCGCTTCCAATATGGGTGATGTGAGTAGCGAACTCGAATTCGCCAGTCTCGATGGCGCCGGCACACAACTACTCACGCCCGTGCAGTCAGCGCCGAGCACAGTGGCGCCGCAATGGCCTTTGAAGGTGGTAGATATAGTCGAGCCTGCGCCAGCGCAACCCGTGATGTCATCGCCCAGTTACACTGAACTGCAGGGTGGTGAAATCACTGGCCAGCGAACATTGCGTTACAGTGAGAGTCCTTTTGTGGCGCGTCAACATATCGAGGTGGCGAAGGGTGCGCGTTTGATCATCGAACCGGGTGTACGTGTGGAATTCGCTCCAACTGTGGGCATAACTGTGCGTGGCGTACTGCATGCAGTGGTGAGTAGAATTTGGAATTTTTGTTTATTTTAAGAAAAGAAATTTTAAAATTGTGAAAATATTCGGGAATTTGGATATATTTTGTTCGGAATATAAGAATGGATTTCATTGAATTATTTCCAATAAATACTTATTCTAGTGCAGTCAATTATATAGCAGACTCTGAAGAAGCCTCAGAAATACATAAAATTGCTGAAAATTTTTGATCAAATAGTTCAACAAGTTGGAAATATATCAGAATATTCAGTGAAAACCGATATCCAGAAAAATAGTTTTCGTCCGCTTCAGTAGAGTGTCGTTCAGAATGTATCGTTTTTAATATGAATCGTTAATTCGAATACCTGACGTTTATTCAGATCTGTTTATGACTTCTTTGGACTTCTTTTGGCTCCGCTCGACGTCTTTTGACATTTCTAAATGACAAGCTGGTACTAATAGTACTCCAAACATTTGCAAAACTCTCAACTTGGAGAGTTACATCCTGAATCCGAATGGAAATCGGTCCATAATTAGTATCAGATAGTCAGAAATTATCCCTAGTCCACTCAATGTACTGCTATATCTTCAAAAAAGTTCAATAGATTTTATCGAGTTCAATATTGTATAGAGAAACCTCTTAAGGTGAGTATTCTACCTCAAAAACTCATACATTCTCCGTTCCCTATAATTTGAAACAAATTCACCTGCCATTCCACCTGTTGCTATACATTTATCATAAAGCTTAAGTGTTCAAACACAATTCGATTATTCATAACATACAAATCCATAATTCCAATGACAACAAAGATATCGATTCATACAAAAAAGTGTGGCTAAAGTGCACGCAGTCACCAAATACAAACATTGACAAAGTTGCCTTTGGAAAAATTGCACTCATAACGGGCAAATAATTGATTGAATAATCGCAAAAGCAAGCAAGCAGACGTTATCGCTCATCGCTTATCAGGCGACCGATAAAGCAATATACAGAAAATATAAAGAACCATTTTATTAACGGTATATAGGCGCTAGTGATATGTGGTTATGGTAATTGAAGTTTAGGGTTGAGATAAAAACTAACAAAATTCAGATAGCGGCGGTCCGAGGAGCCATCACAAAGTGAATAAGAACCCTTCTCAATTCACGACTTCTCTCATCGTTATATTACCTCAATACTCCAGCTTTCCAGAGGTGTATGAGCCTTTTAACCCACTTGTTCTTCCAGCAGTACTTGATTATTCCAGTCTCTGTTACTTCTACAAGTGATTTGTTCGATTCGCTAGTTTCCAAGACTGCAGTCATGTCTTCAAAAATAATTTTAGAAAGTCTTACCAAAATCTAAAAGCTTCAAAGGTTCATAGTGCATAAGTTCTTTAATTTGTATATATTATTATAAGAGCTTTCAGAGTGCTAAATTCTTTTTAGTGGGTCTTATTAAATAAAATACAGTAAGAAACTTTTACAGTAAGGAGGTACTGCTAAGAATACCAGGGAGAATGAAATCTATCTGAGTTGAGTATTTCTAGCTTCATTGTAGAAAAGTATTTATTTTGAAACAAAAGCTTCGGTTAAGATGATGACCCAAATAATTCTACAGAGTTCAACGCTGGAATTGAGTTTGGACTGTGAAGATCGGTTAAGTTTCCAGTCTATTGCTGACAAATTGTCATCTGTTCGGCAAATTAAAGATTTTACAATTTTTAAGTCGCATCCAAAGGGCTAAGAGGTTAGTTGTATAGAGATCCTTTCCGTGTCAAAAGCTATCTTAAAGCTTTTGTGAGGGATGATTAACCCCAAAACCACGTTTATATAAATTTGAAAACACTTCCTTATAGGTCTCAAAATGTAATGGCTTTTTAGAGCTTTTTCGACCCATCTCCATATAAAATTGAACATTTTCAATGTGTTGCACAAATTCGAAAATCACAAACAGAGCTACCAACCATATATTATGATATTTATTATCTTTATAGAGAATAAAGATAATACTCCAAATATGGGGTAACTTTATATCGAAAACGCAATGTGCCCCGATTGATAATGAAACATGTAAGCAAACAGAACAGGTGCAAGCGATAAAAGCAACATTAAATAAACATAAATAATTCGCACGTACTCGTGTATGATATGACGAAAAAGGTAAACAAAGCGCGAGGTATTTCAAAGCGTGTCGCTTGTGGAGCAGCTGTGCGCACGTTAGGCCTGCGCACTTGCGCACCGCAATGTCAAAAGACCAATTTTTTGGGTGGGGTAGGCCAAAAATGAAAGCAACACAACGCAACGCAACAACAACAATAAAATAATAAATAAAATGTGAGCTAAGCTAGCTTGTACATTATAGCATTAAGGCAAGTGCGTAGACGCGATCAGACAATTGCTGAAGAGCCCGCTAACCATTAGCGGCCAGCCGTGGCTTAGGTTAGGGTCAATGGCTATTTGACGCAAGCGCAATTTTCAGAGTTGTCCAATTAAAAAGTCGCAAATGTCGACTTTGGCTTTGAGTCACGACGCTCAGATGTACGAGCATGTCTTTGCTATTATTACTTGACCGTCCAGCGCACGAACGGAAGTTGCTTTGATTGTCTGCTATGCGATTGTCACTGTTGTTGTTGTTGTTGCTTTGCGGCGGCGTTGGCTGTCGTTATAGCGTTGACTGTGACACGCCCCGTTATACGCCGTTCGGTTGCTTTGCAACGCGCCTATGCTTTATTGCCCATTTCGTGGCCTATTAGTGGGCCTATCTTCTGCTTTAGCTACAAATTTGTGCATTAAATCATTTGATGGTTGTTTCTTATTGTTGTTGGTTATTATTTTTTCATTGTGATTATTATTTCTGTTTCTTGTTGTTATTAGTATTTTTATTTTTTTTTTTATTTTTTCTTCGCTGTCGCATGTCTTGACAGACGGCTACTGGGTCGCGTTGGGTTAATTAGATTAGTCGGTTGCTTGGTTGTTGGATTTTTGCTTTTGTTGCTGTTGTTGTTTCTTACTTAGTTGTATTTAGTAGGAGTTGGTTGCTGTGTCAAAGTGTTGGCGCTTCAATTTAATGAGTGAATGAGTAAATGCCCATGTTTGTATGTTTTCATGAATGAGTGAAAGTCAAATTAACGGCGACCCTTGCTATTATTGTTTATTGTTATTGGTTGTTGTTCATAACACAGTATATGGAAATTTATTTAAATTAGCAAAAATATACGACTTGAATTATATGGCCAGATAATAATAATATTACATTTGGCCAGCAGAAAATGTAAAAAATAAATTTTAATGAAATCCAGATAGGTGGCACTCGTTTCAAATTATCACTAATAACCTTATTTATGTCCCTAATGTACTCATATTCAAGATATTATTTGTTGTATTCGGCCTAATATTGTCCATGGAACAATATTTTATGGCACAGAGGGGGAGGATCAAAAGACCAATCTCTGAGCTACTGGAGCCTTAACTTTTCGAGCAAGATATTTACTTCGAAACGGTCCAAGTTAACGGTCCTATCTAAGTATCGTTCTGAAATCTAAATAAAAAAGGTTTTAGTCTCATATAAGGCCATTTTTTTTATGATTCTTGTGAAACCCTATGCTTACCCTATCTAAAGATGACGAAGTTAACGACCCGATTGTTTACGTTTCTCCAATATTAGTTTGAAGATATCGCGGTTCGGACAACTGCATTTCATGCAATTAGAATATAAAATTCCGTATTCGTCAGAATATATCCTCATTAGTTCCTATATTCGAAACAACAGGCAATCTTTCATTCAATCATGTAATCTAATATATAAAATTCTCGTGTCACGGTGTACGTTATTGAATTCCTCTGAAATCGCTCGACCGATTTTCGTGAATCTTAGCGTGCATATCGGCTAGGGTGGAGAATCGGACAACATCTATTTTTCATCCTCTTAAATGTTAAGGGTGGTCCACCCCTAAATTTTTTTAACTTTCCGCGAAGAAAATTAAAAATTTTCTAAAATCGGGAAGTTATTGGTTGTTGAAGTTCAAACCGATCTGGCTAATTTTAGTCTTGAAATATTCGTGGAAGGCCAGAAAAAGATTAGAAAGTGAGTAAATATGGAAAAATTGCGAGGAAGATATCAATGAGAGAATTTTATTCGAGTTGGAAAGAAAAATATAAAAAGAGAAAACAAAAAAATAATATTTTGAAGGTTGTAATTGTTGCTTTGTTAAAATATGTTTGTTATTGTTCAATTGTATAAGGTTGTATCGATAGCCCAAAACAATTTGTAACAAATAAGGAAAGGCTAAGTTCGGGTCCAACCGAACATTTTATACTCTCGCAATTTATTGATGTAATTTTATTAAGATTACACACAATTTGACCTATATATTCAGCATAAGGTCCAATAGAAAATCATCATATATTAAATATGAGGGCTGATGTAATTCCAGAACCAATTTCACTCATTTTCACCACCAAGGTTAACGGGAATAGGGGCAACTTGGCACCTGTTAGTAGGCAAACAAACGGCACATTCGGCCTTGAAGTTACTCCTAAATTGCAAATGAACGAAACACCAGTCGGCAAAATCGCCAAAAATAGCGCTATAACGAAGATTTTCCAAATATTCAAGAAGTCGCTGGAGGTACTGCACAGGACTTTAAAAGATCTTGATTGTCGACGAACGTTTTTGGTGGAGCCAGGATTCTGTTATTAGGTGCTTTACGCCAGACTCTTCCAATTATTCCTTCAACTGTTAGTGACGGGCTAATCGCATGCCAAAAAATCATTTAATTTGTGGCGACACATAAAGAATCGCCAATTTACAACTAACATATGAGTGTTTTTGCAACAATATCAAATTGCGATTGTAGAAGCAGTTGGAAATGGTAGGGTCGCAGTTGACACCTCGATGGATTAATAGAATTTCCAACAGATTTCTGTCACTTCATTGACTTGAAAGAGAAGTTTTCCTGACATGAAACCTCAATATGATAACAATAAATGACTGATTGAATGACCTATATTATTGGTGGTAAAAAAACAAAGATATCGATGATCTTAATGCGACAATTTAGAATTTCGGTCCAGGAGAGTTGACACAGCTACAAACCAGGATGACGTAGTCAATTATCCCAAACTATTTAAAATTGCCTGTACTATCACCACTCACTTCGCAATTAAAAGTAGTGTGAGTTGTCATCATGCTGCGTAACATAAATCGACCTCGAGTAATCAATATTGTCGCCTAAGCCAAGATTGGACCGACTTAATTTAATGTATACCTTAGCCACAACAACGTGTGTCCGGGTCTGCTAGTATTATATATAAGATATCCATCGGTCCATCTGTAGTCTATAAGATGCAATATTTTATGTTTTTATGTTGCGGTACCTGAGGAGCAATTCGCCCATTTTTGACCCGTATATTTTTTTCAGTCTATATACTTAAAATGGACAAGAACTTCCTTCCAAACTACAGTTTGGGATGTCAGTCCCCCGAGTTTTCTTTTTTAGTCCAGTCACTTATTAAAAATTGGTCCACACACTAGCCTCATAAATTCTATCCCACCCAATCTGTGACCCCTTTTTTACTTTTTAGTAAAGAATCAGTGTTCTATGAGGAAACTCGATACTTAAGATTTCAGATATACTACATCTTTTGGGTTCTCTTTTCATATATCGTCCACCATTTTAAAATCTTTTCATTTATTTTTCAGGGAACACCTACATCACGCATAACACTAACGGCACAAGGAAAGCCCGTAGCTACCCAGACAGATATAATAGATGCCGAAGTGCGTGGCGCACGCTTAGTTGATGGACCAACACCTTTAGAGGGACGTCTACAACTCTTTCACAAAGGCTCATGGCGCGATGTTTGTACAAATTCGAGAAAGTGAGTACTTTCAAGACAAACGTCAAAAAGAAATTCACAAATATTTTATCTTAAACCCTCTAGTTGGACACTCGTGGACTATGCGGTCGCCTGTCGTCAAATGGGTTATGCTGGCGGACGGTTTTGGAATTGGGTCGAACGCACACCGGGCTATCATCCACGTTTACTCTACGAGCAGCCGCGTTGCAAAGGGGGCGAGAACTCGCTAATGAATTGCGCCTGGACCTCACGGCAATTGGGCTCTGGCGTTTGCGACTATCATAATGATATCGGTATACAATGTAGACCGTTATATAATGCGCCACTCGGTAATTGGCGTGGACTATATTTCCACAATGCGCCTTCAACTAAAACGCTTGGCAATAACAATATCGTTTATACCGCCTTATCACAATCCACATTACGTTATGTCGACATTAAGTTGGCCGGTGTAGGACGGGACTATAGCGTGAAGTCCGCCTTGGAGGTGATTGGACTGCCACCCGTTATGCAGCACGTAGCAATCACTTATTCGGCTTACACCGGTTTCAATGCGACCTTACCGCAGGGCGGCTTCATCCTGCAGAATGTGACGGTGCAGAAAAATAACGGTATTGGTGTTTTTGTGAACTCCAGTCAGGGTATGGTACAGTTGGATGGTTGTAATATTGTGGAGAACGTAGCGGATGGTGTAAAATATGTGGGACATGATTTGCGCGTGAACGAGCGTATGGATCGGGCGTCCATTTATGATTTTTGTACATTGCCCACCACCTCCGGTCAAACCTATCCCATCTCACTGTCCTTCACACAAAAATACTATGCAGGTTCGGAGAAAGTTTGCGGTAAATACTTCTTCACACGTACCGGTTATCTACTAACGGTGCACTTTGAGTCGTTCGTATTGCGCAACAATGAGACCGCCACGGTGGAGATTTTCGATGGTACATCGGAGACGGATCGGGTGCTCTTTGCATGGAAAGCGCGTAACTACACGCGTCCACAGAGTGTGACGAGCAATCGTGAGAAGCTTTTCGTGCGTATACGTGCGGACGCGCGTCAGGAGGTGAATGGCTTTATACGAATCACCACTGATGACACACGTGCCTATGACTTACGTGTTGCGAACTCTGTTGTGGAGGATAATGGTGGACGTGGTATTGCGATCGATAATATACGTTCCAAACTGCATGTGCATGGCAGCTTCGTTTCGGGCAACGGTCATATTTCGGGTGTGCATGTGACCAGCGGTGCTGGAGATGTGAATATCACCAGTAGTAACATCACATTCAATCAGGGTGGTGGCGTTAACATCACCTACTACGGCGGTAATCGTAATATATCGCGTAGCGCCATACAAGCGAATAAGGGTTATGGCTTGGCGGTATGGCTGAATGATACAAGCTCACCAGATCGTATCGAATATATACCCTTCAATCAAACGACGACTGTGGAATACTCACAAATTGGCGGTAACTTGGAGACAGGTGTCTTGCATGGTAACTACTGTCAACCGATTTGGGTCAATATTACAGGGAATAGTTTCAATGGCAGTCTACATAACGATGTGCTGGTGGAGTCCTGTTGGCGTTTTACAACCAACAAGCAACCGAATATGCAGTTACAAATCGGACACAACACTTTCGACTACAGCCAGAAAAACTCAATCTTTCTCAGCCCCGCGCTCAACCTACAAGGCAAAATCGAGTTTAATCACTTCCGTTTGGGCGCTTATGGTGCCATATATATACGCAACGACTACATATTTCAAGAGTTCAATTTCATGCCTGTACGCTTGCTGATACAGAGTAACCACTTTCGTCGTAATAGTGGCGTTTATGTGGTGTCGTTGGGTTTGTCACCTTACAGCTCACACGAGTTGCAATCGTTGCTCTTCACACGCAACTTCGTGCGTGATAACAAAATCTCCGAACCCTTTGGACCGCTGATCGAGGGTAGTGAGGGTAGCGATGGCTCGGGACGTCTCAATCCACGTTGTCGTGTAGCCGCTGCAGTTGTGGTTGCCTCCAGCAATGTGGACATCTTCCGCAATATACTACACAACTTGGACTCTGCCTATGAGGTGGGCTCACAACTGAGTGATCAGAGTCAGATCATCAACGCCACCTACAATTGGTTGGGTCACTCGGATGAGAATAAGATTTTCCCGCGTCTCTTTCATCGCAACAATCGTTATAATTTGGCTAAGATACAGTATATACCATATCTTTTGCATAGCTCTAATCCGGGTTCGACGACAATGATAACCATGTCTACGCTGGTGCCGCGCTTCTCGCAAGAGGGCTCCGATTTGATTGGTGGTGAAATTGATGGTCAAGAAATACTCTCAGCTGGCACGTATCGTGTAACGAACGACATCAACATACGTCCTGGTGGCAAGTTGACGTTGCAACCTGGGGTTACGCTCAAATTTGAGCCCAGCGTCGGCATGATGATCGCCGGCAAATTGGAAGCGCGCGGTCGCCGTCCAGATGATATCTTCTTTACGCTGAAGCGTGAGACTGTTATCGCTATGGATAATTCGACGGACGTAGAGCAGTTAGATGTCGATGTTATTGATGTTGAGACTGAGTCGATCATAGAGAAGAATGAGCCACCACGTGTGCCAGTGCGACTCATCGGTGGCGCTGGAGATTACGAAGGACGTTTACAGGTCTACTTGGATGGGCGTTGGGGCACAGTTTGCGATTACGGTTGGACAGTGCTAAATGCGGCGCTTGTGTGTCATCATCTCGGCTATACGCTCAATCCACGTGACTGGCGGCTACACCGCTCACAAATGCCAACAGTGGGCGTGACGGAGGATGTGATTGTATCGAATGTGCGTTGCACCGAACATGATCTCGATATAACCAAGTGTCGCGCAGAGTACTCAACACGTGGTGAATTCGAGAACTCCTGCACACATGAAAATGATGTGGGTATGCGTTGTTATGAGGGCGCTTGGGCCGGTGTACGTTTTAGCATGCTAGCCGAACGCGCGGACCTACAGTATCTGACTATTGAGAAGGCTGGACTCTTCGATTACACTACGAATATTTTCAAGCCCGCTATACAAATGGATTTTGCGCGACACAATCTCGAAAATGTGCGTGTGGTGGATAACTTGCAAGATGGTTTGGGTGTCGTATATGCAGACCTTTATGGTGGCAAGTCGGTGAATAATATTAAGAATTGTGAGTTCATCGGCAATCGTGGTAATGGCATTAGCTTGAAGCAGTTGGATTTACGCATACAGGGTTCAGTTATAAAGAACAATCGTGATAGCGGTATCTCACATGATCCGGTCATTTCGGCCATTGAACAGAATGAGCTTGGTGGTTGGTTCCAAATGGCTGTGGACTTCAACACTTTCGAAGCAGACTACGATCCATATGTGCTGCCACGCGATGAAGGACAAATTGACTTGGACACCTGGCAAAATAAGTATATACGCACAGAACCCGTTCGTGGTGAATCGATCAGCCGCAAAATTGTTGTGCGCTGCCCCGCCGGTTATGTGCTCGGCATACAACTGCTCAATCCCATACAAAACCTCTCCACGGAGCACATCACAATCCTTGATTCACAAACGGAAAATAGACGTTCCGCTTTGTGGGTACTCAAACGTGATCTGAATGTATTTCCTACGACAAGCAGCAGTTACGGCATCATCATCTACTACGAGAGCGGCGCGAATGCTTTGGGTGGTGCTGTACTGCGTCTCTCTACTGTCACTGCTCCCGTGCAGAATATACGTAATCGTGTGGTGAGTGGTCCAGTGCCCACGCTGAGCATACGCTCTACTAAAATACAAAAGAACTTTCGTGGCATTGCGGCCTACTACTACAATCGTTATGTGGGCGATAATGGCGAGTATTATTTACGTAAAGCGAATGAATCCATCAAAATTATGAATTCGGAGATTAGCTCGAACTTCCGTGAGGCCATATTGGTGAAGTCACCATTTTGGGATGTCCAGAACAGCAATATCTCCGAGGTTTCTATACACGTGAACAGCACAATGATCACACAGAATGGACATGGCATTAGACAGCTCTCGAAGGACCTGCGTTCATCCAACAATCTGTTCCATTATGTGGTGCAAGATACGACAGTTGAAGATAATGCCTTCGGCGGTTTTCAGGTCGCACTGCCTTACGTTTGGCAGTACAATGAGAATTTCACGCATAGCGTCTACTTCGGTAATAGCACTTGGCAGCGTAACCGGAACTTTTTCATTGACGTCAGTGGACATTATACGGTCTTTAACATAACCTCAAATGTATTTCTGAACAATCAGTGTCCTCGTAGCCTGATTACACTGGACGGCATGGAGAAGCGTATCAAGTTCGATTACAATCGCATCGAGAGTAATAATGCCAAATTCATTATGGAGCTGCGTGCGGACAGTTTGAGTGAGATTTTGGGTGAGGTGCCGGCGATGATCGCTTACAATACCATAAAGGGCAACAGTATTGACTCAATGGCGGGTAATTTCCGTAATGCGCCCATGCGCAATTATCGTCCACGTAAAGTACGTCCACAGAATCGTCTACCGAGCGCCGTGGTGCGTTTGGATGGCATACAAAATGTGAAGCTGTATCGCAACTTAATCGCAGAGAATCAAATGGACTACAATTTGGTGGCCGGTGTACGTTCCGCACGGTTGAATAACTACTTTTACGCCACGGAGAATTGGTGGGGCTCAAAGGATGCCAAGTATATCGAGTCGAAAATATTTGATTTCGATACGTGGAATGATCACGCGGACGTTATTTACCAACCTTTCCTCATTGAGGACAGTTTCGATGCGAGTGTCTCGCTAATCGATGAGCACGACGAAATTATTGATCTTAATACTTGGTCAGGTGGTCGCATATACAAGGACTTGTCATTACCCAAACGGCCCGAACCATATCGCATACTCTCCGACATTACAGTCATGCCCGGCGCCACACTCTCCATACAGCATGGCGTACAACTCGAGTTCGAACCGAATGTGGGTATACTTGTTTTGGGCACACTCTTAGCTACCGGTTATCGCGAGTCCGAAATTATAATGCGTCCCTATGTGAATGCCTCGCATGAGTCGTACACTATGATTACGAAGCGTGGCATTGAAGACCTTAGTCAATCGCAAGCATATGACTCCATACGACTGTGCACGAGTGCACAGAATTGCACCACAAATCCACAGATCGCCTTTGGTGGCATCAACGAAGGCTTTCTCGAATATTTCAATCACACCACACTACAATGGGTGCCTATTTGTGATAGCCGCTTCACCGAACGTAATGCGCAGGTCGTTTGTCGCGAACTCGGCTTTGATCCGCTCAATGTCTATTATGGACACGATCGACGCATTGAGTATCACACAAACTCATTGACACGTATTTGGACCTGGGTGCAACCGCTGGAATGTCGTGGCGATGAGTTGCGTATGGAAGGTTGCGCTGAACGTTTAAATGGACAAGTTTATGGACGTAGACACGAATGTCATTGGGATGATGTATTTGTATTTGTAAGTTGTAACAGCGCGCCGGAAGATCTCGTTTACTGGGGTGGCATACGTTTTGCGAATTCAGATTTTGAGGAGAATCAATATGGTCATCGTTTTCATGATAGTCTCTCACATGGACCGATCAATAATCGGCAGAGTCATTTGGAATACATACGCATAGAGAATGCTGGCATATTGCATAATCAGAAATCGGCTGCAATCCAAGCAATACACAAGAATCCGACAATACGATCGGTGACGATCCTGAACTCTGCACATCATGGCGTTAATTATATAGCGCCTAGTGGCACAATGAACCTCAACTTCTTGAATATCAGCAACGCTTTTGGTGCTGGCATCAATATACTCTCGCTAACGGGTGAGGGACGTGAAAGTGATGAGTCAAGCTTTACCCCACTCAAAGATTTGGATATCCCATACAAACTCTTCTCGCTCGTTGATATCTGTGATCCACAAAAGGTGCTCACCGTGGAGGAACGTATTTTGGTCTACTATAAGTACGATAATAATCCCGTGAACTGTGTGAAGATCTTCACCTCACTATATCGTGCCAAACCAATGGGCTTCCGTTTGCTACAATCGAATTTATTTAATCACTCGAAGGAATATGGACGCACCGATGTGATACGGCTCTTCGATGGCGATATCTACAATGTGACTTCACGTTTTCTCGGCAAAATCGAATGGGACACCGATAATCAGCGTAAATTCTTCAAGACTGAGAGCCCTACGCTGAGCTTGCAGTTGATTGCGAGTGGCGCGCCAGAGTTTCATGGTTTCATAGCGGAAATTGTAACGGTGCCCATATCGACTCTGGGACAATGTGAGTAGAATAATAATAAATCAAGATCGTAGTTTGAACTTAAATAGACACTAACATATTTTCATTATTTTCTTATCTGCAGTCCGCGATGCGCAACACAATGTCACCTATACCCACATATCGAACGCTGTTAAAGGTGCTGTAACGTATTCGTCCGCTGGGGAGGTTACCCCCACACTCACGCTTACCTCGAATCGCATACAGGGTAATTGTCATCAGCTGTATGGTAATTTCTCCACTTGCAAGTCGGCGCTCAGCATTGATGTGCAGAATATGCATTCCCTATACTTTATGGTAAGTTGCCACTTAAAGTTGATAATTTAGACCTTTAGTCAATATTTTTTCCTCCTAGAACAACTTAATCAAGGACAATCAGGGCGGTCTGAGTATACGCGCCGACTCACGCGGTTCGGCTACTTCGCTACGCGGTTTCATACATCACAATCTATTCTACGGCAATCGCAATCGTCCAGCACTGTATGTCGAGGGTCGTCAGTCGTCACCATATCAAGAGATCGAATTGTATCGCAATTATTTTGCGCAGAACAAAGCGGGTTTCGAAGATGTTATTAAGTTGCGACAAGTTGTCTCGAATTTCAGTTATAATTTCGTGCATAGCAATGTAGGTGGACGAATTGTGGAGATCTCGGGTTTTGAGAAAGTACGTTTACCCATCTATCAGACCACATCGCATAATGGTTTTTATAGGTAAGTTATAGAGGAGTTTATAGGCTAAAGCCAAGGAAAAGGAAGAGTTTGTTGGCGCTCTAGATGAGAATACGAAATTTATAGTCATTGATACTTATATATTCTCAGAGAGTATACTTTGGTGTTCTCTGAGAGTGTAAAATTAAGCTTTCACTGAAATCAAAGCATACTTTTTGGCGGATTACTATAAAATGGTTTTTCTTGAATCCACAGCAATGTTGCCACTAACTGGATGGGTCGTGCTACAGTTGTCGCCGGCACAGCAGGTCAACAGTATGTCGACAATATATTTGAGAATCCCGAAAACGATTACGAAATGATAACCGTAAATAACTCAATGTAAGTAAATTTCTCCTCTTACTATCTTATTTCTTTTTTACTATAAACCTTTCTTTGATTTATTTTTCTAACCCCAAAAAATATTTATTTGACCACTTTATACTTATCTATACTATTTTTTAACCTCGTTTTTATTAAAACTATCTACTACATATGTACGTGCCTGAACTATGTATGCATGCTACGTTTAAATACACACTCACCCGTTACTCTAACTGTAGTTTGAATGTTGATTATGTGATCAATAGGTAAGTGGAAGCAAAATAAAAAATAAAAATAGCAAAAAACAAAAAACAAAAAACAAAAAATAAAACAAAAGAACAACAATTTAAACAACTTTCTTCATTTCTCTTCATTCACTCTCTCCTCTCATTAGCACCATTGAACTGTGGCGCTCCAAGATCGATGCTAGACACAACTATTGGAGCTATAATAACACGATATCGGTGCAGTCGCGCATACGCGATAAATCAGGTGAGCAGATTTGAGGTTTTGAAAACCATTTCTTATAACCTTTCCACTTTTATATATTTCTAGACGACCCCTTACTGCTCGAAGTGCAAGCTGTACCCTTCCAAATGAACAATCTCACCATACTCGATGGCAAGTGTCCACCCGGTTGGTCGCTGGTGCATGATACTTGCTTCATTTATGTGGGTGCACCGTTGACCTTCCATGAGGCACGCGCTTTCTGTCGCAGCGAGAACTCGACGATGCCTTTCATACGCACCGACAGCGCAACGTTGTGGAAATATTTACAAGGACAAATGAGACATTTAAAGTGAGTAAGAAGTAATTTTTTCGGGGATCAAGAATAAATATGTTTCTCCAAACAAGCTATTTCACTTTTTTTTAATTTTTTCACATTCCCAAAACCTTATTACAGATACCCCGAAAAAGTGTGGATACAAGATTTCGATCACATCGATCGTTGCACGAGCTTCGCCTTCACCACCACCGAGGTCGAGGATTGCAGCAATGAGATGGGTTTCATTTGTGAAACGGATCCGAAGGTAAGTCTCATTTTTCAATGCAATTTTTCCTACCTTTAAACTTCTCTTTCCCTCTTCCAGGTCATTATCGATCCGCTCTCTTGGCGCGCTGATATATTCGCTATCAGCATCATATCTGCTTTCATTTTGGCCATCATCTTACTAATTTTGGTCGCCATCTGTTGGTACGCCAAGTCGAAACATCGTCACGTCCAACGTTTACAACGCAGGAATAGTATACGTCAGAGCTTACGCAGTTTGAATAGCATTGATCCGCAGGGTTCGCTGCGTCGTCGAAACTTTGTATGATTAGAAGTTTACTAATTTTTATTTTATTTATAATTATTTTAATAGTTCTTTATGATTTATCTCAATTTAGGAATAATTTATTTTAAGTTAAGTCAATTTTTTATAAGTAAAATTAGTCAATTATTTGTCATTTTATCCCATTAAGTTTTAAAGGAACCTCTGTAAGGTGTTTTAGAAAGAAGATTAATTTTGAAAGCCGGATTTAATAAGTAATTTAAGTTTTATAGGTCACTTAATTATAATATTCTCCCTGGAAGATCGAGCGATGTTAAATAGTTTTCTTCCACAATACCTGATCTTTTACCCCTTAGCATCCAAGGATAATTTTCTTGGACGAAAGTAGATGTATAATGTCTATAAATTACCGACTTTATTTTCACTACAGTAGGCCTGCAAAAAGTTAGGATGTCCAACTAGACTGATACTGAAAAATGTCATTCTGATTCTTTCACTTTTAAGAGTTCGAAATTTCTACCTAAAGTGCTTGTACTATAATACTATGTTACATTGACTGTTATAAAAGTTTTCTGATATCTCAAAGTCCGTTTTAATATAGAAATCTTTATAGAAGTAGAGTACAGGCCTTCGAAAAATTTGGGAGCTGGTACTTAAGGCCGTTGAAAGTAAGTGTCTTTACAGAACTTGAGGTACTTAGGTTTGAGGTTAGATGAAATTACGATCACCAAGAGACTGTACTATAGATCTTATTAGAATCATAATTTTACATAAATTTAGATATATTATTTTTCCATTATGTTTTTATTTAACCTTTTATTTCCTTCACTTTTATTTTCTTCCCCACCACACTCTTAATTTCATTAGAATATGTCCACGTCGACGGCCACGCTCTCAAAACCACTTGGACAAGACTACAAGATGATGGGCAACGGCTCAATTGACTCAATGGATAAGAGTGTGCTCAGCTCTGAGGGCAGCTTTGAGGCGTATGAGAATCAAACCGCGCATCCCAGCGAATATCAAAAACCGAATTATAACGAATATGTTAGTCAAAACGCGCTGAAAGGGGCTAACAAATCGAATGAACCGTATAAGGTCGCAACAATTGGTTCGATTTCGAAAGCATCCACCGCACGTGGACGACCACGACCGACAGATACATTTGAGCTCTCCTACCGTAATGAGGGTTTCCGCGACAACTCAACTTACGCCAGCACACTGAACAACTCGGTGGCCAATAGTATAGCTGAAGATACGCCTATCATACACCAAACGGATGTCGAGGATGCCAATTCAGATTACTATGGTAATGCCAGTACATTGCCGCTACATAGTGGCGCTAATGAGAGTCTCTCATTCTTGCATGAGCTCAAACAAAATCTACCACCGCCCGCCTACAATAAACCGAAAGCGCAGGGACACAGTAGCTTCCTGCCAAGCGGCAGTGGGAACGGCAATGGCAAAATGCGTCCCACAAGCAGCTCACAACTCAGCAATGACTCACATATGAGTACGTTGCCGTATGAGCAGAAAATTGATAATTTAAATTTCACACCCACACCGCAAAAGTCGGAGGAAATGCCTTTGTATCGGCATGAAACCGCCGCTGTCAGCGGATTGCCAACACCGCCACCCGACATGCGTCGTCCCGATTCCTATTATACGGCGGTGCGTAGCAGTAAAGCACAGCCACAACTGGGGCGCAATGCATCAGCGCCGCAGACCACGAGGGCGCAAGTGTCGGGAAAACAGCCAAGTGCGACGACACAGCCATTGGCTGGCAAGAGCGCCGTGGCCCAGGGACACAACCAAAACGGCAAACGTCCAAAGACTGTTTATCAAACTGCCAGTCCGGAGCCGACAGCATACCATCGCTCCCGTTCGGAGGCGCTGTTAGAGACGGATTTCGACGATGAAGCGCCGAGCATGGTGCCGCTAAGTACGAATAGTCGCAGCTATAGTCAGCCACTGGAGACGGCTATGTAGAGGAGGGAAATAGACGGGTAGCGAAGCAGCGACGAAATCGAACGAAGTTTAGTATATAGAGTTAGAAGTAACGCATCATCACAAAGCACACAAACGATAAAATCACATATGACGCACCTCTTTTTTACCGTTAAAATAATTTATTCTAAGACATATTTACAGATATAATTTTTGTAAGCGCTTGAGAAAACAAACTAAATATTAACTTTTTATATTATTAGCATAAATATTGCATTAAGCCTTTCGATCTACAGACGTTCAACGACTCTATATGCCTTAAATGCTACTATAGCTAGCCGAATTAATGTTAAGCAAGTAATTATTGTAAGTAAAATATATATTAAAATGTGAAGAGATTAATATAAAAAAATTAAAAATTAAAATATTTAAAAATAAAAATAAATGTATTAAAAGTAAGTTAATTTCAAAAAAAAAATCACCATTGTATTAATTGAAAACTCATTTAAGTTCTTAAGTTACTATTGTTCCATCCATTAGACATATAAGTTGTACTATTTTAAGTTCACATGTATTAAATTATATAGATTTCATGTACATACATTAGACACTTGTAATTAATTAAATTTACAAATTTGTATTAATTTTATATACAAATTTACTGTTGCAAAAATGATAAGCTTAGTATTTTATTTTAAATTACAACAGTGTTCAATAAAATATTTAAATAAAAACATTTTAATTTTTATTAATATGCAATTTTATTGAAAGAAAAAAATATGAACCCAACTTCACCACAGAAAAAATTCACCTTTGGGAAAACAGCTTCAAAACCGATGCACTGTTTCTCAAAATGTTAGAAACGTTACTACAGTGACGGCAACGTACACTCTCCTACAGAGAGAATGCAGTCGAATCCACTTTAAATAAGCTACACCTTGGTCAAAATTAACAATAATAAAGCGGCTAGTGCAGATAATCTCTAACAACTAAAGAGGGTTATTACAGGAAAGCAAATCTGAAACCAAGAGATTAAACTAAACAAATACCCGTGGCTTAGGTCGGATGAATAAGGATAACTATACTTTGAAAATAGATGCAATCAAATGGATAGATGATATTTATCCGTGTGAACTCTTGAATTTGATTATGTATTCACAAAAATATATTAGGTGTTTAGAGGCGACATGTAGGAGCTTCTTTTAAAATATCATTGATCCAAAATGAATTGAAAATCTATGGGAATTTTGTTCCCGATTCCACATGTTATCATTACCCCCAAGGACCTACAAATTTATCGGTGAACAAGTAAGGAAAGGCTAAGTTAGGGTGTAACCGAACATTTTATACTCTCGCAATTTATTTATTTAACTTTATTTATATTATATAATACACAATTTGACCCACATATTCGTCATATATATTATATGAAGTTCATTGAAAGTTGGAAACCCTAATATTAGGTTAGAAGCACCGAGGTCCTCGTGTTCGATATATGGGGCCTTAAAAACCTATGGTCCGATTTCGGCGATTTTTAGATATTTAGATTTATAAATATAGTATTTGTGCAAAATTCTGCACCGATATCTTCACTTGTGCTTACTTTATATATTGTAAAGTAAACGATTCAGATCGTCTTCAAGCGATTTGGCCTATTTTCACAACATATCATTGGGATGTAAGGAAACTATTACAAACCAAGTTTCAGTGAAATCGGTCGAGTAGTTCCTGAGATATGGTTTTTGACCCATAAGTGGGCGACGCCACGCCCATTTTCCATTTGGTAAAAAAAT
Organism: Zeugodacus tau; assembly: GCA_031772095.1. Classification (NCBI taxonomy): domain Eukaryota; kingdom Metazoa; phylum Arthropoda; class Insecta; order Diptera; family Tephritidae; genus Zeugodacus; species Zeugodacus tau. Next base: position 66,515,528 of record CM062651.1, on the reverse strand, counting down.
CTGAGTGCAGCTTCCATCTGCCATCATGTGAAATTTAGTATTTCTGACGTTTGTCGTTAGTGACTTAACCCACTTTTAGTAATTTTCAACCTAACTTTTGTATGGGAGGTGGGCGTGGTTATTACCCGATTTCTTTCATTTTTGGACTGTATTAAGAAGTGGCTAAAAAACACGACTGCAGAAAGTTAGGTTTATATAGCTCTATTGGTTTCCGAGATATGTACATAAAAATCTATTTGGTGGCAGGGCCACGCCCACCTCCCCAAAAAAATTACATCCAAATATGCCCCTTCATAGTGCGATCCTTCATACCAAATTTTATTTCCATAGCTTTATTTATGGCTCAGTTACGACACTTTATGAGTTTCCGGTTTTCGCCATTTTGTGGGCGTGGCAGTGGTCCGATTTTGCTCATTTCGAAAGCAACCTTCCTATGGTGCCAAGAAATAAGTGTGCCAAGTTTCATCAAGATATCTTAATTTTTACTCAAGTTACAGCTTGCACAGACGGACGGACGGACGGACAGACAGACATTCGGATTTGAACTCCACTCTTCTTTGTTGCTAGAGTATAAAAATTGGACCTCACAAGGACGAAAAGGAGGATTTACAGTCATTGCTTGAGAACAAGATTTTTAATACAACCAACGAAGATCTTCCATCTTAATGTATGTAAGAAAGGCAAAATTGGATATCGATGAGACTTTAAAATCGGGTACAGGGTAATTTCGAGCCATTATAGAATAATACCTGACTCATAAAGCGAAGTACACTTAAGGAAAAATATATAAGTAAAATTTAACTCCGATTTCGCTCTGTGAACTCGTATGCATATGATATATTCATTACTAAATACATTACTATCCAATTATTCTTAAATTATATTGAATTACTGACCTCAGTTTACCGCACCGATTTCATTCTTCTCCCGCAATATAAACTGAAATGAAAATATTTAAATATAATTTATAATTATTTTTTTTAATTTATTAATAATTAAATATTAATATAAAAACGACATTCTTATAATTAACTTATAATTCATGAAGAATTTTATTTTCAAACAATTTATAGCTAATATATAAATTATTATAACGGAAACAGACAGTATTTGCTATTCTCAGTATCAGTTTTAGAGCTAGAGTACTATTTACATTCATTCCATCCCTGTGTTTCCAAACCGTCAGTTTGAAATACAATCACAATCAACCATACCTTAGTTACTTAAATTATTTTTAGTAGTATATACAGTACAGTAGCATATTCAGTACATAATAATGCTCGAAAGTTGCGTTATTCACTAGAACTAGTATAATACCGAAGATCCCATAAAAATGTGACGGGATTTATTAGAAGATGACCGCATTTAATTAGCGCAAGTTAAGCAAGCTCCTTGAAATTACTAGAAGATCTTGAGCATAGCTTATGGGTTTACTAATTACGGTTCAAAGTCCTATACCTATACCTATACCCCTCTTAATGTTATACGATTTATTAAAATTTTGAAGAAGAAAAAAAATTACAACTAATACTTTAACTGTAATGGATCTAGAATCGGTTATATGGTACAGGTTCAACCTAAGTCTTTGAGAGCTCACAATTAATCAGGAATCAAATTTATATCATATGTATAGCCTCTAAAAACCTTCATTGACATTTCTCATAACACTGGAAGGAGATATCTCTGCTTATCACTGAAAGGAGAAACCCTATCGAAGTTATTGATCTGAAATTTCCGTAGGAGAGTCTTGAGTTGAGAGTAGGCTAGAATTGGTTGGATGAAATTTCAGCACTCCACCTATCGAAGCTTCCCCATACTGTAAAAAAGTCCGGAAAGTGCCTTCAAAGAGAAAAATTCCACCATCAAGCTTCCAAAACTCTAGGAATACTTCGACTAACCGAGAAAAATCTGATAAGTCCAATCATTAGCTTTAAGCAGAAGCGCCATTGTAATGCAAGCCCAGATTTCTCGATAAAAGGATACTGACATGAAAATGAGTTCCAAATATTAAACAATACTAAAAATTGCAATCTAATTCTAACGAATGAGAACATCGTTCTAGTAGTATATCTATCCTATCCCATCTATCGAAATAAATTCAACTTTTTAAAGCCCCTGTATATTTTCCATAGCGCTGCATAAATTAAGCTCTCCCTTAAATCAAGAAAATGCAGTTATTTGTTATTTTTTGGATACGAGAGAGAATTACGACTGCATGCGCCGGGCGTAGAGTAAAAGCTTGAAGTAGAGCGGGCAGCACACAATGCAAGGCGCTGAGCTGATGAGCGCCATAAAGCACGCGCCACACGCTGCTGGCGCTGTTTTACAATGAAAGCGTAAAATTCTTGTTGTTGTTTTGTGCATATTATACTCTTCTCCACTTCCTTACCAACGGTTAGTGAGCGCGCTTACATTATCTGCAAGCGCGCAGCGAAAATAAAATGCTCCAAAAGAGCGCCAGTTTGGCGCTCAATGTGCTTTTTGTTTTATTGTTCTCTGTATTTTCACTTGCGCTGCTGCTAAACGGCTGCTCTACACAATTCAGCGATGTAGTTGGAAAAAAATCGCCAACAATTCAGTGTTTAATCTTCGATTCCGCCGCTGCTAGTCATCGGTAAATATACAAAAAGCCAGCCAATATGTACTTTTACTACTAGCACGACAGTGTCCGTCCGCAGTACTACTACTATTAGTAATACACGTACTACTACTGTGGCAATATATAATTGCTACTAGCGCAGCGCGTTGCTTGTTGACTTGTCCCACTATTTGCCTACCACCCGCGCGCGTTACGAAACTGGAAAATTAGAAACAATAAAACAATAATAAGAGAAAAAAAACGGTCAAAATTTCAACGACAGTTAGTCTGCAGCAACGTCGTCGAAAAACAAGTATTCCGGCAGTAGTCGCGCTGCCTATTCGTGGGCATTTATGTACTTAAACTCGGCCCGTAGGCGTTAAAGCAACACACACACAGTGCGCTTGAGTGTTTAGTCCCCCCAAATAGCATGATGTGTAAAACAATTGAGTAATATATTTACGAGTGTACGCGCGCATGTGTGTGTATGTGTGTGTGTGTTCAAACGAAAAGCGATAGTAGTGAGCGCGGCTCCTAGTGAAACCAGAAAGTAGTCAAACCACCAAAAGTTCGAGTAGCCGACAGCAGCCGCAGCAGCGCTACGATTCACTGAATGCTGTTGTGGAAGAGGAACAAAAAAAATTAAAAGTAACACAGAAAGAAAATCCAAAAATCCAAACAAGAATTACTACAACCGCAGCGCGGCAGTGAAGGCGGCAGCAATATAACCAACAACAATAGCAACAAATTTACGAGTAGTAAGCGTAGTAGTAGCGACAATCACTCGAGCCACAGCAGCCGCGACACCAAAGCGCTAGTACTGTTGCGGCTGTTGTTGAAGGCGGAAGAAGAGCGTGTGGTATCAATACAGAATAGGTGATGTTTTTTTAGTGAACCGTGTGAGACGCGTCAAAGCGTTGTGTATAGAACGCGCATAGGAAAGAAAAAAAACTAAAGCTTAAGGCGCAAAGGAAGTGCAATAAAATAGCAGTAAAAATAAACATAAAATAATATTCCAGCAGCAAGTAAGCGCAATAGAAACGATAAACGCTAGCGTTGACCAAAAAAATTAAGCGCGTCGGCAGCGCGGTATAAGCAAACGTTGTTAGCAAGGAAATCAAAAAGGAAAATAACAACAAAAAAAACAATAGTACTAAAATACAACAAAAACAATAAAAAAAATAGTGAGCGCCAACGCTTTTGTGTAGCGTTAACGTCGAGCGCCGCGCTGGAAGCAGCGCGCACAGTCAGCAGCGGGTAAGTACAAGTTTAAATCATGTAACGCTGTTGTAAAAGATGACGCGCTGCGGCGCGCTAGGTTATAATGACTTACAGACGGTACGCGCGTTCTCAGTTTATGTTTATTGCCGCTTACTATATTTTATTTATTTTGGAGCGTTACGTTTTCGGCAGCATCCACCAACTAAGCGCGTCAAGTTTTTTGTGTGCCTATAACTTTTTTATATATGCGCGCCTAGAATTAACACTTTTCTTTTGTAAATATTCGTGGTAATAGTAGCAGCGCTGTAGGTTTTAGGCACGCGCCGCGTACAACCAAATGAGGAAAGCGCTAGAAAAATAGCTTAAACTGACGCGGCAGGTCAGCGCTATAGCTTAAACTTGTTTTATTTGCATAGAAAATGCTAGCGCATATATATTATACTAAGTACTTGCTGGTACGCGTACATATTAATACACATTTATTTGTACCTTAAAATGGTAAATACACGAAATTTATGAAGCAGCGCTCAGCTCCGTAGTATAGCAGTGTAGTAAAGCGCACAGCGCCCCGCGCTTGAGGGGGAAGACGTGTGTGTGTGTGCGCTTTCTTGGCGCTCATCTTTCCATGTTCTGTTTGATTGTGTTGTTTGTTACCTTCATCTACATCTTCCGCTTTACCATTTTCGTCATTTGCTGTCGCTGCTGCTAACAGCGCTGTCGCTGATTGTTCTTATTGTAGATGTGCGCGCTTCATTCTTTATTCTTATTGTACTGTTGTACATACGTATATATTTTTATACATCTTCTATTTGCAAGCGCTTTGCGATTTTCATATACGCTTTGCCTCCTTATTTGTTATTTCATTTCAATAATTTTTTTCACCCTTTTTTTGCTGTGTGTGTGTGAACTGTGCTGCTCTCAACTTGTCAACGTCTTTGCCATTGTTGCCTTTGTCATCATCATCATTATCAACGGCAGCAGCGCGCGTACTTTGGCAAAACGGCTGAGCAATCAAGTGTGTGGGCACGTACGCGTACATAAATATTCATATGCATGGCTATATATTTAGCCATATATGTATATACATTTATAAACTCAAGCAAGTAGTATATGCTTGTTAAATGAAAGAGCGCACACTTCAATGAGCACTTTGGCGATAGTGAAGAGAGCGCGTGTAGGCCTGTCTGCTGTTCCATCGCTCCATTGGGACGTGTAGCGAGTGACGAGTGGGTGGGTGGCTTTGACTGGGCGCTCTCTTATTTTGCTCATGCGAGTGTAAAATTTTATTAGTCACTTGCTCTCAGCGTGCATATTGGATGACTGTGCTTGCCAGCTTATTCAAGGGAACATTGATAATCTTTTCTATATTTTTAATCATTCTGAAAACTAAAGTTTAATTCGATAGAACTGTTTCATGAAAATATAAATAACGCATTGAAAATAGCTTTAAATTTAAAAAAAAAGTATGCACGTGGCAACCCTTCACAAAGTAATTTTCAACCATATTTACAGACTTTGAATTTGACATTAAAATCCAAAGATGGTAAATTAAAATTTTTAAACGGGTGGCAACCATGCTCAAACACATATTCTTTTCTAATTATTCTTGAAATTTTATAAATTTTATTCTTCAAGGTCCAGATTCCTTTTAAATCTTAATATTAGAAGCGTGACGGTATTTTGTTGTGTAACGCAATTTCGTTGCAGTCAGTTCATGTTATGTTTTTTTTTACATAAGTACGAATTTGATTTCTGAGTAGAACCCAAGAATGAACTCTATTAAATTATAAACCTCTTGAGTTTTAATCTCAACTTAAGCGTTAACTTAGGCAAATAAGGCATGGGTAAACGACTCAGATTTTTGTAGCTATCCATGTCAAATTAGTACATAAAAACATGCTATCGAAATAGTGAAGATACACACTACTATATTTAATCGATTTGGTCCACGGGAAACTTTTCATACCTTCGGATTTAACATATTATCATACAGGTCTATTCAGATATAAAATCAAAACATCTAAAACCAGATGAAATTGAAGTCTAGATTACGTTAAAATGTTCAGCATAAAGTCTTCCAAAATTATAACTAGATCAAATTTATGGAATATACCCCTAAATGTAGGCAACGTTTATGTGTCATTTTTTAAAAACTAATATTAAACGTTGCCTACATTTAGGCTACTACTTAAAAAAGTAGCTGAATTAGAAACATAATATTATTTCGAACAGGAAAAGTGATGTTGAGAATTGAAATAGGAAAAAATATAATAAAATTCTTCACAAAGGAAAATTATATTATTTTTTTGAGATAAAAACGTCTTGAAAATTTTTTTAGAACATTAGAGAAATTTTGCGACAACGAGGTTATAAAATATAATTTCACATTGCATAAAGAAGTATTTTTCAATTACAACAAAAATAAAAATAATATTTAAATCCTCAAAATTCAATAAATCTGGCAACACATTTTGAAAAATGGACAGAATCTGCAGAAAGTTTAAAATGCCAACCAACAAAAGTGCATTAATCTACTATCAAACTTCAACATTTTTGAGAGCAGTTAAGGGACATGTACACTCTCCCAGCAACGCGCTCAACACTCTCATGTCGCTCGTGTAGCAAGTTCCACCGACAACTCTTTGCGCAACGTCAGCTTCAACAAAATGTGTGACGCCACGCTGCACTCGTAATTCACTTTTACGCGCTACAACAACACAAACACTACTCATTTTGTTGTAGCTATTGGCATGCATGGACACCATTCATTCGCTTGGTGGAGCAACGCGTGCAGCCATTGTGGCCAAGCGTTAACAGCGCTGAAGAAGACAACAGCAACAAAGCGCCGACGCTGTGTGTACTACAGAAAAGTGTCCAATACTATACATATAAGTCATAAAAAATATATGTATAGCGAGACGTCGTATAAATACGCTGCTACCGCTACTGCTCCAAAACTCGTGTGGCTGCTTGGCGCTCACTGCTAACGCTGCGCTTTTACTCTGTGACCAGCAGCGCGCGCCTTACACTCACCGGGCGCCACACCGCACCGCCTTAGCTTGAACGTTTTTCTTTTTGTTCTTGCTCTGCTTCTGCTTGCGCTAGTGGAGCCAAATCGGTTTTTCAGTTTCAATTTCATTTTCGGTTTCAGTTCCCTTTTGCAGCTTCAACAGGACACATCGAGCGCAGGCTAAAGCGCTGCAGTTGTACAACACGAATTACTACTACTACTACTATTCACTTACTACATAACACAGCCAGCTCTGCCAATATAAAATTTTATTACATACATATATAGTATACATAGATATATGTGAAAATATATATGCTAACGCGGCGCATAAAGTATCTGACATGGAGCGCTGGGGCTGGCTGTGAGTGATTTGTACTGTGATTTTATGTGCGCCTTCGTCGGCGCACCGCGTTGGTCTCCACCACCGTCACCAGTGTAGAGTATAACGCGCGTATGTTTGCGTATGTGTGTGTGTGCCGTGGCGTGAGTGCAGTGCAATCTTAACTGTCAGTGCGACCAGTCAGTGAAGTGCAGTGCAGTGTAGTGCGGTGAAGTGCCATAAGTATAGCCATAACTCTGGACGCGACGGCATCCTAGCTGGATTCAGTGCCACATACGCTAGTAGGCGCAACGCTTTTGTAGCGAGCGTCATCACTGGACGTCGGCAACGCCAATGTCAGTATCTCAAGCAGGACAGTGCCATAAACGCAGAGCCGCAGCCTGTATTTTTGACTGCCAGCAATAGTAGCCGCAGCAGACGCAAGCATTTCATGAATTGCAGTAAGTGTTCGAGTTATATGGTTGGTTCGACAGATTTTAAAGGGTTTCAGTTACAATTTATTCTTAAGGCAACTTCCACAAATTATTTTCTGTTTCTTTAATATTTTTTTCCATTTTCTAAATGTGTGTTTTCATGCGCGCTGCGCGGCGCTTAACACATTTTTGTTGGCCGCCGCGCTAGGCAGCAATGTAAGTCATATGTTATAGCATTACGCTTCACATAAACTATGGCGCACTCTCGTTTATTTAGTGCGTTGTCGCCAATTTATCCGGTGAGCTTCAGCGTGTCGTCTGTGGACAGCAAAAAATACATAGTTGTTTGTAGACAAAACGACAGCGGTTATGTCAGCGCGTCAATTTCTTTTGGACCGCCGCGCTGGTCTTCAACGTCTTCATTGCCGTCGTTGTACGCGTCTGCATTCGCGTCATCGCAAGCGTTGTTGCCTCGCGCCTTGCAGTTATGAGTATGCAGAAAAAAGTACGCGAGCGCGTTATAAAAAATCATGTGTAAAGTGTGAAAGGGTAAAAGAGCGTGGCAATGTAGGAAGAGAGCGAGAGAGCAGGCGAGTGTGTGTAAATGTATAAATATGTTAGCGGCCAGAAAATGTGCGAAAAATTTGTGCAAAAGTGCAAAAATTTTTGCAAAAATAGAAATAAAAAATAAGTGAATAATGAAAAATGGCAAGTAAATAATTGCTGCAAATACATATAGGTTGTGTATGTGTCGTGTCTAAATGGTTTGTGGTAATGAAAAATGAAATGAATTTTTAAACATTTCATTTAATAATAAACACGCTGATGTTCTAAATTGAATGTGAAATCAATAAAAAGTAATTAATAATAATTGTCAGTAATTAGTTCAGTGATTAATTGACTTAAATGAATTGTGAGTATTAATTAAAAGAGCTCAGTAATGTTATAAGTTAAAATTTAAATTGAGAATCTGATGTGTGTGAAAGGAGGAACTCAATGTGAAGCTAACTAGACTAACTTTTATTCAAAAAAATTGGCGTATGACCTGAAGATTCCTTCTTAAAAATATTAATTTTTAAACTTCAATTCAAAATTTAAATAATTTAAACGGCTAACTGTCTGATTAACTAATCAATGACAAATTGACTAATCAATGAATTTGAAATTAGAAATCGACTAATTGACTACTAATTTCATGACACATAAAATTAAAGATTAATTGAGTGATAAGTCGCATTATTGTGATTAATTAATTAACGATTAATGGGAGATTATTTCAAGAGGGCTCAACTACTGACTAGTTAGTGACAAAAAGCTTGTGTAATCTATTATAATTATATTTTTACTTAGCAACACAGTATTGCCTTCATAAATCCCACGTAATTAATTCATTTATGAACTTACTTTACTTTAAGAATGTTATTTAGTCGTAGGAAGTAACTTCATTATGAATAATCAGTTGTTACAGGAATTATTCAGAATTTTAGTCAATAGATTATTTTGACAAATAAGTTAATTAACTACAATTGATTAATCGATTAAATCAAAATGAACTTAAAATATTTGTATTTTATTTTAATGACTACTATGTAATTAAAGTATAAATTATATAATCAATAACTGATTGAATTAATTCCGACAGTTTGTTTAGTCTTTGGAAGTTGAAAAATTTTAAGTTTATTTTAACAATTAAAAATGAGACGTTGAATATATATTGTTTGTTGATTAATGTCTCATACTTTCAATCATTGACTGCAGTCATTGTAGAAAATACTAATGAAATAATCTTCACAACTAAAATATGGTTTCGATTGGCCGTAGAAAACAGAAAGTCGGGCAAATTAATGGATATAAACTCTTAAGCTGCCGCAATTTATAAAGCACACATTAATTAGGGGATTAAGACTTAATTCAATTGAATAACTAGTCTCACAATTAACATATTAAGTCTTTAAAAAATGGTTTGATGACTAATTCAATTATAAACTGGTAGAAATGAACTAAAATGCACATAATCTTAACTATTACGTGTGAAACAAACAGCAAGTTAACTAAGTGGCCAAACTTGTTCCCTCTTATCTTGTGAATGAATCACTTATCGACTTTTAAACCGACAGCTTGTTGCAATGAAATTTTTTAACCAAACACAGGTGGTAAGCGAGTGCATTTTCTGAATGACTGAGTGACAGCAAGCGCATGATATACGCACTGCTGCAAAATGACTGTGTGTAAAGTGATTAAAGTGCATAGCACAACATATACGGCCAACTAGTTATACGCTAGTCAGCGAAAAATGGTGCGTGTGTGAGCGCAGCAAATATAATAAATAGTTAGTTAGGCGGCCAGCCTATAGCTAGTGTGCTAAAATTAGATATATGGTACCATAAAGAAATTCAAAAGAAACAAATGCAATAACAAATACACGTACTATACACAAAGTGCAGCCGAGCGCCGCAGAACAACACATTTCTTTCATTACCTAGACACTTCCAGTGCATTGTTGCTGTACGCGCGCTCTTCTTCTTATTGGAAAATGGTAGTGTTGTATGTGGCGCTTTGTACTATGCGCTCCGCAACCGCCGCCGCCACCGCCGCACTCAAATATTTGCACAAGCCAAGTGTCTAAAACATATGAATGGCGCAAGAAGTATACGATGATTGTCGTGCGCGTCGTGGACAACGTCTAAGCAGCACAAGTGCACTTTTTCAGTTGCAAATATTAGCAAAAGTGAATCAATAGATACAGAACGCACTGGGCAAAAGCAAGACGTTGCAATGCAGACGCTGCGCAGCGACGCGCTTGTGAAGCGTCGAAACGCAGACTTGCATGTAGGCAGACAATAAGGCAACTAAGGTGAAAAGTTGCACACTTCGAGCAAAAAGTAGCAAGTATAGCTGCAGTTCTAAGCGGCGCTAAACGTAGACTAGTTGTTGGACAAACTGTAATTGTGATTGAGTACATTGCTGGCAGGCGACTGCAGAGTTTGAGACCAAGCGCTTGCATTGGTTGGTAAAAGGTATGCGTACCATGTCTTTATATCTGCAAGCGGATAATTTACTTTGAAAAGTGAAAAAATATAAGCAGTGCGTTGTAGAAAATCAATGTGTAGTGAAAAAGTGTTGATTAAAAAAATGCGGCGCGTTAAATTTCTTAACGAAATATAAGTATTTTGCAGCAGTGACTTACGCGCTTACTACGCGCAAAACTTTTACGCCCAATAGCGCTTACTATTGCGTGCGTAACGCGCGCTTGCCGCTACATACGCACACGGGCGTACACATACCGCTACAGCTTTTCGGAGGGGGAGAGGGCGCGCACTAATTGTGACATCAACGCCGAAGTGTACGCATATCAATGATTTTTCTGCTTTTGCATTGTGTTTGTTTTTGTATTTACGTTTTTATTGCTATATTTGGTGTAGCGTAAGGTCCTGCGTATTACGCGCTGCATAAAACGCGCACATGCATACGTAGTGAAATTTGTTTGCCCACGCATGTTGCACGCCTCGCCATAAAAGCGAAAACAAATACACGCAATGGAAACGAAACGAAAATTTCACTACCAAACAAGCAAAAATAACAATAGAACAAGCAGTCATGCTTCGGCTTTAAACGACTAAAATGCGCGTTGTGTATACAACTCTTCCGTAATACGAACGCGTGAAGCAAGCTTTTATTACTACTACATACGCCTGGAGCGCTTCACAACGCGACACTTGTACGCACGAACTGTCAAACGTTGAGTTGTTAAATTTGACAAACGCTTGTTTAGTTGTCACTGGTTTGGTGAGCGCTTGCGTCAGCCCGCCTCACCGCAAGGCTGTATGTCAGTCGCAACGCGTCAACGCGCCTGACAGTCGACGCGTCAGTTCAAAGTCTGCTTTGTCAAGTCTACACAATTTTTGCACACTTCAAACAGCACATACAGAAATACACTCGAAGCGGAAACTTACAAAGAGCACGCGCGCGCAACATCAATGCCTGCCTGTAAGCAGCAAATTCCGCCTGCCTGCTGCTACCTGCAACACACCGCCTCCCACATATTGCGCCTGCCTCAAACTTTTCCCGTTTGTTGGCTACGCTTTCCCTGTAAATGGTTGTCGCCATCGTATTTCGTTTGCCACTCGTCCACTCGTCCTCGTCACCCAAAGCTCCAGCGCGTAGTGTGCACCCTCCGGAAAATGCCCACCTACGCACAACGAGACAAGCCGATTAGTTACGAAGTTCGTTCGTTTTTACACCTTGGCGCGCGTAATTACAGCCTTCTGGCCACTCTCGCACGTTTGCTGGTATGTACTCGTATATTCTCGGCGTTGCGAGTAAGTTGTTGTACGTTACAACAAAAGCCGCCTACACACGCGTACCGTACAAATAGTACTCGTACACCTAAGTGGCTATTGCTTTTACAAGTCTAGGTGCTGTATCGTACTCGTAGTACATACGTTTACTCGTAGGACTCGTACTTATACACGCTGGCGAGTGTGTACTCCACAAGCGTACTCGTAATTCCGAGCTTACGTATATACTATACGTTTATCTATATATTTAAATTGGCTGGTTTGTTTGTGTGTACATGGTATGGTTGAATGTGGTGACTGACAGGGGTTCTTAAATTGTTATCACAGTTTCTTAAATAAGTTTTTTAGAATGTTCACTTTAAATATTCATCACTTCTTAAATAAAAGAAATCAGTTAAATATTCTTGATAATTGCAGAGCAAAAGAGGGTAAATCCATGTAAGAGAAAAGCCAGGTTACTAGTCAGACACTGAATCTCTCCAAGAACAGACCAGTGTGAACAGTATACAGGGTACTAGTTCGTTCTATTCTATATAGAGTCAAAGTATATGAATAGTACGAAGAATACTGATCTAAGTCGGACTTTCCCTCCAGCAGAAGTAGCAAAATTTCTTCAGAGGTGGTCATTTAAGATAAATAGGGATTGCCTTTAGACTTTTGCGGTTAGTATACCGCAGTACAAAATTCTCTGAGCCCTGATTGTAATGCCGCTGTCTAGACATCTTCATTATTTTATAAAGACCGAGTATCCACTTGACCTCAATTCGAGCTTCGGTAAGCTCTCTCTGAGGAATTTATCTCCTATAGCTTTTAAACCTTCCCGTAAAGCAAGACGCTATAAACAAGTCCGTCGACCCACTGAACTTTTATGAAATGATTATTTTAAAGAGATTTTCATTTACTCCGACCCTTGAGCGGAAGTATTCCAATTTACCCAATAGATGACGCAGTGAAGTAATATTCATGGAAATCAATATTGAATGGCCTTAGTTTATTTTCCAACCGGATTAGCTAAATAGAATAATGGTCTAACTCTTCCACAAACTTTACTTTATTATGAGATGTGTTACCTCTCTCTCTAGTTAGTACCCGCTTACAGCGCTCTTCATGGGTCCTATGGTAGCTATTCATCGACCTTATGGATTATGCTCTATTAACAGCTTCATCAGAGGTCTCCGTTGGAACCACTTTAAATACCTCTCATGTAAATAGTATTCTCAGCGATACTCGGACTCGTTATTATCTTTGGTCTAAACATATAGTAGAATTACGGTGCAGTAAGTTCGGCCTTAGATCAGATATCTGAACAGTTTTTATAATATTTTTTTTTTCCTAAACTGAAAGGAGGTTCCGCAATCTTTCTTAGTTACGGTGAAACCCTGACTGTCGTTTCTACGTGACCGGAACGGACCCTGATTTCTATCTGACCATTGACTATGACACTCGTCAGCATTTGACAATGAAATTTGGGAAAATTCTTCAGTCGCTGCAACAACAATAACAGGAGAACCCTTCGTCTAACGGAAATATCCAGTTTCATTATTTTAAGAACGCTTCCAATATGGGTTTAAACATTAATTTTAAACAAGCTTAGATAGATTTTAAGGACATTGAAGATGGGTTCAAATAGATTTGGGTAAAAGTATTACAGAAAAAATGTTCTAAAAACACAAGAATTAGGAAACACCAAAAATAAATATCCCAAAATTATTCTAAACAGCTCCTCCACCCCATTCTTAAAACTTCGCACCCCACCACAACTCTAAAGTGCTGAATGGCCATTGTGACCATGCACAACACTTTCGATAATCGATTACCAAAGCATTGTACATACTTCCGGCATTAATGGCTACGCTTGCAAAAACAATCGCTAATCGACGGTGCTGCGCTGCTACGCGAACCTCTACATACATACGAATACATATGTATAATTTTGTTTTTTGTGTTTTTCTTACGTTTTTCGCTTTGCTTTGCAAACTTTGAATTGAGCGCCGCAAGACGAAAACAAAATTGCATTGACGCATTTCCAGTCTGTTTCCATTCTGTTTTGTTTTCGATGAATTAAAAGCGTAAACCCGGCGCAACACCGACCCGCTAGAAGGCCAACGAGCGAGCGTGTGAGCTGCAACCCGCAACACGTCAAGCGCAAGTATAGCGTGACGTGAGGCGTGAGACACGGTAGACAGCAGGCTGGTTGAAGCGCTTCAAGTAGCGCGCATGCGTTGGGAGAGCGCGCGCAAGTGAGCGTGAGTGAAGAGTGAGCGTACGCGCCGCTATAGATAGCAGACTAATGCGCGCCGAAGGACCTTTACGTAGAGTTTACGTTACGTTTTTTACTATGTAGGCGTATGTGCGAACGACAGTGGCGGCCATGAGCGTGAATGTCTGCTCGTCTGCCGACGAAGGTGTGCTAGCGCGGGTGGTTGCTTTCGTTGTATTGGTGCGCGTGTATGTGTGTGTGCATGAGTACGCGAGTTGTATTGTACGCGCGCGCGCGCCTATAAATCGGCAACGTTTCGCTACCATAGACACATAAACGTAGCAAAAATACACACACACACACACACACACATACATACTCAGACGGGATGCTTGCTGGCTTGCATGCGAGCGCCGCGTTGCATAGTTTTTCCAATTAGTTTGAGAAAGGTGCTTGCCGGCGACAGGCGTTAAGGCAAAGGCGTGCGTGCGTGTTTGTTGATAACTGTTGTATATGTGTGTGCATTGTGTTAAGTGTCTACTGGTTATGCTATTTATACATATACCAGACGACGTGGGGCATGAAAAATAAATTTAACATTTTTTGCGAAAACAACAACAATAACTATTTTGCGAAAAAGCGATAGCTAATGCGGGCGCTGCCGTCGCCGTCGCGTCAATTGTGATTTGTGTGCACTCATGTAAAGGAGTCCAATAAATTTCGATGAAAAATATATTTGAAGTGAAAATTTTGTGCTTTTGCTATACGCCAACAACAAGAGAGTGAACAAATCGCCCGTTAGATTTGCATGTGTATATTTATTTTATTGGCTTCCGCGTTGCAAAAAGAAACGCACTTGAGAAATGCGTTTGGCAGGAATCGTCGTTAGTCGCCTGTCGTTGTCGTGCACGTCGTAGAAATAAAATCGATATTTCCTTGCTGTATCTTACGGCGAAAGGTGCGCGCAGCAGCAGCGACGACGACAAGCGCTGCAGACGCGGCGTTGACAGCGACGCGCTAAGGTTCCCGCCTACCGCTCCACACACATGCAAATAACAACAATTACGCGTATAACGGTATAAGCAACGTCAAAACGCTGGCGCTAACGACACGCTGCCGGCGCTAACGCTAGCGTCTACGTTGGTGCTGTTGATTGTACGTTTACAACAACTACAACGCTGTATATGCAACACCAACTAGCAATATGTCTGCCACAATGGCGTTGCCGAAGACGACGTCGTTCTTGACTGCTGCGCATTCGTCGTTGTTGACGCATCCGTGTCTCGTTGCTTCGTGCCGCTCGGCTATAAACACAATCACGACCAATACTAGCAACAACACAGCAACACCAACGACTACAACAAGTAATACTACAGCTACTACTACTATGCTGGCATATAGTACATGCGCACCGTTGTTATTGTTGTTGTTGTATTTATCATTATTGTTACCATCGTCTGCCGTAAAAAATATAAACGTGACTCGTGCGACATTGATGTTGGCGACGCCAACAGCAGCAGCAGCGGCGGCGGCATTTTGAACAGCGGCAGCCTACATACATGTGTGTATGAAAAGTCTTCTAAAGACAGCGAGCCAGTTAGCGGTCAGCGGAGAGTGTGTGCGCGTTCAAAAAAAGAAGCAAAAACAAAAAAAAACTAAATAGAGTGCGGTTCAGCAAGCAGCGTTTGAAGCGCTTAATTTATTAAAAAAAAGTTTAACGCGGCGCTTAGCTTAAAGCCGCAACGCATTAGCGCCTCGTACGCGCCGCAGCAGTCATCATACGCAAAAAAAATAAAAAAAACACTGAGTTTGTATTGTGTTAAAAATAATAATGATAAAGTTTGTTAGGCAAAAGAGTCGCGAGCATTCAGTTAAAGCATCAAAAAGTTTTTTCAAGAAAAAGGTGAGCGGCCGCCGCACTCTGGCAAGCGGATTTAGCCAGCGAAAAAGTGCTCATACACACACACACCTCAACACATATACACCCATAAAGATGCAGGCGCGCGCCCCCACCCCCACCCTCACATACACACACACCCGCGCACTAACAAGTAAGCGCTATTATCGTTGTTGTCGTAGTCGTGAACGCCGTGCAACCGTCGCCGTTTTCCGTCTCTGCTTATTTGCTTTCTTTTGCCTTTTCCTCGCCAATTTTTGCGACTTATTTTTTCGTCTTTATAGTTTTTGCGGCGCTTTTCTCTTTTCTTCATCTTTTTTCTTTATTTCCCCTTCTGCTTCTTCTTCGTCTTCTTATTTAGGGATTGAAATTGTTTTGCGAACGCATCCCTGTCGCTAAAAGTCCGGAAATTCCGTCGCGCACCAATACAATTATAATTGTTAGTTAAGAAAAAAAATGCAAGAAACAAAAACAAAAGCAACAACGAAAAAATACAAAATTATACTTGTCAGTGTGTGCGTGTGTGTGTGCTCTTACAATTTATGTATACTACATGATTTATGTAAATGTAGGTGTATATGTGTTGCTAAGTCTAACTGTATGTGTTTGTGTTTGTATTGTTTTCAGGGCGAGTCGAATGATTCCGGTACCGAATCTGATGGTGACGTCCTAGATGTTGACAAGCATCGCCCTTTAGACTTGGACATGGAAACCAGTGAGTTTTCAAAAACATTTCCTGAGAATTATATGAAAAAATAGTAAAATTTGTATACGTGAGCTCGTGAAGAAGTGGTAACAACGAAGAAAAAATATAGTAATTGGTTGAATAGACAGTGTCTGAAGTTTTAAAAACTATGTTAGGTTAGGTTCGGTGAATGGGAAGTATAATGCTCCAAAGCTTCTTCTCTGATACCGCTAATAAGAATATACGAAAATGAAATCCGGGTTCTAATTTCAAAAAGAAGCCGATATGACCTTGACCTTTAACCCATACTAACGATGTTTAAATTATCGGTTAAAGCTCACAACAATAAAATCAGCGGCTTTGATTTTGACAGAAGACTTTCATGGACTACCTTTTCTCCCAACTAAGAAAGAGCAAATGTTGTATCAACATTCAATTTTCAAACCAAATAGCTATATTCCTGAGCAGTGGTTCCATGATTTCCTTTCCAGTGCATTTTTTCACCGATGAGGGCTCAAAAGCAGTGCTTTTAGTTTCTTGCCAACCTCATTTCTTTTCAGTTCCATTTAGAATGCGATTGAATGATTCCTATAATACATCTAAACCATAATACTTTTTGAAAAATGATCAGAACAAAGGTTAGCAAACACTTATAACCATCTAAGATGGAAAAAAATATTAAGTTCCAGGACTAAACCTGAAAAAACAAATTTCAGATAGGGTCACAGTAAATTGTTCCAAGAGAAAGTTGATGAGGTAATCAATGATCCAAAGATTGCGAAACTCTACTTCAAACCTATTGCCAAAAAGCCTAAGACAAAGCCAACAGAATGATAAATCCAGTATTATGTGTGGTTCGAGACTCCAGATAAATTAAACTGACTCAAAGTGGGTCGGGTCGTCTCGGGATATACCGCTGAGGTATCGTGAACTATCCATCAAGACCTCTAATAAGTTAAATACTCAATAAATCTTAAAGAATTTGAAAAGAATTACATGACAGGTGATCTCGCCACAATCCTGTGGTTATTCTTGACGTAAAAGTATTCTTCCACAGGTCTTATAGCAACCCTCTAACACTATCAAGCTTAGAACAAAGTCAAACAAATCTGATCGGTTAACTAACAACGATCTTCAGGTCCCCGCAGTATTTCTAAGAGATAGGCGTTATCTACCATAAAGCTACTCTTTATACTTAAATGAAATTAAATGATCAGTTTCCAGTTCTTGCTGGCAAGAAGGTCCCCAAAACTGAACTTAGATCTCTCTCTCAAAACATCATTCCGAAGCAGGGGCCTAAGTCTCATACTACTAAAGTTTCGAATAAAATAACTAAATTATTGAAGAAAATTTACTTTATTATGAGTTTAGAACCTATTTCTCACGAACTCGCGTTCTTACAAGGAATTACTCAATGACGACTCGAATAATAATGCATAAACACATAACATATAACCACATTTCTCTACTCTCTCTTTTTAGGCTTAAGCTCCTGCGCCGATGTGAATTCGCCAACAACAGACACCGCCTGCTCTTCGTCAGCGTCTTCTGCGATGATGTGTCAATCCCACCTTTTATACGATCAACACAGCTCCGAAGAGGAACTGGAAGTGATCAATGGCCCATCATCGGTAGCGGCCGCCGAAGCGGCATCCAATGTATTGGTGGTGCGCGGCACCACCTCATCACTCATATCGGAGCGTGGCTCGTCGTCGTTGGAGCCCGAAGAGCTATTCGGCGAAGCATCGACATCGAAACGTTCCAGCTCAACATTGGTTGAGAATCGCAAACGATCTCTGGCGCATAGCTCCGATGATGACGTAAGCATGCAATTGAATTGAAATTGAGAATATTTATTGCCGAAATGGTTACTAACTAACTGTTATGTTTGTGTTGTGATTTTGCGCGTTTAGCAGCTGAGAAACTTCTTGGAACCAGTATTGACACCAGTGAATTTTCGCACATCACCACCATTGGAAGCTTTCAAGCCAAACCGCAGCCACAAATATCGCTCCACAACGCCACTGATACTATCGGAGGCGCGTTGCGGCATCGAAAATATTAAATTATGTGATAATAGTGTTAATGACGAGAATGGAGAGGCTGCTGCTGGCGGTGCGTCGTCATGTGCGGCGTCTGCTGCGTCTAGCGGTAGTGCCGCACAAGTCGCTGGCGGCAATGGTGGTGGTGGCAGCGGCAACGGTGGTGATCAGAGTTCAACGAGTGTGATTAAGGTGTGCGCGTCATCGCTGAAGATGAGCAACAGCAGCCATCATATCTATCAGCCGCAACCCAAATATAATTTCCACTATAATAGTTCGCGCAGTAGTCCCGCATCAACGACCGGTCTCGATGCGATGGAGGTGCGCTCGGTTAGTCCACCGGCGAAACTCTTCCATTCGGCTAGATCACCACATCGCCGACCGATACGCACACAACACGCCACACAGAGGCTACAGCGACCACATCGGCCGTGTTTAGATTTTGATAAAATGCAGCAAGTAAGTCTCTAATGCAGCGCCAAATCAAAGACTTTTTACTTCTCACTAATTACAAGTAAATGTACCTAAAAGCTCGCATTACCCATAACAAACGAAAACCATGAACAAAAACAAAGAAACGAAGCGAAGAACACACGAATGGTAGAATGATGATTATTGAGAGAGAGAGAGAAGAGAGAAAGCGAGAAAGAGAGGGATATAATAAAAAATTTCGCTTTGAAAGTGAGCATGCTTTCGTTGAAAATAAAAGTTTATGGCGGTTTTGATGGTAAATATGTATGTAGGTTTTGTACAGCAAAAACAAAAATAAAAAACAAATATACCGCAAATTAATTTTATGTTAAAGAAAGAACCAAAAACAAAAAAGAAAGCGAGAAATGAGCGCAAAAAGTCAATAACAATGAAAGCTCAGTTGTGGCCATGTGAAAGCTCGCAGTTTTTTAAAGCTTCAGCAAAGCACAATATTTGACAGCGAAATAAACAAACTGAAAGTAAGCCCCAAAAGCAAAAGTAAAAATAACTAAATTACAACAGCAACAATAGCCCTAACTTATACAAAGCCCCATAAATTACCGTAAAGAACAGACTTTTAGAAACATAAAATCAAAACCAACAACACTTTACAAAAATATAAATACTTTTACTTAAATGTATTCGAAATTGTACTTTGTAAGTTCGAAAATGTGGTCCCAGTTTTTTCGTTTATAGATTTTAGTATAACGTTATGTTTTATTGCATTTTCTGTCGAAACATTATTGTGTATTACGTACAAGTGTTACAAGTCTGTCAATAACATCACTCGATTACTTCGAACCAATTTGTTCGAAAATATGATCTCGATACTTTTTTTAGCAGGGTTGCCAAATTGCATATATTTTAAAACTAAAACATGATATATAGTTGAGATTTATCGGGGGGAGCTTAGAGCCTTTAGGTTATAGATACAATTTATAATAATGAGTTCCCATTTCTGCAATGCCGGAAGCATTTCAGTCTCAAAACATTATAAAATCCCTTGCAAAGGAACTTAAAGCAGGACGCTAGACCACTTTTGATATACAGTGACAATATTGGTCCAGATTCAATAATCCTATGTTGTTAATATCTGACTTTATGACAAATTATCCCAAAATAACTACGGATATGCCTTGATTTTTCGGTTTTCATGTGGATTTCTTGAGGAACGATCAAATATCAAATATTTTTGATTTATAGTGACCACCTATAGAGAACGGTGTAATCATACAGAATTTCAAACCTTTTCTGCAGCTCTCTTATATTTCTTAGAAGGAAGATCTTCTACTAAGTTCTTATATCAACATTCTATTCCAAGTTTAATATTCATTACTTCTTATTGGTCAAGCATTAGTTTAACTAGGACTTTATAAGTAGGTCACCAACTTAATGATAAAGACTCTTCTTTAAGCTACAAAATTCATAGAATTAGTCATGATATGACATTTAAAGAGATAATTGTACTCGTAGAACCGTCGGTTGAGAATTGCATACATTTTAATGTATTGAATGAAACAATGTTCCGAAAGGGTATAGCGCCTAAAACTATGCATAGGAAAGAGCTTTTTGTTTACTTATGGAAAAGTTAGTTAGACGCCTCAGTTATGTTTTTACTCTAGATTGCCTTGGATTACAGCGACGAGGTCATAAATATGGAGAATAAATAGAATCTGTAGCGCAGCACTAATTTTTGTAGGCGTAACTTTTTATATAAAGGTTTCAGAGAGACATATCACAGAGACTTAGAGGACAGATACTAAATTTAAATTATATATATTACCGGAAATATGCAAATAGCCATGTTTTATCGATGCATGATTGTACACTAGTTTAGACAAGCTCTCTTATGAAAAGGCGAAAAAAATAATACTAGGTAATGCAACTCGGTTATTTTCTCAAAGCGCGAAGGGAAGAGTGATTAAGTTTTAGAGGTTAGATGCTTAGATAGATACCACTGATGTTAAATACTATCATCAAAAATGTTTATACGAGTTGCACATTCTTTTATCACTCGCTTAGAGAAAAATGGCTTAAGTTAGAACTGAAATTGTGCTTCTGGCAACCTTGCGAACGATTTTGAAGATTTTTTATAAAATTTAAGACATTTTCGATAATTCTAATTGAAGAAAAAAATAAATATATCTTGCACTTGAAGAAAAGACAGCAGTTTTTATAAAATTATAGCAACTTAAAATTTTGATCTCGTTTATGTTTATAGGCTATAAATAAGAGTTTACGTTTTTACTGCTTTTTTTAATGTTCTATATCCTAAGTAAAAGCCACAAATGCATTAAGCCGTAAAGAATTTGTTGTAGAAAAGCATTTTATTCAGATAATTTAGTATTTCCGTATGCAGACAAACGAAAAAATGAACAATAAATTATATTAAAAGGCAAGAAACGACAGCACAACAACAATAAAAAACACTCATAACTAATAAAACTTTACAACAACAAAAAAATAAAAGCAAAAATAGAAAACCAAAAGACAGCGAAAACAATAAACATAAAACCTAACAGAGGAAACCGAAAAAAACAACAACAACAACGCATACAACTAAAAAAGAAGAAACAAAAATAAAAACAGCAGGCAAAAATATTGAATAAATAAAAAGCAGTGGGCGCATGCGCACACACGCTGCATATTAAATCAAATCAAATACAACTAAAGTATATATTAAAAAACAAAAACAAAAAACAAATATAATAACTACAACAACAATACAAAAAACATTATACATACATACATAGAAACAATAAAAAAAATTTTGAAATACATTTTTGTAATAGGTGAGATAAAGTATACATATGAAGAGGAAAAGGACAAGGAGGAGGCGAAGAAAAAGGCACAAAGTGGGTGAAAAAGGCATACACAGAAAGGACGTGCAATTATAAAGAAAAGCGAAAGCAACTGGAGCTGTAGGAGTGAGTGCGAGAAAGAGAAAAGTAGAGAGCAAGAACGAGAGAGTATGAAAGACACAACAACGCCAGTTGGAGAGGCCCCCGCCCCGGTAAAATTGTTTAAAATATAAAAAATATATACATACATACAAACAAACAAATAGCAGATGAAGCGTACATATTTTTTCACCATTTTAAATTACAACAAAAGCAGCAACAACAACAAAAAACAAACAAACAATATTAATTACAAACTTAAGCAAATTCATGTAAAGAACAGTGTGAAGACATACATAATTGGAAATAGTAATAATTAAAATTAAGTAAGAAGCAGAAAATGGTAAAATGGTAAAATGGAAAATGCAAAAACACAAACAAAAAAATAAAGCGGAAATAGAGAAAGAAAGTATACAAAAACAAAAAAATCAAGAAACAGTTAATTAAAAGGGCGAAAGAAAACAGAAAAAACAATTAAGGCAAATGGGGACTTTATATTAGAATAAAAGTAAAAAAATACAAAAAACAAATAAAAATAAAAACAACAACAAAAAACAAAAACAATTTGTAAATATTGTATTTGTGCAGTAAAAAAAATTATAATAGAAATAAAAATAGCATACCGAAATATAACAACAAAAAAATCAGCAGAAAAAATATAGAAAACAACAATAAAAAAGTAAGAAAACTAGTGAAAGAAGAAACGAAGAAATAGACATACAAACAAACAACTCAAAACGAAGGATAAAAATAAACGCTGAAGAGAGAAAAACAACAAAAGTAAAAAAAATTAAAAAAAATTTCAAAAATTCAAAAATGAAAAAACAACAACAAAAACTGCAGTTATATATACACAAAAACAAAACAACAATAACAATTTAGTAACGAAACTCAATGTATTTTAAATAAATGGCATACAAAGAATGAATGGCAATTGTCTTACAACGTCTAATAGCGTAGTAATATGTATGTAATAGTATGAGTAAGAGACAGAGACAGAGAACAAGAGCAAAAGCAAAAGTAAAAAAAGCAAAAACAAAAACCAAACAACAAATGAAAGCAGCGAAATAAATTACAAATATTTATAAAAGAAAAACAAGAAAAAATCAGAACAGCAAACAGGTGAGCAAAAACAAATAAGTAAAATAAAAATTGCTACAAAACAACAACAAATAA
Organism: Zeugodacus tau; assembly: GCA_031772095.1. Taxonomy (NCBI): domain Eukaryota; kingdom Metazoa; phylum Arthropoda; class Insecta; order Diptera; family Tephritidae; genus Zeugodacus; species Zeugodacus tau. The sequence goes on along the minus strand of CM062651.1, from coordinate 66,492,294 downwards.
AAAATACAAAAAATATTACAAAACAAATAATAGAAAGAAAAACAACAACAATAAAAAGGCCCACTAGGACTTTGTACAATTTTATACAGTAAACGAACCTAAGAAAATTTGCAGCCAGTAAAATAGACTAGCATCTCAAGACAGCGAAAACAGCCCACATACGAAAAATTGTCATAAACACACACACACACAAGCACACACGCAATCATATACGCAAATTGCTATAGACCAACTACAAATACTTGAAATAATTTTTTCTCAGCATTAAAAGTCGCGAAAAATAGCAGTAAAAATATATAGACAGCAAAGAAATCCTATTAGTTTAGTAAATATGCAGGCATTTAACAATAACAAAAATAATTAAAACAAAGCAGCGAACCAAAAAAAAAACTATACTGAAAACGCCAATTTAATAGAATTATAGCGATTTAATAGGTAAATGCAACTCTGTTGTGCTAATTAGTGCTAACAAAGTTAATAAAATTAATTTTAAACTAATTTAAAAATTAATAAAAAAACATTTTTTTTAAATCATGTATGTGGTTCCGACGATTTTCAAGCAAGCCATATTATCGATATCGACACATTGATATTATAATCAATAATTTTTAACTGGTCGATAAACTATAAATTAAAAAAAAATACAAATATCGATAACAAATGTTAATCGATATCGATATCGATACTTTTGTGTATAAATATCTCTAGATTGTGTTCAATTCAAATTCAAATTAACATTTTCGCGATTAAATATCGATACATTTCGATGTCAGTAATATGTAATCGATATACCGATATCGGTAGGTTTGTTCTTAAGTAACAATTTTCATCGATATTTTTTAACCAACAAATAAAACAGATGTTCGATCCCCAAATCTTAATTTTTTTTAACACTTCCAAATGAGATAATATCAATATTTTTATTAATCAATACCAAAAAAATTATTGCAATATTTTGTAGCAAAACTTCGGTACAAATTATTAAAAAACAAAAACATGCAAATATTTTATATAGTATATCGCTGGTCTCTACAATCAAGTGTAATCGATATACCAGTATCGATAACTTCGTTCTTAAGTAACAATTTTCATCGAAATTTTTGAACCAACAAATTAAGACAGATCCACGTTCCACAAATCTAAATTTTTTTCACACTTCCAATGACATAATATCGATATTTTTAACAATCGATACCAAAAAAATATATTTCAATATTTTGTTGCAAAACTTCGGCACAACTTATAAAAAAACACTTAAAAGTTTTATATAGTATATCGCTTATTTTGAAAATCAATTTGAATATCCAAGTATTTCAATTGGTATGATGTATATTGATATTTATCGATATCAATAATATGTAATTATCGACAACGATAAATTATCGATATTTTTTGCTTCTTAAATGCCGATAGTTTACCATATTAAACTTCACTTTATCAAAAAAAAAATGTACAAGTTAGTTCAACAGAGTTGTATTTACGAAAAATGTGCTCCTACTAAAATTCTTAACAGAAATTATCAATATCCTATGAAATAAAAATTAAAATAGGGATGAGTTTCTTATAAGCAAATACTAAATTTAATATACTGGAAATTATGTTTACTCTATATAAGATTTAAATTGCTCGAACAATAAACCAAACTAATATATTATATTAAATTAAGTAACTCGGAAAAGTTAAAAAGGAAGCTTAAGAGAAGCGAGAAAGAATTCTTTCTGGGATATCAATCAATATATTAAATTCACCTTTTACAGCAGCGAATAAATTTTAGCAATTAAAAATACTAAGCTACAAATATATATACATACATAGGTTTTGGCGAGCATTTAGTACGTCGAAAATTATAAATTTAATACATGAATCATAGAAAAAACGTTTAATTACTCCCAATACTTTGAAAAAAAAACCAATTGTCCCAACCAGGCACACCACAAATATTCATTCGACCCAAACATTTGGACGAAGCCATCTTAATTTGATTGGTCCTTCATTCTGAAATGTCACGTTGACTATGTTTCCCGACTCAGTTTAAAATTAACAGAAAAGTATCATACGTTTTGGGTTCTTAAAATATCAGAAATTTTTGAGTAAGCGTTTTCGCGTAAGAAAATAATCGGACTCTCTTAGTATCTAAATACTTCAACTTATACCCAAGGTATCCTGATTACAGCTTAATTTTTCACTTCACTTTCTTTTTATCTTGAAAAAAGTTATTAAAATATAAGCTTTCAGAGGCCTTAGAACACCTTTCTACAACATTCTTTGAACTATCTCTTCCTTCTTACCTCTTCTTTTCTATTTTCTGGGTTACAATAATAAGAGAATTAGCTAGAGAGTAGATAATTAGACTGCACAGGAGCCTCTTCGATTCGCCACTTCTCTGTTTGAGATCTGTTCTATTGTATCTTGTGGTCTAACTGCCTGCTATTCTATACCTAATTAATTATACCAGTGTATGTGACGTATACCAGTTGTCTGTTCGATTATGTACTCAACAAAACTTACAGAAAACTTTATTAAATGTCAATTGTCAGTGAAGTTGACTATAACTGTTTTCATTAATAAGAGTGAGTAAACTATTTGTCACCCATTTCTTTAAGATATATGAGTGGCTGAGCAGAATTTGGTAAAAAATAATTGGTTGACTGTCTTTTTATAAGGAGAAATATGTCTCAGTCACTCAGTACTTACAAAATTTCGCTAGTCTGACGTCACTTAAGCGTTTGGGCTCAAAATTTGTATGTTGAAAAGACTAAATTTCGGTGGCTGGCAATTTTTTATGAAATTTTGATTACAAAAAATATTTGTATTATTTATCAAAATTGTTTCAAACTCTCAACGGAGAGAAGAGAAGAGACTATTTATGCTGTATATGTTCTCTTAAGTCATGTGATCGTACTTTTATAATTAATTGTGCAATGCTCTCTGTTTTTAATGTAATATTTTTTATAAATAAAAAAATAAATAATAATTAAAGCTTCCCTTAAACAATTTTAGGCTTGTAATTTATCATATAATTACAAATAAAAAATGTCGGAAAATATATATGTATTATGTTCTATATATGTTTATGCAATAAAAAGCGGCTGAAAAATTAATAATTTTAAATAAAAACAAAAAGAAAAAATATATGTATGCAAAATAATTTCGAATAAAAGCAAAAAATAAATATTTTACTTATTTGCCCAAATATTGTACTACAACAACAAGCATAAATAGTTGGAAAATATGAAAATAAAATGATAAATTATTATGATTACGAATATTAAAACAACAAAAACCAATTACAACTACCGCTACTACTACATTACTACATACAAAGCTCAACCACCCCACCCCCCCAAAAATCGCTTAAGAAAAATACAAAAATTTAAATTTAAATGCTAAAAAATTACAACAATAAAAACAAACATTTATAAAAAAGTAATGCATCTGAATTTATACAAACATACACACACCCACATACATACAAACAACGTATCAAAAGCGAAAACAAAAGCAAGTGAAGAGAAGAGACCCCCCAAAAACTGTGGAAGAATATTAATTCAAGAAAAAAAAGAAACATTTTACAGTGACAGCAAAAAGTTCACACACGCATCCATACATACAAATGTACAACTGTACACGAAGAAAAAACCGTTAATGGGCATGGTTGAACGGCGAACAGTGACGCACGAAAGTCAGCGGACACGTTGATTCATAAAATAAAATAAAAAACACAAATAAATAAATAAAAATTTAAAAAAATATTCCACTTCATGTATATACAATACATACATACAGACGTGACGTCACACGTGCATGTGAGAGAATTTTTAATTTACTTAGGTATTTGAACATTGAATATCATTGACTGAGAAAATACGTATAGTTCGTAAGCATAAGCAGTACTTATACATACAACAACAACACAAAAGAAAAACAAAAACAAAAAACAATTATTATTATGACTATAAGTATATATAAATATAAATATAAATAAATATGTATGAAGCAACACAAATTTCAAATAAAGTCAAGATACAAAAGAGAAAAAAAAACAACAAAAAGAAAAGGGAAAAATAAAATACATTCTTAACTAAAAGAAACTGCTGAAAAACGGTAAAAAAGAGTAAATAATTAAATGGGAGCGTAAAAAAAAGCAAAAAAATTTGCATAAATGTAAAATCGTAATTAATTCTTAAGACAAATATAAGAAGAACTGCAGTAAAAGTAAAGAAACCAATTACGAATGTAGACAGTTAAGTAATGAATATAATGTAAAACACAAACGAAAAACACATTCTCATCTAAATATTGTACATATAAGTAAGTACAAGTGCAAGAAGATTAAATAAAACAAAAATAAAGAAGATAAATAAAGACAAAAAATTAAAGGATGCTCTGCAAATAGCAATAAGTCCTTGGTATTTTATTTTTATTTTTGGAAAATTGGGGATACCTAGAAATAATAAAAAAAAAAAATTAAAATTAAAAAACAAAAAAATAATTGAAAAAATCCATTTTTGATCTAAAAATAAATATGAAAAAAATAGTGGATTGGAAAATGTGGTAACCCTGACACCGCGAAAAATCTTCGCTATAAGCGTGTAGAACTCCGAATTATGCTCAACAAACAACAAATATTGGATGGAAAAAAAAATATTTAAAAAAAAATTAAAAAAAAAATATTTTAAAAAATTTAAAAATAAAATTTGAAAAAAAATATATCTAAAAAATATTATAAACAAAATAATAAAAGGAAATCAGTTCATTTAGGGAATTATATCAGTAGAAAATATATAATGCATATGATTTACCGATCAAGGACCTAACGAAATAACCTTTCCTAAAAATTATCCACTTATTTTTATTTCATAAAATCCATAACCATGATTAATGAAGACTTTTGGTACTGAACAAAGGATTACAAACCTTAATCGTAATCGTGGAGTATCGAAAACGAAACATCTTCTTCACTCTGAGCTGAATGTATATATCTAGCGAGGGACTGTCACTTCAGAAATCACCATGAAAACTATTTAAGGAAGATTTTATCCAGGCGCAACGACAATAACCATACCATAACATTGTACAATACTTGGTTGGATATTGGATCAAACTATTTTTTTCCGGGAGATTGAGTCAGAAATAACAAAAGTGTATTTTTCGTTTTTCGAAGTTCGAAAAATCGAAATATTTGGATTCAAAGTTCGAAAAGCGGGCTTTGTAAAAAAAATTATTATTAATTACAGGGTATAGCTACTAAAAGATCCAAAGTATAGATACAATCTAATTTATTTCTTAATTCGATGGTATATTAAATTTTTCATCAAACTTATATTACAGATGTTATAAGGGTCCAGTATTTTTCGATATAAAAATATTTTATTTTTTCGAAGATCAAACTTTGGCCCTTCATAGCATCTATCATATAAGTTTCACAGAAAAGTTGTATACCCCATTGAATTAAGAGGAAAATGTAGATTATATCCATATTTTAGATTCCTTCCTTTTTTTCGAACTTCGCATCCAAGTATTTCGTTTTTGGAGTCTAACTTCGAAAATCGAAGAATATTTTATTTACTTCAAACTCAATCTCCTGGAAAAAAATTAGTTCAGTCAAATACCCAGAAAAAAGTCGATTTTGCCATATATTCTAAAGGAATAAACAAGAAATCTCCAATCTACAATAAAGTTAGATATGAAAGGTAGATCTGCTGCTAAAAGTGAAATACCGCCAATAGTTGACTCAAGTCTTCAGAAAGGGAATTTGGATGAAAAAAGCTTGAAATAATGGTGAACCTGAAAATAGACGGCTGACCATTTGAGGAATGCTGCCAAGATTGCTGTTATCCGGATAAAAATCTGGTTTGTTCCGTTTATATAGAGCGTCATAGGATGGGATTGCCTTTTGGGGTCTCTCTTAGGACTAGGGATGCAAACGAGGTATCGATGTATTTGTCAAAAAGCATCGATTTTTGCTATCGATATTTCGAATCTAAAAACATCGATGTTTTTAACACGAAACCTTATATTTGGAAACGCTCTGTCCCACTGGCATTCGTTTTTTTCCAAAATACGGAGAATTTATTTGTAGCTAATGCGCTTATAAAATACTGAGGTTAATTTTATGATCTGTTATGACTTGCGTTAGATCCGAGATTCAAATTACTGTATTTTAAAGATACCATAACTAAACAAAAACATGATTTTTTAAACTGTTTCATAAAATATGCGAATAATAACGCTGGTACAATGGAATCTTCGAATGAGTGTGAAACAGAACACTCCTTTGATATTTGGAATCATCAGAAACATTTGGCCCACCAAAATATGAAGCGGAAGGCTGAATAGCAAATGTATCTTTAACCAGATGTTACTTCTATCACTCGGAATATAATAGAGATATGGGTTGACATAAAAAGTGTGTTTCCGGAGTTGTTAGTGTTTACACATTCTGGCCACTTCAGTCCCGAGTGGACGACTGTTTTCTAATGCCAGAGTACCATTCACGCAGATGAAAATTAAAAATATGTTATTCAGGGGTGTTGTGGAATCCAAGACAGATTTGCTGAATGTCAGAATTGCAAACCAATTCTGATTTTCATTGGTGTCACAGAATCTGATTGGATTTTCGACTTTTCGAATATAAGCAAACCAATATTCGAATCAGCTGGAGTTGTAATTAGTTCAAAATATTCATTAAACCCAAAAAATATAATTAAAACAAAACTATAATACTCTCTTAGCAACTTTTGTTGCGAGAGTATAATGAGAAATTATTTCAGCTTTTATTTTATTTGGCAATGAAAGTAGCGCGAAAAAATGAAAGTTTTAAGGAATCACAGTAATTCGCTTTATGCTCAAAGGAAGTCAAAAATAGTAAAAAAATAATAATAATAATAATTTTTTGTAAAAATGTACATATTTAAGTGTATATATATAGTGGAACTTCTCTAACTCGAATCACCATAATCCACAAAAAAACTTCGAGGAAATTTGTATGGAATTGCCTCTCAATGCCATTTCAAGAGTTCGAGTTATGGAAGGAAAGTTGTATGAAATTTGATTTTTAAACGATATTGCCAATTTAAAAGTTCAAGTAATGGAGATCTTCGAATTATGAAAGTTCCACTGTATATTGTTTAACTTTTATATAAAAAGTTAGAAATTTCCATGATCTAATCTAAATTACTTATTTTGTAAAATTCTTAAAATATTTTATTTTCCCCGTTGAATTCAATAATTACGTCATTTAGCGTTCTTGTCTTATTTTTTAATAATAATTATATTTTTTCCAAAGCGTTTTAACGGCAAATCAAAATAAATTTGAACAAAATGTCTCAAATCTGTCAGCCCTGAAGCTCTTGGTTTGTTACTGATAGTTAAACCGATAAAATTGGTTTCCATGACACCTAAAACCAATAGAATTTCTGATTCGAACATCAAACCAATAATATCAGAATTCCTGACACGAACCAGAATTTTTTTGTCGGTTTGAATTCTGATTCCGACAACTGTCAGATTCCACAACAACCCTGATTTATTGAGTTTTAACAGACAGCTAAAGTTAAGTGTGAATAAAATGTATCAACTTAAGACATACTAACTACTATATTTCATTTATTTATGCTTCTGGTATCCAGGTTATCTAACTTAGCTTATTCTACTAACATTGAAATACGTCAAAAAAGTTCAAAAATGCATCGATATTTCGATACATCGATGTTTTAATGGCCGATGTTTTTGAAAAATATGGAATATTCCACGAGCGCTGCTTCTACATAAAAGGAAGGAACCTGGTTGTATATCCGGTCAACGACTCGCAAGTCGGTTATATCATTCAAAATCATTTACAGAATAGTTTCTGTCGCTACAAAAACAACAACAAAATTAAAGAACTTAGAGAATATTCAGAATTTTAGTCAACACTTTTGGGTAGTAAAATCCAAACGCCATTTATTATACATAATTTAGCCACAAATCAGCTTTGCAACTGCCTTTACTACTCTTTGAGTTGTGAAATTTTCAAATACGAAATGATGCTGCTTGAAGACATAATGACTATATAAAATACATTGATGTTTTTTAAACTTAATTGTAAACTACTAGACTGCACAATTTAATGTACTAAATTATTTACCGTTGTGCGTACATACAACTCGTATATGTTTGTAAGAATTGTTGTTTATAAAATAGCTTTATTTTGTACATTTACGCCTTGAATTGTACAGAGTTTCAACATTGGAACCCAGTACTGCTACTACGCCAAATAATACAGTATATACATATGTATGTAAAGTACGACTAAACTACAGAATTGCAAATGCATATGTAACTTACATACAAATTAATTGCAATCTAACATTGTTGGCCGTGTCTGTGGACGCATTGAGTCGATGATGAAACGCAAATGCGTTATATAAACAGCAATGTAATCCAAGTAGTGTCTAATTTTATAAACATAATTATAAATTCCTGCCATTGAGGGTATCTGTGTGTTTATGTTTTGTTCTCTTTCCTCATATAATACATAATAATATTTGTTTTTCAGTCTATTCTTTTAACTTTTCGCACTTTTAGTTGCCTTTTTCGTATCAGCGCGCTGATGTATGCGCTCATGACGACGCAAATCACCGACCATGCGAAAGCGTTTCGAGCAAATCGTGCACTCGTTGGGCTTTTCCCCTGAAATTTTACAAGAAAATTACATTAAAATATTTCTTTAGTAGAATACAAGACTCAAGACTACCCACCAGTATGAATTTTGCGATGATCCTGTAGATATGTGCTCGCACGGAATGTCTTATTGCAGAATTCACATTTGAAATTCCGTTCACTCGTGTGTATGCGCCGATGCAAGACCAACGAGTATTTGCGTGAGAACGCTTTGCCGCAATATTCGCACTGATGACTCTTGTCGTCGGTGTGTTTCGAGACGACATGGTATTTGAGATCGCCCCATTGGCGAAAATCACGCTGACAGTACTCACATTTGAATGGCTTATCGCCGGTGTGCGTGCGCGTGTGTGCTTTAAGCGCACTTAAGGCATAGAAGGACTTGTCGCAGGTCTCACATTGATGCGGACGCATCCCGGTATGCGTGCGTAGATGATATTTGAGCGCATTACGCGAATTGAATTTACGATCGCATTTCGTGCAATTGAATTTCTTTTGATTACTCTTGTAGTTGACGATACGCACTTCGCTCTCCTCATAATCATAAGTGTCGGGTTCCTCCTTGCAGAACACATTCTCCGCCTCTTCCTCTTCATCATCTTCCTCCACCGCATTGCTGTTAATAACGGTTGTTAGCTGTGTATTTTCCAGTCGCACTTGTGCGTTGGCATTTTCAGGCAAATCAAATTGTGACACATGCAACGGTTCCAGTAAATCGGTGGGTGTTGTCGGCTCGTCGGGCGACTGACATTGCAATTCCTGTTCATCCGCATCAACACTGGGCAGGTGTATGGGCGGTAATGTATCATTATAGTATGTGGCACGATTGGCTGCTTCGGCAACAACATCATTGCCACCATCAACAACGTCATCATCATCAACGTCTGGTGGCAGTTGGAGCTCCATTTTTTGTATTCTACCATCAGATTTTTGGTAGGAGAGTAGTTTTTCTGCAGGCGGTAGCGCGCTTGGTTCCTTTGACGTTCGATTTGCTCTCGTTAAGGCAGCACTGCTCATCATGGGCATCGGTGGTAGTGGTTCCGTGAATGAGACATCGCTGTATGCTTTATTCTTGAAGGTGATGCCATTGAAGTTGTCATTGGTGAACCTAAAAAGCAAATCAACTGCACGTTTATTGCATCCGTATACGTAACAATACTTTACCATGAGCCACGCATGCCGTTAGATGTCATCAGATCCAGCGCATCGCAGGTGTCTTCGATTGACACCTTATCGACGACGTTACGTATGCCCTCTAGCATATCCTCGCTGTCGCTGAATTCCACCTCGACGGTGCGTTTTAAAGGTGGCGTTGCGGTTTGTGCCACATAACTCATATCCGCCGTATTCAAAATTTTCATCTCATTATTGCTCTCCTCCACTGAATTCAAAACATGCCGTATTGGTGACTCGTCGACGCCAGTAAAATCAGGGAAATTTAAGTGCACGTCGTTGAAGACTTGATCGACATTACCGTTAGGGGACTGCGTGAAATTAAAGTATTTTTTAAATAAAACAAAAAACACACGATTTAAAAAGCCAGCGTTTTAAAATGTATATGGCAGCGCTGCAGAGCATTGGCTCTAAAATTTTGATTATACCGTTGCATACTTTTAGGCGCTCATATATTTAGAACAACTCAATCATTCTAATCAAAATTAACACACAACACCGCCACACACTAACACTGTTCACGACAATAAAATTAACAATTCCTCACTTTCTTATCCTCCGCCAATATTTTTTGCGGCTCCAAGGCTTCCAGTGATGTCTTCATCGCAGCCAATATCGTATCCGGCGTCGTAGGTTCATAATGTTGTTTTAGATGCGCAAAAAACTGCAGCTGCGAATCCGATGTATTGCCACAAATCTCACAACTATACACCGCCACATTCAGGCGCCCCTCCTCCTGCATTTTATGCACCTCACCAAGTGGTGGCTCTGCCAACACATTATCCACGCCACTCAACGATACACGTAACTTGCGTGAAATACGCTTCTTGTGTGGCAGCACTTTGCGCGCATTGGACACATGACGCGCATATAAAACATCACCACTAGCCGCATTCATTAAGTCCGCCGCATCGTCCAAACTCACATTTGCATCGGCCAGCAGGAATTGTTGCACAGCTGCATCATCGCCAGCTTGATTGACGGCCTCCGTCTCAACACAATATTGTTTATTGCCACTATCGTTAAGGAAATCACTATTTAATGTGATATATTGTGTGTGTTTGTTGTGGCTATAGGCGTTGGTGGCGTTGTTGTCTGTTCTACTGGTGCCGGCAGTCAATATCATAGGTATTGGTGCTGTTGTTTGTGTTGGTGTATTCAAGGCGCTTAATGTGGCTTCGGCAACGTTAGACACATTGCTAACGGCCACATCGTTCGGTGTGGGACGATAATGGAAAATTGTATTGGGAAAATGCAGATCCGGCGTGAGTGAGACTGGATCCGAAACTTTCATATTATAACCACCACCACCGCCACTACCGGTTGTTGATACTGCATTAGCTGTGGTGGTCAATACATCTGCATTATTGCCCGACACGTGTTTATTGGGAAACACTAACGGCGTCGATTCCATAAAATCAATCAAGTAGTTGTTGGTATCACGTATGTAAGTGGGTGCTAGGAGCGATTGCAAAGGAAGATCCTGTAAACGTTGCGATTAGCAGTGGTCAAATCCTGTTTCACTTAACTTACATGATCAATGTATTCGGATTCCTTGCGCGATAGCGCTTGCTGTAACGGCGGTTCGTCCATTACCTTGCCGTTTTCTTCCTCCGTCGAACGAGTTTCACTCCTGCTGTTAATACGCTGTCACGTCGTTTGCATTGAAACTTATACGCTTTTGTTGGCGTTTTGGAAAACGTTTTTGTTAATTTTAGCACTTTTGCACACAATAAAAGTTGAAGTAATGTAATTATTTTTAATTACTTAAAAGCCGTGCTTATTTATAGAAAAAATAAACATCACATTTACCAATTGAATGCGAATGTGGAGAGAATAACAAAATGTCAAAAACCGTTTGACATTTCAACACAATGAAACCGAACAGCTGTGAGTGAGAGGAATGCTTATTCCCAGCAGTAAATTGAAGTGGACACAAATGCTTATAGTGAGTTTAGAGTATGCAGCATTTATGGTTTATTTGAATTAAAGAAATAAATGTATTTAGTTTTCAGAATATTTTAGATATGGTTAATATTATTAGATATATATAAATTTTAAATTGTATTTTAATTTGAATTAGGGTATTATGAATTAATATCAAACAAATAAATATAATTAATTTCGAATATTCCAAAATAAGTAAGTTTTTGTCTTAATTAGACATCAGTAATTAAAAAAGTAAATGAAAGAACTCTTGCTATAGACAACCTTTTAAATAAGTTGGGACTGAATCCAACAGGTTGAAGAGAAGCTCAATACTCAAACTCTAAGTCTCTTTAGCGTATCAGTAGAGAATCTAATTAGCCACCAGAAAATCTTATTATATGCTATGAATCTCACCCTTGCCTCTATCTCTTAATTAAGTCAGATATATGTATAAAACAAGTATTGTTTATTTGTATGTATTGTTAAAAATAGAAAATATTTTCCAGAATGACGTAAGTAAATTTTGAGAATAATGATGCACCTCTATTCAAACTATATTTACGTACTTGCCTTACCAATCATAAACATGTAAACAATAAACAATTAATTATGAAGAAATTTAAACACATGACTATCGATCATAAATGGTACAGTGAGCACACAATATATGAGGCAAAAAAATAAATAAAAATTAATAAAAAAAATCAGAAAATCCCAATAGACAGTAAAACGATTTTTAAAAAATTTTATAAACCGTTATTTGTTAAATATTTTAAAAATAGTATTTCCTAATCATTTTAAAAGTACTCTCACTCATACAAGTGCCCTCACTGTACTAATTTATCATAGCCCCATTTCCTTTTATGTGCCGTTTTGCCTCAAGTACTTCACACTGCCGGACTAGCTTGTCAAACAAATATCATTTCGCACAAATTTCTGATGTCGACATGAAGATTTCTATTGGATTCTGTTTAAGTAGGCGTTTTGATCTTGCCGTGCCAGAGTTGAAGGGGAACTTTGATCATAACAAATTAAACAGTGCTACTGAGAGAGCACTTGTGGCAATGCGCGTAAATAGATGATTATAAAAGAAGTGTAAATACAAATGTGGCTTCTTCTGATGAAGCTTTATTTATAGGATATTGAGTAATTGGATAATCATATGGATTGCCGCAGATGAGAGCTCTAGGGAGAGTTCAAACCATTAAATTGAAAAGGGTTTTCTTTCGAGAGTCGTACTTCTCGTGAAAATAGATGAGCTTATCTAGATCTGCTCATTAAAATGCCCTGAACTTGATACTCAGTAGATCATATTATTCAATACAGAAATTACAAAAAATTAAAGGGAGCGGTCTTTTCCGTGATCCTCTGATCACTTCTTTATAGTATACGTAGTATTAGCCAGAGTAAAACTTAAGATATTTTTTTACAGAATATCAACTATACTATAGTATTTTGCTGAAGGAGCCCTTAAATTTGTATGTACCCTTAGTTAAGGGTTCATGATTCTTCACAATATTCGAAGAATGTAATAATGTTAGGTTTGAAAATTAGAAAAGATGTATGCCTCTTTGTATTTGACATCAAAAACAGTTTGGACCAATACCATTCCCCTGAAGGAAAGAAAAATCAAGGTTCGAAAAACTGAAAGACATCTGGATGTTACTTCGCGAATTGCTAAAATTTTTGTTCACCCAAAATAAAGCTGTATCCGGACGTCACACATCTTTCGATTACGATATCCTTAGTTCCTCTTGAAAAAAATATCCAAATTTTTATTTATTTCCTGCATAACCCACTAATTACAAATTAACCCACAGTCAACAAATCATTTTCAAAAGTCGAACTCATTCGCTTCGACTATTATTTTTCAATACTGCTGTTGACAGCTACATCTAGCCCATAAACTTCTTTTCATATATTTTATTTTGCCCCAAAAGCAGCCTACATACTCCATATGGTCACAAGCATCGTTATGCAGCCGCTAATCGCTCCACTAATCCGCGTGAGCTGTATGTTGCATCTGCAATCAAATAATTTCCTAAACGTTCTGGGTGAACGATGCTTCAGCGTCAAGGTTGGATTAACGCCACAATTGAGTGTGAACATAAATACACACAAACAACGCGGCTAAGCAACCACCCGCACTTCCTAGACTCCATATGGGCCTAGTACACAAACAACAATAACAACAGGAGAGCCATAGCCATAACCACAACAGCCACCACAAACACCACAGTTGTTGTACGGTTGGTGTGAGTAACAGCTCGTAAATTGTATTTTAAAGACTCGCTAAGTGGTTCACTGAATTGTGCGCACATTTGGGCAATTCGGGAGCACTACGCGCATGCATACTAACGGCAGAGCCTATTACAAATCGCTGATAAATAAATTTCTCTTGCGTTTTTATGGAGTATACTCTGTCACTTTTCCTTGGCATTAATAACTTGCTGCCGCGCCGGATCTGTCCCCCCTCTCCATTTCGAGTTCCGAGTTCCCTTCCCAATTGCGCTTGTTTCCCTTTCTGTTTGTCGGGTATTAGTCGCATTTATGCTGATTTGGCAGCGGCACAATCGTTCAAACAATTCGATAATGTTTAATAAACAATTATTATGGCTTCATAAAACTTGAAAGTGGCTGTCATAAGGAAACCATAGTAGTAATTCAAGAGGCTGACGGGATTAGAAGCATACAAATTACGAGGAGTAGACTCATTTACATGAGTAATAATCGCGTTTATGGGCATATATTTATTTGTATACACATACATAAGTACTTTTATATTGTACAATGTGGAAATATACAAGAAATTCTTTATTTGGTGTGTAGACCAGCAGAAGATTGCTCTCGTGTGAAGGAAAATATGTTTTTTCGTCGCGTTATATTTAGCTGACAATTTTAGCTTTTAAATGATAATTATCACAATTAATTACTTATTAATTATTAATATCAACAGCAACAACAATAACTTGAAATGTGCATATGACGAGAATAAAAACAAGTAAGGAAAAGCTAAGATAACACACACAAATCCAATAGTATATGAGGGTTGAGGTAATTCTTGAACCGATTTCTCTCATTTTCACTACTAAGGTACACTATATCCAAACCTATACGCTCAGTCGCTCGGTAAGATATCTCATATATTAACCAATATATGCGGAATAAAGCCCACCGGAAGTTTGATAATCCGAATATAAGGTATATGGGAGCTAGGGTTACCGATATTTTCGGTGAAAAATTACCCTTAGGCACTGAGTTCTTCATGTTCGATATCCATGGCATTGAAAAGTTATAATCCCACTTCGAGAATTTTTCCACAAGTGATGCCACAGCTCAAATACAGTATTTGCGTAAAGTTTTATTCCGCCATCTTCATTGGTTCCTAATGTGTTTAAATTGTATTATAAAGTGAACGGATCAGATGGAATTCAAAATGTAGTTATATGGGAAGTAGGCGTGGTAGTGAACCGATTTTGCCCATTTTTCATCCGTATTATCAGGGTGTCAAGAAAATATTATATACCGAATTACCGATTTTTGACCCATAAGAGGGCGACGACACGCCCATTTTCCTTTTCGTAAAAAAATCTAAGTGCAGCTTCCTTCTGCCATTTCTTCCCTAAAATGTAGTGTTTCTGGTGTATTCCGTTAGTTTCGAGTTTCGTCAAGATATCTTAATTTTTACTCAAGTTATCCGTCGTACGGACGAACAGACAGACATCCGGATTTTAACTCGTCTCGTCATCCTGATCATTTTGATATATAATATATATCTCTAGATCTAACTCGTTTAGTTTTATAACCTACAAATAATGTGAAAAAACTATAATACTCTCTTAGCAACTTTGTTGCGAGAGTCTAACAAGGAGATATACATACATCTTTGGAAACTTATTGAAAGATATTTAGAGTCTCTCAAGAAGAAGTAAGAATCCAAAAGATCAAGGGCGTGCCTATTTAAAAACTAGGAATTTAAAAAAATTTTGATATTTGCGTTTGATATTTGCAGCATTTAGCTGGAAAAATGTCCCTCAAAATTTTGAAAAATAAAATTCGAGCGCAAATAACCAAAATATGGTTGAGTTGTAGATGTTTAAGACAAACATCAATATGTAGGAAGAAACCTATACTTAAGTAAATATTCATACATCGTGTACAATCAACATTTCCTCACCGTTTACCCTGTATTTACTGTTTGTATACCCAAATCACCACATCAAAAACATACAATTAATGCTAAGCAAATATGCCACGCCTACGCCTCTTCGACGTACATAAAAATGCACACTCATTCCCCCGCCAAACAAAACAACAACTCATTAAAAATCTATATTATTTTATTTATTTCAACAATAAACGCCAAATATTTGCAAACTTTACGCTTTTTCTGTTTGCTTTTCAGCATTTCTCTCCAAATTTTCAAATCATATTTATTTTTCTTGAATTTATTAAAGAAAATAAACACAATTTGGTAGTAAAATGCGAGAACAAAAACCGGCACAGAAGGAAAGGCAACACACGTGAATAGCCAATTTGTGTATGAATGTGGCAAGCAACCGCAGCTGTTGTGCCACAAATTGATTTCCACTATCTCTCTACTTTAGCTACGCAAATATTTCGTTAACCAATTTGATCCTTTCGCATTCGGCATTGTCGTTGGTCAAAAGCAAATATTTTCTTTTAATTTGAAATTTTACTTGCACAAAAATATGCATACAAAAACAAATAAATAAATAAGTAAATAAATAAATATGTGCAATGTGCAGCAGCCACACAGTTACCTACAAGTATGCTACCTGCTACCTGTCACTGCAGTTGCATGTAGCACAATTGCAAACTCACGCATAGGCTGGCACATATCCTTTTAACATAGATTTCAATCATATCTATAAATTTTATGCACGCAGCTCAAAATTAATTATTTGGATTCGTTACAGTGGATTTACAAATTGGAAAAATCAAATATTGAATATTGAAATTTTGGAAATCGTTTTTGTATAGCTTGAAACGATTTAGGGATTATATTTAATTTTATGTTTGTTTTTGGAATGGAAATTATTACAGATATGTCTTCATAAACTTAAAAAGGAATCTAATTTTTTGTAGATCATGTCCAATTTATTCACATGAATTCAAGTTACCATACCTCCTAAGCTCAAAAACCTCTCGATATTAACTAAGATGCCATATAAAGTCACTAAAGGGCTTTACAAAAATGATTTGGAAACATTCTCCCTCATAAATATACTTTTAGGCTTCTATCACATTACACCAATATATTTATTGTTTTACTACGGTTATTTACTTTTAAAACTGGCAGAAAACTTCTTTCGTGCAAAAGTCAGGCTTTCTAACTATATTAGACCTTATATTCAAGATATACTACCACAATAACTTGAAAATTCTTTAGTCTTTTGAGATCGTGCTATTGAAATAAGTTCCTGACGACCCTAATGACTTGGCACTTGCCTCATAGTCCGTACTTTATATAATAAAATTAATTTGGAATATATATTTATATTATTCGATTCACTGATCACAGTAATGACTAACGAAACGAACAGATAAATGAGGTAGCCAAAACCCAAGCTAGTTTGGATCGATCCCGGGCTTAACCACTACCAAAAGTTGCTTGACAAGATCGAAACTAAAATTATATCATAAAAGCAAAAAGATGTACAACTGTAAATTAACAAAACCAATGAGCTGCAAATCTCTAAAAAAGTCTAAACAAGTTAAGTAAAGATAGTATTTATGCTCACAGCCTCTAGTCAACGATTTTGGCCCTTCGATGAACATGTGGAACAGTTGAGATATAGTTAAGGTTAAGGAAATTTTGGATTACAATGATATAATACCAACTCAAAATCAAAGAACTCTTTCAAATGATCTTCATTTTATTTCTCCAATCCTACCAGTAACTAAAATTAAATCTTCAAGGATTATTTTAAAGAGAAAAAGTTTCGCCAAAAAATTATAAATCAATACCGACTGAAAAATTTCATGTAACACCCAGAAATAGCCAGCCTATTCTAGCCTTGGCCTCTGATAATGGTCCCACCTGTCATATTACAGACCCTCCGGCGCCTCCTCACACGTTTACTCTAGGATACCAATACATTAGAATACACAAGTTTGTTATTTCTGTCAACACAACGATCTAACGTGTAATAGTTATTATTATTTTGTTGAGCTTTCTCGATTTCTTTTACTGTTTGTGTTTGTTGTTTTCAATTTTTTATAAAACAACCGCTGACGAAAGTGGATATTTCCGCCCCCAATAGCGCACACTCGGGCTCTTCATGTCTCATTAGAAAGTTGCACAACAAAAGGCTGTGAAAATTACTTACAAAAAAATAACAACAAAAACAAAGAAAAGAGCTTGTAACAAAAAAAAACAAACGAAAAAAAATCTATGAAAAAAACAAAAACTTCCAACTCAGCTAAAAAGTGGCGACAAAGCCACACACATACTGGAAACGGAAAAGGAAATTGTCTGATGACAATACGGCCCCTTGGTCCATGACAAAAGCAACAATAACTGCAACAAAGTGTTTCCTTTTTTTGGCTGACGCAGTGAACGCGAATGCCAAGTGCCTTCTTTTGTTTTTTGTCACGTTTCTGTGGCGACCTCGCACTTTTCCACACAGGAAATACGCAAATACACACATACAACTCGTACCCTTGCAACTGAAAGCAAAGCTGTAGTGAGTGCTGTGAGTTAAGTTGGCTGCTGTTGATTTAAAGTTGCACAGTTCGTGCTACAATTCGAAAAGTGACAACAGCAGTGAAAAAATACAACAAAAACAACAACTCAACAACAAGCATTATTGCAGTACAAGCAACAGCAATATGTACAAAAATTGATAATAATATGTTGCAACATTGCAAAAGTGTGGCAGCAACACAAACTGCCTTCATCTCATATATATATGTATGTAAATATATATATGTGTATGTATATAAAATGTTGTTCTAGAGAGTTGTGCCGCATATCGATTGTATTCAATAGCATAAAACAATTGGTGGAGTGATGTGGCTCCTGCGATACTGCTGAGTCTCTTCTACTTGCTGCTGCTTTAGGTAACCGGAAGACGCGTGTTCGATGAGGCATCAATGTTTGCCACAAAGTATGGTAGTCGTACGACAAAAATGCGCCACAATGCTTCAGAGTGGTTTTACAAGAGCTTCAAGGAAAAATACAACGCTGTGGAGGTGGTACAATTTGAAAAGCAAGCGAGAAACGGTACTTAAAAAATCATGGGAGGAATTTTGTGAGGAAGCTTGTAATGCAAGAAAGCTAGGAATCTGTGAATACCGAAGGTGATGTTAATGTAGCTTTTTTCACTCCCAACATCCATTTATTAAATATATATTCAGTAGATAATTGTTTTGGACTAAAATGAGATGAGTAGTTGCATCACAAATTCCGCTTTTCTAAGGAAAATTAAGCTAATTCGCATCAATAAAGATTTTTTAGACTAAAATAGATCCTCCAAAAATTTGATTATTAGTTCTTGATCAGCTTCACCTTGATAGGAGATCAAAATATATAGTATTTTTGATTATTTTGGGTACAAAAGACAAATATTTTTATTTTCGAGAATAAATTAATTCCTGAATCAAAGAGCAAATCTTAAGTTATGAACTCTTCTGGAAAATGAAACTGATTCTCTTCCACAAATATTTTTTAGACCAAATAGACCATTCCATCAACCTTTTTTTGTGCACTACATTGATAGAAGACTAAGAGTTACAGTATTTTTGAGTATTTCGTATATTAAAAAAAAGTCAAAGAACACTAAGCTCAAGATCCAAAACATGATTCCAGAATCAGCGCACAAGCTTAACTAGTAACATAAACCTTCAAAATATAGGCACGTGCTTGTTGTGGCAACTTTCTACGCCAACACACTTCACACCACTATCTATCATATAACCATATTATGGGTACGAGTATTATCGCTATCGCGTTCAAATCGCCCGTCATGTTGTCAACAACATCATTAAATAGCAAACAAACGCAACAGCAGGAACAACCACAAAACGCCAGTATGTATCGTATGTAAGTCAACCATATGAAAAACATATGTGTAACTGTAATAAACGCATTTAACGCAATTACGCTCAAGTAAGCATTTTTTGTGCACAGCATTAACTTTGGACCCTTAACAAAGTATTAACAACCTGAATCCCAACAGCCCACCAACCAACCATACCAGCAACATCACGTACATCTTAACATCATCCCACACAGTAGCAGTAACAATAACAACAACAACGATGTCATCAGTCCAAGTGTCGCGTGCACGTGCCAACCATACCCACGCCAACCATTAGGGTACGCTTGCTACATCCTCCACCGATCATGAGGCAGGCAGGCGTTCGTGCGTGCCTCAAAGCGTTTGCCTTATTTGTATGTTTGGTCACAAAGCTGTTCAACACTTCGATGGGTTCGTGCCATTTCGAAAAAGCCTTCGGCACTTTAATGCTTTTACTAAATGTTTTTGTTGCTTTTTTGTATTATCATTTCAATTGAGGCTATTGGTAAAGCTACTGCTACTGTTGTTGGATGTTTTGCTGGTGCTACTGTTGTTGTGGCAACATTCGAACAATTCATTGGGAAAAAATACACTAACATTTATATTGTTGTTGTTGGTGACAATGCCACGTTTCAACCCCCAACCATCAGCATCATCATCCTCACTGATAGTCAGCACCCATCCACCCCCTCGCTACCACCGGCTGTTGTTGCTGCTGTGGTAGGTCGCAGATCTGACTGCTGATACCATCACTAAGTAATTGCTGTTATGCGCAGTTTAGCACCATTTATCCCATTTGTCGCTTATTTATGCCAAATTGACAGATTTTATTATTTTCTAGTAGCGCAGATGTGGTTACAAGGTAAATGTGATAAGGTGAGCGCGATTGAATTGATAAAGTGTGATATGCAAATTAATTGCAAGTATATTCTGGGGTTTAATGATTGATTAACTGTAGAGGCTTTAATAAAATAACCGAAAAATAAAGTATCCAAAGGTTTTGAAAACATTTTTAGAGATTAAGAATTATGAGGACGCAGAAAATGGCTATTTTTTATAAAATTACAGTAAATTATAATTAAAAACAACAAATTGGGTAAGAAAATAAACCACTTTATGGTAATTTTGCGTTATTTTTGCTGTTATAGACATATAAACACACTTATATTGAATAATTTGATAAATAAATTATATTAAATAAACAAATAAATTCTATTTTTTAATTGATATAAATTAATTATATGAGAATAATTTTTAAAAACACTCACCACTTATTTGCAGCATGGATATTCCACCAGCATTTATTTCAAAAAGTTTTTTTAATAGTTTTAAATTTTTAAAATTTATTGTTTAATTTTTATTTTTTTTTGTTTTTTAAATTTTGCTTTTTATTTCTTTTTTTTAATTTTATACTTTTTATCCATTGCTTTTTACTTTGCTACCCAAACAAATAACACACATACACACTCTTTTCATAGCACACTATAATTATTGCATTATTAAACAACGCAATTTTCTACTGGGATAGTTGACCGCATTGCTTGCTAAATTTTATTGCTTGATATTTTCACACATACGACTATTGAATTAACGATGCTGCGTGCCAACAAGCATAAATGCACTTTAATTGTTGTTGTTATTGTAACACGACCGAAAATTACCGAACTTCTTTTCTATTACAACGATATTGCTTTTGCTTAGTTTTTACAGCACACACACGAACAAAAACACCGCGCATGCTAGCAGAGCTTGAGCGCTGCCGACGTCGCCCACTGCTGCGCATATTACTTTTACTTACGATTTATTTAACAAAAAACATTGCCCGAGTTAAAATTTCAATATTAATGGATTAAATTATATTAGTACACTACTTTTATCAATAATTTATATTATTTAACACCGAATTAACCACGAAATTTGATATTTTTCACACTCGACGCGCAACCGGCACAAATTTTTCTCGCTGTCACAGAAGGAACGGGAACTGAAAAGAACTGTTGGAAGAGGAAATAGGGTTGCATTAGTTTTCTAATTATTTTATAATGGTAAGTTTACAAAAAATTTAAAATAAGTTATATATACAATATTAAAATTAAATTAAATTAAATATTTAGATAAAAACGAATTTAACTATGAAAGGTTATTAAAAAATCAAATTATTTGATTTACTTTGTATTATCTATTGCTAAACTTAACTTAATTTAATGAATAATTGGGGCTAACTCAAATGAATATTTTTTACTATTTTATAATAAATTTATTTTTAAATAATTTAGTTAATTCTACTTTTTAAAATTTATTTACAAAGTGACTCTTTTCACCACTTTTTAGTTTCAACGATTCTTTCAGCTCTTACTATTACCTATTATTACACCTTGCATTTACAAATATACACATCTAACTCTTTCTAACA
Source organism: Zeugodacus tau (assembly GCA_031772095.1). Classification (NCBI taxonomy): domain Eukaryota; kingdom Metazoa; phylum Arthropoda; class Insecta; order Diptera; family Tephritidae; genus Zeugodacus; species Zeugodacus tau. The sequence continues at coordinate 66,470,070 of CM062651.1, read as the reverse complement.
TACACCACATATTCTATTTTACTTATTTCTCCACTAACCCTATCACCTTATTTCACTTTTGCCTACATATTTGAATAAATAACTCGCGTTATTGCATACTAGCGAACTCTATTTTTACTTTGTTGTTGTTGCTATTTCAACTTACCCGAAAATTAGCGAACATCACAACCATTCAACTGTTGCTTTTGCTTATTGTTCACTCCTCATACACACGCACGCACACACATTGCGCATGCTGTCACAGCTTTAGCGCTGCGACGCCAGCCTCTGCCAGCGAATAAACTTTTTAATTGCAAATTATTTAAAAGAAAACATTGCCCGCACTAAAATTTTACCACGAATCGATTAAAATATATTACTAGCTTGTTTTTATCCTAAAATTATATTATTTAACACCGTATTGACCACGAAATTTGATATTTTTCACTGAGCACAAGCGTACCGGCGAAATTTTTCTCGCTGTCACAAAAGGAACGGGAACTGAAAAGAAATGTTGGAAGAGGAAATAGGGTTGCATTAGTTTCCTAATTATTTAATAATGGTGAGTTTACAAAACTTTTAAACTGAGTATAATATAGTATAATCATAAAATATATATTTTAATCTATTATTTAGAAAGGAGCGAATGTAACATTTTTTAAAAATATTAGAAAAGCAAAATCGAGGAGAAAACCTACGTGTTATAAATTTAAAATTTTACTTTAAATAAAGCTAGAAAATATTTTTAAATCAATTTCTGGTATTTCAATTTAGCTATTTTTTAAATGCGTTGCTTAAAATTGGAGTACAATGCAACAATTTAAATGAAATACAATTATTATTTAAAAAATTCAAATTCCAATTATTTTCACTAATTGATCTAATTTAATCTAAATATTAAATTAAATATTACATTCATTTAAAATAATTTATTTAATTCTATTTTTTTTTTAAATTATTTTAAAATTAAATTTTAAAATGAAATTAAAATTATTTTAAACAAGTAAGGAAGGGCTAAGTTCGGGTGTAACCGAACATTTTATACTCTCGCAATTTATTTATTTAACTTTATTTATATTATATAATACACAATTTGACCCACATATTCGTCATATATATTGTATAAAGTCCATTGAAAGTTGGAAACCATAATATTAGGTTAGAAGCACCGAGGTCCTCATCTTCGATTAATGGGGCCTTAAAATCCTATGGTCCGATTTCGGCGATTTTTAGAATGGGGCTGCCACACTATAAAGGTAGTATTTGTGCAAAGTTCTGCATCGACATCTTCACTAGTGCTCACTTTATATATTCTAATGTAAATGATTCAGATCGACTTCAAAGTTCTGGTATATAGGAAGTAGGTGTTGTTGTGAAGCGATTTGGCCTATTTTCACAACATATCATTGGGATGTAAGGAAACTATTACAAACCAAGTTTCATTGAAATCGGTCGAGTAGTTCCTGAGATATGGTTTTTGACCCATAAGTGGGCGACGCCACGCCCATTTTTCATTTTGTAAAAAAATCTGAGTGCAGCTTTCATCTGCCATTTCTTATGTGAAATTTAGTGTTTCTGACGTTTTTCGTTAGTGAGTTAACCCACTTTTTGTAATTTTCAACCTAACTTTTGTATGGGAGGTGGGCGTGGTTATGATCCGATTTCTTTCATTTTTGGACTGTATTAGGAAGTGGCTAAAAAAACGACTGCAGAAAGTTTGGTTTATATAGCTCTATTGGTTTGCGAGTTATGTACAAAAAACTTAGTAGGGGGCGGGGCCACGCCCACTTCCCCAAAAAAATTACATCCAAATAAGCCCCTTCGCAGTGCGATCCTTCATACCAAATTTTATTTCCATAGCTTTATTTATGGCTTAGTTATGGCACTTTATGTGTTTTCGGTTTTCGCCATTTTGTGGGCGTGGCAGTGGTCCGATTTTGCTCATTTTCGAAAGCAACCTTCCTATGGTGCCAAGAAATAAGTGTGCCAAGTTTCATCAAGATATCTTAATTTTTACTCAAGTTACAGCTTGCACAGACGGACGGACGGACGGACGGACGGACAGACAGACATTCGGATTTGAACTCCACTCTTCACCCTGATCACTTTGGTATATATAACCCTATATCTAACTCGTTTAGTTTTGGGTGTTACAAACAACCGTTATGTGAACAAAACTATAATACTCTCTTTGGCAACATTTGTTGCGAGAGTATAAAAATTAGCACAATATTTAATAATAATAAAATAAACTAAAAACTCTTACCAGTAGCTTTTATTAAGGATTTATGCATGCACAAACATGCACAGCGTGTATTTAACTGCACATGCAGATCACACATTTTGTCACATTATTTTATTATTGAATTTTTAAATGAACAATTCGCGTTGCTGTATATTAGCAACACTATTTCCACTTTATTGTTGTTGTTATTGCAATATACACGAAAATTGCCGAACTTCTATTCTATTACATTTTTGCTTTTGCTTATTTTTCACCTCACACACATGCATGCAAATGCACTGCGCACGCTAGCAGAGCTTTGGCGCTGCCGACGTCACCCTCTGCTGCGCATATTATTTTAACTCGCGATTATTTAAAAGAAAACATTGCCCGTGCTAATTTTTTTACATTAATCGATGTAAATGAATACCGAGAATTGTTTTATACACAAATTATATTATTTAACACCGAATTAACTATGAAATTTCAATATTTTCAGAGAGCACTCGTTACCGGCCAAATTTTTCGCGCTGTCACAAAAGGAACGGGAACTAAAAAGAACTGCTGGCAGGTGAAATAGGGTTGCATTGAACTTTAAATTAGTTCAATTTACAATTATGCATATTTGAAATAAATTTATTTTATATTTATGGAAATTATATTTAAATGATAAAGAAAAATTTATATTGATTCATTTTAATTATGTAATTAAATTTATTCTGTAATAAGAAAAAAATAATATTTTTTGTAGAAAACACATATTCAATATATTTTAAAGCCAGCAATGGCTATTTCTTTTGATATTATAGGAAATTTATATATTTAATTCTTATTTGAAGAAAATTTATTATATACCAGACTAACAAAATTCTTAATAATTTTTAGAAGATAGTTTAAAAAAAACTTATTTGATAATATAAAATATACTTATATTTAATAATACAATTATTTTAATAAAAAAGAAAAATAATTAGAAAAACGAATTTTCTCAAACTGCTTAAAAAATATTAAATGTAGTTTATTATTTAAGCAATTTAATAATAAAAATTCAGTGTCCAATACTAAATTTATAAATATATAGCTTAAGCAGCAGAAATTCAATTTTGCAATATTTAAATATAATAAACATTAGACGTATAAATTAATTCAAATGTATAAAAAGTCAACTCTAAATTTTAACAATTAATTTTTCTAATATTTTTTATTAACTCTCACTTTAAATAATTAATCAAAAAATATATAAGTATTTTTATTATTAAAAAAAAAAATAATTTAATATAAAATTACAATTTCTTAATTATTTCTAAGAAAGTATAAACTTATTTTTTATCTAAATATTATTTCAATAAAATAAATAAATTTATTTAAATTACTTTATTTTTATTCAACACTCTATGTAAACTTACCATTAGTACGAAATAAGAAAGCTAGTGCAACCCTACTTCCTCTTCCAACATTTCATTTCAGTTCCCGTTCCTTTTGTGACAGCGTGAAAAATTTCGCAGGTAAGCTTGTGCTCAGTGAAAAAATCAAATTTCGTGGTTAATACGGTGTTAAATAATATAATTTTTGGATAAAAACAAACTAGTAATATAACTTAACCGATTCGTGGTAAAATTTTAGCTCGGGCAATGTTTTCTTTTAAATAATTTGCAATTAAAAAGTTTACTCGCTGGCAGAGGCTGGCGTCGGCAGCGCTAAAGCTGTGACAGCATGCGCAATGTGTGTGCGTGCGTGTGTATGAGGAGCGAACAATAAGCAAAAGCAACAGTTGAATGGTTGTGAAGTTCGCTAATTTTCGGGTAAGTTGAAATAGCAACAACAATAAAGTAGCAATAGAGTTCGCTAGTACGCAACAAGGAGAGTTATTTTTTCAAATCTGTAGGAAAAAGTGAAATAAGTTGATAGGGTTAGTGGAGAAATAAGTAAAATAGAATATGTGGTGTATGTTAGAAGGAGTTAGATGTGTATATTTGTAAATGCAAGTGTAATAATAGGTAATAGTAAGAGCTGAAAGAATCGTCTAAATTAAAAAGTGGTGAAAAGAATGGCTTTGTAAATAAGTTTTAAAAAGTATAATTAACTAAATTATTTAAAAATAAATTTATTATAATATAGTAAAAAATATTCAATTGAGTTAGCCCCAATTATTCATTAAATTAAGTTAAGTTTAGCAATAAATAATACAAAGTAAATCAAACAATTTGATTTTTTAATAATCTTTCATTGTTAAATTCGTTCTTATCTAAATATTATATTTAATTTTATTTAAATATTATATATTTTACTTATTTTAAATTTTTTTGTAAACTTACCATTATTAAATAATTAGAAATCTAATGCAACCCTATTTCCTCTTCCAACAGTTCTTTTCAGTTCCCGTTCCTTCTGTGACAGCGAGAAAAATTTATGTCGGTTACGCGTCGAGTGTGAAAAATATTATATTTCGTGGTTAATTCGGTGTTAAATAATATAAATTGTTGATAAAAGAAGTGTTGTAATATATTTCAATCGATTAATGTTAAAGTTTTAGCTCGGACAATGTTTTTTGATAGATAAATCGTAAGTAAAAGTAATATGCGCAGCAGTTGGCGACGTCGGCAGCGCTCAAGCTCTGCTAGCATGCGCGCTGTTTTTGTTCGTGTGTATGCTGTAAAAACTAAGCAAAAGCAATAGCATTGTAATAGAAAAGAAGTTCGGTAATTTTCGGTCGTGTTACAATAACAACAACATTCAAGTGGCAATAGTGTTGCTAATATGCAACATCGCGGGTTATTATTTGCAAATAGGTAATAGTAATAAGGTGATAAAAAGTGTTTGTGGTGAAGTCAGTAATAAAGAAAATAAGAGTGGTGTATGAGGTAAATTAGCAGAGAGGGAGAGTAACTACAGGGTGATATTTATTGCAAACATAATTTCAATATGAAAAGCTGACAGAATCGTTTATGCTGTATTATGGTGGAAATAAATGGTGAGTGTTTTTAATTATTAATTAAAAAATATATTATAAATGATTACATTACATATGTCATAAATTTAGTCAATTAATTATGTTGGATGTTTTAAAATGAAAGAAAATAAAGAAAAATCTCAAAAAACATATTTTATATTATTAAAATGAAATAAATAATTTTACAATGTTCTGCATGTTCAATGTATATTTTTGATATTATATTTTATTAATTTATATTTCAATATTAAATAGTCTCTTAATTGAACAAGTTTTTCAGTAGTCCACTAAAATAAAGAAAATTATTACTTGTAATATGTGTAAGTTAAGGATAGTTCCTGGTCCGATTCCATCAATTTTTGCCATATCATGTTATATCTAATTCTGTTAAGATATCTTACTTAACTATATCGGTTGAGTCTAAGACATTTGAAAGCTGACCAGAAGTTTTAAAATTCTCTTATTAGGTGGCCCGTTATTATCAATATAATATGCAGTCTGATTTTCATTAATATGACAGCGATTGTACGATTTTTTTTTTATAAAGTCAAACACATTTGCTGTGATCTTCAAATTCGGTATCTAGGGGCTTGAAAAGTTAGGGGCAGAATTTCCAAATTTTAATGGAGTTCCAACCTTTAAGTTTTTCATATTGGAGCATACATATCTACCTGATCTTTGTTTTCTGATGTATTCTGAAGGATTTATGATTAGTCAGTTCAGTATCAGGGAATAAAAAAATTCTTCTCTTATGATTTAGTTGGATCAATTTTGTCACAGATCATTTTGAAAGATTTTTCTATACAGTTAAATCCTCAAATAAAACACGCTTTGATTAAATTTTTGATTTCTTTTGTATGGTCTTCTCGGGTAGAATTTATAAATATATATATTTAAAAGTTTAAATAAAAAAACGTATTTTTAAAATATATTTATATTTAATTATATAATTATTTTAATTAGTTTAAAATTCACGATATTGAATTCTATTTTATTAAAAAAAAAAAATAATTAGAAAAACGAATTTTCTCAAAATGCTTAAAAAATAGTAAATGTAGTTTATTATTTAAGCAATTTAATAATAAGAATTCAGTTTCCAATACTAAATTTATAAATATATAGCTTAAGGAGCAGAAATTAAATTTAGAAATATTTTAGACGTATAAATTAATTCAAATGTATTAAAAGTCAACTCTAAATTTTAACAATTAGTTTTATTAATATTTTTTTTAACTCTCACTTTAAATAATTAATCAAAAACTTATATATTTTTTATTATTAAAAAAATCATTTAATATAAAATTGCAAATTTCTTAATTATTTCTAAGAAAGTATAAACTTATTTTTTATCTAAACATTATTTCAATAAAATAAACACATTTATTTAAATAACTTTATTTTATTCAACACTCTATGTAAACTTACCATTATTACGAAATAAGATAGCTAGTGCAACCCTACTTCCTCTTCCAACATTTCATTTCAGTTCCCGTTCCTTTTGTGACAGCGTGAAAAATTTCGCCGGTAAGCTTGTGCTCAGTGAAAAAATCAAATTTCGTGGTTAATACAGTGTTAAATAATATAATTTTTGGATAAAAACAAACTAGTAATATAACTTAACCGATTCGTGGTAAAATTTTAGCTCGGGCAATGTTTTCTTTTAAATAATTTGCAATTTCAAAGTTTACTCGCTGGCAGAGGCTGGCGTCGGCAGCGCTAAAGCTGTGACAGCATGCGCAATGTGTGTGCGTGCGTGTGTATGAGGAGCGAACAATAAGTAAAAGCAACAGTTGAGTGGTTGTGAAGTTCGCTAATTTTCGGGTAAGTTGAAATAGTAACAACAATAAAGTAGCAATAGAGTTCGCTAGTATAGGCAAAAGTGAAGTAAGTTCATAGGGTTAGTGGTGAAATAAGTAAAATGGAATATGTGGTGTATGTTAGAAGGAGTTAGATGTGTATATTTGTAAATGCAAGGTGTAATAATAGGTAATAGTAAGAGCTGAAAGAATCGTTGAAATTAAAAGTGGTGAAAAGAGTCACTTTGTAAATAAGTTTTAAAAAGTAGAATTAACTAAATTATTTAAAAATAAATTTATTATAAAATAGTAAAAAATATTCATTTGAGTTAGCCCCAATTATTCATTAAATTAAGTTAATTGGTTAGCAATAGATAATACAAAGTAAATCAAACAATTTGATTTTTTAATAATCTTTCATAGTTAAATTCGTTCTTATCTAAATATTATATTTAATTTTATTTTAATATTATATATTTAACTTATTTTAAATTTTTTGTAAACTTACCATTATTAAATAATTAGAAAACTAATGCAACCCTATTTCCTCTTCCAACAGTTCTTTTCAGTTCCCGTTCCTTCTGCGACAGCGTGAATAATTTGTACCGGTTGCGCGTCATGTGTGAAAAATATCAAATTTCGTGGTTAATTCGGTGTTAAATAATATAAATTGTTGATAAAAGCAAAGTACTAATATAATTTAATCGATTAATGTTAAAGTTTTAGCTCGGGCAATGTTTTTTGATAGATAAATCGTAAGTAAAAGTAATATGCGCAGCAGTGGGCGACGTCGGCAGCGCTCAAGCTCTGCTAGCATGCGCGGTGTTTTTGTTCGTGTGTATGCTGTAAAAACTAAGCAAAAGCAATAGCGTTGTAATAGAAAAGAAGTTCGGTAATTTTCGGTCGTGTTACAATAACAACAACATTCAAGTGGCAATAGTGTTGCTAATATGAAACATCGCGGGTTGTTATTTCAAATAGGTAATAGTAATGAGGTGATAAAAAGTGTTTGTGGTGAAGTCAGTAATAACGAAAAGAAGTGTGGTGTATGAGGTAAATTAGCAGAGAGGGAGAGTAATTGCAAGGTGATATTTATTGCAGGCATAATTTCAATATGAAAAGCTGACAGACGCGTTGATGCTGTATTATGGTGGAAATAAATGGTGAGTGTTCTTAATTTATTGCCATTGATTAAATTTACATATTAAATGCATTACAAAAACATATTATACATGATTATATTATTTAATTATTTTGTTTTTAATTGAAAGAAAATAAATAAAAATCTCAAACAACATATTTTATTTTATAAAATCGAAATAAATAATTTAACAATATTTTTAATATTTATTTTTGTTAAGAAATTGTAAATATGAAATAGACTCACATATTGGACAATATATTCGGCAAATCACTATAATAACGAAAATCATTTCAAGTACTTTTTTACCACAAGGAGGCTGTGATAGTGCATGGGCGGATTTCAATAATTTTCGCCATCAAACTATAGTGTATCTAATGAAATATATTTCTGTTGTGATATCTCACATGGCACCGGTATATACGGTAAAAAGTTAACAGACAGTTTGAAAATTATTATATTGGGTATATGAGGGTTAAGTATTGATCTTTTTATACAAATCTATTTTATACATTTTTGGGCACATTATCATAAGAAAAAGATTATCGCTAAATTTCCTTATGATATCTCAGGGATTGAACGATATTTTTGGTGGGACTGTGGACCTCTCATTCGGTATCTGAGATCTTGAAACAATTTGAGATAAGAGGTGCCATAGATTAAAGAAACTCATCTACTTGTTCATTGTTTTTTGGAGGAAAATAGGGAATGTTAAATTCGTCTACTGTTAAGATCTAATAGGAGCAATTTTGCTACAGAACACTTGGAAAACTTTTTAAGTATGGTAAAATACTCAAATAAAACACGCTTTGATTATATTTCTTATTTCCATTGTCAGGTCTTCTCGAGTAGAATTTATATGTATTTTTCGAGAACTTATCAAATAGAATTGCATTACAAAAAACTTCTCTTATGCATGTCCAATGTAAAAAATGGTGCATGTCACAGACGGGCATCACTGGCCACAGCATTTTGTATAGCACGCTACTCAGTCGAGTGAAAAAATCAATGCCGCATTAAATGTGGAAAACAAGCAATAATCACTAAGGGAAAATAGCATAAATTGGATAACAAAAAAATAAGGCAAAAAATAAACTAAAAAGAAAACCAAATGAAACAAACAACAAAGCAATGCGAACGCATACAAAATGCGGTTTTAGTTTTTTGTACAATTTAAGTTGTGCTGCTGCACGTTTTGTTTGAAGATTATTTCCGATCAAATGAATACAATATGATTTCAGCGCTTTCAATGCGTTGTTGTTAGGTTAGCGGTCGCTCCCCTCATATGCAACTGCTAAACAACTAATGAGCACATAATAGCGAGCATTGCATGAGTTGGTTTCGGCGACAATTCGAGTGGAATTAAAATTTGACCAACAAACGATTACATTTGGCCGCAATTAAGCCGCACTATTGACGCTACGAAACATGATGAGAACAAAAAAAATAAACTCGACTTTAATAAATATTACAAATCAATAAACACGAAAGCAATGCGAAAACAGTGGTGAGGCTGTGGTGTGGAACCACAGAAAATCGGTTTTTCCAGTGGTTGACGACAGCCGCCACTAATGTGTCAATGTGCGATGTGTGCAAAATTACTAAAGAAATCAAAACGAAACGTTTAACAATATTTTTCACAGCAACTTTGGTGAATTCAATGTCAGCCAAGCATATAGTAAGCGGTTTGTCTCCAAGTGGGCACCTAATAGCAGCAAGCACAGTGGTTACAGCGCATGGACCTTGGTTCGTGGGCGTTTGTGTGACCCACAAACACTAGTACTGGTTAACCAAACACCAAATAGCGTCCAAATAAGCATTGACCTTGTCCGAAAAAAAACACCTCAAGGACATACAAAGTTTATGTTACCACGAATCACCCTGGCACACCACACAACAGTTCAAACAACATTTGGCAAAAATGCAGTAAAATATTTACAATTCAATTGATTTTGGCAATAAGCAGTCTTACACTAGTACTCCGCTCTCATTGTTTGACCCACAGTAACTCCTACTGTTTTCTATATCGTATCAGTAACTAATGACAAATGCAATTGAAACGCCCCACATACAGCTCACAGCCATACAAATATGTATGCCTTTTTTGCGGACCCCATACGTATTTGAGTTGAATTGAAATGCAGCATTCCAGCGGTGTTTGGCAGCGCATGCGCAGCTGGAGAATGCGGCAATTTACACCAGCAGCGTGTGTAGCAACAAACAACACAACGAACAGGATATCATAGCACGAGGATATGGGCAATTCATATGTAGGCTCGGTGTTGTTTATGTAAAAGTGCGAATATACATTAGGGTGGTCGGTAATTCGTAATGTTACTTAAATTAGTTTTGGAAGGGACCTTGAACTTTTTTTAAATTATGTCTAAACTGCCGAATCCAAAGGGACTATATTAAATATTTTAAGTCAAGCATTAAGGCTGTTCAATATTTATTCTAAGTAAAGGATGGAGTGATAATGGTTCTTTGGAAAGAGGTAACCTAAATACTTCGCTATCTTTTCGTTGTTGTTGTAAAAATTAAATCATTTTTCAAATACTTTTGAGTCCTTAACCAGATAGAATCTTGTTCCGTTTCACTTACGAAGCCCCGATGTGATGAAATTGATTCTACTGACCTTTACTAGTATTGATGTACTTTCTGGTGGGTTTTGGGACCAATAATGTATGTTATGTAGAATATTTGGCTATTGCAATTCCTTAGAAAACATAATACCGGAATGCTTGAGTTCTGATCTCATCTAAATTTTTCCAATAGTTCAATACTTTCTCTCGAAAGACGAGGTCTCACTTCGATTTTGAGTTCTTTATTCGATATTGAGCTCTTACGATTAGGCCATGGAATCTAATGATTAAGAAATTGGTAGGGATAAAGATAATATTTGATGGATTTGATCACATTGTGTCTATTCAGAAATATGAAAAATCAGGATTAAGTTCAACAGGTCCTGTCTATGTTTCGAACATAATTTTACTTAAAAAACGGATTCATTTAGGATAGGCGAAACTGCAAGGATACAACAATCAATGTAAATAACTCGATGTTCAAGTATGGATCTCTTTTGAACAGATCAATTTAGAATCATGTAGTTTAACAGATTACTCTGTAAATCTTGTTAAACCAAGTATTACTTACCAAATGAATTAGTATGGTTACTACAAACCAATAAAATACTATGAATCTGTTCTAATGAATGGTCTATAGAACGATGTCTTGAGAACTCATCATTCTTGAACTTATCAGTAATATTGTCCAGAGTTCTGTGATATTTAATGCAGGACCTACAAAAAAATCTGATTTTATATAAATTTTTCAGTTAGCGATCGAAAAGAATATCAAAATTTAGAGAACCCGAACTTCATTCCTTCGGTAGAGACAGGTTTTCATACCAAAATGTGTCACCTTAACCTAACAAGTTGGTATGTATGTATGTACAATCTCAAAACCTTCCAAATCGATCTCATTTTGCAATACATCACAGCTAAAAGGCATAAATGCCAATTGTGCAAGGCAAAAGAGAAGATCTCTTTTTGTTTATGCCTCAACGGCACAGCAGCGCATTTTTACACGACGCTACTTACACGAACGCTTGGTGAAATCACAAAATCACCAGCACGTCAACTCGATTTGGCATGTCCTTTCGCCGTGCAATCAATGGCTAACAGGCTGTTGTCCTGCGGTGTTGTCACATTGTTCAACACTACTTTGCAGTGTGTCCAGCATTGCCTTGCAACAACACGCATTTGTATTTGCCTGCGCACTTACAGCAAATTGCCGAAGAATGCATGTGGCGCACTGCAGCTCCTTGCAAGCTGTTTTATTTTTATGTTTTTGTAGTTTTTCTAATTTCTTCAACTATTTATAGCTATTGCTGCCTTTCATTGACGCACTGTTTCTTGATGGCTTGCTGATTTTCCGATTTTATAACGCTTTGGCAGTCTATTGTTGCTGTTGTCAGCAGCATGCGTTGACAGCAAACATTTCAATAAAGCGAAGAAGGAGAAGAAGAAGCTGCACACACAAACACAATAGGGAAATAGTAGAGGAAAAATAACAACAACAACACGATTGCACCTAATGGTCCTAACGCTTAGCTGGAGTTTACATTGCATTGCCTATCTGCCACATGCAGTACAACAACAGCAACAGCAGCGTGTGTGCCATAGACAAGGCATTGCCTTAATTGTTCCTTAATTTCAAGCTGCGCAACGTACGATTGGTAATTTGTGATTTTGCGCACATTATTGACATCATCATCACCATAACAATGTGAACAAGTAGATGCTTTATGGCAAGAGAATGCACAACTAATAAGATCCATCAATTTCTTTTCTTTTCTATTTTTTTTTTGCTATTTGTATTTCCTGTATAGCGTATATGTATGCATGTCCTTGATGCTTAGAGTGTGAATTACTTGTTGATCCACAATTTGGTTGTTGTGTTGTTGCCTCTTGCATTTCATCAACACATCAAGGTCAATGCATATTTTGGGCGCTCGGTTAACCAGTGTCATTTGTGGGTCTCACTACGCCAGCAAATACAAGTTCTACGTAGCGTATGTCCTCGAGCCGAGTAAAACCACTTTGGCCCATTAGCTGCCCACTTGGTGTTCAAAACCACTCGTTTCGCTTGTTATTTGTGGGCAATGGTGACATTGAAGTCTCCACTGGTGTTGTTAGAAATATAATTTTTTTTTGCTAATTGAGTCATTAGTTTCGTTCACATTTATTGCACATTTACACTTAATAAATATGCGTTAAACTTGCTGTTAATGTCCGTTTTGCACGCAAAACCTTGCTTGTGGCAAACCACTGCTAATTTCTGTTTTGGGGTCTGGATTTTATGAGATTTGACTTTTGGATTTATAATAGTTTGTATCTAAATATCTCCTTATGAAAATAAAATTAAGGTTTGATGTACATTTAATCGTTCTAACTGATAAGAATCATAATAAACTTATAGTTGTTAGTCTTGCAACACTGTATAAAGCTTATCTAGATTCTTTAGTAGTGAAGCTCTAACTTTATTCGACGAGTTTTAGTATCAAATAACTTATTTTGGACTTAAAATACTCATCTTCAGCATAATTTGTCCATTATTTGAGTAAAAAAGGCCAATCTATTTGACATGAAATCTGATCTCGAATCAAATATTTCTAAAATCTCAACATTTTTCGAAGTATGTAATAATGATTCAAAACTCTTTCCATCTACTAAAACTGTTTATAACAATTCAAAATCTAATAATATGAAATTTTGCTAAAATTATTTATAGTTTTTGTTGTTAACTCAACTATTTATTGTTTGAAAGACATCTAAATAACTGTGAAAGCACAATTATATGTATTTTCTATTAAAGTATCTTATTTTATATCAATGTGTTAATTTTCGTCAATTTGGTTAAGGAAATCGCTAGCAGAAGCATGTTCTCTAGTCCTTTATAGTTGTGGTCCACGACTACGATAGGAGACTAGCACCCCTTCTTATTCCACAACTTCGTATAATTTAGCCTTATATCCATATGATTGAAATTAATCTTCTGACATCCAATGATCTAAATTTAATCGCACCGAATCTTGCTGGAGACGATACAATCATATTACGCTGAGTTCGATGTTTTCATTGCTAGTACAGATTACATTTCATCTCAGTTTAATGAAGAGCTCAGCTTAATAAACTCATATAACTTTTTGTTAGTCACATCCTTGATCATTTATTATAAAAATATAGAGGCAACCGATAGTGATAACATCATTAAAAACAACAGGAATCCCTACTTCTTCCTGTCGTTTTCGCGAACATATTTTTCTCAAAAGGATTTGAAAATCCTACCTTTAGGAAACATCGATCATGGTCATACCCACATTTGAATTATTACTAATTTTTGGATTTCGACACACTTAAAAATACAAAAAGATAGGACCCAAACCACTCATATGTTTCATATAAAGCCATCAGATCAGCTGTTTTGAAATTTCCCTCAATAATCAAGCAATATATGACAAAATTTCTTTCAAAAATCATACAAATATATCAAATTGCTACTCTAGCTTCCCTTTAACGGATATACTGAATGATTTCTGTCTTTCAATCTAAGTTATAACAGAGCTCTTACCGAAATTTGATTAAGCATAACCACTGTTAACATACTACAGCTTATGTTAAAAGCTGTTAAGATAACATAGCTGTAGAATCTTACATTAAGTAATGTTGATATTATAATGCTGTAGAACTTATTTTATGTACTGCTAACATTACAGAGCTATGTTAAGAACTACGACTCTACATAGTAGAACAAGAACATAACATAACAGAATGTAAAGAAAGTTGATTTTTATTCTTTAATCCTTAAAGGACTGACAACTAATAATAAAAATATTGAAATATCCTCTATATAAAAATTTATCTTAATAAACGGAGATCCATTAAGCATTTTAGATGTTCTTTTTCTGCAGACACTAAAAAACGTTATCACATGGTATTTACAGTTACTACAGTTATGTAGCCAAGAAATATTAATTCCACTTAACTTCCACATGTTAAATCTTTTGAATTAAATGTAGATGAAGTTGATGGAAAAAACATCAAATCTTCAACTCTAAAATATTCTTCAAACCCACTTGACTTGACATTTTACACAAACGCTATAAACAAAATTAACTCTTTCCCACCCTTCATGTTCCACATTTTTTAGTCCAAAAGTGAACAAAAGAAAAAGGCAACATAAACTGGAGGACTTCATAGTCAAATATCAAAATGTTTGTCTTCGCAAATATTTCGCGCAGAAACTATCAAGTGTTAGTCCTTTTAGTCCTAAGGCTAAAGCAAATTCTTAACAGCGAAATGAATGTGGGTGGCATCGGTAGCGAAAGTCAACGATTAGTTGTACAACAAAGATCCACAATGTTAATTTCGGTACGTGGATGTAACATAGGAATAGAGAGAATGCAAATGTTAAATAACAGTGGACAACAACAACGATTAACAGACACTTAACAGTGTTGATGTTACTGTTAATTAACATATGCACCTACTCTATGTTAACATACATACTTTGCGCGCGCTCAAGGTCAGCGGAAGGATGCGCGCGCTGCATCGCGTAACAGCACAACAACAACCATACAGACAATACAATACACTGTTTATGGTTTATGTTGGCTAAAGTTAACTCTCGGTACACGCATATCCATTGTTCAACGCTTAAAGGCACCAAAAAGTGGTATTAAGTCAATATTGCTGGGCAGCTATTATATCCTTTTTCGCTTACGTAAACTGTTTAGGGACATTTCGTTGCGAGTTTACAGCTTATTTCTGTCCTTTCACAAGTACTTTACTCGGCACGGTTGTGGGAGTGTCTTAAGTTGCTGTACGGCAATGTCTCTGAACAATGAAAGAAATGGTCGATGGATGGGTGAAGTAGTTTTCGAAAATGGTCTTAATAGTTCGTTGTAAGCATAAGATGCGCGAATCCTTCGTTCGCTGTAAAGCACTCAATATTCACATATGGCATGGGTTATCGAGGGTCACAGGTAGCCATTGTTCTTTGAAAGATTATCTTAGAGTCATATATCAATGCACGTAACATCGCAACGGAAATTTTCCAGATTACTTTGTTTCATGACATTTGCGGAAATAACTCAATTTCATTCTACATATTATATTCAGGTATAGATTGCTTTGGGAGCAATACATACATATCTGTATGTGCCACGAGTTCATATTAACATATGTAATGTAGCACTTCTAACTTATGGTGTCCAAATTGATTCTTAGTTTGGTGCCTTAGAGTATGTAGGGGAGAGTTTGGAGCATGCATAGTATTTGGAGATATCAAAAATGATTCTCTTTCCATTTTAAATTTTATAATTTTGATTGTACGTACGTTTTCTCAAGGTTATTGAATGATCTCTGTAATACATATATATCTTGAGATTAAACTATTGACATTGGAGTACTCACAAAAGCTATTATAATCGTCATCGACGATAGTGAAGACAGGAAAAAGCAAGACGGGATGTCTGAAAGTTGGTTGAGAGGGAAATCTCAATGGGTTCCCTACTATATTACTAACGGAATTTAATTTAATTGATGAATTCTTTATAAAGGAAATATATAACTGTCTTCCAAAGGATACTTTATTAATCTTGAACACTGATCGTACATTCAGTAGAATATCAATTTGATTAACTGAATGATTCCCCTTTTTTGGGATCTACCTCATCGATCTCACCACAGCGAATCTATTCGAAGGCTATCGAACTTTTATAAGCCAGAATTCATATTTATTATAGAAAGATCTTTACAAAAGCTTATCCATCAATTCTACGTTCTGACGGCAGTTAGGTAATTTAGACTTAGATACAAGAGGCGGTTCAATTAAAGTTATAGCTTAAGGAAGTCATGCATATATATTGGATCCAAATATATCGATGTACATAAAGCCAATATTATTATTTTTTGGACTGAAAGATGGTTTAATGTCTAGAGTTGATTAAGCCAAATGTATCTGATAGTCCAGAAAGGGATAAGCTATGTTGAAAATATCATTATTGAGACCCCACAATTTTCTCAAATATTCAATTAAAGCCAAGAGAACTTAATTCACCTCTCAACTCAATAATGAAATACTCCTTAAAGTTGGCTTCTCCACACATCCACGTCACACACACACACGTCAACATTTAATTTCGCTGTCAACACCTAAGCATGTAATCGCTTTGATCATGAAACCAAAATGATGGCCATTAACT
This sequence comes from Zeugodacus tau, assembly GCA_031772095.1. NCBI lineage: Eukaryota > Metazoa > Arthropoda > Insecta > Diptera > Tephritidae > Zeugodacus > Zeugodacus tau. Next base: position 66,453,213 of record CM062651.1, on the reverse strand, counting down.
CGATCAACGAGATCATTATCGAACAAATGAGGCGAGCAGCAATACGAAACAAAACCAACAACAACAACATACTAGTGTGGCATATACCAAACGAAGCGCCAGCTCGAAATTAAATCAAAAAGTCTTGAAGAAGAAACACACAGCCAAACGTACAAACATGAAAAAGAAACGTCCAACGTAAAAAGCGCGTGGCGTGAAGATCGGTCATAGTAGAAGAAAGTGGTGTTGTTGAAGGTGATCAAATTTACTCTGCGAGCAGTTGATGTCAAATTATGACAAGGCGCCTTGTCACGTTTGCGGCTAATGGTTGGACGCAGTGCGCCAACAATGACGCTCCAAAATGAGTTAACCAAAAAAAATTCAACCAACAACAACAACAAATGTCAATGCGACACTTCCTCGACTAGAGTTTGGAGCGTGTGCTTGTCAACGACACGTCGGCGACACTCGTACGCAGTGACGCAGACGCCATGTGCTGTGGCAACTATAGTATTATTCATCATTTCCTTCCCTCCACCTCGCTCCACGCCATATGAGGAACTTTATGTGTGGAGATTTTAGAAAATATTTAATATGTTGTCACTGTGGTTTGGCGTTGTTGTTGCTGCTGTTGCAGTTGTTGTTGCAATAAACTGATTTTGTTGTTGTTTTTACTTTTTGTCGCTTGTCATTTGTCGCTGACGAACGACATTGCATTTTTGTGTGCTGCTAAGTTGTTGTTGTTGCTTCAGCACTGTTATAGTTTATTGTTGTTGTTGTTGTTATGCTCACACCAGCATTGCTGCACATTTCGTGTGTCTCATGAAATTCGATACATTGTTGAGACGCAAACATATGCAACGCTTTTGGTGCAGCCTGTCTGCCCGTCCGTCCGTCTGCAGCTAGTCGTGCAGCTACACAAGTGTATCAAATGCTCTCAACATTCAACTTGCCCCCATGCCCCACCTACTACAGCCGCTGCGTTGTTGTTTGTGTTAGAGTATTTGTTGTGTTTTTGTTTTTGTGAGCGAGCGTGTTCAAAAGTCGGTTAATTACAAAACAAAAATGCAAAAAAAAATTCGAAAAAAATTATGAAAACTCTTAATAGTCTACTTACGCTTATGCGGTGTTACGCTGCCACTTGTTTCAAGGTGTCCATTTGTATGTCACACACATGTGTATCCACATATATAGTTGTGTTGTTTGTGTTGTATTTTGTGTATGGCAGTGCGTTGTTGTGGAAGCGAATTAGAAAAACACTTTTCTCAAATTTCAACGTCAACAAGACGCAAGATCAAAGCCCAGCCGCCGCCGGTAATTGAAAATTTCAGATTTTCATTTTTTTTTTCGTTTTGTTCTCTTTTTTGTTGTTTTTGTTTTTCCTTTCTGTTTCTGTTGCCGTATCTTGTGGGCGAAGGCTGTATGTTAGCGCGTTGAAGCGCAAAATATTTGGTTGGAAAAACACGTGGAAAATGTCACTGTGGCATGTAAATATTTTATAATCATATGTTAGCCTACGACTATTCCTTGCATGCGGCATGTGGTGGTGGCATATTTTCTTGTGTACACTCATATGTATTTACATATGTATGTTAGGGTGCATGGTTGTATCCACTTCAACACTTCTTGCCACAATTACCCTTAATATAGTTGTTAGTTGTTCTCTAATTTGAGGAAGTGCGTCTACTTGAATAAATATGCATATTGACAGAGTGGTTAATTACTAATGAAGAGACCTTGAATTATTATAAATAAGTAATTTATGCATATTTTTGATATTTAATATTTCATACATTTATCTTTAAAGGATAAAGGAGGAATAAGCATGTAAAAGTTGAATCCATTAAGGGGGGGTAAGGTTTGACAAATTTTGTTTTTCAAATTTTTTTTTTAATTTTTTTTTTCTGAACCATCAATATCTCAAGAATATTGTGTTAAAATTTTAGGTCATTCGGAGAAAAACTAACGAAGTTACAGGAGGTTGAATAACGGTACCTCCAGCTATCTGCACTGAGTGTATAAAACTTTGAATCGATTTTCCCAAATATGTAATTTTTAAAGTCGGTGACCAGCCTACAGAAAAAACTACTGCATCGATCGTTTTGAAATTTTGAACAAATATTCTACATATATATAGCTCTCGAATGACGTCGAGTTTTTCCATTTTAATTACTAACAATTTTACAATAACAAATAGGTCGATTTTTTCGTCTAAAATCGTCATTTTGGCTTGAAAATAGTACCAAAAATTGAAAAATTTAAAAATTAAAAAAACTCGACGTCAATTGAAAGATAAACTAATAAACTAAAGATAGCATTTTGATTTTTTGGTTTCGGATGATCCAGTGATGCTGTAGTCTGGTCACCGCACAACAACTTTTTTTCGAGGTGCCTGCAGAGATCCACGATAAATCCGTTATTCCTCGCTATTTTTCGATAAAACTTTTGTTTCCATCTAGACGGCAACTTCATAATACCCCATTAGTAGAAGCCCCCTCCTTATTTGCGAAGAACTTGGACAGCCACTTTTTACAATCCTCTTTTGAGTTCAAATTTATACCACCAAGGACGTTCGCCATGGACAGGAATGGTGGATGCAATAAAACCTTCCATCCGAGCTCCCGTAGCTTCTGACGAGTCAAAATTTATTTGGGATGCGATATTTGTCAAAACTGTAGCCGAAAAAATATTAAATTTGTAACAAAACTGAGTCCCAAGGACTGGATGATTTCTTGTAGTATATACATACACACATATGTACATAGTCAAAGACTAGTCCACCAAACTCTCTGTTTCTACTAATATACATATGTATGTGCCTTCTGGTGGATCGCCTGCTTCAAGCGTTCCCGTTGTTCACAGTAGATGGTAGAATTAAGCGTCTGGCCATATGGGAGCAGCTCATAGTGGATGATTCCCTTCCAATCTCACCAAACACACAGTAAAACCTTCCTGGCCGTCTTCGACCACGACCTTTTTTGTTGAGTTTTTAATGATATTGTGGGAAGACATGTTTTCATTAAAGACGCCTATTTTAACATTACATCCGCTGGAAAAGTTGTTGTTCGTTCCGTTTCAGCAGCATATCGCAGGCGTTGATTCGGTCCAGAAGGTTTTTTTGCGTCAAATCATGCGGCACCCAAAAATCAAGCTTTTTTGTGTATCCAGCCTTCTGCAGATGGTTTAAAATAGTTTGGTGACTAACTCCCATCTCCTGGGAGATATGGATTTGGTTTATATATTCTTTTCTATATTCAAATACTGACAGATCTCTGGAAATATCGAATTATAATAAGCATTACGGGCGGAGATCAGTAGAAACATTTTTAGTTTAACTAAAGAAAGGACTGATTTATGAAAATTTCTGGAAATAAATTTAAAAACCTGCTCTGTAATCATTTGGTCAATGGCTTTTTCGTTTCATATCAACTTCTTTGGAATATTATAAATCTAATCTCACCTTAACTTCTAAGCAATTATTTCCAGTATTAGTAGTGGCGGTGGTCATACTTAAGCTGAAAGCCAGTTGGTTTTTGAAATACTTTCACCTGTTTACTAAATATATTTTGAAGTTACTCCAGCAGCACTTGTATTTAAGACACCACTCATTTTGAAAAAAAATTTAACTATTGTTAAAAACCAGCTGACCTCGCACTAATCCGCCCAAAGTACTCAACTAAATAACGCAAATACTTAAAAAACACCGCTACCAATTGACTTCGTGCCATTCCAAGAACATTTTCGAAATTGCAGCTTACGTCAAATACTACATATTAATACCGAGTTAATAATTCAATTACGAATGTTGACACCAAAGCAAATGATGACATTTCCAACTAATCTCTTCACTTACAGCAATGCCACCGCGCTTCATTCAAACAGCATTGTCAGCTCAATTCAAAATTTTCACCTGCAACGTGACTCTTTGCTAATCTGCTGATTTTTTTGCTATTGTTATTGTTTTTTTTACTTACTCAAATGTCACTTGCATTGTTGCAACTTGTAGGCAGGATAAAGTTGTTGGCGGTGGTAGCTTCTACAATACGCTCCAAAAGAAATGTCACAAATGCCGCCAGCAAGCGGCTTCTTTGAGCATCATTGTGCAGCTAGATGGCGGTGAAGAAGTGTGTAGAAGAAGAAGCAGTAGCGCAGAACGTGCGTTCTAGGAGTTGACGCGGCAGCGCTTGCGATTGGCTAGAGACAAAGCGTTATTGGCTATTGCCGGCTAATAAATGCAGGTCCATATTTTATTTGTGCGTCCGCCACACAAAATCACAAAAGCAGGATGTCTCAATTAGAATGAGAACTTCACACACACACTAACATACAAAAATATTTCCTTGACATTGTGTGGCTCGGTGACAAGCGGCTGCAAAATGCCGGTCATAAAGACATCAACACCTATGTACCTCCACCGCCTCACAATGCATCCCTGCCTTTTTGTATGTGTTTAGCTGTGATGCTCACCGCCACCACCACCATCGCCGAAAAGTGAAATGAAAGGTGAATTGTTCTAACCGCACTGCGGGACATCTTGATTTGTCCATTTGGCCGATTGGCGGCCACATAGAACAGCGGTTTGATCCTCTATTTGCCGTGCCGCGTGAACACGAACGTAGCCTGGTAGCGACCGATAAAGAACAAAACATGCCGAACGCAATAAAAAGGACGACAACAACCGAATCGGTAAAACAATCAACACGCGTAATGCCAACATCCAACATCAATGTACATATATATATCCATGTGTGGCAACAAAAAGGATATTGAGGCATTTAGGCAGCTCAAACACGACTGTGTTGGGCAATCAGAAAGTCAAATGGTGAACAATAGACAATGAAATGACTGCTGTAATGTTATAACAGGCATATATATATTTATATACACATATATATATATTTATAAATATATATACATATGAGCATAAATACATATCGGTCGCTTTGTTTTCGAAAACGCACCTTTCGAAGCTAAAACCTCAAAACAATGCGTGCAATTGAGGGAAAACATATTTTTTCTTACAAATGTTAAGCGGCAAACACTCAAAGCGTAATTTTTAATCCTGAAATTACTATTTAACTCAAGTTCCTTGGTTGGAAAATGTGTCAATTATTATTAAGTAAGATATTTAAGCATAAAAGAATTATGAAACTCGGTTCTATATTAAGTTCGTTTGCAGTTCTAATGGCTTGGAATGGAATCTTCAACATGTCTTCACTTGCTAAAGATTACTAGAAAGGGTAGGGAATAAGATATATAGCTCTAAAGAAGTTAGTCACAAGGGAAATCGCTCCACAATACTCCTGAAATGTCTTGTAATCCATCATTCTCTTAATAAGACGATTAAAACCTTTTTAAGAACCTTTTGCGAATTATACAAAAATTAAAGAAACTAGTGAGGAAGGCTAAGGAGTAAGGCTTTATACTTTCGGAATTTGTTGATGAAATTTTGTTAAGATAACACAATTTGGCCCATATATTCGGCATAAAGTCCAATAAAATAACGAAAATCATCATAAATAGTATATGAGGGCTGAGGTAAATCCTGATCCAAGACTATATGCCCACTTAATTTTGCTAAGATATCTCACATATTAACCGATATATGCGGTATAAAGCCCACCTTATTTTTGAAAAACCTATAATTAAGTATATTGGAGCTAGAGAAAGTTAGGACCCGATTTTAACCATTTTTGGTTTAGAGGCACACTAATAGAAGACAAATATTCCTTCTAAATTATATTAAAATATCTGAGAGATTTACCGATATTTTCGGTGAAAAATTACCCTTAGTCACTGAGTTCTTCATGTTCGATTTCAGGGACCTTGGAACGTTATAGTCCGATCTCGACAATTTTTCCGTAAGTGATGTCACAGATCGAATACAGTATTTGTGTAGTTTTTTTCTGCCATCTTCATTGGTTCCTCATGTATAGTGAAGGAATCAGATGGAATACAAAACTGAGTTAAATGAGAAGTAGGCGTGGTTGTGAACCGATTTCGCCCACATTTCGTCCGTGTTATCAGGGTGTTAAGAAATCATTATATACCGAATTTCATTAAACTCGGTCGAGTAGTTTCTGAGATATGAATCTTGACCCATAAGTGAGCGACGACACGCCCATTTTCCATAATTATTTTTCAAATATGAGTTCCTTCTGCCATTTCTTCTGTAAAATTTAGTGTTTCTGACGTTTTTCGTTAGTGAGTTAACGCACTTTTAGTAATTTTCAACATAACCTTTATACGGGAGTTGGGTTATAGCAGTAATTCGTAGTTTTTAGGGTTTGCGGAAGATCTAGATCTCAAACGAGGTCAACATTTTATATTCTAATAAATATTAAACTTGTGCTATAATAGAGCCCTCAATAGTACCGAGTATTTGAGTTCTTTTGACTTGATTTGCGGCTTATATTGGAGTTCGAAGGTATTATCGAATATTGAATCGACTTTGAATTTAAATCTTCTATTTGTCATAAGCATAGCATAGGAATTCATATAGATGAAATTCAACTAATTTTTCACAACTTTCTCAGCTTTCTCATGGAAATTTATTGATAAGAGAGTAAAGCTTCAATTAAGCGAGCATAGAAGTGCCGAAACGATGACGGCTAATATGCTTTAAATGACTATATAATAGGCTGAGATCTTTCACAATAATTAATTCTAATTTTTACTATAAAAAATCTCACTCTAAGAACCTTAGAATTACTTGCATTTCGCATTCTGCGACATTCTTTTCTCTTATTTTGTGCTTAGACCATATCCTGCCAATGAGAACATGCTTATTCCCACAAAACCAACATTTTATGACCATTTTGTGTGCATAAAAAACATATTTTCACATCGCAACCATTGCATTGTCCTGCTGATTGAGTTATTTCCAATTCGCCTATCAATCCCTATATCCTTTTCGATACATACAAACATACTCGTATGTACAACATAAAACCATGGCAGCCATGTGCAAATGCTTCAATACCAACAACAACAAACATGTACAATTGTTGTACAGGAAGAATAGCAGAGAATAGAAACAGAAGAGAAATGATTAGAACGTCTAACTGGTGGATTGAATCGATTCGTCACGCCGATTGCGAGACATTAAAAGTGATCATTTGACAAACAGGACGAAAATATTTTCATCCATTGTGTACATACAGTTGAGTATAGTAGAGATGTAGGACACCCCCAATGCGTGGCCAATCGTAAATGGTAAATGGGAAAGGAAGCTGAAGTTTACGATCGCTGTGGTGGCATAGTTGTGCATTTTTTGTTGTTGTTTTCACATTTTATTGTCGTTGTAGCGAATGCGAAGGATATGCTTGAAATGAAATCAATTGAATATTTTGGATCTAGAAAATAGTGAATTTTTTCATTGGAAAAAAATTTCAAATTTATAATTATTGATGATATGGGTCTGATATAATTTTTTTAGAAAAAAATTACAATATATGTATGTGGTCAAATATATTTTATAATATTTTTATTAAGTAATTTCTATCAAAAATAGGTCACCTTTTCTTTGTAAAAAAATCTCAACTGCGCGCTGAAATGTATGCTACGTTTTTTTTACCATTTTTAGGATGAAATTTATGGAGCTCAATTTTGATTTACTTAATTATATTAGCTTCCAAAATCTAAAAAATAAATTTCGGAAACCTCAGTTTGCACTCTAAAGTGAAAAGTCAATATATATAATATTTTCTCAACCCTCAACTCAATACCTTGTCTGGCAAATTAGTAGTTCCTTTACTTCTATATGACTATAGTCACACACTAACTACGCCATTGTCTGTCTAGTTAGTCACACATTTGGTCGCAGTTTGGTCGCACATTGGTCGTTCTCTCAACCGCTCATGTGGTCAACATAATGAACGCATGATCACATGATCACTTGCCGAGTGCACATATGCACTGGCCTTTAGTTACACCATTGGCATTCGAACTTTTATGCATCTAAAGACTACGTCATCATTGGCGATAATGTGCATTATTTAGGCGATTCTTTGCGTTCAAAGGACGAACAATTGCAGAATTCGTTCCCCAATGTGCGATCGGAGCTACGTAGGAGTTCGAGTGTGCTCTTTTTTGCTGCGATTAACTGTTATAATCTAGCTGTGTGGTTATCTTTGTGGCATATCGAAATCAATTAACAGTCGATAGGTAGTTCCATAGTTTTTTGCAATATTCAAAGCATGCAGTTTCTGATTTGGAGTATGACAAAATTTGTTAGTGATAGATTAGTGCTACTAATCCACCATAATCTGTGATGATTTTCTTTTTTTAGAAAGTCTAATTTGATATGGTGTTCTCTTGTAGGTAAGGTTGTGTATAAGAAGTTACAGATTTAAAGCGGAATCTTCACTTTTTGTGCTACGAATCATTGTTCGGTAGAAATGCTTGGTCGCAAATATCAGTTCTAGATCTGCGAAAATATAGAATATTTTACTCAAGATTTTCAGATTGATTTAAAATTCCTTAAATGGCTGCTTGAAGTGTTTAAAAGGACACGGTGATTTTGACAAATCAAAGGATAATTTTAATATCCTTTCATCGTCTTGATCTTTGTGTTTTGGTTCAAAATTGTAAGGCAATAATTTTTTATATTCTTATCCCACCGTGGGGCAGAAAACAATATGACAATTTCGTTCTCACTTTTTCTTAAACTCTAGTTTAATGAATAAATATTTCCTTAAACTCGAGTTTAATATTTTGTGTTTAAGAAACTCTCAGTTTAATGTATATTTTTATAAACTCGAGTTTAATATCTTGTGTTTAAGAAATTTTGAGTTTAATGTATGATTTCATAAACTCGAGTTTAATATCTTGTGTTTAAGAAACCCTCAGTTTGATGTATATTTCCATAAATTCGAGTTTAATATTTTGTGTTTGTGAAACCCTCAGTTTCATGTATATTTCCATAAACTCGAGTTTAATATCTTGTGTTTAAGAAACTCTGAGTTTAATGTATGGTTTCATAAACTCTGAGTTTAACGAAACACTAAGGTTAGAACTACGATGAAATTTTGGACGAAATTTATTGCAGACGGGACGGGATCTTCAGAAACTCCAAAAATAGTAAAGTTTAAGGAAGATTTGACCAATTCAAAGAACCGATAATGCCACTAAAACGCTTCCTTTACTGCTTTTTAAACTTCTTGGAGCAAAATGAAACATTCTGATTCAATAAATAATTTTTGAATTATTTTTTTTTTAATTTTAGTAATTGTTTGATTCCATTTCACTTTTTAAGCGGATAATCGCTTCACCAATTTAGCCAAAAATCCTTCTCTTCCTATCCACAATCCTTAGTCGTCCTCATTGACGTTTCGCCTCAATCAAAACCGCGCGTAGGCGGATTATCGCTTACACATAATTGATCTAGACCCGGCTCAAATTTGGTTTATTTAGTCATTGCACTCTATAATTACAGAACATTATTCAAATGCAGCCAACAAAAAAGATTACCAATAAATCTCTAAATTTACTTAGTTGCAAGTAATAGCATGTCTGTAAAAAAGGACTGGAGTTAAAAAAAACTAACAACAATTATGCTGCCACAACAACTAAAGTGTCGACTGGCAACAATAAGTGGGCGAGTCAAGTAGATAATGAAGACGTGCCGCCACAAGTGGTCCGATATGGCGGTGCGCTTTGATATCGAGACAACTTGACAAAACAAGCGATTTGCCTTTAGAATGCAGTTTTTTACAACAACTATACTTGTTTGTATATAAGTATGTGTGTTTGTATAGAAATCATGTGTTCTAGTTGCCGGCATTGCGCACTTTCACAATTTCGTACAATTAAAAATGGTCGAGTCCTTCCGAGTCCTTTGCAAAGCGGCCACTTTCACAGAGCACTTTGTTGTTGTTGTTTTGGCTGATGGCTTCATTTACGAAAATGCGCACATATGTATGTATGATTCTCTGATTTGTAGTTGTTGTTGTTGTTGTTTTTTGGTACTTTTCTTGTTGTTGCTGTCTTTTGTTTTTGTTGTTTCTGCTGTTGTCCCACTTTGTTTGCCTGCCTGTGTACCGCAACAAACAACACTGGCTGACATCCAATAGCCAACAATAAAAACAAGCACAACAAATGAAAACAAAAAAAAAAATCACAAAACAACAACAACAAAACGCTGTCAGCCAAGAGAAAGCAGCGTGACTATGAGGATTTTTCTAAAGGATGAGAAGCGGAAAGCGTAGCAGCAGCGCAAACGGTACCCCGATACCCACAGCAGTAGCCTGATTGTCGATAATTCAATTTTGCCGACGATCCGAAGATCGTGGCGCATTGGCGGCACATATCAAACGACAAGTGGCAAAGAAATGCACAACAACAACAACAACGAAAACAATTGAGAAAAAATGAGCAACGAAAATCACAAATAGAATTGTTAGTCAGCAGGAGGCAGTCTGCAGATCCTTGCAAAGCAATATGCTGAAGCGTCAAAGCACGAAAACCGAAAGCCGCAAAGCAAAAAATCTTTCAACTCATGCGCTTGCCTATACGCCCACAAAACGGGTACACAGGCATACTTACGAGGCACAATTTCGACTCATTACTTTTTTGGGATATTTTTTCGATTTTCTTTTCATTTTTTCATTTCACTAATTGAGTTGAAAATTTGCAAATAGCGTGACTACTGTGGGGCACACAGCATACAAAAAAGGATGCCGACAAACGGTTGTTTATATCCTCAAAGCGCTATAGTGTGTACACATGCAAGTAAATATGTATATACATGTGTGTGTGTGTTCTATAAGTATGTGGGCGAGCATTTGCCAGCCACTGTGGGCTGTTTTAAAACCATTACATACGGTAGGCAGGCGCTTGCTGTTAAATCCTTAGTGGCAGAGCGACACAGTTGGCATTTGTAAAAATTTTTAATGAAGTGAAAAAGAACACAGCATATCCTGCCAGGTTTTGCAACGAATTATGACAATATCGACAAAACTAATTGATTTAAAACACCATAATCGCCTTTGAGTTGTTGTATAGGCTCCTGAGGCCTGAGCTGCTCAAATGGACCGCCAACAACGTGCAGAATGTGCTGTGGATAGCAGAGGATGGTAGTGGTTGCGGCAGTGTGGTAGTTAATATGCTTATAGAGCTGTCGATCGCAAATAATTAACATGCAGGATATACATACATATACAAATATACCTATTTGCTTTAACCCGATTAACTGACTCGATTACCAATATCAACCAAAATTTTTAAGTTACTTCGAATCTCTTTTTTTGGGTTTTTAGTAAAAATTATTCGTGATCCTGAATTATACCCATATGTCTATGTTTATATTTCCTGATTCTCAACATTTTTTTCGGGATTAGGGGTTTGATATTTTGGGATCCCGAACAATACACATGCATATCTATATATTTTTAAACACAATTATATTCGAATCTTACATATCTATTTCAATTTTTTCAATTAAATTTTTTTTTTTTGAGATTAGTGTATTGATATTTCGGGATCCCGAACCGTACTCATATCAATATATTTATTCAATTAAAATAATATTCGATCATTTAATTCATTTAATATTTTTCATTACAATTTTTATATATTATGCGCTATTTTGACTTTTAAACATTTTATTCCGTGAAAAAATAAAAAAAAAACAAGTAAGGAAAGGCTAAGTTCGGGTGTAACCGAACATTTTATACTCTCGCAATTTATATATTTAACTTTATTTATATTATATAATACACAATTTGACCCACATATTCATCATATATATTGTATAAAGTCCATTGAAAGTTGGAAACCATAATATTAGGTTAGAAGCACCGAAGTAATCGTGTTCGATATATGGGACCTTAAAAACCTATGGTCCGATTTCGGCGATTTTTAGAATGGGGCTGCCACACTATTAACATAGTATTTGTGCAAAGTTCTGCACCGATATCTTCACTAGTGCTTACTTTATATATTGTAAAGTTAACGATTCAGATCGTGTTCAAAGTTCTGGTATATAGGAAGTAGGCGTGGTTGTGAAGCGATTTGGCCTATTTTCACAACATATCATTGGGATGTAAGAAAACTATTACAAACCAAGTTTCATTGAAATCGGTCGAGTAGTTCCTGAGATATGGTTTTTGACCCATAAGTGGGCGATGCTACGCCCATTTTCCATTTTGTAAAAAAACCTGAGTGCAGCTTCTATCTGCCATTACTTATGTGAAATTTGGTGTTTCTGGCGTTTTTCGTTACTGAGTTAACTCACTTTTAGTATGTTTCAACCTAACCTTTGTATGGGAGGTGGGCGTGGTTATTATCCGATTTCAACTATTTTCATGGTGTGTGGTGGGGTACGTAAGAGAACTGACTGCAGAAAGTTTGGTTTATATAGCTTTATTGGTTTGCGAGTTATATACAAATAACCGATTTGGGGGCGGGGCCACGCCCACTTTCCCAAAAAAAATACATCAAAATATGCCCCTTCCTAGTGCGATCCTCTATTCCAAATTTTACTTTAATCACTTTATTTATGGCTTAGTTATGGCACTTTATGTGTTTTCGGTTTTCGCCATTTTGTGGGCGTGGCAATGGTCCGATTCTGCCCATTTTCGAACTCGATCTTCTTATGGTGTCCAGGAATATTTGTGCCAAGTTTCGTCAAGATATCTTAATTTTTACTCAAGTTACAGCTTGCACAGACGGACAGACGGACAGACGGACGGACGGACAGACATCCGGATTTCAAATCTACTCGTCACCCTGATCACTTTGGTATATACGACTCTATATCTAACTCGTTTAGTTTTGGGTGTTACAAACAACCGTTATGTGAACAAAACTATAATACTCTCTTTAGCAACTTTGTTGTTGCGAGAGTATAAATATTAAAACCATGCACCGAAAGGCCACTATCGAAAGTCCCGAAATCAGAATGTTTGAATGAGATTATGTACATCAATCTATTGTTTTTTTGAATGGTTGAGGGAGGCTTATAACGCGAATTTCTTTTCTATGTGTAGCGATTCCATACTAAGATACTATCATATTTTGAAATTAGTGTTATTTTCAGATATTCTAATAGAAAGCGTTTGTCCAGAATGAAACGGGACCATAAATCAATATGGCTGTGATAAAATTATTGGTTAAATTAATCCAGAAATTTCTGGAAAGTAATAGGATACGTATTAAGTAATTTTGACTGTTTATTATTAAACTAGTTGTTAACTAGTCTCAATTGAACTAGTTTCTAAAGTACTTATTGTATAACTAGTTGGCAGTTACTATGTCTAAACTCAATTTGAATATTTCTACAAGTTAACTAACTAATTTCTAACTAGTTAAAACCAAACTAGTCTATAAACTAGTCCAGTTGTAACTAGTTATAATTGATTTCGCAGATTTCTTGTTTTTATACTCTCGCAACAAAGTTGCTAGCAACAAAGTTGCTAAGAGAGTATTATAGTTTTGTTCACATAACGGTTGTTTGTAACACCCAAAACTAAACGAGTTAGATATAGGGTTATATATACCAAAGTGATCAGGGTGAAGAGTGGAATTCAAATCCGAATGTCTGTCTGTCCGTCCGTCCGTCCGTCCGTCTGTGCAAGCTGTAACTTGAGTAAAAATTAAGATATCTTAATGAAACTTGGAACACTTATTTCTTGGCACCATAGGAAGGTTGCTTTCGAAAATGAGCAAAATCGGACCACTGCCACGCCCACAAAATGGCGAAAACCGAAAACACATAAAGTGCCATAACTAAGCCATAAATAATGCTATAGAAATAAAATTTGGTATGAAGGATCGCACTATGAAGGGGCATATTTAGATGTAATTTTTTTGTGGAAGTGGGCGTGGCCCCGCTCCCTACTAAGTTTTTTGTACATATCTCTCAAACCAATAGAGCTATATAAACCAAACTTTCTGCAGTCGTTTTTTTTAACCACTTCCTAATACAGTCCAAAAATGAAAGAAATCGGATCATAACCACGCCCACCTCCCATACAAAAGTTAGGTTGAAAATTACAAAAAGTGGGTTAACTCACCAACGAATAACGTCAGAAACACTAAATTTCACATAAGAATTGGCAGATAGAAGCTGCACTCAGACTTTTTTACAAAATGGAAAATGGGCGTGGCGTCGCCCACTTATGGGTCAAAAACCATATCTCAGGAACTACTCGACCGATTTCAATGAAATTTGGATTGTAATAGTTTCCTTACATCCCAATGATATGTTGTGAAAATAGGCCAAATCGTTTCACAACCACGCCTACTTCCCATATACCAGAACTTTGAAGACGCTCTGAATCGGTTACTTTACAATATATAAAGTAAGCACTAGTGAAGATATCGGTGCAGAACTTTGCACAAATACTATGTTTATAGTGTGGCAGCCCCATTCTAAAAATCGCCGAAATCGGACCATAGGTTTTTAAGGCCCATATATCGAACACGAGGACCTCGGTGCTTCTAACCTAATACTATGGTTTCCAACTTTCAATGGACTTTATACAATATATATGACGAATATGTGGGTCAAATTGTGTATTATATAATATAAATAAAGTTAAATAAATAAATTGCGAGAGTATAAAATGTTCGGTTACACCCGAACTTAGCCCTTCCTTACTTGTTATTTTATAAATTCGTATTTAAAAGAACATTTGAACTACGCCTAAAACGGTAGTCCACCTTTGTTAATATATTGAGTGGGATTCTGTATTCCCCATATATTTTGGATGATGATTTTGATATCACTAGATGTCGCCGTTATCGAGATATTTAAAAAATTTAACATTTGAATAAATGTTACTAATTTTACTAGCACATATTGTTAAATTTCATATCAAAATTTTCCCGCTAGGTGACGCTGGATTCAATTCATTATTAAAAATCGCATTTATGATCCAATTTGATTCATATTCAGTACAAAAAAAAAGGTTGTTTAAATCTTTCTTAGAAGATAATTATATATAAAATTGTCGATACTTATTCGTGCGATACCGTTAAACATCTGCCACTGCAACTACCTTGACTGTAAGCACTTACAATACGAG
The DNA here is from genome assembly GCA_031772095.1 of Zeugodacus tau. NCBI lineage: Eukaryota > Metazoa > Arthropoda > Insecta > Diptera > Tephritidae > Zeugodacus > Zeugodacus tau. The sequence goes on along the minus strand of CM062651.1, from coordinate 66,438,205 downwards.
CTGATTTACCATACAAAAGACCGTTAAATGCGAGCGCTTGCAATAGTTAATCAGACCTTCAGTCCGTCATCACGATCGTTAGTTAGTCAAATGCGCGTGATTGTGTTCCATACAGCCGTCTGCTTTGTCATATTGTTGGTCGCATTATCGACCGCATTTCACGGATCACAACCAACCAACCAGCCAGTCAGTCAGCCAAAAACGTCACGACCTTAATACCTATACGAAAAGCCAGAGCAACAACAACTACAACAAATATGATACTTAGCGAACACATAGAGCAAAGTAAGCGCGTGAAGAGCGAGAAAAATATTTCAGTGTCACAAAAGGACATCTTTGTTGCAGGCTTTTGTAGCGCAAACGAGTCTCATTTGAGCATATAAAAAATCGTCATGATTACCTTCAAATGTTACGCACGCTTGGCGGCCAACGCTTGTTGGTCGCAGTTTGGTCGCTGTTCGAGTCGCCCATTTGGTCACACATTCGGTCGCAAATTGGTCGCTTCCCTCGACCGCTCATTTTGGTCAGCGATCCTCCGACGATCAGCAGGAGAATCGCCTGATCGCATGATCACTTGCCGTGCGCGCATATTCAACGGCCTTTAGTTGCACCACTGGTGGAACTTTTCATGCATATTCAACGTCATCATTGGCGATAATGTGCATTATTCGGGCTGGATTCACTGCGTCTGCAGCGAATTTTCGCTTGCATTCGTTCCTCAGTGGGGACGCTCAGCTGTGTAGGAGGTCCTGAGCTTTCATACACGCCGTTAGGTTGGTTTACCAGCGTGGATTTTGTGGTCATCGCTTAGGCGTAACGATAGACATTACTGTACATATGTATGTACGTGAAATATTCACATTTTGAAATCATAATGGTTCCTTATATCCTTCTACTATATGCATTATTCAACCATTAGTAGTGCTAATGCGCCATAATCTGTACTGATGTGGTCAATTGAAGTGTGAATTTGTCACAGTGCCAGTGTAGCAGTGACTTCGTGTTGACACGTTTACGTGTCTTGTATGAATTTCGTCACACTCGGTGTGATTTTTATTTGGTTTTATATACTTGGTTGTATATTATGTATAAATATGTATGTATTTAAAGTTGAAAGTCATCGATAATTTGGTCAAATAGTATGCCTGAAAAATAAAGAATAAACTACAAAATAGCAACTTCGGAGAAAAACTAGACTGAGTAGTAATACTCCAGTCAGCAACTTTTATATGGGTTAGGTTTTAAGTAACTGTTTTTATATCAAAAATGAATTTTTTGTATTTTTTACCATTAAAAATGTCATCGTGTGAACCAGTCCTAAGGCGGTATGATAAAAAATGTCTACTTAGAGTAGGTCTATATTTCCAAACAATCAAAAATTTAGTGTTCTTATAACACGATTTTTATATATTTTTCAAAATTCCTTTGTTCTTCGTTCGCATTACTAACGGACTCCAATATAAAATTGTATATCTAAAACTATCATTTAGTATCGTAAATATACTAAGATACTATTTGACCAATATTCTCTAATCTTACAATAGAAAAATTGTTTTTGAAATTTTCTGTTTAAAATAAAACAAAATTTGCTATTACAACAACAACAAATATTATAAAAAAAATTCTTATAATAGTGTGCCTCAATGCCAAACATGGATAAAATCGGGCCAATACTTCTTCTATCCCCCATATACCATATACGAAATTTCAAACTTCCGGCCGTATATATCGATCAATATGTGCGATATCTTAGTAAAATTAAGTGAACGTAAAATGTAGCTTGGTGGCAAAAATAGTTGACATCGATAGTGGAATTATTCCAGCTTCCATATACTATATATGTATATATAATGATTTTCGTTATTTTAATGGACTTTATGCTGAGTATACGAGAAGAACTGTGTATTATCTTTATAACATTTAATAAATAAACTGCGAGAGTATAAAATGTTCGGTTACATCCGAACTTAGCCCTTCTTACTTGTTTATTTTCATTTAAAATATTTTTATACAATCATATACATATATATATGTATATATTTATATATGTGTATATATATATACATATCTGCTTTCAAGCATCTACTACACTTCAAGAGCCTTTAAATCCACATAAATTGTACTTGACTTCCACAAAAAGTTAAAAATTCAAAATCAATTATTGCCACAATACACACATACACATATAAATATTCTTACAGATATATAGATACTAAAATGAATACAATTGCTAGACATTTCAACTGTAAATATTATACAAATGTTGTCGTACAAAAACTTCCATAACAATTAAATGTTTAATTAAAAGTTGAAAAGTTCAGCGGAAAAAATAAAATAATACTTTGTAGTGGGAAAGAGAACACATACACGGTGTACTTACATACATAAGCATATGTATATGTACATATCTATATACAAGCATATAAATGTTGAAGACACAAATCACACACTTATAAATATTATATAAACTTTGCTTTGCTGTCCAAGTCTACGGCAGAATTATTGTTGCCATTTGTTCCACTTTTCAACTCTTCCCCTCTTCTCCACTTGTTGCTAAAGCAAAGCAAGTAATTGCATTTAATTGAATATCTTGCAGTATTTGATAAATAAATTGCTGATATACATACATTCATATATACATATGTGCATATATATAATATGATTGCATGGCGATTTATGTATGTCCATATATGTTTATATATACTTTATAAAGGAAATAAGACCATTCGTTTCAATAATAACTTAGCAATGACCAAGTTTTGTTGATTATTATAAAATTAGAACTCAATGAGCAATATAAATCAACGGCATTCGATAAATTAATATTTATTAAAATTAAAATTTTTATAAATGTATATATGTATCTATATATTTATCACTTTTAGTAAATTAAAATATATTTCATAATTTTTCATATAAAATATTAACTATTCTGGAAAATTTTTCATTTAAATTGCCGTAATGAAACTGACTGAAGTTAATGTCTAAAGAAATACCGTAGTTTTAAATCTGAAAATTCTAAAATAATCCCGTTCTTTGATTATTACTTTTTCGTTGAAGCGTTCATAGGTGAATTTTTTTTTATACATCTGGAACTAACTATATATCTTTCTTTATTAATTCAAAAGGATTGTACAACAAAAAAGAATTCTTTAGCTTGAATATTATATTTTAAACATTAAGAAAATAACATGAAAATTGAGCCGGAAATCTGAAAGAATAATATAATAGGTTATGTATACCATTTTTGGTGAATTGAATTTATACAGGATTATTTAAGACCAATTTCAGAATTTCAAAAACAAAAAATAATAATTTTATTTATATATAAAATAATAATAATTTATGTACAATGTATATATAATATATATAATATAAATCGCTTTAATCCAATCTATCGCCTATCAAAAAGTAATTTTGATTCACAGGTAGAAAACAACTGAAAAGGGTTTTCCCCAAGACATGTGCTCTGATTTATCCGCCGAAACTGCCTTTTGACATTTGTCTTATGATTTTTTAGCATTTCTTCAAAAGTTAAGAATTTACTTTTTTCAAAAAGCCTTGGTGTTATTGACAGGTATAATTGCCTTTAACTGTAGTCTATAGAACACACACACAAACACATAAGCAAATATATGTGTAATGAATATTAATACAATGGATCGAAGTTAATGACAAAGCCCTACTTTCTGCGAAATTCTTTTTTATACATTAAATTTTAGTGACTTTCAGACTTAAACAATAGTTCGAGGTAAAACAATGATTGATTTTTTTGGGCAAGTAGAATGGGTTCGTAAAGCGCACATTAAATATATAATAAAATTTTGCAGAAATGCAAAAGTCATAAGAATTCGCTAAAACCATTTACATTATTGTTTTAAACAGTTTTGTAATAAAAAGTTTCGAAATTGAAATTCAATTATATTTTTTTTTTTTCAAAATAATATTAATATTTCTTTTTAATTATGGATTATAAATTATTATAGATGTAAGGATATTTGATGCTACTTTAAATAAAGTCTTTTCACTCCTTATATTAAAAACGCTTTTAATCGTCAAAAAGTGTATCTCAAGATTTTCATTCAAAAAAGTTACTTCTGAATACCCAAAAATATATCTAAAGTTAAAATATTAAAACTTATAACCATAACCATTCTATTTTTTATAGTGTTGACTCTGTTAACGCCTATGTTAACATTGCTCTGTTGTTAACATTGCGCTGTTGTTAACATTGCTCTGTTATTACTAGTTAATAACATCACTTTGAATCACTAAAAAGTTTATCTCAAGATTTTCATTCAAAAAGGTCACTTCGGAATACCCAAAAACATATCTAAAGTTTTTCCATAACATTTGAGTTATTTGTTTGGACTCTGTTATTGCCTTTGTTAATGCCTCTGTTATTGACTAACATAATTAGCTTTTGTATTATGTTATACCTCTGTTAATGTCTCTGTTAATGCCTATGTTAAAACCTCTGTTAATCCTCTGTTGACTAACATAATTACTTCTGCTCTCTTTCCTCGCACATACATATCTCCCTCTCTCTCTCTTTCATTCTGTTAATGTCATCGTTGACTTTCTCTGTTATTTGTTTACACAACAGTAATTGTGTTGTTGTTGTTGCCGCTTGACTTGCGGTGTTGCCTCTGTTAACGCCTATGTTAACATTGCTCTGTTGTTAACAGTGCTCTGTTATTAACAGAGGCTGTACAGTACCTTTGAGGCGTGCCAGAATTGTGTTTTTGTGCAACACGCGTACCTTTTTGAACGGATGTAAAGAAGATGATGTAAGGATTTTGTTGGAGAAAATTGGAATTGAAGAAATTTTTTTTGATATTTTTATTGGTGGAGCTATGTTTAAAAAAATATATTTTTAAATTTTTAATCCAAAATATTGAACGTTAGACTGGATTCCTGTCCAAATAATATTTGGAAAACGAATATACGTACACACATTGGTATGTACATATGTATGTACCAAGAGCTATAAATAACAAAAAAAATATTGTTCCTTTGTAGAAACTATTTTTATTTCTACAGAATCCTTTAAAGAAATGCAAAGAATAGTTTAGAAAACTCTCGAAATATTAATGAAATAGTTTAGAAAACTGAATTAAAAACTTCAAAATATTTTCGAGATGAATTTTTATGTTGAAGTTAGGTTATTTGTATGTATATCTTGGCATATAGATACATATTTATAGTACGGTTACGACCTAAAATGCATTCCACGTGCATTCCACGAATAATAACTTCCAAAAAAATACTAAATAACGGCAAAGTTATATTAAAGCATAAACACATTTATGTTATTATTATTGTTGTTGTGTTCAAAATCTTATTTTTTTAAATAGAAAAACGTAAAATTTCGCTATTTTCCAAACATTTAGCAACTATATTTTCACTTGTGTTGTTGCTGCTGTTATTGTAATTGCTACAGTTTGCCTTGCTTGCATGCAAATCACCCCTGTTTAGATTGTTGTAATGGATATTTTGACGCCAAAGCAACAAAATTTACAAAATACAAAATACAAAACAAAATCAAATGCAATAACAACAATGTGAGTTGCTGTATAGCCTGTAGAAGAAGCTAGCAAAGGCACAGGTAAGCGCAGTGGAATGTGGAAATGTGCATAAATATATTTATATGTACATATAAGGGCATAAAGGCATACAAATATACAGATAAATATACATAGAGATATATATGTTTGTATATATACAGCGAAATAGCACTGCACTCACTACAAAGTTAATAAATAACCTTAACTTAAGGGTGACTTTCCACAAACAAAACAATAACAATAGCATATCGCTCAGCACTTGCTTGCGCACTGCATATATTGACTTCCACACACATATACTCTACTGCAACTACACACACACTACCTACCATCCACAGACACACGCATAGCCTGTGTGGAACGCGAGTATGGCTGACAAGATTGCGCCGTTGTATGTTGGAAAGGCGGAGTCAGTGCAGTCAAGGCAATATGAATGTTAGATATACATGTGTATGTGTGTGTGTTTGTTTGTTGGCTGCCAGAGCGCGCACATGTGTATGTATGCGTGAGAGCATGCGTGCATGCTGTTTTCCACTAATCCGTTGCGCTACAAACTGCTTGTCAGCATGAGTTTTGCGACGTTGTGCGGGTCGAGGAGAGTGCGACTATAAATACCACGCTGACTGTGGTTGTAGAGTCAGTATTGAGTTTGACTTTGTCTTGAGCAAACGTTTCCACTAATATTTCACAGAACAACAAACAAGTTTCACTTGCAATATTAAAAACAATAACAACAAATACAAATACAAATACAAATATTTTCCAATACACACACACAATAAGCAGAAAATTAATTAGTTATTATCAGTGAATTATAAAATAAAAATTACAACAAAAATCGTGCAAAATGGTGTATTCGTACAACAACATGGAGAACAGTACGAATTTCTCAATTGATGCCATACTGGCTAAGAGTTCAACACAACCGTTACCGCAAATGCCAATGTATCAAACAACAACAAATCAAATGCTTCATCAGCGTACAACACCATCACCACCACAACAACAAATGCATTTTGCAACAAATCCCATGCATGTTTATCAACAACAACAACAACAACAATATCAACAACGAGTGGCACAACCTTATAGTAGTGATGATCTCGCCAGCATCGATAGTTTCGAGACCCCCTCACGTACCAGCACACCAATGAGCAGTGGCGCCGATTCGCTCAGCTCCGGTGAGGATAAACACGAGGAAGTGGAGAGTGGTGAAGATTACGAGGAGGAGGATGAGAATGCAGTTGTCCCGCAAACCGAAGGCGCCCAAACCGCCGGCACTCAAACCGCCGGCGCACAAGCCAACGCAGCGAACATCGACAAGAAACCCACATTCAGTTACAACGCGCTCATCATGATGGCTATAAAGAGTAGCCCTAATCAGCGTTTGACACTTAGCGGCATCTATGAATATCTGATCACCCACTTTCCATACTTCCACAATAATCGGCGCGGCTGGCAAAACTCTATACGCCACAATTTGAGTTTGAATAAATGCTTCACAAAGATTCCACGCAACTACAATGATCCCGGCAAGGGCTCCTACTGGATCTTGGCCCCCAGCGCCGAAGATGTTTTCATTGGTGAGACAACCGGTAAATTGCGTCGCAAGAATCCCGGTGCAAGTCGTGCCCGCATGACCGCCTACCGCCAAGGTATGTACAACCCGGTAATGGCACCGGGTTATGGCGCGCCTCCACCAACTATGCCGGTCCCATATCCCAATGCGCAGCAATTTGCCGGCGCTGCCGGTTATATGAATGCTGCCGCCGCCGTCGCTGCGACCGCGCTTTATCAACGTATCGCGCAACCGATGGTCGCGGTCGCCGCTTATCATCAGGCCGCCATGTATGGTGGCGCAGCACAGATGGCAGCCGCCGCAGCTGCGGGTGGCCTAGCACCACCACCACCACCAGCAGTACCGATCGCAGCAGCATCACCACCGATGGGCGCACGTTATTTGCCAATCGGTTATAACCCGGCGGCTTATGGCGCTATGCCCACACTGCAGACACCGCAAATGACTAACGAGATGTACCAGCGCATGCAGCAAAATTTGTACAGCAATTTCCCCAGCAGCAGCTAAGCAGCACACTACACAACACAAACACAAACAGCTGAGCAGGTGGCAAGCAAACGAATTTTTTGGCCACCATGTTTCCAGCGGCGACACGGCGTCCAATCGGTGGTACGTCGTTCACACTCCGACGGGCAATCAAATGGGTAATAAATAAACCAGATCAGCGACAGGGCAAGGCAAGAAATGCTAAAGTCTCACTATTGGGTCTAACAAGGTGTTTATGTGCGATTGGGCGGCAAAAAGAGGCCTCCAGTCAGTCAGCGGCTGCTACGTTGAAAATGCGCTCGGGACAAAGATGTTCCCCACTGAGACAGCATACATATGTCTGGGCGATAATTATGAGTAATAAGTTAAAAATGAAAGAAAGAAAATTTATACGAAAAAGAATTAAAAAAAATCGAAAAGAGCATTAAACAAAAGTACATAATGTATTCAAAAAAATTGAAAAAAATTGTAATATTTTAGTTATAAGAATTATTTCACACAAAAAAAAATCGTCAAAAACAAAAAAAAAAACAAAAAATTATGAAAAAATTACAAAAAAATTATATTTTAATCTTAAGAATTATTAAAAAACAATAAAAATCACAAAAAAATATAAACATTTTCTTATTATTTATAATTATAAACTATATTATAGAAACTAGTGTATTAAATAGAAAAGTAAATAATAATTTTTGCTTAAATAAAAATTGGTTGAAAAATAATTCTTCATTCGATTTTCTTCTCTAACTGAATTAGATTACTATAAACTATTGTGTTAAGACTTGTCTAGATCAATTTAATTTTCTTCTCTGCTCATTTCATTATAGCGTTTGATCGTTTTCCACCTTTTTCTTTGAGAAAAAATCCAGAAATTTCATTATACGGTAAAACTTTTTCGCAATTCTCATATAAAGACTGATTTTTTCAAAAAAATAAAAATTGAAGTAACGGGTGATTTTTTTGAGGTTAGGATTTTCATGCATTAGTATTTGACAGATCACGTGGGATTTCAGACATGGTGTCAAAGAGAAAGATGCTCAGTATGCTTTGACATTTCATCATGAATAGACTTACTAACGAGCAACGCTTGCAAATCATTGAATTTTATTACCAAAATCAGTGTTCGGTTCGAAAATTTTTTATCGACAAATTTTGTTCAGCGATGAGGCTCATTTCTGGTTGAATGGCTACGTAAATAAGCAAAATTGCCGCATTTGGGGTGAAGAGCAACCAGAAGCCGTTCAAGAACTGCCCATGCATCCCGAAAAATGCACTGTTTGGTGTGGTTTGTACGCTGGTGGAATCATTGGACCGTATTTTTTCAAAGATGCTGTTGGACGCAACGTTACGGTGAATGGCGATCGGTATCGTTCGATGCTAACAAACTTTTTGTTGCCAAAAATGGAAGAACTGAACTTGGTTGACATGTGGTTTCAACAAGATGGCGCTACATGCCACACAGCTCGCGATTCTATGGCCATTTTGAGGGAAAACTTCGGAGAACAATTCATCTCAAGAAATGGACCCGTAAGTTGGCCACCAAGATCATGCGATTTAACGCCTTTAGACTATTTTTTGTGGGGCTACGTCAAGTCTAAAGTCTACAGAAATAAGCCAGCAACTATTCCAGCTTTGGAAGACAACATTTCCGAAGAAATTCGGGCTATTCCGGCCGAAATGCTCGAAAAAGTTGCCCAAAATTGGACTTTCCGAATGGACCACCTAAGACGCAGCCGCGGTCAACATTTAAATGAAATTATCTTCAAAAAGTAAATGTCATGAACCAATCTAACGTTTCAAATAAAGAACCGATGAGATTTTGCAAATTTTATGCGTTTTTTTTAAAAAAAAGTTATCAAGCTCTTAAAAAATCACCCTTTATAAACCCTCGCTGAAAAAACAAGACTTGGTTTGATGAATAGTAATGTAGGACGGATTCATGAAACATTCTTCGTTTCGCTCAGGATGTCAAATTAAATCTATTAATTACAAATCTAAATCTTAAAACACATTAACTTATATTAAGAATGATCTTGTGGAGTGTATACAGTTCTTCAAGCTTTCAACGTTGTCTTTACTTAGTATAAACTATGTTTCATCATTTTCATTTTTCTAAAAGAGTTCTCAAAGGAGTACTTATAGCATTAAATACTAAAAATATATCAAATATATTATTAGATGGTTCTTATATCAAGCGAAGAATAATCTTGAACCTCGAATAATACTTATACCCAGTAGAAGTTGCTCACAAAATGGCTAAAGTGCCAGATTTTATGATTATTGAGATTCTAATCGACCATAATATCCGTAGCAACTATCTTGGAATTCGTTAGCTACTATCATCAAGGTCTGTGAAACAGCTACCTAGTGTAATTTCTCCAAACGGAATGAACTTCAAGCGTATTCTGACTCTAAATCATCAAATATAAAGTAAAAGAAGAATATTCTGGAATGTTTTTTAAAATTTTTTTAAATGTTCATAAAGGATGGTTGTCTCGAAGACAACTTGATCAACTTTCAAACACAAAACCCCGATATTGTTAGTTAAGAGTCCATAGAGTGGGTTTGCGCGAGTCTTCTCTCTAAGAAACAGCAAAAAAACTCTTTAAAGCTGTTTTAATCAAATCAAAATCTCATAAACCTTACTAATATCAATACATATTATGATTAGTTCTTAATAGAAACTTTTATCTGTCTTTCAACTTTTGGTTTTTTTAAGAATAGCGACCGAAAGAACCTAACCAGTTCTATAACCTCACCAAATCCCAAAGTTTCACACGTTATTTACGCTTTGTTGTTATTTCTATTTATGAAATTGTGTCTTCGAAAGTATTATTTCTTCCATAACTATACACATCCATAACTATACCCAGCTAATATGCATTTTTTCAACACCATTGACTTTTTCGCCTTAACACTTCATAATTCCACGATTTGTCACCTCGTTTTGTGTGCTAGGCGAAACATATAAACCTTTTCATATTCTTTTTTTTATACCAACAACTTTATTACTTACTTTTTGTTGTTATAATTTTTTGTTGTTGTTGTATTTTTTCATTTTTTTGTTGTAATTTTTTATTTTATTTTTTTATACGTTTTTCTATATTTTGTATACAATTTATTTATTTTTTCTTTTATTTAATTGTACTGATCTTTGACAAATCTCCACATTATCCCACATTCTCGGCTTTTGATCCTCCACCGCCAACGTCAACAAGACAACACGGGGCTATGGCATTCTTCTCTGTACCGTCAGCTTCTCTTGCGGCTCGCATGCTGCCCAATTGAACCCGATTTGCTTGTAAATGACTTAATTACGTGTTGAATCAAAATTTATGTACACACACACACACAACAACAACAACACACCTACATTCGTATGTCTTGAACATTTACGTGGGATCAGCAGACGAAGGCAACAAGTTGATGGGTCAATCTATATAACAATAATAGCAAAACAACAACAAAAAAGAAAGAAAAAAACAGTCATAACGATCAACAATATGTTTAGTGACAAGTCCAGCTGTGAGGGTTATACCAAAATATAAGCAGACATACAAACACTAAAACAACAACAACAACCGTAGCAGACGGAGAAATCTTAAAGAATTGTAGAAAATCTAGACAAAAAATAGAAAATTAAAATACAAACAAGCTGTTTTGGAAGACAAATTGTGTATAGGAAAAAATAACAAAAACAACAGCAACAATTCCGAAAGACAACATTAGTAGCTCCGCATTGTTGTTGTTGGTGTCGGCATATTTGTTGTATATGAAAACTTCTCTTTTTTGTAGTTTCTTGTTTTTTTTATGATTTCACTCACTGCTCACTTCTGTTTCTAGCGCTAGCGAGCTGGCTAACGCACGCCACAGGAGCCACAGGTACCGCGACCCGGTAATGTGGTGACTTCTCGAGTCCACAGCGGTGTCTATTGCGGCCTGCTCGTATTCCTGTTGGCTATTGTTCGCCTTTTATTGCCTATTAAATTCGGTTCTACACGTATTTCGTACCGCCTTACCTCGCTTTCTTTCTCCTTAGAATTATATAACGCTCGTGAAAGGTGAAAGATGAGACGCTTTGCGCCTCTGAAGACTGCTTACAACAGCGCGAGTCTGAGCTCAAGCAAGTTAATACGCGAGCGCGAGGGCGTTATTTGGACCGCCATAAAAAACACGCAGAACAAAAGTAAAAATTTATAGTGAAAATCGGTTAGTCTTTTCCACCACCGAATTGTTGTTGTTGTTTATAGGACTATTTAAATACACATGTGATCCCAAAATCCAATTGCTCCGCTATCTGTACAATTGCTTACATCGACGTTATCGCCTACGTCACAGCAGCCTCAGCTAAAAGTGTAACAGGAGTCTTGCGCTCTCTCTTTCTGGATCTAACACTCCGAACGTAGCGACAAAGAGGCGGCAAAACGCTTTGATCAGCGAGCGTTCTTATAGCAGCCAGCCTTACTTGCTTACACTTGTTGTTGTTTTTTTTTTTGTAAGGAGCTGGGGGACTTCAAAAGCGCATACAAAGAAGTGTGGAAAACATGTGGAAAAGGGGCAGTAACTGTGAAGTTGTTGAAGAAAAAAAAATAACAACAACAACAACAAAATATTTAATGCGTTAATAAGTAGATACACGCATGCATACATACACAAATACATTCAATAAAATGATAATAGCGACAACAGCAATATAAACAAGTTGGTTGCATTGCAACAACAAATGCGCGCTTATTGCTTGCGGTAGTCGCTTGTTGTGGAATTCTGAAGTAAAAGGGTTTTTCTTTTTTTCGTACCCAATTGTCCCCTTAATGAGCTGCATTAAGTCGGGCAAATCGCTAATAAATGTTGTTGTTAATGTTCGTAGTTCATAAATTTAAAGAAAGTTTTGTAAAGAAATGCATGAAATTCTAAAGAGTTGACGAAAAGCCAGCAAGCCAAATACAATGAGGTTGGTTGGACTTAGTGGGCTCAACAGTTCATAAAACCGTATTTAGTTGAAGTCAAATAAAGAGAAGATTTAATGCTGTGATTTTGTTGCGCAGTGGCAGTGCTTTTATACTGATATGTTAATAACATTTTTTTGGTTGATAAGGTAGCGCGAGGCTGCAGTGCGGACCAAGATTTTATAAATTTCTTTTATACATTAAAATATAGCTTTTAAATTTGTATTTATGTTGCTATAACTATATATCATTTGATGAAAATTTATTAAAAATATTCTTAAAAATATATATTTTTTCATTCAAATTTAATTTAGGTTTTTCATAAAAAAAATAATTTTTTAAATACAATTTTTTTATGTTTTCGTTTACAAGAAAGAAGTACCAAATGAATTTTTTGCTCTGAAATTTTTTTCATGAAGTTAATAATTATTTTATTAATTAAATTTTGACTTCAACGAAGGACGCTTTCTTTATTTATATACAAAAATCTCATTAAAAATATATTTTATAAAATATAATCTTTAACTTTCACTTTAATTGTCTCCTTCTTCGGCTTCGAATCTTTAAATTACAACAAAAATAGTTAAAAGATGTCCCAGAATTTACCAACCAATCATAATATCTCTCTTAAAATAAGTCAACTTAAGCTAATTTAACTTTCGACCGATGGGAACTCATCTGTTTAAGATTCCATTTGATTAATTTTTCAAGTTCAGTAGAGTTTCGCAATTTTTTGATCGAACAAATTATGAAAACCCTCATTTATGAATTTTAAACTTATATTAAACAGGATAATCCCTCTCGATCTTTTACTTTTAGGCCTTTTAGGCTATTTCAATATTGATATTAATATCTATTTCACACTCGATTAAAATATGATATGAGTTTATTACAAGATCATACCTTAGTGATCGTGCTTTCTGCCTTTCCATGCTCTTAATGCATCGTCAACTCTCTCTACCCTCTCAAATAACCATCTGTACAATCTATAAACTATTACAAACCAAACTCATACAAATCTACATATGATAAAGTGTCTTCACTGAATATAATAAGTATGCATATTTTCGCTAGAAACGCAATAATCTCTAATCCACCGTGACTATTCGTTCAACTTGCAGCGTCTACTTCCTCACGGTCGTGATTGATTCATACACTAGAGCAATTTAGCGGGTGAGGGAGGTCATTGCTGTGTAGAAAGCAACAAGAAGCAAGCACGTAGCTGTTTCGAGAGGTAGATCGGCTGTAACGGAGTCAGCACGAGTTGTCGGGTACGCATAGATGAATCTTGGACCTTTACCTGTCGGACTTTTTGGGGAAATATTACTTGTTGGGGAAATATAAGTTGAGGAAAAGAAGGAAATTTATATAGCTAATTATATACAAAAGTGATCTCAGATTTATTATTTGATTATAGAATACTTACAAGTCTTATGTAATGTAATCTGAGCGATCTGATATGATCTTAATGTGATTAAGGTCTCAAAATAAACCTCAAGCTCTGCTTTTGAATAAGTGTAACAACATTGCTTTTCTTCAAGTTCCGTTTTTTTATAAGAATAAACGTACCTTTGACAGATCTCTCTTCAAAATACCCAGCGCTAATCGTTGAATACGGACTTAGAATATCAAAATCGAAAATTTTCAACTTTTTGTACTATAAATGAGATGATAAATCCCCATTATACAGCTTCAGTTATTCGAAAGTATCTACTCTCTTTTATACTCCTTTCTATTTACTCCCTTCGCTTCACTAAGATTTTTTTATTACATTGATTTGACTTCTTTATTTAATTCTGTGTTTTATTGTTGCGACAGTGTCTGGAAATTAACATCTCAATGAACAACAAATGTGTTACAATAATTTAATATCATTTTGCTTTTGTTGCTTTCCTTCCCACAGCATTTTTCCTAAAAAAAAATCCCTCGGAATATTTCAAAATACGCTGCTCCCCCTCTCTTCCACAAATTATTTCTCATTGTAAATCTCATTTGATTTCAACAATTTCTTATAGTATTCCTTTTATAACGCTACGCTGCTACGAAATCACTTGTTTATACCGAACTCGAGCAATCCATCAACGTTTTGAGAGGCATCTGCAACAACAATGTGCTGCCGTTGGCGGTCGAGGCATATTGTAAAAACATTTCATCGACGCATTTCGCCGACAAAGTGCGAGTTTCAATTCAAATTCAAAGTCTATAGCAGAGAGATTGATATGAGTATAATTCATGAATGCATGAATTCACTTTTGTGTGTGTATCAGTGTGTTTGTGTGTCTGTCTGTGTGTGCGATTTGTTTGCATTTTCGTTAAGTTAATTTCAAAGGAAATTCCTAGTAAAGATTATGAATAAACATAAACATTATTGGTTTTACATACTATTTACAATATACTTAAGTTGTTTTGTTGTTTTTGTTGCTATTTCTATTGGTTCTATATGGTTGTAGATCATTTCGTCAATTGTTTGCTTGGTTGCTTTTGATTTTTCAATTTTTGATTTCTTTCTCTGTGTTGTTGTGATTTGTATAGACGAGCCACTTAGACGGTTGAAAAGGAAAACATATTCTGGCGAGTCAAATATGTTTTCGATTTATTTTTAAATTCGTGCTTATAAAGATACAAACATGTGTTCTTAGAGAATTAGTTAGGAAACATCAGGCTAATCAAGAAATATAATTTTCGATTTCAAAACCTTCGAGATCTCTCTTTATGTGGAGTAATAACACTTTATAATTAATTATTATTTACATTATATCTCATATAATGCCCCATATAACATATTTTGATCTAAAGACAATTTTAAGATTCGAAGGGATCGTTCTCACGATGTTCTAGGTTAAACGATTGCTAACGGGATATAGCGCTTGAGATGAAATTATGAATTTGTGACGATAGCAGCAGATTTATGTCGTTTAAATGGATACAAAAACCACTTTTCTTTCATGAATTATTTGAAAAAAATAATTGAAAAAATTATATCTAGAAATGGGTTTTACTGTTATAAAAAAGCTATAAATCGTTTGAAGTCGGATGAAACCTGTAGATATAGAATATTACTTGATAATTCTTATCGAGAAAACTGTTTCATAAGCAAGAGGACAGTCAATGATCCGAGTTGGAGCTCTGAAAAAGCAATCTTCCGTTGAAACATCGAAAACTTTCGTACTATAAGACCGACAAAGACTGATGAAGGTATTCAGAAGAGTAAAAACACTTTTCTTAGATGTCTCTCAGTAATAGAATGCAATTACTGGTCAACCGCTACCACAAAGAACTTCTGATTAAAAACGATCTAACATGTGAAGTCAAAAACACAATCTTGAATACTTCTGAAGTATATAAATATAGCAAGAGATATCAATAGACTAATATCCGATCACAGTTAAACAGTACAGCCTCTGGCCATCGAATTACGAACGATTACGAATAACAAAAAAATTACGGTTACAATAATTGTCAGCCGATAACTATAAAGTTGGCAAGCTTATTCGAATATTATACCGTTAATTATAAAGTAGAAATATAGGCAAAGGATGCCACCCAGGTTGTAATTTTGTAACTTTCACCATAAATTAAAAACATTGTCAAAAAAATTCGTTCGTAATTCGATGGCCAGAGGCTGTAAACCATTTAGCTCAAGCAGAAAAGAATAGAACCCCTCTGCTTAGTGAAAAATGGCAGAATAAAATGGAGACTCTGCAGTCTGACTATCTCAAAATATACTCCAACTCAGAGGTTCGAAACCCCATCTACCAAATATTTTGTATAAAATTTTAAGATTCTTCTAAACTGTCTCAACAGTCTTCATTCGTGGACTACCTTGCCTTAGGTAATAATTCATGTATCATATATCGGATTTATCGATCATTTCCGAATAAATTTGATAGCAGTAGCTCAGAAAGAGACTATGATCCTAATTTAGAAGTACTTTTCAAGTCATTATATATTTTTTTACCACAACAAACCCGAAAATGGCTTATATTTTCAAGATATTTCACATAATTCTAACCATACAAGCTCAAGATCACAAAGCAAATACTGGATTAAAATCTGTCTCCCTGGCCGAGTACATTGGCAAACAGAGAACACATTTATGAAACAATGTTTTAATAAATATTAGCTTAAATGCTAGGTAAATCTGATAACCGACCTCTTAAAGCAAATATTATTCACACCCAAAACAGCTGTCGCAAGATCGCTGTGAGAGATCTAAACACACTGAGACGCTGGCAGCCTAAAAACAAATAAGATCGCAAGAAGAAAGTAAAGGAACAATTGTTTTTAATAAATATTGGTTTTCTAAGCCAATATGGCTACTACTTTTTAGCTACAGTTTTCGCAAACACCAGTCAACGAGAGGACTACTGCACATTTGTCAGACAAAAACCCTATTCGAGGAGATAAGAATGTGTGCTGTGTGTGTCTTCTAACCCAAATATGTACATATGTGTGCTCGTATTGGCGTTGTTGTTGACCTACAAAGAAAGGCTTAAGCCATTAATAGAAAAAACAAATTTTTTTGATCCATCTTGCCCATAATGAAAGCCGCTTACAGTTATTTCGATATATCTATATTGTTATGAGCAGACAATATTTGTAAGCATATTTGCACTTTCCACACACACGCACTCGTACTCACATAGACAATCGAAGGACCTTATAGGGGACTGCTTGTTGTGTGCATATAAAACAATGCATCAGTTATATGGCTGGAAGGACGGTAAGCAGGGTGGAATATTAGAGCAGAAAAATGTATCACTGACACGTACTATCGCACACATCCTTACATACATACATCCACATAGAACCTTTAATCATTATCCAGTCAAGCAGTCAGCCAGCGCAGAGCATTAAGCTTAAGTGTCAGCAAAGAAGTGTTTAAAGGAGCTATACTATTTGGTATACTCGTATATGGCTCTATTGCATCTGGCGGCTGCCTTTTCGCTTCACTGACTCTCTCTCTACTTAACTCATTTATATTCGGCCTCTTTGCTTAAGGATCAGCTAAATGGCTTAGTGAGGCGGTTGCTGCTCTTTCGACACCATATACAAACAGTTAAGGGCATAAGTGTTTGAGTGCGCATGCGGGTCCCAGTAGGAAAAATTTACAGACGTTTTTGAAATTAATTTTTTGGTTTGCTGATTTTGAAGTGTGGTTGTGATACAGTGTTATTAGAAAGATAAAGCATTAATGAGTTAGAAAAACTAGTATAGTAGAATATGGGGCCTCAATAGTTTCAAAATTAACATTTTCCGGTGTATTATGTGTTGTTCTGCTAGGAATAATTGTGGTTTAAGTCATAAAGACTAGCTCCAGACTCTCGAAGATCCTTGAAAGGACTATATACCGAAACTATCTGGATTTATGACGATCCAAGACATTCTTCTCTATTCTTTTCGGCGGAAAAAAGTCATAATTCTGTCACATTTAATCGGATTTAAATTTAAGACACCTAAAACGGTGTTTAGACTACTTTCCGGTCCAAATATGCAAACATTTGACGAGAATACACTATAAATATAGTTCTTCCTCAAGGAATCTGAGTGTCGAAATTTGACTTCATTGGTTTTCCATGATGAAAACACGCTTGCAGAGGTACGACTCGAATTGTGTGACCACTACTGACCTCCAAAGGTACGACTACTTGTTATTACTCGAATTGTGTGACCACTACTGACCTCCAGGTCAGTTTTAGATGTAAAAATTAGACCTGATCTTTAAAAAAGTGTGGGTATAGGCTAAGAGTGTCTTCATTATGATGTTAATGGATGAAACCCTGCAAAAAAGTAACAGTAAAATGCCTAGACTCACGAAATTTTGACTTAGTAAACAATATTTATGAAACTTTTTATCTCATTTTAAGGATCGGGTCTTAAAAATGGAAAATAGCTTTCATATACTTGGATTCTTTGTGAATCGACATAACAAAATCACGAAACTTTTGACATAGTGAAGAATTTTTCGGAAATTGCTGATCATAATTCAAGTATCAGGCCTTAAAAATAGGATACAGATTTCATACTTTGAGATTCTTTGTGATTCTGTAACCTACTTAGATTAGTCTTTACCAATATCCATTATTAATTCAATGCATAGAACTTTTCAGCAGCGTCCGCAATACAAAATAGTTTAAAATTTTCCTACAGGGTTCGCAAAATGCCTGTCTACCGTGTGTGTCCTTACATTTATGAGAATATTTGGATATATGTGCGCGTTCGTGTAATCCACGCACTTAACCCAAGTAATAAGATAAGTAACTTAGCCTTCTGTTACTTGTTATCCTTATGAATTAGGCGAAAACGAACATTTTCGAGCAACAGCACAGAACTGCGCACGCACAACAACAACACTTCAGCTTACTTTAGGCAATCCAATATAGACAAAACGCCAATCCAATTCGGCCAAACGCTAGCGCAAATCCTTGCGTCCAAGACAATAAACGGACGGAAGGACGGACGCAGAAAGCAAAAATGAGATCACTCATTTAATGCGATCCGCTTTAAGTGTGTTGTAATGCGCAGATCAATTGGTGCAACAATGTGGCAACTACCGATGTGTAGCACCAACAATTCATGACAATGTTACAAATATTATTGTATTGTAACGGGGCTTTTGCGCACAGACAATGCGCAAATTTTGTAAATCCACAGCGGTACTGCAGTTTCTTCTGCTTCTTCGTCTTCTTCTGCACAACTGCTATTCTTCTGCACATATTTCTTCCTTTTCACATATTTCTTCCTTCATTTGTTTTACTCTGTTTGTATATTTGTGTTGTATGCTTTCACAATTATCGCAATCAGATCAGTATTATGGGCACAATGCAACCGTGCGTCTCAGCTCGGATTGTGACGATTGCATTTGTTTGTAAGCGCTTAAGAGCGTTAGTACGAGCTGCGGTTGCACGAATTTGGTCATAAGTGGATTGTTGTATTGAATCCAATTCGTTAAGTATATTGCAGTAAATGTCTAAGTACATAAGCACTTACCCATCCATATATACATACTTGCAAACATACAACAAATATGTGGCAGATAATGTGATAATTGTGAAATGTGCTAAGTTTTTAATGCGCTCACCTTTACTTGTTGCTGACAAAGCATACCTCTAAGGTCCTGAGTAGTAAGTTTACCCACTGGCTGTATAATCACGAAGTGGATCAGTTAAACAAACCTTCAATTGGTATTAAGTGTTTCAAAACAAGATAAATTTAAACTGGATTAAATTCGGTTTAAAAGAGTAAAGAAATTTCCTTGTTTCCTTGATTGGTTGTAGCTATAACTGGAGCTTTTTCCACTTTCACGGGTCCTAAGAATGAGCTTATAAGCTTTTTTGGCAGTCTTGAAAGCTTTTTCATGTCATGAATGCACGTGGAAAGTAATTGCTGTCTGACGAGGGGCGATCGTTGTTAGATAACTTTATTTTAAAGGAAGCCTAGTACAGAACTTGAAAACATGCTTTAAGAGTGGTAAAATTTGGATATTATTCGATACCCTCCGTGAACGGCAGAAGATTTTTTCATTGCATTTTATTTTAATAATTACTCTAAAATATAATATCTCATCTTCCGAGTCAATCTTAATCAAAATTACGAGCATTGTAAGCTCTTAGACGAGCTCCGTATATCTGTCGAGTTTTAAGTGGGAGCTTTTCCTTAACAACAATCCACTATGAGGTTTAAAGTTGGATACCAAGGTTTGAAGAAGGATTATATGGAGCTATAATGCTAGAATTAGCTTCAAAATTGTCTATCTCCACGAATCTGTCGGTCTGTATGATGTCAACCCTATGGTTTGTGGAAAAAAGTCAGTATTGCAACGAATTTCATATGATTAGGATTGAGAGAAGCGGAGTCTTCTAAATTGTAGAGCAGATGGATAAGACAGGAATAAAAATCTAGATTTGTACAAGCTCAGAGCTATAATGGGGATGGGTTTGTCTTCGACCAGTAACGGTAAACTCCGTCAATAACCTTTATTTAAACAAGGAACGCCAATAAATGTCGAAGTCAAGTCTTTATTAGTATAACAGACCGTGACTTAGTTAAATCGAGCTATTCCGTGAGTGACTGTTTATAGTTTGGAGATCTTACTTACCTCAAAAGACTCGTTTTGCGGGCGAATTTCATGATATGGATGGGATTATTATGTTATTGTCTTTTGTGACTAATTTCGATCTTGATTCTTTCTTAAAATTCAGTTATATTTCCAAGCTGGATTTCATGGAGCTGATTTGTTATGGTCCAAGTTTTGGCTGACGTCAATTTATCGAGAATTTTGGATAAAGTTGACAGTTATTTCAGAATTTATTTGAGGCCGCAGTGATGGATCTGTGCCATATCGGACTCTTTTTCTCTGGACCGAAAAGTTCTAAAAGAGGAGAGGAGGTGTCTATGAAAATGAGTTATCGATTTGATTTTAACGATATTAAAAGTTCTTCCAAATCATGGAATTATCTATGCTTCAAACATACCTTTTTGAGGTTACGACAATATTTGTTCTCAGGTTCGAATGAGGTGTTAGGTTCCAAAAGAGTTTAATGGAGAAATTTGGAGTTTTGGCTTAAGTAAGGTTTTGGACTATTGAGAGAATAATGTCAACTTTTTTCGAGTTATTGCATAACATTAGATCTTAAATGCTGCTAATAAGGGACCGAAAGTGCAGATGTGCAATTGCGCACCCGCACTTGAGTTAAGGTTACTTATTTCAGTACACTGTAGCCAATACGGGTCCCCACAAATGAGCACAACGAATTTGTCAAAGGACGTATGACCCGAAGTTAACTACTATCAATATAAACATTGCATTATTGTCTAAACTCAAGGACATGCCAATGGTATTCTTTATGTGATATGCGTTGACCTTGCGCATGCGCGCTTCCACGCAAAAGTATATTAGCCTTGCGGGTATTTTGCGCGAAAACATTGACTTCTGACTACTAGCTACACCCACAGCGCGGCTCTTAGAATGCATGTGGCTGTGTGTGCGTTATTTTAACTTTGCATTAACTGCGAAAAAAGAGACAAAACCGTTGGAAAAAACACTAAGCGCAAAGTTATTGACTTTGTAGAAATTTGTTTTTTTTTTGTTTTTGTTATTTTCAGAAAGGTTACATTTTGTTGTAGGGAGACATTAGCATGTGCCATTATTTTGCGAGTGAAATTGTAGGCTTCTTGAAATTGAATTTGTTAACATGCAAATGTCAATAGAGTTAATGGTTGTTTACAGGCGTCCACAAAGTCAAAGTCAATTCATTGACCGAAGGACCGCGAATCTACCTCGTTGACTTGTAATCTTTTCGCCGGCCTTACGGGCTAAGCAAACACACCCTTACTGTATGTATGTATATATGTATGTTTGTATGTATGTCTGTGTGTATGTATATATGTAATAGTGCTCGGGTAATGTTTTTTGCAAAAGCCATCTTAATTTTCTCCGAAATTTGTAACGAAACAAAAGAAGAAGTCACAAAGAGGTGTAACACATTTTTTATGGACAGCGGATTATGCGATGTTACAGTCATTTAGTTTTTGAAAATCTTCGCGGATTAACACGTAGACTCTTTTGTAGTGTCAGGAGCTCATAAAAACGGATAGAGAGATTTATGATTTTCACGTATAATACTGTATATAGCTTTCGCTTCAAAAAATTTACATTAAAAAACCTTTGTGGAAATATCTACGAAAACGAATATGGATACTTTGAATTCTTTAAATAACAACAAAGTTAGTCTCTTAACTTGAGTACAAGAGATATTTCAAAGAGAGGAAATCGTCACTATTTTTTTTTTAATTTTTCGGAAATAAATAATTTTAATTCTCAGCTTCCTTGAACATAAAGTGTTTAGTAAGCAGATTTGTGTATATCAGTTATCCAAAAATGAAAAAAAAAAATATTTTTTAAGCATTGGGTTTATGACAATCAAACCCAATCTAACGACAGTTACTTTGTTATCAACATTTTCAGCATAAACTCTTATTGAAAATATCGATAAAACTATAATTGCATCCAATTTTCTGCTTTGTAGTACCTCTTTTACCTCAACGTTATCAACAAACAACGCTTGGTGCAAGCAATCTGATCTTTCGTTAAACTTTAGAATATGAAATTGATCACGTAATGTGTTTTAAGTCGTACAGCCGCTAATTTATCGATTGTTCTTCATTTCCAAATGCATATTTTCCAAAACTGCCGAGTGGTTCCAAAGTTAACTGACCTTCTACCTCCGATACTATGACTGTCTTAGATTTACTATGTTCTCAGTAAATCATTATTTTTCAAAGGGATTAAGTCCAAGTAATAATTTTGGTTAATGTTTAGTGTTCGAAAAGATAAATCTGGTTGTTCCAAGACATATTTTTCTATGAACTATTGTTTTTCGTTGGGATTAAGTCCAGATATTTCATACGGAATTACCAGGTTAAATAGATGCCATAAAAATGTTTCGTATTTCGAAGCTTTCTTTGTTCTACTTAAGTCTGTAATACATTTATATTGATCTGGGAACTGCTGGAAGAGTATCGAACTGTGATCTATGCTATGGGAAGTTTCAATATCGACATATTTTAGCTGTTATGCGTTTCTTCGTTATGATAATATAAAATAATTTTGTAATATAGCTTTCTGAAACCTAAATTTTACCAAATTTCTCATTCTTCCACACAGAATTATGCGTTTACATAAACACAATTAGACACAGAAAACACGCCGCTCATTCATAAACATGACTTTGATAGTCTAAACTTTGCTGATGGCTCAACACTTTAATTGAGTTTAATGAGCTTGTTGATTTCCCCTGCCATAATTCCACCCACAATTTAACGAACTCTCATTGCCTTGGTTATATAATCATAACCTTGTTAGGCGTCGCAGTCGAAATTAATTACACATTTTTATGAGCAGCAAACGAGTGTGTGATGGCGTGAGCAATTAACACGCTTATAAACAAGCACTTTATACTCGTAATGCTTAGTTTTTGCTTTCGTCATGCATTATTTGGTTAAAATTTTGCGCGGAACCCCCACTCCCCTGAATAATATTTATCATATGAGTAGTGGCACAAAGCAATGAGTTTTCATTTAAAACGAATTATTTGGGAATTTTATATGAATACAGTAGCAGTAGAAATAACTGCAGTGAATTTTTAAATGTTTAGTATTGACACAGTTATCGGATTTAGTTCAAATATGTGTCGTTTCGTTCGATAATCTGTTTCCATCTAGACGGTAATTTCATAATATCCCCTCGTAGAAGCCCCACTCCTTATTTGCGAAGAACTCGGACAAAAACTTTTCACAAGTCTCTTTTGAGTTCAACTTTGCACCACTAAGAACGTTCGCCATTGACAGTAAAGAGTGTTAATCACTTGGCGCTATGTCCGGGCTATATGTGGATGCGATAAAACCTCCCTTCCGAGCTCCCGTAGCTTCTGACGAGTCATCAACGAAGTGTGTGGTCTGGCGTTGTCTTGGTGGAACACTACACCCTTCCTGTTGGCCAATTCTGAACGCTTCTGGTGGATCGCCTGCTTCAAGCGGTCCAGTTGTTCGCAGTAGATGGTAGAATTAAGCGTATGGCCATATAAGAGCTGCTCATAGTGGATGATTCCCTTCCAATCCAACCAAACACACAGCAAAACCTTTCTGGCCGTCAATCCCGGCTTGGCCACTGTTTGGGACGATTCACCGGCCTTCGACCACGAACGTTTTCGCTTGATATTATCGTATGTGATTCATTTTTCGTCACCAGCTGCCATCCGCTTCAAAAATGGGTCGAGTTCGTTCCGTTTCAGCAGCATATCGCAGGCGTTGTTTCGGTCCAGAAGGTTTTTTTTGCGTCAAATCATGCGGCTCCCAAATATCAAGATTTTTTGTGTATCCAGCCTTCTGCAGATGGTTTAAAATGGTTTGGTGACTAACTCCTATCTGCTGGGCGATGTCACGAGATGCCACATGCCGGTCTAACTAACCTAATATTTTAGAAGAAATTTAAAAAGCAGGAAATTAGCTCATTTTAGTTCGATTCTATGTATATGTGTCCAGCCTAACTGAATCATAAAGAAGAATTAAGTTTCAGTGAAGAAATTGTTCGGATAGTAGTTACTTCTGTATTTTCTTCACACAAACGCTTTTTTTATACATATATTTTCGAAAAATTCGAGTTACTATGTGATCAGCCTCATTAAATTTTCTTCTATTCACTATGTGCTCATCCTTACTAGATTTTCAATAAAATTTAAATTTATTTGAAAAAAAAACTGTTTGAATAGAGCTTCTTCGGCTATTTCTTCATTAATTATGTACTATTTCTATATATCTTGGAAGAAACTTTAATAGGGCGAGGCCAGAATGTTTTACTTTGTGCCCTTATGTACCCAGCTTTACTAAAATCTAGAGAAAATTTAAATTTTTAAAGAGAAATTGTTTAAATGTCTCTTTCTTTATTGCACTATGATGTATAATGGTTAACTATTTTTTTCATATTATAGAAAAAACTTCAAAAGTACGAACTCAGAACAATTTACTTTACTTACTAAATTTGAGAGACAATATTCTCTATTATATTATATCTCTATATTACTTTGATATTTTTATGAGATTAGTGCTTGAAGTTAGGAAAATTTTAATAAATTTTTTTAAAAACATTTTCTTTTACCGAATTGTACCGTTATATATAATATACATACCATATATGCATATTACTAAGAGTGCTTGTTTAGCTTAGTCACGCTTATTTTCGCTTCTCAGTGCTCTATTGGCATTTTTAATTAATGAACATTAGACTAAAGTGAAAATTACAAACAGAATTTACTACAAACAGACATAAGTATATAGAATATGTACCCTGCCAGCCAGACGTGTGCGTTGGTGTTAGTAATTGAAGAAACATGAGGGGAAAGTGGTTAGGCCTGGCTGGCAGGGTATGTGTATATATGTATGTATATACTAGCGCACAATTGTTTGTAATATTGTATGGCCAAAATATTTATTCCATTAATTCTAAAGCGCACAAGCAGAATGCCAACAATTATTATGATTAAAAGCAAAAGTGATGAAAATAAAATTACAAACGCAAACAAGAAGGCACACATATGCACATACATATGTATGTTACTATATTCTAACATACATACTATACATATATGAAGCTAGTAAATGCCAGCTAGCTAGCTGTGAATTAGAAGCTCACAGAAAACCCACATAGACATCAGCGCATCTGCCGTTAGTCGTTGCGACCGCAATGATCTTTAATTAGTTTTGTTCTCCATTAATTTGGCCTGTGTTGACCCGATTTTCAATTAAGTTAATTTAGTGTGTGAGGGGGCAGTGGTGGCACGACCCCGACGCGATCGCCAAACGAAACTCAGAAGAAAATTTAATAATAAACATTTATGAATGAGCGCTATGACGCACAGCTCAACAGCAGTGGCATGCTGGATGCTTCTCTAATGTGTAGTAAGTGCAAGCTTGTATGCATGTTGTTGTGCGCACGCGCAGTTGCATTCACTGCCACTTAAACTGCAAGCGTTTATTATTATTATTACGACTATTTTGCTATGTGAGTTGTGTGTTTCTCAATTAAATTGATTTAGTTGGCGTTGCATTGCATGCCGCACAAATGCTTGTGTAAGAGCGTGTGGCATGCCACAACACTCGACTTGTTAGTGTTTTGACCATTGAAGGCCAGCCGGCGGTGGATGTTATTAAATTAACAGCGAGTTGCATATAAGTGTAGAGCTAAAATTTCACACCATGTCACCAGCACCACCAACAACAACAACACTATCAACACCAACAACCAACCGCCACCACCAGCATCAACCAGCTCTGTGTGAAGGGTGTCTTGGTTGGTCAGTCGCGTTAATTTTTTGACGCGCGCGCTTAAATTGTATAAACATCCATTGCAATCCAATAAATCCGAATTTGGACAACGCCAGCAACAATAACAGCAACAGCATCAGTCTAACTGCCATCACTTTATCTCTGATGTTAATGATGATTATTGTTGACCTCAGTCTGGACACACGCTTGTCGCTGATTGCATTACGCTTGTGCTGGTATTTTTGTTGTTGCGTTGCATTAAAGCGTGTCAGCATTAAAATCTAATAAAACAGTAATTTTTCATTAAAATTGTTGCGTTTTTCTACGAAAAAAATCGGAAAAAATGTGGAGTTACATTGAAAGGGTATGCAAGCGTGCTTGTTGTTGTTATTATTTGTAGTATTATTTTTCTTGTTGTTAACTGTTGGCATTGATTCTGTGGCAATTGTAAACTCATTTAGACAATTAAAGCAGTTTTTTGTCGCCAAAGAAATTAGTTAATGGATATAGTTTTTTGTTATTTCACGGCATATAATCATAATCATAAGGTTCGTGTGACTTCAAAGATGTTGTGAAGCAGTCACTGAATTGAATTTCATTAAGAAACTTATAATAAAAAGAGACTTTCTGAGTGCTTTTCAGGCTGATTTTTATGAATTGAAATATAATCGTGAAAAGAAGAATCAAATGGTAGAGAGTTCAATAAAATGTTTTCAACCATTTATTTTTAGATTTTTTTTTGCTCTGGTAAGTACATACATACATAGTGAAGTACAGAACGATTTTGAACAGGGCTTCGAAATCAGCTAGTTTTATCTGGAATATGTAGATATTTGAGAACTAAGTTCTATTTTCTTTTTGCGAAGAAAGAAAGATAGAAAAATCTAAATATTATCCGCTTAAAACTATACGTTTCTCCGGATATCTTAAGGTTTGATGATGCACTCTTAACAATATATGTATATAATGTGATTCTCAAGTACTCGCCGCAATTCCGAGTTTAGAAACACACATGAAAAGAAAAGCTCTATTCCTTGACGGTAAACATACATATGTTTTTGCGCCACCGAAGAAATTTATGAAGATTGTTCTTTTTAGAACTATGAAAAATTGATCTACTAAATAGAATTTAATTTTGGAATACAATTTTTTTTCAGACATTAGAAAAGCACAGCAGAACTTGTATGTGATTTTTAGTAGGATATATAACTGCAAATAGGTGAATCTTATATGAAATACTTAGTATTTAATACATAATGAGATTTTTTATCAATTCAAGAACTTGAAGTTGCTACAAAGAACGTAGGAAATGAGAAATCGTAGTACAAAATACTATAATTTTTCTGTGGAAGGATTTTTTTGCCATCTAGACGAAAATATTTATGTTCTTGAACCTATATGATGCTGAAGATATGGAAAGCACGAATTAATATCTATATATTGGCTTGAAATCACTCATCCAAGCTTCTTACAGTATTAAAAGGAATCATAGAGCAGATTCTATCTATATTTTGAAGCAATAAATGTAATCAAATGATAAAACTCTTACGCTTTCAAGGGTTCTTCTATAATTTCTGCTACAGAAATAGTCTTGGTTATCCTAATAAAGACCTATATGTTGTTTTCTGAGCGCAGTCTTAGCTATTTTTTCTCTACATTTCTGATTTAAACGGCTAAATGTCCCTCGAGAGATGTCGTGCAATACTATTTATACTCAAATTGTCTTTAAATCAAGGAATCTTCTATGTGATTAAAGAAGATCAATTAATTAAACTACTAAATGTTCACAAAATATTCGCTTCTGCTGAAAGATATGATTGATTGTGAGCCATTACATGCCTCTGCGGATGAAACGGATACGTTTCTGCTTTCTTGGGCTCTACTTAGATATTATATTTTCGAGATTATTCTATATTTTTCTATTACTATATTCATTGATTGAGAGTATATTCCCCTACTACTCTATAATTCCGGAGTTTTTGATTCATATATAAAAACATTTGTTTCTTATGTGACTTCGCCTCAATATAGACCATAGTTTTGTTGGTTAAAAGCGAAACACTAATAAAATGAAAAGCTGGATTGAAAATCTAAATCATACGAGCGTCAATTATGTCATATAGTACTATGATCCCATACTGGAAATGCACATAACTAAGCCTCTCTTTAACACCACCACAACTATAGATTCCAAATAGTATAAGTATACATATTTAAAGTCCACCCGCTCACACCAAATAAGCATAATTTTTGGCAGAACTACCTTTACAACATGTTAAAATTCATATTCAATTGTTTTCATTACACAACACTTTGAACGCATTTCCACAAAATTTAGCGAAAGTCAAGGTGTGTACAAATATCTCCGCCAGAAGTCAACTTAACAAAAACTATTTACAATTCTTTGTTCTTTTTCCTTTAATCCCACCCACTTTGCTCTAGTTTAATAATAGATCCACAATGAAAAACAAAACAAACATTGTCAGAGGAGTATCGGGATTTGGCGAAATACGCGAAAGCAATCAAAATTTAAACCCATATATGTATGTATGTGTACATTGCCTTCCGCAAATACAGGGGTGTTAATCAAGTCAACTTTAAGTACGACTAAGCACCCGCAAAGGGCAGCAGTAAACAGTTATGTCAAGGTTGCTGTTAAGGAAAAAATGTGCGCGCGCATGCGCACCAATGTAAAAATCTCAACTTGCATACTTGTTGTTTTTGGGCGCTTTTGTTCACTTTTATTGACTTTTATGACCACTCGGCGGTCCAAACACGTAAAATATACACCCACCTTCGCGTAGGTGACCCTCAAATGTAATATGAAATATACACTAAAATATGAAGACGTTGCTAGCAATTGACTTGTGAGTGCTGTTTCCACCACCTCAACAAAATTTTATTGCTTGCAATACGCGGAAAAATCGCGAAACGCTCGCATTTAACCTTGACTTGAACCCTTTGCGAAAATCCGCTGCAATTGCATGTAGAAAGCGACTGCTAGCGGCTCAGTGTAGAGATTAGCTCAGCTACATACACTAATACATAAGCGTAAGGAACTCTCTTACATACATACATACTATCTATTGCAGATATACATACATGTATATCTGCAGGTTAATTCAAAACGGTAGAGATTCTTGCAGCTGTGTCTTATGATACGGGAATATTTCAGAAATTCATATATGTATATCTCTATATGTATATACATATTTATGTTTGTATATATATAGAAGTCGCGAATGTGTGGCGAATTGCCGCGTGAATTTTCTTTCAACGCGTCGCGCATACGAAAGGGGTAAACACGTGAAGAGATGATAGGCGTAGCTACATACGCTTCAAAGACACTCATTTAGTATTTTGTTCTAAACGCTATGTTTACACGTATTTAACGCTACAAGCGTAACAATCCCGTTTAACGAAAACCCTTTAACCGTTAACCCTTTCACCAATAGCTCAAGAGAAGCCAAGCCAAGAGTAGAGCCAAGCCAGACAAGCCGATTCGAACCAAACCGAGACAGCCTAAGTAGCTCTCCTCGTTAAGCAGTTGGCGTGGAATTTCTGTTTCCTCGTATTTTTCGTCGTATTGCTTGTTAGTCGTGTTAACCCTTTGCTGCCGAGTGCTTGAACACGTCGCACGAAACAAAGGGCTTGTTCATATTTACGCCTACGCCTTGGCTACCCCCTTCAAATTCATTGTTAGTCCATGCAGTTCATATGAATAGCTTTAGTTTACTAGTCAGTATGTGCGTGTATTTAACGGTATTCCCTTAGTTTCGTTACTGTTTTGGCCAACACTATGGAAATCCAACCGCAGGATTAGCATGTTTGCACTAACTCCGCCAAAACACGAATTGTCTCCTAGTGGTGCTCAAATATGTCCCCGTTTAGCTACGCTAAAAGCATATTTAAATGTTTATTCATGCTGCGCTTTCCATAATCGTCCAAGTAGCACAAATTTGGGCACGGAATTGCGCACAGTGATGGAAGAAATATTGGGAATTTTTGAATTTCATTCTAAATATTGCTTAAACTGAGAAAGAGTTGTTCATCGGGGATATTGTGTGAGCTAGGGATTGCCAGCTCAAAGTTGCTATACCTCATATATACATAATAATTCTAAGTTCCCATCTACAAGCCTAACTTTAATCCTAAGTGTCTTATGGGTAAAAGAAAAAGTACCCTACAAGATACAACTAATATATTTATCATTCTCACAATCTAGTCTAAAAATGTAGAAAATTAAACTGACGCACCAAAGAAACCCAAATGGCCCTGTAGACGCGGAACTTATTGGATATATTTTAATTAATTTAACTGCATATTTAATAGTTCCTATGTATTCTTAGAAGTGTGTATATAACTTTGGAGTTTGGACAATGCTTAGATGTTTAGTTGATTTTATTATCCATTGCCCTTTATGATGGTAACCCCCTGAGGAATCGCCGATGAAGGCAATCGATCATATATCCATTCTGATTTCACTCCAAAAACAAAACAACTCCCGAGTTCAGCCACAGATATGTTTTTAAGGATAGTCGGATCTATGTAAATGGATCTATACTGTCATTTACAAAGAAGCTTCGAAAAGGAGTTTTCACTTCTTTCCTCTATAAAATCACAATTTCCGGTATATTTCCAAAGGTAATTGATGGAGAAGTTTATTAATATATAAAATTACCGAATGTTTATTTGTTCCGACGACATTCTTCAAAATTATTTGGGAGCGTTTCTCGTTGGAGGATGGAGTCATATGTAGAAGTTCACGTAAGTGAGGAAAGTTTCTGACTGTCATTCACTTGGGAATGGCCAGGAACGATCCGGCAACTAACTGAAGGTTTCAAGACCGGAGCACACTCCTGTAGGACCCCCAGAGGTGATCTAGTTATTGATGACCAGAGTATACTGAGTTTGTGGAGGGAATACTTCTCCTGGCTGCTGAATGGCAGTGAAAGTACAACAACAGGAGATGGCGAACCCGATTCCCCAATCGTCGACGATGGAGCAGATGTTCCATTGCCCGACCGTGAAGAAATTCGAATAGCAATTACCCGCTTGAAGAACAATAAGGCGGCGGGGCCGGAGGATTAGCGGCCGAGCTATTCAAATACGGCGGCGAAGAGCTGATAAGGTGCTTGCATCAGCTTCTTTGCAGAATATGGTCGGAAGAAAGCATGCCTGACGATTGGAATCTCAGTGTACTCTGCCCAATACACAAAAAGGGAGACCCCACAATTTGCGCAAATTACCGTGGGATAAGCCTCCTCAACATCGCGTATAAGGTTCTGTCGAGCGTATTGTGTGAAAGACTAAAGCTCACCGTCAACAAACTGATTGGACCTTATCAGTGTGGCTTTAGACCTGGAAAATCAACAACAGACCAGATATTCTCCATGCGCCAAATTTTGGAGAACACCCGTGAAAATAGGATCGACACACACCATCTCTTTGTCGACTTTAAAGCTGCTTTCGACAGCACGAAAAGGAGTTGTCTTTATGCCGCGATGTCTGAATTTGGTATCCCTGCAAAACTAATACGGCTGTGTAAGCTGACGTTGAGCAACACCAAAAGCTCCATCAGGATCGGGAAGGACCTCTCCGAGCCGTTCGATACCAGACGAGGTTTCAGACAAGGTGACTCACTATCGTGCGACTTCTTTAACTTGATGCTGGAAAAAATTATAAGAGCTGCAGAGCTAAATAGAGAAGGTACAATCTTCTACAAGAGTGTACAGCTACTGGCGTACGCCGATGATATCGATATCATTGGAAATAACACCCGCGCCGTTAGTTCTGCTTTTTCCAGACTGGATAAGGAAGCGAAGCGTATGGGTCTGGTGGTGAATGCGGAAAAGGCGAAATATTTCCTGTCATCAAATAAACAGTCAGCGCATTCGCGTCTTGGCTCCCACGTCACTGTTGACAGTCATAACTTTGAAGTTGTAAATAATTTCGTCTACCTGGGAACCAGCATTAACAGCAATAACAATGTCAGCCTGGAAATCCAACGCAGAATCACTCTTGCCAACAGGTGCTACTATGGACTAAGTAGGCAATTGAAAAGTAAAGTCCTCTCTCGACGAACAAAAACCAAACTCTACAAGTCCCTCATCATTCCCGTCCTACTTTACGGTGCAGAAGCGTGGACGATGTCAACATCGGAAGAAAGCATGCCTGACGATTTCGGCACTAGGAGTTTTCGAGAGAAAGGTTTTGCGGAAGATTTATGGTCCCTTAAACATTGGCAACGGCGAATACCGCAGACGATGGAACGATGAGCTGTATGTGTTATTCGACGACATAGACATAGTCCAGCGAATAAAAAAACAGCGGCTACGCTGGCTAGGTCATGTTGTTCGAATGGATGAAAGTGCTCCAGCTCTGAAAGTATTCGATGCAGTACCCGCTGGTGGAAGCCGAGGAAGAGGGAGACCTCCACTCCGATGGAAGGACCAGGTGGAGAGGGACCTGGCTTCGCTTGGTATAACCAATTGGCGCCAAACTGCCAGAAGGAGGGATACGTGGCGCTGTTTTGGACTCGGCTATAACCGCGTGAGCGGTGTCTACGCCAGTCAAGAAGAAGAAGTTTCTCGCAGCTACAATAAAACGAAAACTGATGTAAAGAATGCTGAGCATATTCTTGTGGTAAAAGTGCCGCTAGTTAGGTGTTCCGAAGAAACTTCCAGAAATATTGATAAACCATAGCCGATATTAGAAATAGTCGACTAACGATAAGCCGATTAAATAGTACTAGTAGGGAACTCTCCAATCGTATATAAAATGTATACTTGTTGGCCCATTTTCACTTTCATCATGCTTGGAAATCTTCAATTTCGAGATAGTTCTTCCCACCTCTTGAATAAAGTAAAACTAACATTGAAATCCATATTGAATACATTGTTTGTTGCTGTAACCAAAATTATCATTATAATGTACATGTTTCCCAAAGAACCATATTTAAAGCAGTCTTCGCAACCGTTAATTGAAATTGAAATATAATCATAAACGTTCCGCTCGTTCTACTTTGGAATCAAGTGACCAGCACATGCATATACTAAGAAAAATTAGCTCTTGATTAACTTCTCATATTTTTCAAACGCCATTTTGTCTTACTAACATACATCCGTATGTAAATAAGAGCACATAAATGCTGCTAAATATTTTCTCAATGAACGCCAGCAAATCCTTTTGCTTTTGCATCCTTTATCCTTTCACTCTTTGTTTACATATGTTTACACTGTTACACACTGCCGCACAGTAGCCAATTTCCACAAATTGGCCTTACCTACAACGCTGACGACAAAGCCAGCGAGACCTATATACATACATATGAGTCTAACACCGACCGGAAGGCATTGCAAAGACGCCGACTTTCTTAACGCGCTCAACTTAACAAATGCCAAATGGCAAATAGCATTTTAAAGTAGTCGAAACAATTGAGCAAATATGAATATGAATACGCCCGCGGCTCATTGTAACAACAAAAGATGAGCGAGCGAGGGAGCTAAGATGCTAGCCAGCAGTTGGTATATACTTGTAACTGTGTGTAGGTGTGTGTCTTAAGTAGATAGTGTTTGCAAATTGCCGGCAAGGACATGCACAAAAGGCGAAAGGATTAAAGATATGCAGCAAATATGGAGCTAACAGCAGCAATAACAACAACAACAGCGTATGCTGAAGCGGAGATCAGTACAGCGGCAGAGGCTGTGCGCGGAGGCAGGGGCAGTGACAGCTAATAAAATCAATATGCATGCATATATGCTTGTAAGATGATCTCCTTTAAAGGCTAACAAAAGCAACAACATACGTTTGGCGATTATAAAGGCAAAATACAAAAGCGAAACTTCTAATCGCCGCCGCCGAATGGATATGCGTAAATATTTGCATGACAATGTGTACACACGGCAGCTATAACTGTAAACTATTTGCAAAAATATTATAACAGCAACAACAACAATACAAACAACTGGTACGCATTAAGGCATAACAGCGCAAATTTAACCCTTTTGAGGCTGCGAGTCTATTCAGCGCGAGGCTGTCATGAAAGGGAACGGGTTAAATTTGCCGGAACAACTGCGATTTGTGAATTTTGTACGCTGCTTTGACGCAAATACCCGTACTTCTACATAAATATGTATGAAAGTGTCTTAACTCGCGTCTTAGTGGGGGGCGTTGCAAGCCGTTGAGCCAGCGAAAGAGTTAAATTAAAGGGTTAAGAAGCGCAAGTGTAGGTTGGCGTTGCGAATAAAGTTGTATTTCTGTGTACCGTTGTTCCAGTTGTATTCGCGTATAAGAGCAATCGATTCGCTGCCGTTGCCTTTTGTGCGCCTAAGAAGCGCTAGCATACTTTCACACATACATACATCTTCACAACGTATGTTGTTGTACATGTGCTTTTGTTGGTAATTGGCCAAATTTCAGCGAAAACACGCTGTCACAACGGCATTTGCTCACTTCCGCTGGTCAACGCTGTTTGTTGAAAGGAGTAATAACTATTGTTGTTTCTGTTGTTGTTGTTAGCAATTTGATTTCTCTTTTCGCTTCGTCTAGTTACAATTTTCATCATAAATTGGTACTACCCGCTGGTTTTGCTATTGTTTCTATACATTTTGTTGCCAAGTTGTCGTAAACATAGCACAATATCACACTTGCCACCACCTATCCAACGTTTGAATGGTTGCAACTCGTAAATATAAATACATACATGCATATTTTATTCAGCGAAAGTAGCAAAATATATTTAGATATATTGAAATTTATGAAAATTTTACTTATCACTCACTCAAGTAATAAGAAAGTATTATGGGTGGGACGAACTACTAGGAATTGTAATTTTACATATATGAAATTTGGTGGAACCCAATTGATTATTGTTGTTCATGTCACTAACGATAAATGATACTGGCAAGTTATTAGAACATGTCGTAAAATTTGTATATTTTGAGAAGCAGAAACTTAGAAAACAGTTAAAATGGTTCAATATGCATCCACTTGGTCTGTTCTCTGAGACGGAAGATATTTTGGTGTTAGGTCTTTTACTTTGTAATTACATATGTACATACATGTATATCGATTTTTGGAATTGCTCAAAGTCCATTTCTTTCCATTATATAAGCTGTTATTTGCTTAAAAGGGTATACAAATGTATAAGGTATGTTTATCTGGAATACCCTATACTCTGGAGGACTATATACTAAACACGTTATTGAACCTTTAATAAATCTCCCAGATCTTATTTCTGTTCTTCCAAATATTGATTCGATTGATCCATATTCAGCTTTTAAAAAAATATAAAGAGGAACGTTTAGTCCCATAGTAACTTAGAGGCAATTGACACCCTTGTGACAGTATTTTTGTTTTTTTATTCTGGGATTCTTTCACTATTCTCTAGCGTGCTTAGATTTTAGCTTCGTTGTATATGTAGCATTTGTTTCCTAAAATATATTTAGATTAAATAATTCGAATAAGTCATTATAAGTATATTAATGCACATTAAAAATATCCACGACCCATGAAAAAATGTCTAACATCAGTTTATCAGCCTTCGAAA
Source organism: Zeugodacus tau (assembly GCA_031772095.1). Lineage (NCBI taxonomy): Eukaryota > Metazoa > Arthropoda > Insecta > Diptera > Tephritidae > Zeugodacus > Zeugodacus tau. Next base: position 66,402,256 of record CM062651.1, on the reverse strand, counting down.
CAATCGGAGTAAGCCTGAAACACTCCGTTCATCAAGTTTTGAGCAGGAAAGAAGTTCGAAAAAGTGTCTGATATTTAAAATGTTGATTTTATTTTATGGCTGTAGGGTAAATAAGGTTCTTTATGAACCGAGTGGATAGTTTGTATTCCACTAGTGCTGAAGATTTTCGGTTTTCCATTGAAGTCCATTATATATTAGTGAAAAACTAGATCGCTATGCATAGAAAATGTGATCAAGTCAGACACTAGATTCGTTCATATGGTTAATAATTAAATCTAATTAACAAAAAATCGGTCATTATCATATAAAAAACCCCACATAATGGGTTCTGAAATTAATTGTTCCTTAAAAAGACCGAATCCGATCATGCACGAAGGCCCTGATAAAGAGGTTTAGTTCAATAAAAACGAAGGAATGTGTAATTTTTAAGAATAATGGGTATTCCAGTGGTCACAATATACTCAGATCAGAGAAAATTATTTTTATCTTATTACAGAAAAAATTGCTTTCCATTGATCTAAGACGTTTCAGGTTTTATAGTTTTGCATCAGGGGCGAACGCAGGGGGGGGGGGGGTTTTGGGGGTTATTGTTATTCATTTATTTTAAATATTTAACCACCCCCCCCCCCCGTTTTAACACCCCCTCCCCCAAAGTAATTGAATTTTTAAATAATAGAATTTAATTCTACATAGTCATTTGAAAAATTGTAATTTGTTGTTTTCAAAACTTTCTGCCAACGATGTATGAATATGTAAAATAAATGAATAACAGTAACAGCGTTGCCGTTTTGATACATTTGTATCTTTTTTGATACTTTTTTTTCTAAATTTTGTGATTTGTTAATTTTTTTGTTCACAAACGGCCTATTTTGATACCTTTCTGCTGATAGAATTTAATTTTTTGAAACTATGAAAAAGTTAAACTAAAAACAAACCTATTGTATCTGGATAGTATTAAAAAGTTGTGGGAATGTAGTCCAATTAAAAATCCCAGAAAAATATAAACTGGACAGAGACATTTTTTTAATTTGCTTCAAAATAATGAGTTTGCCTTATAACTCTGTGGCTGCTGAACTGGATTTTTTTAGATTTAAGGGGAATTGTGAGTCGAAAAATGGACTTCCTTTGAAAATTAGTTCTGAACTGAAAAGTCACCAATAAGGTTTCTATTATTTTTTTTAGAGTTTATTGTTAATCATAACACACATTCCATGAGCAAACTGTTGTGAAATAAATTTAAATTAAAAAAAAATTATGCTATTTGCAAAAAAATACTTGAGTGCCTTAACTAAAATGTCTATATTTTTAATAAAAACAACCAGAAAAAACTGGTCTGAATTAGATACACAACTTTACTTATTATTTGTTTTTCAAATGAAAATTTTCAAAACAGTGCATCGTTTTTTAAAGATTGGAGCAACAATCACATATCTGTCGCTTCAAGTGAACGCTCGTTTTCCTCACTTCGCAGACTTAAAACATATTTAAGAAATAAAACTGGAGAAACACGCCTGAACGGTATGGCTCTCTTGAATATCCGTAGAGATATAGACGTGACGGAGGAAGAGATTTAAAATGTTATGGCCCAAAATAAAAGAAGATTAGACTTCAATTTGTAAATAAAATAATGAAACATTGTCTTTTTACCTAAAAACAACAACCCCCCCCCCCCCCCAAATTTTTTTCCCGCGTTCGCCACTGTTTTGCATGAATGATTTGCCTTACTACTATTAACAGACATTTATGATTTCTTCTACTGATCCGTCCATGTAAATTATTTTGTTTAATTTCTTGGATATAGTATGTACGTATGTACTCAAGAAAAAAATCTATATTTATTTTCATTACGAATGTTGGGAAGGAATTAAAGGAATCGATCTTAATCATTAGGATGATTTCGTTCGTCATTTTTTTCTCTTGCGCGATCGTCATTCGCTTATTCGATATATTCTACTTTAATTTTTCAAAACAATCCATGATTCAGAAAAGGTTATTTGTTTTCTTGTTATATAGTTCACATTTATTGATACATTCATAGTCCGGATTTTATTAATATATAATAGAATTTTTCAATACCACTTACAATAATTTATTTTTCATTTACTCCAAATATATATTTTTTAACTAAAGTCTTCTATTAGGATTGAAACTATTTGTAGCTAACGATATACATACATAAGTATGCATGTAAAAATATTAATATATGTATATTTATACGTATATAAAGAGATATTTCCCTATCTAGTTAAAAATAATTCCCCGCTAGTTTTATTAACCTCACATTTCGCATAATATCTCACTTCCCCAGCTATTAAATTTACAACGTGTGAATAGAAATTAATTAAAAGCCACTCAATAAGCCAATAAGACTTGTATACAAATGTTTTCCGGTAATTTGCAATAAATAAGTATCTTCCGAAGAACATTTATTTTATTACTTTCGCACCTGCAAATTAATGCCGCTTTCATACAAAACAAGTATGAGAATGCAAAGTATGCAATTACAATTATTACACAGCGCTAAATCAATGTCCAATAAAAATGGCAACACCAAACGGTTAAACCAATTTCCATTTTTAATTTGCATTAGCATAAAAAGAAATACACAAACACACGCACATACTCGCACAACCCCAACTGTGCCATTTTGTGACGCTGTGCCGCCAAGTCTCCACACACGCACAACAAAATAACTCCAACAACAACACAACGCCACAGCTGGCGAGGCGTTGTATGCGTCGTGTTTTTGTTTTGGCTCACTCAGCTCGCTCGCACCTCGCGTATCCAATTAAATATTTGCGTCGCTCACGTAATCCCACCCAACAACATGGCGGCACATGGAGGGGACGACCGCCACATTCATACGTGCAATGGATACACGTTGTGGTTGGCCACGCAGGTAAATGCGTAAATTGTGTTGTGGCAATAACAACAACAACAAGCACATGCATGACAATCAATTGTAAAATTGTTGTGGAGAAAAAAGTGCGTGTGTTTGTGTGCGTGTAGCCAAACAAAAGCGGAAAATAGAAAACATCTGCGTGAAATGTATGTTGTTCTTGTTATTGTGGTTTTATTATAACGCTGATAGTTGCTGATGTTTCTTTATTATATCTTCACAATTTTTTTCCATCTTCAAATGCAATCTAGTTTATAATTCAATTGTATGCGTTTATATAAATGCTTTGCAGTGCAAGCGGCGCACGAGCGTAAATCAAAAGCAGCGTTTGGCAATCGCTTTTGTGGCAAGAGTGCATGTAGCAGCTGCTCAACGCTAATGCTAGACGCTGGGCATTCGTTGACAGCCGCAACACGCCCACCGACAGGGCAAAAAAAATACAGAGTTGCATAAAGATATGTAACAATAAAAATGCAACGTGCCAACGCTTTGTGCTCGGTTGTGTGGCAAGCAATAATTAATAGTTAAATCATCTAGTGTGTAACTGTTCAACGTGCAATAAAAAAATTAATGCAGCGCATATTTCTGTGGAAATTGCAACAAAATGGCCAACAAGAGATAATGCTACATATGTACATACATATGTACATCATATATATATACATATATTTATATATATACATACTTACATGTACAGCTTTATAACGAGCTCATGGGAATTTATTTTGCAATAATAACACTTCAATTAAATTACACAGCTTTTTTTGTAAATACTCATTTTAAATTAAATTTTTATTAATTATTATTACTTTTACATATGTTTATATCTAAATAAATATATGCAGATATGTTTGTATATATATTTGTATAAAATAATATATAAATTTATATACCTTTCAACCTCTTCCAATTAAAAGCTTTTATTACTGCGATTTCCGCTTTGCAAGTGGGTCATAGTTAAATATAATAATTATTATTTTTCAATATTGTTAAGTTTTTTATTTTAAATGTTAGTTTTTTACTAAGAAATTAAGAAAACGAGAAGTGAAAAGGTTCTTTAGCAAATTAAAAAAAAATTTAATTTTTCTAATTATCTTATTAAAAATAATTAAATATTTTAATTTATCTAAAAAAATATTGCAACTAAATGCCTTAATAAATAAATAATAAGAAACGTAATAACTATTATATTTCTATTCTGTTTCTAGTCTAATATTTACTAAGGTTATCATTTATGTTTGTAAAACATTATTATTTATATTTAAATATTATTATAATATACAAATATATGTATTATATTAATTTATATGCAGAATATATATTTTTTCAATAAAAAAGTAGTAGTATTTATACATATTTGATTATTGTTATTATTGAATGAATATATTTTTTTTAATTAACATAATTTTTCACTTCTAGGTCATAACGTTGACACCAGCCATAATTAATATAAGGTAAGTGCAAGTAAAAAATATTAGCTTTTAAGTGAAAGTAATTTAGATTACCGGATATAAAATTAATATTAAATTTCTTTGACATTTGTATATCTGATTTTTATGTATAAATAACTAAATTACACACGTACATACATACAAACTTATATAGGAAGGAGCTGCTTAATAATGTTTTTTCTTAAAATAATTTGTGTGTGTCTTTGCTGCATCATGCTTATTCTATAAGTTCTATACTTTTACCTTATGAAGATTTCATTTAAATACTGAGATGAGAATGATTTTTATATAAAAACTTCTTTCTTTCTTTATTTCAAAATAAAAACGGTTTTTATCTAAGCGTTTTTGATCAAAATCAAAAAAAAAAACATTATCTTTAATGTATGAGACTGGTCTAGTAATAATTAACTTAAAAACTGAAAATGTTCGAAAATTTCAATTTATTTCTCCACATAGCCTCCTATTGTTCAATATATATAAACTAGCGATATTCCAATTTCTTTAGCTCATCTGAAAATTTATTTTCTGAACTTCTACAGACTTCCGATGCGGCGATTAGCCTCTTATGTGAATCTAACTATAGGCCAAAGTCACCTAGTTCTTCCAATTTCTATAGTTCCTCTCCTCAGGTGTTGCGCTAGGTGTACTAAATCTTATTGCAATAATTTTTCTCCTATTACTGATGCAGCTTTAATAGTTGCCAAGATATAAATGGAAATTTCAGATCCTTTCAAAACTCAAGATTTGTGACTCTAAATATTCAATAATATTTAAAAAATGGAGATTGTCACAGTCCCTGAATTAACAGAACGAGATGAAATAGTTTATTGGTTATACTGGTTTATCTAATTTTTTCCTCAATATTTCTGTATTTATTGGATTTGCTTTGTTTATCTAACTGCTTTGTACAACTAAAGAAGCTCAATTGCACTTTGCTCTCTAATAGGCTGGTAGATCTTTTCTTTTTAATCGTGTTTGATTGCTGGAATTTACTGAAGCTTTTGACAATGGGTCTGGATGTTCACCAAGTTTAGAAATATATTTATTTCTGCTGTCCTTTATCTCCTATCATAGGAATATCAAGATCTCTATTTAGATTGGAATGTTGTTTACACAGGTCGTATCCCACAGTTGAATACCATACATCCAAATGATTGCATTGTATAACAGGACTTTGTTGTCTAGGCTAAGTTTAAAATTTTTGTTTAAAATCCAATTTAAATTTGCTGCTCCTAACTTCATGCGACTTATTTTGCACGATATATGTGCTACTTTATATATATATTATTAATTACCTGTTTCTTACATATGACTACAATGTTTTACGCAATTCCTAAGATTAAACGTTTTTGATTTTCCATAAAAGACCTTATCGGACGCCTGGGCTACATACATCGAGAAAAATAGCTGAACAGTACTCTCTGTGCTCGATTGCCTTCCTGATTTGTTTAGAATTTTCTTGAATTTCCTTATTTCCATTTTTTTCAAATATTTGATTATACTACCCTTAAAGAAATTTCTATGAAATTGTTTATTTTCATATCAGTTTTTATTTTATTAAAGAAACTATAACCATATGCATTCAATATAAAAATTATTATTCTATAAATATATTCTTTTAATAATCGTGTTTTAATAACTTGTATAAAAACATGTGTATGTATGTACCTACATGTACTTACATAAAAGCATTCAAACTATTTTGATTGTCATGTTATTAAATATTTGTCAAATATTGATTTAATTAAACGAGAAAACACAACAGTAGCAACAACAACAACATAACTATAAATGGATATACAAATATACATATGTATATACATCTATATACCACACTCACATCACCCTCACTGCCATTACTTTGTGTATGCACACGCTTAACACCTACGTCAACAACAACAACACGTTTAGCGATTCCCCCAATCAGACAGCGAAGCAGCCGTAGCCGCCACAGCACCAACAACAACAAGCCAGCACAAAGCTCAGCCACAAGCGTTCACATCTTATCGGCGACTGTTTCGCCACAAACACCACCATCAACAGCACCCATTTATATGTATGTGTGTATGAATGGCAACAACAACAAAACAAAATTGTGAACAGCAACGCCAACGCCTCCTTGTCGGCTCAGTGTTTTCAGAAAGCGGATCCGTGAGTTTGCAAATAACACTACAAATTATGGTGCAATGTGCAAAAACATTTACACGCTCTGCACAACGGAAAACAAAAACAAAGTGGGAATAAGAACAGCGGCAGCAGTGGTTCGAGTGTTGCAACAATGGCAAAAGCAGTCACGTACATATATTTGTATGTGTGCATGTGTGCGGCATAATAATAAGACTACCAATAAAAGCTGCAGTGTCATAATAACAACAACAATAACAAATGCAATAAGCATATGAAAAATAAAAAACAACAATTGGAGCTCCAGCATGAGAAAAGTGTGAAAAACCGAACTGTTAGCCATGCAGCCAGCGCTTGAGCGTGAGAGTGAGAGAGATAGTGATATGAATTATAAGCGAAAGAGGGCGTTGAATTGAGTGTAACGCTTTGTTGGCACACAAATATTGCAAAGCGACGTTTGCTGTTGGTGCGCTGCCATTTGAGGGGTAATGGGGGGAATTGGTGTGTGTGTATATGTTTATGTATGAAGATTTTTGTAGAGCATGCAGCAATGCGCAAAAAGCACAACAAATAAAAACAATGCAGTTACAAGCATATGTGAGTGAGTTTGTATGTGGTAAACATAAAAGAATGCTTAAACAATAAATTAAAAAATACGGCAGTTACAGTCGGTGCATGAAGTATGAGACAAGCTGTTTATTTGATGAAAATTAAATATCAAAATATAATAAATATGAATTTTAATAAAAATTCACTGACAAAGGAAGCATTATAATATTATTGCTAATTAGAATTCATAAAAAAATATTTTAAATTTGTACTAGAAATTATTAAGATAAGTTCCTGTTTCTTTTACCAGCCAAAAAATATAGACAAACAACTTATTAAGATTTTTTTCCGACCAAAGATTGTCAATTCGACAGCGTTTTCCCAGATTTTTTTTTTGGGAATATTTTCAGTCGCATCGCATCAACAACAACAAAATGGTATCACTCAGCAGTTACAGTAACCGTTCTCCTTCTAAACTACTTTAAATATTAGAATAGTCAGATATCAGACAATGATTTAGAAAGGAAGTTGTTATAACATTCTTGATTGAAATACAATCGAATACGATGAACTTCTTAAGATAAATCCTGCCTTTTAGAATAATTTTAGGCAGATATATTACTGTAGGTTACTAAGCAGTTAATTGGAACCAAAATTTGCGATTCTCCTGGTAGTTTTTTTAAAATCGGAAAAAGTCAGTTGGAATCACTATGCCCGTAATTGTTATATTGAAATACCTACAGACAATATAGACAATAACAACAATATTTACTTCTTATAAGTAACCTCTAACATTTTCGATATTACCAATAAGAAATTTTTCATAAGATGGGGAAGCTTGGAGCTAAGGTCTTTGCCTATGTTATCAGGATGTATTTTTTCGAATCCTCTATTAATATATGTAAACGATTTTTAATGATTCTAAAATGAGTGTTGATACTGCCTGAATATTAGACGGTAAAAATTATTTCGTTGAATTCAAACCCTATTATTATTGTTTCCTAATTGAAAAATAATCTTTAAATTAATGATTAAAACAAATTTTATACAATTTTCTTGTGCCAATATTTAACTTTATCACAAAACATTAATTTTTACTTGTTTCTGAAGCCTTAGAGTGTAATCAACAGTGTTCGAACTATTCTTCAAGGAATAATCTTCTCCTAAAAAGTATTTTTAGCACGCTCTAAAAAAGCATTAAAAAACGTGATTTTCGAACGCTAATTTTTAGAAACGTGTGGAGTTTGTAGGACAAATGTAAAAATTTCCGAAGTACCATTTTGTTCATTGACTTTTAATAAATAGTGTTCAAACAAAAAAAAAAAAAAATCACAATCAGAAAAGTGCCGTCGTTGAACACAACAAACGAGTGCCACGTCAATTGCAATTAGCGCAAACAGCACTGACACTTCCAATAGCAATAACAACTGCAACTACAAAAATAGCACGGAGAAAAAAAAGAGCAAGAATAACGGCAAAGCAAATGCGCTCCCAAGAGAGTAACGTAAGACAAGCAGATGAAACAACGCCATTGGTCACTTTTACAATAGGATAAAGCATATAAGAAAACAACAACAATGCGCGCGTTCCACAAATCTTATTGGCTACAGCCGATAGGAATGCAATGGTGTTAGTGAGTAATGTGTGATAGTATGGGTGATACAGAGGGTTGGTTGCGCTGAGCTACATTCAAATCGGCAATGGTGGTGATGATGGTTGTCATTGTAGTAGTGGTGGCGGTTACGCTGGACGCATATTATTACATGCTAGCACTACTGACTAGGCGGTGCGCATACAGCCATTGAGTCATGTGGTCGAACCGGTCGCACAGAACTCTCCAATACGCAATGCATATGTGAGTGTGTGTGTTTTAAATGCACCAATACATGCGCAACGATGAAATGAATTTGTATGAATGAAAACGGGTTTGCCTTTGCGCTGCCAGCTAAGTCGGAGAGGTGTCAATTTTAGTCTACAATAAACGACGAGACGTGTTAGATGTGTTGCTGGCGCGGTTTCGTGGAAAACGTGTGAGAATATTGTGTAAGAAGACGACTGTGAAGAAAGCAAAAAATGTTTTTACGCAATTCGAAGAAATTTAAAAATATAATTATATATTAACAAGAGAATATTGCGAAGTGTGACTTGTTGAAAAAATTATATAAAATAGTGCAAAATTCAAAGATATTATAAACGACTTTTTACCGTTACAAGCATTGAATACGAACACCAGCAAGTGTTAGTTCACGTCTGAGTTTTTATAAACATTATTGTATTGCGCAAATAAAAATTTTGTCCAAAAAATAAATATTTAACAAAAAAATATATAAGACACTCCAATTGATTTAATGAAAATGGTAAAAGTTGCCGGCTTGCCACCGACGAATGCGATCAGTGATCATCAAGCACTCGCCTTAAGCTACAGCCAACACTTACAGCAACAACACCAACAGCAGAGTCAAAGCCAGCAGCCGCTAAAACAGCAAGATACCGTTAACCAACAGCAACAAACACCTCCATCGATTAGCGCCCAAACCGCTTACACGCTGGCCGAATCCGCATTGCAACATTCGCTGCTCTATAAGATGGCGCGCACACCGCATCTCAAATCGAGCTTCTCGATCAATTCGATCTTGCCCGAAACGCTAGAGGATCACCAACAACAACCGCAGTCACAGCAACATTCACCACAGCACCACCCACTACATCAGCTGCAGCAACATCCAGCGCTACAACAACATTACCCACTGTTGCATGGACAACAGCAACAACAGTATCCACCGCCACACGATATCGATAAATATCGACGTATGCCACAGCATAGCTTTCACCCCTGCCACTCACCACTCGGTTCGGAGGAGCATGATGCCTCCGATGTGGAGTCTGATCTTGATGTGACCAGCATGTCTCCACCACCACTGACGGAGGGCAGTGAAGTGAGTGCGCACAGCGCGGAGAATGGCAAACGGAAATACCGACGCAATGGACGTGGTGGCGCTGGTGGACATGCCGATGAAAGTGCCGACAGCGAGCTGGATGGTGCGGAAGAGGATGTAGATGCTGAGCTCGATGGTGGCGTGGATGAGGAATGTGAAGAGGAGGATGTTGACTGTGATGCGGAGGGTGATGGTGAAAGTCATGCCGATGGTGAGGGTGGTGATGGCGAGAAATCTGCGGATGGCAAACCTGCAAGCGATAAGAAAGGTAATGAGAAGCCACCATACTCCTACAATGCGCTCATCATGATGGCCATACGACAGAGTTCGGAAAAGCGCCTAACGCTGAATGGCATCTATGAGTATATTATGACAAATTTCCCCTACTACCGTGACAATAAGCAGGGCTGGCAGAACTCGATACGCCACAATCTGAGCTTGAATAAATGTTTTGTGAAGGTGCCAAGGCATTACGACGATCCCGGTAAGGGTAATTACTGGATGTTAGACCCGTCGGCAGAAGATGTTTTCATTGGCGGTTCGACAGGCAAACTGCGGCGTCGCACAACGGCCGCTTCACGTTCGCGACTCGCCGCCTTCAAGCGATCTCTCATCGGTCCCATGTTCCCAGGATTGGGTTACACGCAATTCGGACAGTTTTTGTATCCACAACAAGCTGCCGCCAGTGCGGCTGCGCCCAGTTTACTCGCCAGCATGTATGGCCGTTACAATGCGTTTATGCCAAAAAGTCCCGTTGCTGCCGCAGCCGCCGCTGCAAGCTTACCAATGTCGATGCAATTCGGTGGTGGACCCACCTCACCCGCCTCCGTAATGGCCAACTACAGCAGCGGCATGGAACGTCTGTTGGGCTCCATGCCACATCAGGGACATCCTGCAGCAGCCGCTGCGGCTACCAGTGAACTCTACCAGCGTCTACAATATCAGCAACTGTTGCAACAACATGCTGCCGCCGCCGCCATCGCCGCACATCAACGTCATCAGCAACATTTGGCGGCTGGTGGCCCAGCGCCGCCATCGTCTTTACATCCCCAGCATATGCAACATTTAGCGGTGTCGCCACATCAACAACAATTGCAAATCGGTGCACATCCTGCCTCACCCGGTCAACCGTTATCGCCGTCGGCTAGCGCGTTGGGTGCGCCACCGGCAGCCGGCACAGCGGCCTTGTCGCCCATACTCAAGCCGGTGACGGTGGTGGCGCGCAGCGACAGCTGAGTGGACGCACCTTACGCGGCAACCGAGGAGGCTGTATGTATATAGTTATAGTATATAACGGTATATTTGTATCATATATAGTTGATAAAAGCTGTTAGTTAATCTAAGTAAATGTGTAAACTACGCTTATGACTTGTTGGTAGCAGCGCATCGTTCGGCGTTCTTGAGTTATGCTCTTTCACGCAAATGGCGACGTTGCGCTCGCTTTGCAAAGGCTTTGATTGTAAACTTAGCAAATTCAAATTGGTATTAATAATATATGGGCGCCAGTAATTGCCTACCGAAATATGCTAGTAATTGAAGAATATGAAAAATAAGTAATATTAAAAAAAAAAATACAAATTGAAGATAAAAATTAATAAAATTTAAAAAATAAAAAAATAAAAATCTAAAATTAGCATAAAATTACGTGGAAATTGCTTAAAGCAATTATCGCATTGCTTTTGCATATTTACATTGACGCGATTTATGTTTGAGTATGTATGTGTATGTATTAAAAAATATATAATAATTAAAAAAATGTTAGCTAGTAAAACGAAATTTAAAAAATCAAAAAAATACGATAACGAAAAATAAAAATTATTTATTTATTAAAATTATAAACAAAAGTATTTTATATTCGATTTGAGTTAGGTATTTCATAGATTTTGTTTAACAAATATGATATTTTACGGAGGGTAATGAAGTCTTATCGAATGGTAATCAAATCACTGTTTATACCAATATATTTTTTAGACCAATACAACTAAAATAACTTAAAAATCATCTTTCCATCCTCCTGTGAGGAATATATGATTTAATTATTAGTTTTTGTGCTCAAATTACTTCAGGTTTTTTTCGATATATTCGAATTTAGAGAGTGTCAACCGAACAAACAACTGGTACGAATCAGAAAATACTAGCATAATCAAATACAGTTAGAATAGTAAATAGTTATACCACTTTTAGGAGGTATCCATATATTAACTTGTATTGAATTCAATTTCATAAATTTGTTGTTGCTTTTAACCGGAAGCATAATCAATATCAAATAAGATTATTTTCCAAAAATATGTGTGTCTTGGTTTTTTCTCAAAGAGGTCACCCTTTTCGAAAGATATAAATTTTTAAATATATTTTTTTCGTAATTCATCATATTAATAAATAAATATTAATAAAATAATTTTTTTTTTATTCTCAATTAAATATATATCATATACAGTGGAACTTCCATAACTCGAACTTCTATAACTCAAAGATCTCCGTAACTTGAACTTTTGAACTGGCGTTTAGAAATCAAAGTTCTTACAAATTCCCTTCCATAACTCAAAATTCATTAACTCGAAGTTCTTCATAACTCGAACTCTTGTATTGGCAATTTCATACAAATTTCCTACCATAAATCGAACTTTTCGACAAGGGCATAATACAAAATTTAAAATTTTACCATCGAGGCAGAGTTTTAAAAGAGGCGAACAAAAAATATAATATTGCACTTATTAATTGCATATATCATGTAACAAAGGCATGGGATACATTCGTCAAGAGCGAAAAAATAGAAAACTGCAACAAACAAAATTACAGAATATATGTTTTAACGTATTTAAATAAAACTTTATGCGAAGTTAATAAATAAAACAGTGTATATATCTATATGTTACCGCTTTTTGAAAAAAATTAGTTAAAATTAGTTAAAAAATTAAAAAAAATTCGAGTTAAAGAAGTTCCACTGTATAAAAAAACTAACAACAATTTTAAACTAATTAAAATTTATTATTATACTCTCGCAACAAAAGTTGCTAAAGAGAGTATTATAGTTTTGTTCACCTAACGGTTGTTTGTAACACCTAAAACTAAAAGAGTTAGATATAGAGTCATATATACCAAAGTGATCAGAGTGACGAGTAGATTTGAAATCCGGATGTCTGTCCGTCTGTCCGTCTGTGCAAGCTGTAACTTGAGTAAAAATTAAGATATCTTGACGAAACTGGGCACAAATATTCCTTGGCACCATAAGAAGATCAAGTTCGAAAATGGGCGGAATCGGACCATTGCCACGCCCACAAAATGGCGAAAACCAAAAACACATAAAGTGTCATAACTAAGCCATAAATGAAGATATAAAAGTAAAATTTGGAATAAAGGATCGCACTAGGAGGGGGCATATTTGGATGTAATTTTTTGGGGAAGTGGGCGTGGCCCCGTCCACAAATCGGTTATTTGTATTTAACTCGCAAACTAATAAAGCTATATAAACCAAACTTTCTGCAGTCGGTTCTCTTACATACCCCACCACACACCATGAAAATAGTTGAAATCGGATAATAACCACGCCCACCTCCCATACAAAGGTTAGGTTGAAAATTACTAAAAGTGGGTTAACTAACTAACGAAAAACGTCAGAAACACTAAATTTTGCAGAAGAAATAGCAGAAGGGAGCTGTACTCGGATTTTTTTACAAAATGGAAAATGGGCGTGGCAACCATATCTCAGGAACTACTCGACCGATTCGAATGAAATTCGGTGTATAATATTTTCTTGACACCCTGATGACACGTGTCGAAAATAGATGAAATCGGTTCACAACCACGACAACTTCCCATGTAACTCAATTTTGAAATCCATATTATTCCTTCACTTTATTATGTAAACATAAGGAACCAATTAAGATAACGGAATAAAACTTTACACAATTAGTGCATATCTTTGGCTTCACTTGTGAAAAAATTGTCGAAAACGGACCATAACTTTTCAAGGCCCCAGATATCGAACATGTTGAACTCAGCGCCTAAGGATAAATTTTAACCGAAAATATGGGTAAATCTCTCAGATATCTCAATTTAATTCAGAAGAAAAATTATTAAAATCGGGTCATAACATTTCCATATACCTCATTGTAGGTTTTTCAAAAGTATCTTCTCCTAGCTCCCATATACCTCATTGTAGATTTTTCAAAAATACGGTGAGTATTATTCGCATATATGTATTGGTTAAATTTCTTCAATAAATTGCGAGAGTATAAAATGTTCGGTTGCACTCGAACTTAGCCTTTCCTTACTTGTTTTTTATTTAATTTTATTTTTCTTTTTATTTTATCTTATTTTTTATCTATAGACTTTTCTTATAACTTACATAAAATAATCTTACATAAAAGACCATTTTTAATAATTTTGTTTTTTGTTTTTTAATAATAACATCTCAATAATTATTTTTTCAAACTCTCCTTTGATAACAAAAAAAAAATTTTTAACCGGAATCAAGCATGGATAATCCTTAGTACAGTTATAAATCTCAAGCATGTCGTTTCCACTAAGCACTTCATCCACAAAAAACTCAAAAAGCTTTAATTTATAAAGATTTAAGGCAATCATGACACTGAAATTGAGAATAATATTCTCTCTAAAGTATATCTCGAGTTATAATGACTTGAAGATGTACATAATTGCAGGGAAGAACGGTTGAAACAAACTTTTAGAATTGAAATATCAAAGAAAAGAAGTTCCACGAATATATTTTGGCTTATTTTATATAGAGAACATGTGAACAATTTAGAACGAATAAAATACTTCTCGCCAAATTGTCTATTTGAATGAATTAAATCAAATTTTTATTCTAAAGATTTTGTATACATTTCTTTCTGAAAAAGCCTAATTATAAAAAATTTTCAGAAAGAAAAATATTTTTTTTAATTTTTTAATTTTAATTTTTTTTTTAATTTAAATAAAACATATAAAATAAAAATATTTTTTTTTGATTTTTTTTTTACAAAATAGAATGACTCTGAGAGGAAGAAGTATACTATTTTTCGTTTTTGGTCCATTCATAATTAAGACTATCTTATATTATATATTAAATTTAAAATTAATACGGAATGAAAAGAAGTGTTTAATGACATGGCATTAAAATTATGTATATTTTATTTCCAAAAATAAAATAAGTTAAACTACTTCCACCGTAAATGTTTTCTTTACTCAATCAAAAACATATAAAATAATACAAACACAATAATTAAATAATACGAGTATGTTCTTGCCCCAAATAAATGTAGTAAAATATCCATTAAACAGCATTACATACACACAAACCCACACCCGCCAAAAAATTAAATAAAATCCCAAGCTACTTGACATTATCCGCAAATCTTCGCCACATTTCACGCCTCGTTAATTGAACTGCTTCCAATTTGGATTAATCTGTTGGCGAGACAAATGTATAATAGTATGTTATATGGAATTCCACAAAACGGAATTCTGTGGAAGCAGCAGCAGAAGTAATGTCATCTTAACAGGAAGTGCCTAATAAACGCACAATAATGCCGTTAAGTGTGTTGTGCTTCTTCGCGTAAATAATTTTACTACATTCGTCGCGTCGCGCGCTGGAGCAGCAGCGGTGTCGGTCGGTTTAAGTGTCGGAGCGCCGCACGGTGACGGACGGTTTTGTCGAAATCAATTTCAATCATGTGATTAAATTGTGCGCGTAACTGTTTTGTGTGTAGGCGTGTCAATTACAAAAAAAAAATATTTATGTTTTTTTTATTTGGAACGTGTTAATGGAGTTGATGAATCTCTGTAATATTCGGCGGGCAGATGATTCAGAGGATTTGTGGCCTCCATGAATTTATATAATTTGGAACCTCAACCTAAATTTTCTTCTTCGTGAATCAAGATCTTGGTACCATGTTAGATCAGTTCATAGTTTTAGTCCAGTTTTTCATTTTTTATATCATCTTTGAGAGTGGAGAATCGATCAAGTAATTGGTATCTATAAATAAGAACAAGTAAGGAAAGGCTAAGTTCGGGTGGAACCGAACATTTTATACTCTCGCAATTTATTGAAGAAATTTTATTAAGATAACGCACAAATTTACCCATAAATTCGGCATAAAGTTTAATAGAATAACGAAAATCGTAATATATACTATATGAGGGCTGAGGTAATTCTAATATTAACCAATACATATATGCGGAATAAAGCCCACCGTATTTTTGAAAAACCAATAATTAGGTAGATATATGGAGATGTTATGACCCAATTTTAATATTTTTTTAACAGAACACTATATTTTCTATGAATTACATTAAATTATCTGAGAGATTTACCCAAATTTTAAAATTTACCCTTAGGCGCTGAGTTCAACATGTTCGATATCTGGGGCCTTGAAAAGTTATAGTCCGTTTTCGACAATTTTTTCACAAGTGAAGCCAGAGATGATATGCACTATTTGTGTAAAGTTTTATTCCGCTATCTTCATTGGTTCCTTATGTTTACATTATAAAGTGATGGAATAAGATGGAATTAAAAATTGAGTTATAAGGAAAGTAGTAGTGGTTGTGAACCGATTTCGCCCATTTTTTGTCCGTGTTATCAGGGTGTCAAGAAAATATTATATACCGAATTTCATTCGAATCGGTCGAGCAGTGGGAGGTGGGCGTGGTTATTATCCGATTTCAACTATTTTCATGCTGTGTGGTGGGGTACGTAAGAGAACCGACTGCAGAAAGTTTGGTTTATATAGCTTTATTGGTTTGCGAGTTAAATACAAATAACTGATTTGTGGGTGGGGCCATGCCCACATCCCCAAAAAAATTACATCCAAATATGCCCCCTCCTAGTGCGATCCTTTATTCCAAATTTTACTTTTATAACTTCATTTATGGCTTAGTTATGACACTTTATGTGTTTTTGGTTTTCGCCATTTTGTGGGCGTGGCACTGGTCCGATTCCGCCCATTTTTGAACTTGATCTTCTTATGGTGCCAAGGAATATTTGTGCCCAGTTTCGTCAAGATATCTTAATTTTTACTCAAGTTACAGACATCCGGATTTCAAATCTACTCGTCACCCTGATCACTTTGGTATATATGACTCTATATCTAACTCTTTTAGTTTTAGGTGTTACAAACAACCGTTATGTGAACAAAACTATAATACTCTCGTAGCAACTTTTGTTGCGAGAGTATAAAAATTGTCATAATTAATAATACATGAATGTGACTCAATAACTTGTAAGAGAGTAGAGTTCCAACTAAGCTTTCGAAAACTAAGGTTAAGCCATTTTTTAATCTGTTCATGTACAATGGAAGATGACTAAACTCAAATGCATATGTAGTACAAGATAGTTGTGGAAGTTACTCAGAAGTCTGAAGACTTTTTAAAATTAAGTAGAAAAGTTACAAAAGAAACGGCTCTTCATAGAAGATAATGTATTTGGGAATGGGTTAGCTATGTCTGACAACACCGGACCAAATAGTCTGATTTTAAAACCAATCAGGCGTATAAAGGTAGTCTCCCTTTTTTTTTCTTTGAGAAAAAAGTCAGGCTTTCCTCAACCTTCATCTAACCACGCTTCGACGTTGATAAGGCGCTGATTGCTCGTTGGCCACAAATTATGGGAAACCCACTGAATACGTTTCTCTATATTTTGTTTTTAGGATTTATCCAGCATTTCGTATATAACATTTTCTAAAAAGGACTGTTCCTAATAGTCGCATAAGAGATCTCTTTCACAAAGAGCTTCGTTTCAAGTCTCTTCTATCCCACTAAGGGTAGTAGTATCATGTCAATTTCGATCTAAAGATTTAAGATTCCCTAGGGTTCAACAAGGTCGCCGTTTCTGTAAACAGCTATACCTTATAGGTCCAAAAGGCAAATCCAGTGAGAGAGAGGGGAAGGAGAGAGAACATTTTTTTGCTTGTTGCCATGGTAATATGTTGTGGTTGTTGTTAGTAATATGAAAGCATCTTATGAACTTCGTTTCCGTATTTTTAAGGGGAAAAGAGAGAGAAGGAGATAGAAGGCGATATAAAAACAACGATAAAGCTCGTATAAATGCATAGAAAGGTGTCAAGTTTTATTACTACTTCATTACATTATAGTAAAATAATTATAAAATAATTAATTAATAATTATAATAACGGTTGAAAATGAGTAACGCGCACACAAATGACACTCGAGCGATTGTCAATGCTTTTCATAAAATATTAAACATAAAATATATTTGAGGTGTACCTATCCAACGCTATCAACAACTGTCAACAATACATATGTATTATGTCTATGTTATGTGCTGCTTGTTGCTATGTGTGCGCCCTGTCTATGCTATGTACGAGTACGTGTACGATAAGTTACATAGATTATGGTCAATTGTTGCTGTCATTTTGCAGTTGCACATTTCAATTGAGACTAGTGGAAATGCGCGCGCGACGAACACATTTGCGTCAACGGGCCGACGGATGGACAGACGCGCGATCGCGATTGAAAATGCTAACGAAAGCGCAGCTCCCCGTGGAACGCCGACGGATGGCTAGCGATTACCTTAAAGAACATGCACTTTGAAGCGTTTGTTTTGAAATGTCTACGACGCTTTTATATATATTGTAAATAACAACAACGCCAACAACGCGCAACGGGCATATTAATGTCGACGCGACGCTGTTGAGCAGCGGCTCAAAGTAATCTCATACAGTTTATCCAATTCAATTCACTTTAGTTTAATTTCGTTTGATTTGTGGCAACGCATGCCAGTTCATTCGGTCAGCCAATGTAGAGGGAGCAGCGCTCGGTTTGGGGGATGCCTGCGCGTACTATTCCTGGTATTATCAACTTTAAGATGCTGATTACTCGACTCGACTCAATTTGTTAATATTATATGTAATTTAGTGCCAACGGTGGCAGTTGTTACTACTTACTTGTAGTTCCCGTTGTTGTTGTTGTTGTGCCTTTGTGTTTCTATTTTTTGCAGTTTACATTGCACACTTTAGTATCAGATTTGCTGGCAACACAATTTCATTCAAGTTGCCAATTATGTGCTCATTATTCAATCAAACTAAATTTATTTGTTTGTCCATGTTTTCTTAGCTCAACTACAACAGCAATATCAACAGCAACAAATATGTGAAAAAATCCCCAAGTAGTCACAGTAGACTAATAAAGAATGTGAGGAATTGTTGAAAATTATTTTTTTGAGCGTTCGTATTGGAATGTGAGGCTTCATAGCGCTGGTGCTTGTAGGTGGTTTAGGCTTCTGCTGACTGTGGATAGGTATAGTAGTGCTCTTGAAAATAAAATTAAATTTGATCTATTGAGACTTTGGTTCAATGAGGTGATATGATGCATAAAGAGTTTTTATAGAGCTTCTTTCTCCATTTGTTGTACGCGTCTATCGCGTGAAGATTGATTAAACAAAAATTATTCTGTTTTATGGTGAGACACTTGAGCTACTCTCCGGTTGTAAGTCTCAACTTGGTACTGAACCACACTTAAAAAAGATTTGATACAACTCTTATTTCTTCATTGCTTCACAATTAATAAGGATATCAAGAAAAAATGCATCAAGAAAATATCATAACGGTTCTTAGTTTCCTCCCGAGTTTTCGAAGAATCCTCATACTGATTTGCATATACTATCTATTGGTCTACAATTTTGCTTCCGCCGTTCTTTTTTTTGTAGATTTAAGTTTTTTTTGTCGATTGTCGATGAGCCTCAGCTGCACTTTTCTTGGAATTAAAACAGAGAAGCAAAATTTCCCGCAAATGTCGAGAATTCGGATCAAAAAGTGACATTTTCAGTTGAGAATAAGTTTGGGTTGCAAACAGATCTCTACAAATATTTTGTTGGGTTAATGTTGACACAAATGAGATCGATATAAAAAAATCGATATTTTTATATATTTTGTTTAAGTTTCTTCAAAATGTCCACCATTTCTCTCTAGGATTTCGAATTTTTTGTTTTAATGGTAGTTCAACACCGTTAGAAAGCGTCTTCTTCATATACTATGAGTGAAATTATCTTACAGTGGGAGCAATCTTGAGGTCCAACACGTCTTTGAAAACTAACTTTCCGATTCTCTTCTGCCATTAAGTATTTCTAAGAACACCTCGATGATTTTCATAATTCCTTAGCTGACTTCGGTTAGTAGAATGCCATATTTTCATGAAATGACAAGTCTATAGAAAAAGCACTGCAACTCTTTTCGTGTTAGAGGTCATGTTGAGCTCAGTAAGTGGATTATTGTCAAAGACTTGGATATATCTCAATATTACCGTGATTGGTATCCAGATAATAGATCTATGCTGTTGATTAATTTTTCGTAGAAGTCGGAAATAGTTCGTAGAAAGTCTGCTATATATCATCTCAGAAGAAATATGGAATTAAAATCGATATGCAGTTTCATAAAAGCTTTGTTATGGAGATTGGGTGGGTCAAATCGGGAGAGAAGAAGCACTATTTGATAAGAATAACGAAATTAATATTTGAGTGTTTGATATACCCGTGAAAACCCCTGGTACAAAGGATACTTCATTTCTTATTTCGAAGTTCATATTTCTTAGAATATTGTCTTACTATATATTACGATATATTTAGTGAAATTAACTTTGTGGGCCTACTGATATGTGTTATTCTTAAAGAACTCTAAAAATCTTTAAAAATCTTTAGATACCTCACTAGAAGAACATATATTTCCTAGAAATGCATCAGTTATAGCAGGGTTTCAGAGTTGATGTTTCTTTTCTTATCAGTTTCTTGTCTTCAAGAACTATTATCTGGGTAATTCGAAAAACTTAGTTAGATTACTTTGAATCATGTTAGATTTTTCATCAAATGATCTAAAAATATACAAAGAATATACCAAGAACAGACCTTTTACTGAAAACTAATTTTCTGTCGGTTCTTCTTCTAAATTTCAAGTGATGGTAACGACATTTTTCGATTTTTAAATCTTATAATTTTTTATTTGTCAAATATTCAATTCTAATATTTATATACAACAACACCTACACACCCATTTAAACGACACAGCATTTACAGCAACGTTGATAAGTAGCAGCTTAAGGCTGTTTGAAGAGGCAACCGCCGTCGCCTGCAATCCATTGTTTGTCTCTCTGCATAATTGCAATCATTAAACGGCACTGCGACGCTGCGCACCGCTCCTGCCTTGGCGTTTGTCGGCTAGACTCGTTGCGGCTATGAAATTAAAAGCCAAACTAAGCATAATTTGTTAACAATCGCACAACGCCGAGTGTTTGGCAACTTGCCGCTTGTGTGGAGGCATTGCGCGTAACGCAACGTAATAAACACCTCTTTTTCGGTGGTGACCGAACAATAACCACGACGATAACAATGCGCCGCGTAAGCGCAACACAACAAAATGAATACAAATATGAAATTGTTTAGTCAGCGAATTATGCAGCGCAGCGCTTTGTGCCACTTGGCTCGGTTTGGCTTGGCAAATTTGCGCTCCTCAGCGTGGCTGCTCTGAGGGCCGGCGTTTTGTTTTGGCCGCTGTTTTTACTAATTTGACTAACCAACCACTCGGTTTGAGCCGCGTAGCGCCAACACCTCTTCTGTCCACCACCGCCACAGCGTCTGCCGAATGACTGCTTTGCTCTGCGTTTTGACTGACAGCGCCCATTGTTAGCTGTGACCGTGCGAATGCGTGTCTACACTGGCGGGTTGGCGCGTTTTGAATGGTGAGTGTCGTTGCGCTCCAATTTTGGACATTGCAATCGCTTCGCTATAATTAAGCGCGGCACATTCGACTGTCAGGCGATGGCTAAGAAGAAAACAATAATAAACTAAAAAGACTATGTAGCGCTGATCTTAGTTGGGTATTAGAAGTACAGTGTGTCGTATTTTGGAAGGGAAACTTCATAAAATACCGAAGAAGATTAAATCCTAACATCAAAGGGAGGAAGAAGTAGCTTCCGATGTATGAAAAGACAAGTCATTTCTGTTATTATTTCAGGAAACTAAAGTCCCTCATATCCTCTTAAAAATCATATTTAAAAATTAAGTAATCCGCGAACCCTCTATCTTACCCTGCGTCTGGCACAGAGAGCTCAAGGGTAAATGTTTTACTGGGTTCAATTTTATCTGAAATAACATAACCGGTAGAGCTGAAGAGAACCAAAACCAAAAGAGATCATGTAAAAACTGATGCAAAGGCCGGTTAGAGCCCAAGGGAGCCCAATGGAGTATGTGAGAGACTGGTAAAATCATTGAGATCTGTAAGAGTCGCGTAGACCTAGAGAATGCCCACTGGGTTCTGGTCCAGAAAATCAGTAAATGTCCTACTGGGTTCCAATTTATCTGAAATAAAATAACCGAAAGAGGTGAAGAGGATCAAAACAAAAACGTTTCTGAAACATCTGATGGAAAGGTCGGTTAGAGGGCATGGGAGCTCATGAGGATCAACATGAGTCGAGGAGAATCATTGAGATCGGTAAAAGACAGAGAGTGCAAGGTAAAGTTTTGATAGAGTAGAACTTGATAGAGCTGTGGAAAGTCAGAGGGCGCTGATGGAAGACAGATAAGGCTGCAGAGAGCAAGAAAGTGTATAGAGAGCAGTGGAGAGAACAGATCTTCTTCAGCATTATCATTGAAAAGCATGAATTATATACTTCCAGCTTTTGATTGGCTGATATCTTTAATATATTGATGATATCTCGAAAAAAGTCGGTTCCAGAAAGGATTTTTCATAATTTTACCTCGTCTTTCAGCCAGACTACTACATTGTACTTCCACATCTATGCACATTGTTAGTATTCCACGATAATTTTAGTACAACAGCAAACTGTTTTCCATAACAATAAGAACACCGTAAATTAAACAAACACTAAACAAAAGGCGGCGAAACACCTTCGCACACACAACAAAAAAGCAACAACAACAAATAGAAAACATTGTACGCATTTAAGCCAACTGGTTGGCGAAACAGTTACCAAAAACGAAAAAAATACGAAAAACAACAAAAACAAAAGCAACAAAAAACGTTCAAACGACGAATCGAAAACCGTTTGGGGATGATGACTGCGCCGATGATGAGGTTGCGATCAAGCCGATAGCAAAGGGGCTGGCCACATCAGGTGCTAATGTGTGTATTTAACTTTTTGGGGAAAAAAACGTAATACCTTTAATTGTGCACAACGCGCACATACATACAAACAATTTAAGCGCAATAGTTACACAGATAATAAATAAGGCGAAGCGGCATTTGACAAGAGCGGCAATATTAACACCTTTAGCAGCAACAGCAACAATAACAACAACAGCGCTAAACTATAATATGATGAAAGATAATAAATTATAAATTATAAAGTAGTGTGGCAACAGCAACAACTAAGCATATAAGTTAAGCAACATGCAATTATCGCTGTCATTGGTTGCCCAGTGAAGTTGCAAAGCGCCTTGTTATTTGCGCTGTTGTTGTTTTTTGTTCGAGGTGTTGTTTCTTTTAATTGTAAAATTATTGAAAGTTGTTTTTATTTCTATTCTATTTTTTTATACATAATTGTTTAGTTTTTATAATTTACTAACTCGCTTGGCCCAATTAGTAGGCGTTTACTGTTCTCACTTTTGTTTTTAACCACACATTTGACTATTAGATATTATCTATTTGGGTGGGACAATTTAACGAGTACTCCACTAACTACACGATACATTTTAGAATGTGCCGAGACAAGCGTCAAGATGGCGTGTTAACATCAATAACTAAAAGTAAAACTTTTGATCAGTTTTTAGAACATAAGGTGCGTGCCGGAACGGACCTTTATTTTGTATTTTGATCCGACCAAGGATCAAGTCAACTCAACAGCATTCTTCAAATTTATTTGGGTACAACAACAACCACATTGATGCGGCATTAACCTTAACTCGAGATATTATAGACCTGCACACAAGATGGATCGTTTAGACCTCAGCTTGATAGGATAGTGATACAACAGAGATCAGTCAGACTCATAATTTCATCTTTTATGACGAGGAATCCAATGATCTGGATATTCCTTGAATGCTTCCTATTGGTGTTGCATAGGGATAGCAGTTAAATTTCCACCTGGTGTGGTTTATATGTCGTAGGATTTATAGGTCCACACTTTCTTGAACATAAGATGGTTCCAATGTTACCGTAAATTGTGAGTGCTACAGACAAACTATTTGATTTTTTTTTCCAAAAGGATGGCGCATAATGCTATATAACGTGTGAAACCATACTTTTATTCACCGCTGCGGTCTTCACCGGTCTCTATTCAAAGTTGAGCGGATCGAGAAATAGGCTTTTCGATCATAATGATATTGATGATAGATCACTTTGTCGTCGTTATACCACATTTTATGGAGGTAAAGTCAAGTCAGGGTTCTGTATTGATAAATCAACTGTGACAGACCAAATAGGAGATTAACTTTCAGTATTTTATAAGTGGGTTATAGATAGTCTTCTAAAAATCTAATTCCGGCGGTCAGAATATCGAACTTCTATTCAAATTGAGGCGAATACCAGGTCAGTCAGTTAAGTCACCATAATCATTCGATTGTCTCGAGACCAGTCTATGTTTGCTTTGGAAATATTTCGGACCGAACTCTCGAATTCGAACGATCGAAAACTCTTAAGTAAAATACTCAACTGATTCCTATTTTAAGAGTCGTAAATAACGATGTTACCAGATCGAACAGGTAATCATTCTTACTGAAAGACATGCTATGGGAAACTTGGTACTTTATGACATTTCAAATTCGTTCCCGAATTTTCATTGACTTAGTTGAATTTAAAGACGGCTAGTTTCTAGTTTTAGCAGTTTAATTCTATATTAATACCTACATATATTAAGCAGGTTTATTTTTGCTTTCTGAAGTTACCTCATGCCGTTTCTGGACCGAGCAAGTAAGGGCTGAGCTATCTCAAGGCTTCTAAGTGAACGGATAAAACGATATCCCATGGACGGGTAGATAAAAATATGTTCAGGCAGACCTATTTCGATCAAATTTTCTCATCCTTGATAATTTTACTATTATCATGTGTCTCTATTTACATAAGACATATTCACATCATCACAGTATACCGTTACAATTATCCATCAGATAACTAAAGCTATTATCCACAGTGAAAACATATTATATACAAAAGAACACTCTTCTGTATTTACCAGAATAGTATTCTCCACAAATGAAGACTTCAAGGCATTCGGAAAAATATAATAATAAGTATATAAAATTGTAACAAAAACATAAAAAACCGTTATTCGTGCTTGTGCTTTGTTGTAATTTATGGCATAATTTAGTCAACGTTTACAAAGTGCAAGCCAACACCACTCGTGCCCAGAGTCTTTCAGAAAGTGTATATAATTTAATTAATATGCACTGTGCTTGCCATAGCAGCAACAATAATAATAGCAACAACAACAACAATTGTAACAATAACCATGCTAATTGCAGTACAATGTTAATTGTGTTAAGTTTCCTCGACGCTTTTGAAAAGCGTTTGTGTTTTTTTCTTCCTCTTCTTCTTCTTTTCCCTCTTCTTTCTGCCTTTAATTTGTTACGTATTTTACTTCTTTTTCTATTTCTCGCTTTCATTGTTTTTTTATTTGCACGCAGTTTTTCTTCTTCTTCTTCATATTTCATTTGCAATTGTCATGTTAATCGTAATCATAATTGGAATTGTAATGGTCGATGAATTCGTGTTGGCTTCTGTAGTTTAAGTATTTGCATAATAACAGCTACAAAACAAAGTGTGGACTTAAGTTGGAATGTGTGATAACATTTGTTTCTTCGGTTTCTTTTTTCTCTTTGAACTGGCTCCCTCACCTTTGTGGACTAACATTAATTATATATTCTTGTTCTAAGTGTATAATATATGGGCCTAATAAAGTATACCTTAATGTGTTACTAGGAAATATGTTAGTTCTTCGACGGATATAAAAATTATTTCCTTCCGGTATTCTTCGTGAGAATATTGCATAAGAGAAGGAGATTACTAGGACCTTAATACTTGTCGAGCTTTTATAGTTCAAATTCACGAAAGATCTCTGGAAATTTTCTGGATCTTAAGACTATATTAACGAATCTTACTTTCGTAGTAGAGCTTTCTTCACATTTACCATTCAGTTTAGGCAGATAATGGTATGAATACTTGGTACTCGACTTGATAGTATTCGAAAAATTAAGAGTCCCCCTATTATTGGGATGAGTTTTGATACATAGATACGGAGAGAGAGAGCTTTCAAAGCTTTTATTTTTTAGAAAGCTATCATAAGCTTATCAGGCTTACACTTAGACAACATATCAGTTATACAATCCGAGTGAGCTTGTTGATGGTAAGGATATTGTCTTTTTAAATTACGTTTAGGAGAGTCATGTCTCAAAGAGTCCCATCAAATACATTATCTATTGACTTTGGGGATTAATTATCTTTAATTCTCTAGATTAATTATCTCTAAAATCATTTCTTTATTTATAACTATCTTTACAAGACAGGCCTTTTGGTCCCATTCCACGATAGTCGGGTCTATGTAAACGGAACGGACCGAGATTTTATACGACCAAGAATTGGCATCTCGGTAGCATTCCTCAAACGAGTTCAGGGAAGGTTTTCTGCCGCTACAGCAACAACAACAACATTCATGATGGTAAACTAGGGCTTTCATTTACCCGCTGAAGCTAAAAGAGCTTTATATTGCAGTATATTTTTATTGTCGTTCACAACAGTAATTTAGGGAGGTTACGGATTCGGGGAAGCAATTATCTTTTGGTTTCGTGTTAGAACCCTGACTTATTCTTTTTTCTTTCATTCTAAATTTAATATAATGTTTCACTCTATATTCAACAAATCATCTTTCGCACAATGACACAACAGTTATTATTATCCTTTAAAAGGATACGCAAATCAGGCTTAATATCAACGGCGTACGAATACTTTCCGCTTCAAAACGGAAACGCAAATATGACTGATATGACTGACATATTTTCACTGACTTCCACGAAAAAATATGATCTTCGACCATCATTGCCTAATACCATTTGGCGTCTTTGGCCCTTATCTCCCAAGCGACGCTGTAATTCTAAGCCATTTGACGTGGCCACAAATTGGCTCAGTCAGTGAGTCAGTAAATGTGCGTGATTTTCGCGATTATCAGCTGTCGTTTTGTGCGAAATTTGTCTGCAAAATAGTGCAAAATTGAGCAATCTGCAATCTAAGAAAACGAAAAAGGATACAACCTACCCACTAGGATAATGGAGGTGCGTTGTGTCAAGATGACAGCATCATTAGCGAAGACGTCAATGCGGCGCATTTTGTGGCTGGATAATTTGTGGCAGATAAGCGTGGCATGTAACGGTGCAACATTCAACATGCTCCTTTTTTGCGCAGGATAATGAAGCTAACGGTGCGCGGTTTCAAATAGCCGCAATGGGAGAGGATTACAGAGGAGAATGTATGTAAGTGTTCTGAGTAATGTTGTATTGGGTAATATTTTTGGGTTTAGCCGTTTTTAAAGGTTTATGGTTTGTAATGTCATGTAATCCTTGCGTGAAACTGGACAGATGTTGTAGTAAAATGGAGGAAATCTTGATTGTAAATATGAGCAACTGACTTCCGGAAAGTGGATATATTGTGATGTGATATGGTGATTTGTGCTGTAATGCAATGAAATTTCAAAAGAAAGCAGAGCATGCTCAGTTTCCTGTCAATATTCCTGAATTAGGAAATACTGGCTGGCGCCTGTGGACAATTAAATAAGGCGACTCATTTTGAAGAAATTCGAATACAAAAATGTTTTTCAAGAAAACCCATATATCACTTATTTCTCTAACAGAAAAATCTGAGAAAAAATCCAATTTTTCAAAGAATCAAAGACTTCTTCTGAGAAGAAAATGGCATCCAATTATATAAAAGTTGATTGTGGACTGTGTACTCTATGTTGGCTGAGGAAGTAGGTCTCGGAATAAACTATCATACTATCTCTTTATGACTTTCAAAATCAAATATCCCAGAACAAAAAAAAAAGTCCTAATCCAATCCTGAGATTTCATCTACCGATGAATCACCATCATTAGAATTTCACTTAGATAATACAACTTTAACTGCAAGAAAGCTTCGAACGTAAAATATCCCTAAATAATATTGGATCGAGAAGTGATCCATGAGTCCTTAGTGGGATTCTCAAACAAAATAATGGTTTTGGGACCAGCCTTCGAAAGAACATATCTTAGATAGCATTGAAGTAATGATATGAGGGGAAATATTTATCTGAAATAGTATTAAGTGGGTCTTAAAGAGCTCGAGGGTATTACCAAGAACATGCTATGTAAGACTTTTTCGGGTCATTTTTAGTTGTAAATAACAGAATAAAGGTTAGTTTGTGAACAAAGTCAACTGAAGAAATACAAAAAGGACGCTCTACATCTGTTACTAATAATTGACTCAACCTTATCCAGAAACGTTCCAACGGATATTGACTTTTAGACTCCCATAACTGATTAACTGTTCCAGTATATAAATATAAGAAAAAGAAGTAAAAATTAAATATGGCTTTATGACAATCTCGGTGGCGATACCTAGGTTTCTATAATGATCAAAAGAGATGTTGTAATGACTATGAGAGGAGAACATGTACCGGAAGTATGGAAAACATTAAAATAGCTGGGCTAAAAATCCATTAATACCTTGAATAGGGTCTACATGTTTGTAAACAGATCGGATTGGTTATTGATTACTATACGAACCAAGCCAAGAACTCGTATGCCACCGGCGGTGTCTTATTTAGAAACTGGCACTATTTAGGACTTGACATTTCTTACTGGCTTTTCAGAACCTTCGAGAAAGAGATCAGAGACTTAGTATATGGTATCAACCGGAATTAATGACCCCTCAGATGACTAAAAAAAATCCATAAGTGAACCTTCATTATATACGAGATGCCTCTTATACAGCCGAATGACTTATGACGTCATTACATCCTTTGTGCTCCGACCGTTTAAGAACCTCATTTCTGCACAATCTAATGTGGGCAAATCTACTCATTAATAACGCACAGGTAAAAATGAAATATGAAATATTTTGCTGCTAATTGCATTGGTATTTTTGCTGCTGTAAAAACGCTTATTGTCTTTTGTTCCCAGAGCGAAAATTGAAATTTCCACTAAAGTGAACTTAAAACTCAATAAGCTAGAAACACAATTTGTGATTTTCGATTTCCCTTCACAGAGTGAAAAAATAAAAGAAATCAACTTTGTTTTTTGCACACATTGCAATCGCATTGCACATTACACAAACAAAAACACGGACATACAGTCGTCTGTCAACAGGACGCAGTCAACTGCAAGGATAACTGCCACATCAAGTTCAATCTGTGGCAACGGAATGTCGACTCCTGAATAGCCGAGTTCGAGGTATATATATTTATGTGTGTGTGTGCATCTGTGTGGCTATTGTGTGTGCGAACATTTGCGTGTGCGGTGGCAGCAAACAATCGCTTGCGGAAACAACACGGCAAAATTGTTGGGAAACAAGCAAATGGACTCATTGATTCCAATTGACTGATTTCAATTGAAGTTAAGTGTCTGCCAAATGCCCAATGTAAGTGCGTACATATACAAATGTGCACGAGTGGCAGACATAAGTACTCTACGTTGAAATAACAAAGTGTTTTGAGAATCCCGAAATTTCGGGATTTCGTTAAAAAACATTTCGAGATCTCGAAATTTTTTCGACTTTATTTTTTGAAGAAAAAATGTTAAAAATAGCAAAACTTAAGAATAATTTTTGTATGGATCCCGAAATTTCGAGTTTTAGTGAATTTGCGGTTTCGGGATAACGAATATTTATGCTCTAATCACAAAGCCAAATATTTATGATCTAAAAATTAGCTCCATTTTAGAACTAAAATTTAATGTAATACTAATCCCGAAATTTCGGGACTGCTTCCAAAAGTTGCGGGATTCCGATATGCATATTTTTTATATGTTGTTCTCTCGGTATCACGACGACCTAAATTTAAAAGAATTTGGAATTAAATTAGTTTGGTACTAATCCCGAACCATTTTCAAGCCAAAATGACGATTTTAGACGAAAAAATCGACCTATTTGTTATTGTAAAATTGTTAGTAATTAAAATGTTTGGAAAAACTCGACGTCATTCGAGAGCTATATACATGTAGAATATTTGTTCAAAATTTCAAAACGATCGATGCAGTAGTTTTTTCTGTAGGCTGGTCACCGACTTTAAAAATGACATATTTGGGAAAATCGATTCAAAGTTTTGTACACTCAGCGCAGGTAGCTGGAGGTACCCTTATTCAACCTGCTGTAACTTCGTTAGTTTTTCTCCGAATGACCTAAAACTTTCACACAATATTCTTGAGATGTGGATGGTTCAGAAAAAAAATAAAAAAAATGAAGAAAAAAAAAATTGTCAAACCTTACCCCCCCCCCCTTAAGACGTTTCGGAATTCTGAATTCCTCAATTTCAACATTTATGTATACTATATTTATATTAAATCATGCTGCTGTCTCGGAATCCCGACGACCTAAATTCGGGACCTCACTAAAGCGAACACTGGTATCAGTTTACTTATTCCTTGGCTCCGTTGGTTAGTCAACGAAAGGTGTGTTGCATGTCCGAAAGTATCTATGTTCAGCTTGAATGTATTAAGTTGCTGCATCATGCCGGGCGCGGCTAACTCACGGTCGCGCGGAGACTTGAAAACTTTTTTGCTTGCCCTACCCCAAACATATTGAGGGTGACTTCAGCCGCCTCAACTACCAGCACACTAACACATAGTTACTTTAGTCCAACCAACCGTGTGATCAAGCGCTCCACCACAACGGAAGACTAGACGCTGGGAAACTACCCAAATTGATACCGCTCCTGCCTTACCTTGCTGACTCTCAAGCGCTCAATCGCTTTGCGTCTCGCCTCGAGCTCGCCAGCCAACTCACGAACTCAAGTGGACAGCAGGGAAAAATCTTTAAGTGGCTTACCCTGGCGTGTGGAAAACCAATACACAAGTGGCTCACACCAGCGGGTGTGTGGACTGCTGCGCATGCAAGTCTTTCAACTGCCAGCCTGCCTGTGTTATGACGTGCGGCAACTTTCTCAAGACTCAAGTCGCGAACGGATGTTTGAGGCGAAAGTTCAAAGGCGAACCCAGCAGCTTCCGTTCAATTGACAGTTTGAACTGTCGTCGCTGATGGACGTCACGCGCAAGCACGCATTGAACGAACTATGTGGTGAGGGTGTGGCTGTTTGGCTGGTGGCCGCATCAATCAGTGGTCGCAGCACACAAGCCATAATTAACCAGCAACCAGCAGTAGTCTCTCGAGTTGAGCAGTCAAAGGCGCAGTCGCGTTACTCAGTGCACGACTGCTGTGCCCGCGCACAATGGACATGTGTAATGCTTTGACCTACGGCCTACCGCCTCCGGTTCGCTGGATCTGGCGCTGCTTGCGACTCATAAGCGCTGCAAATTACGCTTAACAGTCAAGTCAGTGTCGTGAACTTAATTTCCGCGCGCCATTCATTCAATTAAGCCAATGAATGTGTGGCACAAAAGCGCATGTTTTTTATTCTTATTTTCTATATTTATTGTACAACAACAATCAACTTCTCGTTTAGCGTCTGGCAAGCAACTTCTCAGTCTACTTAGCAGCACTTAAAGCCCTGACGAAGAATCTGTGAGTTGACTTCGAGTTCAGCGAAGTAAATAAAAATAAATTTGTTGTGCTCTGCCACCCACACACCGCCTCTCCGCCGCAGCAATTTCAACTGCTACTACAGTAGACACTCTCTTGCCGTTGTTGTTGTTGTTGCACATTGTTTGCCACAATATTATAATTGTATTATGCTTGTTCTTAATGTGTGTTCCTCCGCTTGTATATTTGTCTGTCCGTCCGCCAGCATCCACTCATAACGAGTACTGTTACTAATCAGTCGCGGGTCAAAATATTTACCACTTGACCCTATTGATTTAATTAAATAGTTGCAAGACATACGCGGTTTGTTGCCTCACAAACAGAGTCAACAATTGGGATGACAAAGAGCAATCAACAAGTTGTATGTTGTTGTTGCAACAAGAAAACAATAACAACAGCAGCAGCAACAATATCGCACAACAAATTGAATCAAACGGCGCTGTTGTGTTGAGCAATGAATTGTTGTTCTAAGAATATTTAGGCGATGCTCGCGCTTAGATATATTGGGTCTTTATAATTGTATGTGGCGAGTGTAGGTTAATTAGAATTACTATTAGAGACACAAATATGATATGAAGAAAATAAAAATATAATAAACTTCCGAGAATAGCTTAAGATGACTCAGAAGCTGAGTAGATTGGATTATACAAAACTCAATCAATCTCTTTTATGTATTTAAATATGATCTATCAATAGACGGGTAGAATCTGAAGGTAAAAACAGTTGAACTTCCCTAACTCGAATCATCATGATCCACAAACAATCTTCGAGTTAGAGAGACTTCCGAGTTACGGAAGCTAATTTATATCAAATTTGACTTCTATAGTCAATTCAACAACTCGACTTATGGATATCTTCGAGTTATAGAAGTTCGAGTAATGAAAGTTCAACTGTAGCTTACCAAAAAGAAAAGTAATGCTATGGAAAACAATTGATTATCTTCAAGCCTTCTCTAAACATTAATACCGGCCTGTTCTCGCCCCTCCTGTGTTTTCTGGAGCTCGCTTAGATTAAAAACCACTCAAGATCTTATCGGAAGATGAATTCAAGAGATCGACTGCTTAGCTTAGTAATCTAAGGCTCATTTGACCTGACAGTCCTCAACTAGATCTTAGAATATCTGGCTATGGCCATGTAATGAAATGTTGAATCTGAACTTGTATATACGCCTTTAATACACTAGCTTAGAACTCGATTATATAGTTATATTAGCTTCAATCCTCTATTGGAAGTAGTTGGAGCTAAGTGAAGGTTATCCTCCTTCGTTTTTTGAGGCCGAATATTATGAAAACTCCCTTGTCTCAATCTTAGAACTTAATCATTTATAAGAGAGTTCGAGATTTTTCCGTTCAATAATATTATTTTTGGGTAACACTGCATTATATCACTCAGAGCCTTAATTAGACATACTTGTATTATTCCCAGAAATAACATCGGAATAATAAAATGAGGACGCGACATCAACGGTCTTGGTTTCTTTACTGATCGAATCGATCTTCAGCGGTCAAGATACAAGTTCCATAGACAATCTCTCGATTTCCTCTTCGACCGTCCTTTCTGAGTATTTAATTTAAGTACTCCATCTCTCAAATACTTCCACAATGTCAAAATTAAAGTTCATCAGTCAGTGTCCATAATATAAGATAATGGAGATTCAGTCCTTTGGATCGAAGAGTGGATAATCATATAATGAGTTAAGCTTCTGATATTAAAGCTATAACTACTAACGATAGGTTTTTCGGACCGATCACGACGACTGTAACAGCACAGCTTAAATGAGCTAAATCAGCTCGCCTTTTGATATCGGACATATACGAGTACATTTATAAGTGGATTTAAGCATGTAATGACATTTTCCATCTCCGCCAACTCATTGGTTTATTTTCCTTTGAAAGAACTGCTTGAGAGGACTCTTCGGCCGACATGCGAGGGATACGGAGGCATTGTAAACTTTCTGTTAACAACATTTAAGATATAGACTTAGGTCACTGACTGTGATAGAATGGTATGGCGTACCGTTAGGTTCTTATTTGAACATCGTTTATTTATATTGTATTGCATATTGTACTAGAATACTTCGAAGATAGTATAGTTCTCAACGAATACCCTCAAGAAAGCAGAGATATCAGTCTTGGTACAACGTAGAATTGGATCACCATATGTGACCTGGTCTACGGAAAGGGGGCTTAGGTGTCAAAAAATCAATTTTAACTTTTTAGTTGATTCGGATGGAAGATGAGAGTTGTTTATTTTTAACAGCTCCCTTTTCGTAGACCAGGTCACATATTGATACCAAGCCCAGTCCTAACAAAATCGACCCTTATTTTACAGTTACATTCATAAAATCTTTCGTGGGACTACACACAATTCAGATCACTGGTTTAACCTACGGTCCAACTAAGACAGTGCAATGACTCCTGGCAAACCATTGTTTTAAGAAATTATTGAAATTTTCTCACAATTCTTATTTTTCTCACATCTAAACAACCTTTAGAACCTCTAAGAAACGTACTATGACATGGCGCTTGCCTCTGTTACTAACCACTATTATTTATTTGTAAAGGCGAACTTATTTAGAATTTTGTAGGCGCCGCTACCTGTCAGACACACTGTTGTTCGATTCAACCACATTTAATTGTATTTTATATTTTTTTTATAAATTCAAATTCAATTCTTTGTTTCTTGCACACAGCGGGAATATAATTTATCACATTAAAACCAAACAGAAATATATAATAAATAAAGGATTATTATAAACAGAAGACAATTAAATATGAGCGCCAACAGCAGCAAACACCATTTTTTAAGGAAATAAATAAATGAGAAATAAAATCAAAGTGTGGAACCGAACTCTGCGCGGAAATTATAAAAAATAATAAGAAATGTTTAGTGTTGTTGTTATGGTCTTTATTTGCTGTCTGTTTCTTATAGAACCCAGCGCTGTGGCGACGAAGACTCGCTGTGTTGCTGTTGAACACCAATCGGCGAGCCAACGAAACCCGCCAACGCCATCCCAACTCAGCGCAGCGCTCAGCTGAGCTTGAACAGTCGTTGAATGAGAATTAATTTCGTATCAAATTACGAAAATATTTTGCTAACAACAATTAGTTAACTCTCGTTAATTAACACGTCTTTAGCAGTGACGGCGCGCAGCAGAAACAAAAACACGAAGAACAAATCACAAAAAATCAAAAAACGAAAAACAACGAAGAAACCAACGGGGTCCAGTTGTGGTGGCGTTCGCGTTGGCGTTGGGCTCGTTACGCGATACGCTAACATTTGTTTTGCCGAGTTGTGGCATTTAGCGGCGGCGGCATGGACGTTTTGTCTGTCTGTCGTTCAACGCTCCAGCGGCAAAGTCCCCGCGCCCCAACTCCCTATTAGTCTACATACTCATGTGTGTTTGTATGTGAGTTCTTTGGCATGAAATGAAATCAGTGTTGACAGCGACGCTTCGCTTCATTTCAATTCGATTCATTGCAATTCGTTACGATTCGTTTGCGTCGCCATGGCAGCTAACCGCTCGCGCTCGAGCGCTCCTGAAGTCACAGTTCAGGGACCAATGACAAGCCAATTGCAGTGGCGGCTTGGCGTTTTTTATTTTGATTTTTTTTTACTCTTGTCGATTAATGTAAATTCAATGGACTCACTATACTAGGTTATAGTAGTCGATTAATCGAGCATGTTATTTTGTAGTAAACTATTTTGTAGTAACGATCGATGTGGAAGGGAATGAATAATATACAAGTATAGAAAAAACCATGTTCAAGAAAATATGTTTGATAGAGGGATAGGTAGTCATTTTATTCTTTCAATATCGAGTCCACGCCTCGCTTATTCATTCGTAATGGTCGTGGAGTTGGGTCGAGCTCAAAAATGATCATATTTTCAACAACTGGTCATCTTATTTCCTAAATCGATAACTGAGGAAAATAAGTGGTGGCTTAAAAGTCTCGTACCCTAAGCTCATTATATAGGAGGACCGATAAAAGGGGACGAAGATATATGATTTTAGATGAAACATGATTCGAGATTTTTAAGAAGTATTTATGTGATTGTATTTCTATATAAAGAATAGACCATCGATTCCAAGAATAAAGATATATTATAGCTCAATTGTGCAGATTTAGTGTTTCAATAGCATTTGAAACTCGAATCCTTATATCGAACGAAAGTCTTATTTCGTGAAATTATTTTTTGCACCGTCCAGCTGGAACCATATAGCAATTCAACGAATGATGAAAAGATGGGGTACAAGTTCCGCATGAACTTCCAGTACCAGTGAATTGGAAGGTAAGGTTGACTCCATATTCAAACTTAAGGAAATATGGCTTAAAAAAATCTTTTGCCGTAGAAACCGCATCATTGAATATCTGATTCTGGTTCTCAAGAATTATCAGAATTATTAAAATATACTCGTATTCATTCCACAATGGATCCTGGAGATATCAGATAAATATTATTCGTTTGAAAGTGAAATTGCTATACTCCAACAATACATTGAAATAATTTTATATAATAAGTCCACTTAACAAAAATTGTAAAACTAGATAAAATGTTATAATTTGAGTGTCGAATGTGAGGATGTTTAGACACCATCTAGGGAAAAAATCTTGTGTAATAAGGTTGCCACCCATCGAAAAAATTATACTTAATTAGAAAATTATAATATTTTACCAAACACATTAGGTTAGGTTAGAAATGAAGGAAGAAATCAAATTGGAAATTTGTTGGCTTGTCTTTAATTCTATTATACATATTTTGGAAGAGTATTGCCACCTATCACTAAAATGCTAGACAAAATTTTCGAGTCATAAGATTTTCGAGGCAGTCTTCCAGGAAGTATGCATTTTGAAATTCGGCAATTAACATATATTTTGCAATTGCCTATCGATAATTTAAAACTTAAAATTTTACCAAATATGTGGAAAAAGTGAAGCCTTCGGAAAAATAAAGAGTTTCTCAATAAGACCGCTAAAACAAAAACGTTTGTTTGGGACATCAATGAAATTATTTATTCCTGTGAAAGTACATTCGACACCATTATGTATGGAATTCGAATTGTTTTGCATAACCACCACGGGCACACTTGCAGAAGTACAGACGCTGAATCCAAGCTTTCAAGGCTTTCATTCAGAAATCGGCCGATATTCCTACAATTTCACGTTCGATATTCGTACGAAGTTCATCAATCGTCGCTGGCTTGTTGGCATAGATCATAGACTTGATGTAGCCCCACAGGGAATAGTCTAACGGCGTCAAATCGCATGACCACCAAACTTGGTTTTCAATAAATCGATTAGGGTGACATTCGCTGTATGGCTTGTAGCGCCGTCCTGTTGAAACCACATATTGTCCAAGTCCATATCATCCAATTCGGGCCAAAAATATTCGGTTATCATTGAGCGGTAGTGATTCCCATTCCCGGTAACGTGCCGGTCTTGATCATCACGGAAGAAGTACGGCCCAATGTCGCCGCCCATAAACCGCACTAAGCCATAATTTTTTCAGGATACAATGGTGGCTCATGGAGTACGTGTGGATTGCTACAAGACCAATAACGCATATTTTGCTTATTGAAGAAGTCGTTCAGCTAAAAATGAACCTTAATCGCTTAGGACGTAACGCTCTTAAAGTTGAGACCACTGACTCCGAATTTCAGTAGTAAATTTTAATAATTTCGACCTTTCGGCAAACCTTACTGAAGAGAAAATTCAAAAGAACGGGGAAAAATATGGCGTCGTTAGCTATCGGTCTACTTTTATAGCATCCCTTTTGAAGAAATCATTTATTTAAGCGTCTTTAAAGACAGAAATGTTTTATGAGGACACATTTGGGAACAGAGTTGCCAACATTACAAAATATGTTCAAATACATATAAGGTTGTCAAGATTAATGATGATAAAATTTATATGGTTTAAACTTTTCTGATTAACTTTTGTTTTTTGTTGTTGTAAATAAGCCATTCTTTTTCATTGTGTGTTTTTGAAATTATGTAATTAAATTAACTGGTGACAAGTCGTGCTGAGCGTGTTAGCTACACATATGATTTTTAATGAATTAACCACTCTATTAAATCCTCATATTTTTATTTGATAAATGATGTGCTCTCTTATTGTTAATTAATTAAAAGCTCAAGACTATATAAAATATTTGAAACTTCAAAACATTTGCATATTTTAATGGACTCGACTTGATTCATTCATAAGCGAACTAGTATATGCTCAAGTTCAAGTGTCACAAAAGTAGTATACAACAACAACAACAAAAACAATTGCAATAACTGTAACAGCGTTAAATGTTGAAATGAATTTGATTACCGTTTTATTGCCGACACGTTTAACACGGTCGTTAAGAACACGAAATCGGCGAAAAAGATAAAAATCATTCAAATGACATATGCAACAATAAATAAATACAAATATGTGTGTGCGTGTGTCTATGTCTCGAACGTTGCAAAGTCAAAATGTGACAGTGACAATAAATGGGCTGACACGGCAAAGCAGGCGCATGTGCCAGGAAGCCTGAGAATATTTCGCTTTCTACAGGACATTAATATAAATCAAAATGGGAAAATATTTAAATATTCATAGCGGTTTGTGTGTGAGATTTGGATGTGTGTTGGTCATACATATTTACAACATGAGAGTGTGTGTGTGTTTGTATTTTGTTGTAGCGCCAATATGTTGCACTGTAATGGATATCAATGTCATATTGCAATGCGCTCTGCTTGCCATTACACCTTTTACTATGTAAGTATGTGTGTATATATTTATATATATACATATGTATGTATGTATTGCTGTGCGTTCTCATGAAGAAAACGCGCGCAACCCAACACACTCACACATGCGCGCTACTATTTTTTTGTTCACCCAAATGACAAGGACCCCTGCCAGCCAAAGGTGGTGAAAAACCTGGTTAAACCGAAGTTTTTTAAACCCACAAAAGTGGTAAAAAAAGTGGTGAGTTTGTCATAGGCCAGCATAGCTGCTTGTGAGTTTTTTAACCACTATTCCCCTCACACGTACGAATACAAAAACAAAATAACCCGAACGTGTGCGTTGGTGTTAGTAATTGAAGAAACATGAGGGGAAAGTGGTTAGGCCTGGCTGGCAGGGACACTCCCATATTTAACACATTAACGCTTGCTGACGGCGCACAACAACAACAAACACAATTGTAGCGGCGGCAACAATAATGGCAGCCAGCCATTCGAATGGGAGCACCCAGTCAAGCGAGTGTGTGACGTGGAAGAAAAGAAAAACAGTAAAAACAATAAAACAAGCGAATAGGAAATGAAAATGTTGCAGCAACACCCCTTCCAGAGCATAGCGCGCAAGCCAAGCAGCGCAATAACAAAAAAGCAAAAAAATGCAACGCGCAAGCAAAGGGTGCCGCCGCGCTCGTCGCTCGACTGATGTTCAAGGTGCGTGCGCCTGCGTTCAGCGCCCATCGCCCAGCGACCGGGTTAAATCAAATGAAGTGAAAAGAATGCGCTGCGTTGCGCGCTGTCGCAGCGTAATGATACAGCTTGACTGGGCTTGACTTGCGCTGACATGGTTCAGCTGGCTGGCTGGTTTGCAGGCTCGCTGGCTGGCGTGTTGGTGCGCGCTCTGTAATGGAGAATGCCATTTTCAATTACGCAATATATACATACCTGTGGCTGCCAGTAAGGGTCGCGCATATACACACAAACACAAACATAAGACGCGCGGCGCACCCTGTCGCATCTCGCCGCATCGCCTATAGCAGCGGTAGCACCCTCCCCTCGCTGCGCGCTACTATCAATGCCGTTGTTAATCAACGCGTTCGCAGCCATTATTCAGCGTGCGCATATATTTACTTGTTATTGTTGTTGTTATTACTACTTGCTGCTGGTTTATTTATTTATGTTTGCAATACAAAATCAGTTACGCTTTCACCCTGTTTTCATTTCCATATTCGCTTTTTATTCGCGCCGCGCGCCAACTCCTACCCACCACCCAAATTGCGTATCGCTTATGTGGAAGCTGTGTGCGCCCTTGGCTGTGCCGCGTCTAATGTTAGTAGCTACCGCTTTTATTTGCCAATGTTTTACTGTTATTGCAATTTGTTGTTTTTATTTAGTTCCATTGCTTGTTGACATGTTGTTTACATTGTACGCTTATTTGTTGCTGCCGTTTGCGCGGCGGCGCTTCCCATCAGCGCTTGTTTGTATCGCCTCTTTAACACAATGTCAATTCCTACAACGTCATTCTACGCTGAGTTTGACAACATTAGTTTGCCGGCAATCTGTTGGTGGCAACAGCTTTGGTGTTTGATTTGATTTCGCTTCAGGAGTTTCATCCCTTTGCGTCAACACTGTTTCTGTTTCTGTTTCTGGTGCTGATTTTGATTTTTAATGAAACAGCTGGTGTTGCGGTTGGTCAGTCAGCTGGAAGTCAAGTTTGATACAGTGGCTGTCATGTAATGTGTATGAGAAAAAAAATAATTTGGCCGACGTCGGCTTTTCAATGTGATTATCCAATTTTTCAAATTCAATTCCATATAATTGAGCAAAACTTTCCTTGAGTGGGACAACAATTTTCCTAAATCTGGTATACAAACTTTCGAAAGCGTTATAAGGTAAATAGAGCTTATTTAATACCAAAAATCATTGGTTATTGTTGACTAAGTTTCAATCATTATTTTAAGAAAAAATGTGATATCGAAATGGTTTTTTCATATCTCAAGTCCTTTTCAAGACTGTTCAAACTCTCTATTTCCCAATTCTGGTCTTTGCACTTAAATGTCAGCTCATTTGGCTTCATCCTACCTATGATATTAGCTGACCAACTAGAGTTGTGTATCCAATCAATTGAAACATTAGAAGCAGGTCCGATAAAATCTTAACCTAAAAACATGGAAAATCGATATTTTCTCTCCTTTCAACTCATTAATTGCAAAGTCCGCAAAGTTGGCATTCTTGGAAGGTATTCCGGGGTGATGTGGAGTTATGATACGATGTCCACTTTTATACTAGCCAAATAGCTCTCGAACATTCCCTGAGCACAACATATAAGATAAATGCCTTTCATCAAATTCAATTAACTTAGTCCAAATAAAAATTCGATAAACAGCTCGTTTAAAATTGCCTTCAGGAGTCGACTTAAAAGACTCGTAGTATCCTTCAACCACTTCGTTTAGGTTTACTATATGTTAAGTTGGGAGCTTTCCGAGTAATGAACCGCTCATTTCAAAGCTTCAGACTGGCTGGAACACAAATAAGTTATTTTTCTAGTTGAATAGGCGCCATTTTCTTCGCACTGAATAGATTTTACTGGGTTGCATGGAGACAGAAATTCATTAGAAGGACTTCTGCAAGAAATCTCCACTTTTTCACATATGATTTTAGAAATAAATACCGTCGGCAAATGTTAAATATATTCATGTAATAGAAGTGTTCTTCGAATATTTGTATGCAAGTTATTACAATAAAATTAAAACAATATTAAATCTAATTCATTTTTATTCGAGACTTCTGCCATAGTAAAATCTCGACCCGAATAAACCATAGCCGTAATCATTTGGAAAATCATTACAAACACAAAAAAAATAATAGAATAGAGAGTATTGGATGATGCTGATTATAAGCAAAAAACGATGATCGAAATTTTAAAATTAGATTACCTTAGACATTAGCAGCATTATCCTCGCATTGTTTTGTTTAGATCAAGATCACCTTAAGATTATGTAAAGGGTTTTTAAACAGGCACGCTACAAAAATAGACCGATAGGAACAGCCAACGACGCTATCTTTTTCCCGCTCTTTCGATATTTCTCTTCAGTAAGGTTTTCCATTTCGGCATGGAAAGATATACAATCCAACAACGAGTCGAAATTTATTAAAATTTACTACTGCACCTAAATGTCGGAATCAGTGGCCTCAACTTCATGGTCTACGTCCAATTTATGGTCGTCAAAATCGTCCTATCAGATCAACAATTGAGCGTCAAGTAGAAAAATTTCAATTCACAGGCACAGTACAAAATGTTTCCGTGCCAGTGAGACAAAGAAGTAATCATAGTGTCGAGAATATTACTGCCGCTGGCGCATCAATTGAGGAAGACCCAAATCAGTCTCTCACACGTCGTTCTCAAGCGTTGGGTATCTCAGTGATGTCGTTGTGGTGAATTTTGCCTACATCCTTACAAGATCAAGAACTGAAGCCGCTTCATGAATTGGGCTGAGCAACAACTTGAAAATGATCCGAATTTTCATCGAAAAATCATCTTCAGCGATGAGACTCATTTATGGCTGAATGGCTTCGATAATAAGAAAAATATGAGTTATTGGCCAAGCAGCAATCCACATGTACTCCGTCAACATTGCATCCCTAAAAAATTACGGTTTGGTGCGGTTTATGGGCCGGCTGTGTCATTAGGCCGTACTTCTTATGTGATGATCAAGACCGGCACGTTACTGTGAATGGGAATCACTACCGCTCAAAGATAACCGAATATTTTTGTCCCGAATTGGATGATATGGAATTGGACAATATGTAGTTCCAACAGGATGGCGCCACAAGTCACACAGCGAATGTCACGATCGATTTATTGAAAACCAATAGCACCATAATGGCATCGAATGTACTTTCGCAATAATAAAAAATTCCATAAATATTCCAAACCTCATTTATTGAAAACCCCTTTATATAAATTTGTACAAAACTAATGTAATGAGTGTAGTGCAGGTCGCCTCCGGCCTTGGAGTACATTACCCCCGTCATCATTCAGTTGGTGTGGTGGGTGTTGGTTGAGAAGACTCCCTCTTTACGCTGGTCTGCTCTCATAGCCTCATAAGAGAATGCGTCTCGCCTTGGCCTTGTTA
The DNA here is from genome assembly GCA_031772095.1 of Zeugodacus tau. Taxonomy (NCBI): domain Eukaryota; kingdom Metazoa; phylum Arthropoda; class Insecta; order Diptera; family Tephritidae; genus Zeugodacus; species Zeugodacus tau. The sequence goes on along the minus strand of CM062651.1, from coordinate 66,359,766 downwards.
ACGAGTACGACTACCTCTCCGGGGATGGATAGCGGCTCTAAGTGGGGACCCATTTAAAATGAACACTGAAAACAGCAACAACAACTACAACAATAATTCTACTATAAAAACAATGACAACAATTTGAACTGCAAAATTAAGCGTTGCCAGAGTATTTGTATTATTGTATTATATTTGTAATATTATTATTTATTTATTTATGTCGTTTAATACAAATTTTCATATTTTTATATTCTTTAATAAATTTTCACTTATTCTTCTAGCTCAAATCAGAAAATATCACGCAGCTTCTCTCACAGTAAGTACATTTTTCTTCAACTTCTTTTTAATTAGCTATAACTGTTAAGACGACTGACATTTTCTGCTCTCACGATATTTAAATTACATGAAAAACTGTCATTAAATACTTTTACTCAATTAAGATGTTATCTTTTTGTTACAATTGTAAGATTATTTGTGTATATGTATATCTACATACATATATATACAAATAATATACGCGTATGTATGTATATACGTATGCAAGTATAAATTAACACTCTACAAATGCATAATTACAGGCGATTTTTCTTCTAAGACGCAGCGCTTTGAAGATTTGCCTTACATATGTACATACAAGCATACATACATACACACACATATGCTTATAAAATGCACACAAAGAATTTCTACACTCTCCATTGTTGCACTCACCGCAAAGCGCATTTCATTGCAACACTTACCCCACCACGGCTTGCAACTTCCTGGCCTACGCTAATGCGCCGAATTACCTATATAAATCTATGCATGCCTTCCTAAACACACACACTACACTGATATTTGAAATTCAAATAAATAAAATAATATTTGGGATTTCGCACCCTAATGCCGGGGCGCTGAGGATGAGGCGGCATAACGAATTAGACGCGGAGTAAGGGTAGTTGTCACAACCATTCGCTTGTATGTAGATATGTATGTATGTTTGTGTGTGTGTTTGCATGTGAAATTGAGACATTTATATGGTGCTGTTGTGATTTCTCAATTTCCCGCCGCACACAGAAACACACACACATACATAGAAATATAGGTGTGTTACTGTTACTCATAAGCAAATTTTGGTGGCAGCTTCGCTACCCTTCTTCCCCCTTCGTCTATTTAACCGCTGTTGTTATTATTTAGCCGCCGTATTGTTGTTGCAATTTGCTATTCTTGTTGTTTTTATTGATGTCGTTGTTAATGTCATTGTTTGCCTACAAGCGCGCACACACACACATACTTGCATACAACAAAAACAACAAATTCGCCATGCTACCCCTATTGTTGTTATTTAATATTTCGATATGGCAGTAACATCATCATCAACAGTGCACAACATGCATAAATATAGACAAAATACACCCGTCAAACAACCAACCAGCAATGGTAGCAACAACAACAGTAACAACAGTTAGAGCAGCAGCAACAATGCGGCATAGTAGCTTTAGTTCCAAAACGCTGAGGTCTTAATCTAACCAAAAACGATAAATCCGAAAAATCCTCCAGAGGGTTGAAGCGTTGACAGGACGCGCACACACACACACACACACAAAGGCTGAGGATATACCATGAAGGATATGCAGGATAATAAAAACTATTGTAGCCAAATCAACGCTCATTCAAATAAAGCAAATAGTGAATTATAGATATTGTTTGTATATATGTATATGTGTTTGTGTAAAAATGTTGCATTTGTATTTGTGCGTGCATATGCTTGATTGCATTTTGTACTATAGCGTTATACATTACGCGCTATTGACTTTTGCACGCTCATCGTCTAGTTTTATGATAGCTGCCATCGGCTCACATATACGAATACGCCTTTGATTAACACACATACACAGAGAAGGAGAGAATATTAGTGATTTCAGCGAGGCTTAACCATGTTTCCCTTGTACCTTCTCATACTTGTCCTAATCCGCCACTCATCCTTGCACACACATACGCTAAATTAACTGTTATTCGTTGAGATTTGTGCTATTAATTTAATTGTTGGCATTTAACGAGGTGTCAGCGTGTTGCACATTTGTTTGCGAGATGAACTTAAGCGGTTCAGTAGCATGATTTGGTTTGGACTGCTTAAAACTTCTTCTTCTTAACTGGCGTAGGAACCGCTTACGCGGTTATAGCCGAGTCCACAACAGTGCGCCACGCATCTCTCCTTTTGGCGTTTTGGCGCCAATTGGTAATACCAAGTGAAGACAGGTCCTTCTCCACCTGGTCCTTCCACCGGAGTGGAGGTCTCCCTCTTCCTCGGCTTCCACCAGCGGGTACTGCATCGAAAACTTTCAGAGCTGGGGCACTTTCATCCATTCGAACAACATGACCCAGCCAGCGTAGCCGCTGTCTTTTATTCGCTGGACTATGTCTATGTCGTCGAACAACACATACAGCTCATCATTCCATCTTCTGCGGTATTCGCCGTTGCCAATGTTTAAGGGACCGTAAATCTTCCGCAAAACCTTTCTCTCGAAAACTCCTAGTGCCGTCTCATCGGATGTTGACATCGTCCACGCTTCTGCACCATAAAGTAGGACGGGAATGATGAGGGACTTGTAGAGTTTAGTTTTTGTTCGTCGAGAGAGGACTTTACTTTTCAATTGCCTACTCAGTCCATAGTAGCTCCTGTTGGCAAGAGTGATTCTGCGTTGGATTTCAAGGCTGACATTATTATCGGTGTTAATGTTGGTTCCTAGGTATACGAAATTATCTACAACTTCAAAGTTATGACTGTCAACAGTGACGTGGGAGCCAAGACGCGAATGCACTGACTGTTTGTTTGATGACAGGAGATATTTCGTCTTGTCCTCGTTCACCACCAGACCCATTCGCTTCGCTTCCTTATCCAGGCGGGAAAAAGCAGAACTAACGGCGCGGGTGTTGTTTCCAATGATATCGATATCATCGGCGTACGCCAGGAGCTGTACACTCTTGTAAAAGATGGTACCCTCTCTGTTTAGCTCTGCAGCTCTTATAATTTTTTCCAGCATCAGGTTAAAGAAGTCGCACGATAGTGAGTCACCTTGTCTGAAACCTCGTTTGGTATCGAACGGCTCGGAGAGGTCCTTCCCGATCCTGACAGAGCTTTTGGTGTTGCTCAACGTCAACTTACACAGCCGTATTAGTTTTGCGGGGATACCAAATTCAGACATCGCGGCATAAAGGCAGCTCCTTTTCGTGCTGTCGAAAGCAGCTTTAAAGTCGACAAATAAATGGTGTGTGTCGATCGTCTTTTCACGGGTCTTCTCCAAGATTTGGCGCATGGTGAATATCTGGTCTGTTGTTGATTTTCCAGGTCTAAAACCACACTGATAAGGTCCAATCAATTTGTTGACGGTGGACTTTAGTCTTTCACACAGTACGCTCGATAGAACCTTATAAGCGATGTTAAGGAGGTTTATCCCACCGTAATTGGCGCAGATTGTGGGGTCTCCCTTTTTGTGAATTGGGCAGAATACACTTAGATTCCAATCGTCGGACATGCTTTCTTCCGACCATATTCCGCAAAGAAGCTGATGCATGCACCTTATCAGCTCTTCGCCGCCGTATTTGAATAGCTCGGCCGGCAATCCATCGGCCCCCGCCGCCTTGTTGTTCTTCAAGCGGGTAATTGCTATTCTAATTTCTTCACGGTCGGGCAATGGAACATCTGTTCCATCGTCGTCGATTGGGGAATCGGGTTCGCCATCTCCTGGTGTTGTACTTTCACTGCCATTCAGCAGGCTGGAGAAGTGTTCCCTCCACAAACACAGTATACTCTGGTCATCAACCACTAGATCACTGCTGGGTCCTACAGGAGTGTGCTCCGGTCTTGAAACCTTCAGTTAGTCGCCGGATCTTTTCGTAAAATTTTCGAGCATTACCCCTGTCGGCCAGCTTGTCAAGCTCGTCATACTCACGCATTTCGGCCTCTTTCTTTCTTTTTCTGCAAATGCGTCTCGCTTCCCTCTTCAGCTCTCGGTATCTTTCCCATCCCGCTCGTGTTGCGGTCGATCGCAACATTGCGAGGTAGGCAGTCTGTTTTCTCTCCACTGCGAGACGACAATCCTCATCATACCAGCTGTTTTTTGGGCTTTTCCGAAAGCCAATGGTTTCGGTTGCAGCTGTACGTAAGGAGTTTGATATGCCGTCCCACAGCTCCCTTTATACCAAGATGCTGATGAGTGCTCTCAGAGAGCAGGAGTGCAAGTCGAGTAGAAAATCGTTCGGCTGTCGGTTGTGATTGCAGCTTCTCGATGTCGAACCTTCCTTGTGTTTGTTGACGTGTGCGCTTTTCTACACAGAGGCGGGTGCGTATCTTAGCTGCTACAAGATAGTGGGCCGAGTCGATGTTGGGACCACGAAGCGTACGCACATCAAAAACACTGGAGACATGTCGTCCATCTATCACAACATGATCGATCTGGTTGCGAGTGATTCGATCCGGGGACAGCCATGTAGCTTGATGGATTTTCTTATGCTGGAATCTAGTACTACAGATGACCATATTTCGGGCCCCGGCGAAGTCGATCAGCCTCAGACCGTTTGGTGATGTTTCGTCATGAAGGCTGAATTTTCCGACTGTTGTGCCAAAGACACCTTCTTTACCCACCCTAGCGTTGAAATCGCCAAGCACGATTTTGACATCGTGGCGGGGGCAGCGCTCATAGGTACGTTCTAGGCGCTCATAGAAGGTATCTTTGATCACTTCGTCCTTCTCTTCCGTCGGGGCGTGGGCGCAAATCAGCGATATGTTGAAGAACCTCGCTTTGATGCGGATTGTGGCTAGACGTTCATCCACCGGAGTGAATGCCAGGACTCGACGACGGAGTCTCTCTCCCACCACGAATCCCACACCGAATTTGCGCTCCTTTATATGGCCGCTGTAGTAGATGTCACAAGGACCCACCTTCTTCCGTCCTTGTCCCGTCCATCGCATTTCTTGGATTGCGGTGATGTCAGCCTTTACTCTTACGAGGACATCAACCAACTGGGCAGAGGCACCTTCCCAATTAAGGGTCCGGACATTCCAGGTGCATGCCCTTAAATCATAGTATTTATACGTTTGCCGTGGTCGTCATCAAAAGGGGGGTTTCTCATCCGAGGCCTGTGTTTCTTATTCACTGGTTATTCGTTTTTATGTGGTGGGTCCCAAGCCCAACGCACAACCGCATAAGCGGGATTCGCCTTCTCACTTTAGCTCGCTTCCAGACGGATGTCTGTTGGCTACCCAGAGGATACTTGGTCTAAGACCGGAAGTTGTGAGCTGCTTGAGCCACATGTAAAAGAATCGTTCCTGGCCACTCCCAAGTGAATGGCAGTCAGAAACTTTCCTCACTTACGTGAACTTCTACATATGGCTCCATCCTCCTGCTTAAAACTATGTAGAGAAAAATAGGAGCCCTGAAATTGAAATTGTTGGACGACAAGTCAAATGTCAACAGACAGTTTCTAGCGTCTGATTACTGCTTATTTTATTACGAAAGCGCTCCTAAAATCCTTTAGATGCTCAGAGACGCCTTAAAGGATCCAGCAGACCATGGATCCTCCATTTAAAAGCCTTTAGGTTTGTACTGGAAATATTGCAATGATTCTAGCATATCGTCCTTCAACAGAAAGTACAGAGCAGTTAGTGTCTAAATGAATCTAAATAGATTAACACAAATGTCGTCCAAGAAGTTCTTGGTACTCCATCTGTCGACCTGTGTCCGAGAAGATCTTGTATTTTTTCACAAATTAGTAATAGTATCACGAAGGTATTTTGAAATATGTATATTTGTCCAGGATTTCTAGAAGTCATAGTAGAGACGATGGTACTTTGCTTGAAAATTAAATCAGAATCACCTCAGCACCGAGCCCATAATTCTAACCACAATATCAATATAGATCTCGTCCCAACTGTTTTCGATGGGAAATTTTAAATCCTTCCCAGTCCATCTTATCTTCTAGTTTTCTACAAAGATTCTCGAAACCCCTTCGACTAGACAATATTTTTTAAACGTCATGTTGTAGAGGAGTCTGAATAATTAGCTAATCCAAGTTTATCTTATAATCGTGTAATTTTAAATCATTTTCATCGCAAAACCTGTTTCCATATAGCACTATACATTGAACTTGGAGAGTATTGATTGTCGCTGTTGACGATGTTGTCCATAAAAGTCACAGCTCATATTTCCCGCTCAGCCTACATTTTACTTAGGCGAGCTTGATCGCTTGTAATTAGGACTGTTTTGGAGCGTGTATCTGAAGAGGCCAAGAGTTTTGGTATTCTGAGGATATCCTTTCTTTCCTTCCTTTTACAGAGTTTATCGATAGACATTATTTCTCCCTATAAATTCTGCATGATTCCGTTAATATTCTCACTGATTCAGTCGTGAAAAGTCTTTCCAAACTTATTCAGGCTCTGTCTCTCCTTGACTCGTTGCTCTCTAGACAAATTAACTATCCCAGTCGATCTGAAAATGGGTTAGGTTAAGTTAATCTGGTAGGCCAATGAGCCACACATAGACCGATTTTGGTACTTTGCGATACCAGATGGAGTGCCGTCACGTAGTCAATGAGAAGTAGTCATTCTTTAGGATGCCTGCGCTCAACCCGGATTTCAAAAGCTGATGTGGTTTCACTAACGATATTTCAAGCCCACAAGTGTAGAAGCCGTTGCCTTGGCACTGCAGGACAAGCACACAAGAGGTGTTCCATTGGTTCACTGGTACCTTGCTCTTGACATTTCCTGCATTCTTTCCTTTCTGTCAGCCCCATATTGTGTCAGCAGTCTGTGACGTGCTCTTACATGTGACATGTTCTTACATTTCCTTCTATTGAGCGTTAGTAAGAATTTCGTGTATTACTGATCTACCGCTTTACACATGACTTTTGCGGTATGCATCCCGGTAGATCCTTTCAACGCACTTTGAACTTTCCTACCAAGAAAATAGGTTCATTATTCAGTGTCTCTAGTGACGGCTGTTATGTAGAAATCGAATTAAAAACTTTTAGAGAGTAAAATAAAAAAAACACGATCTCTTCCCGAGCTATATTCTTATAGTGGTGAACCGTCTCTGAGGACTCAATACTTTGTTGGATCCTTAAATCCAATATGTATGGAACAGCAAGGTTAAAGCAATCTCTATTTTAGTCCAAATACCAATAATCAAGCCCCATTAAACAATGTACCCCACAAAATCTCAGCACACTTTCTATTTACTGTGCCTCCGTAAAACGATTCCGTAAATTCCCATTAAAAGCACTCACGCAAAATTAGAAAATTATCACATATGCAAATGAGCAATTTCATAACTCTATACATATATGTAGATATAACAACAATAACATCATCAGCAACAACAACGATGGCAGCAATAAAAGCCACGCAAGCGCAGCCAGTTTGTTTGACAAGCTAATTTCAAACACAGATCGCTGAAAGTGCAACCGTATGGGCGAGTAATTGCGACTATGGGCGATTCGGCGACTGCAACTGTGCCAGCAGCAACAACTGATTTGTGCAACACTTTGTAATGGCATGCAACACACCTTAATTCGCCGGGCGCAATGCCATGCAATGCACAATCATCAACAGCCGACCGAATAGGCGGCGGAAAGCAATTGGGTCCACCTGAAAGACCGGCGGTGAGCTGCTGAGTATGTGATTATGAGATGTGGACTTCTGAAATTTATATTTGCCACTAGAAAAGAGTGGAGTTCTTGCTTGCAGCAGCAATTTTCGCCAAACAAATGAGAGTGTAAATTCGCGTACAAACACCTTGGAACACCTGCTGCGGCGCATGCGCATGTGCAGCAATGCACAGCAGTTAGCTAGCTAGGCAGACAGCGGCGGCGGGCGGAAGACGACGGCGATGACTGCCGAATGCCGGCTGCTGACTTTTGGCTCTCGGCTGTCATGTGTTGGTGCTTGCGGCAAGCTTGTTGGTTAGCCACTGGCGGTGCTTCCGTTGGATGAGTGCCTGCAGATTGGAAATTGCATTTTGCAACAAAGGATATAGTATAACAACAACAACAACAACTCGTAATAATCACAATAATAATAATAACAAACAACAAAGACGTCAACGACCGACCGAACGCTGCGCTGAAGACGATGCAGTTGCTCCGCATAATGGCAGTTGCTGTGACTGGAATTGTGGTAGTTGCCGCTGTTATTGTTTTTGTTGTTGTTGCGTTGCATTGCGACAATAGGCAATCATCGCTGGCAGCGCTACTACGCTTTTTTGCGCTTTACCGCAGCCACAACAACAATACACCAGCACATAAAGACGTAAGCAATGACACCGCAAACGAGCATGTACAATACAACAACAACGACAACAACAATCAAATGTTGTTGCCATGAAATATAACCCAATATCGCAAGTGCAACAACAAATGTGAAAAACGCTTATTAATCGCATAAAAGCGCAGCGCAGTGCAGCGCTATGAAGCCGGCTAACAGACTCTGAAACAACAACAACAACTGCAACACAAACACCAACAAAACCACAACAATTGTGTGCGTGCGCAATGATCGCGAACAACAAGCGCAACGAAACGCCAAAATGCAGTGGAACGCACAACAACAGCAACATACAACAAGTGCAACAACAACAACGCACGCTGGTGATAAAAAGGATCACAGCATGTCGCCACGGATGCGTTGATCATTCATTATTTGAGGATTGAAAAGTTAATTAACATTTTTTACCAAGCGCGAGACGGCACTGGCACTGGCCTCGAATTGGTGCTGTGTCCTCTTGCAGCCTGCGTCGCTTGTAGCCTGTGGTCTGCGGGCCGCAGTGGGCTTTGGACGCATTTTTCGCATGGCGACAATGATGATGAGCTCGGTCGGTTGGTCCGTTGGTCGTTCGATCGGCCGGCTGCATCATTGAGCCTCGTCCCTCGCTCGCCCCATTCGCAAACGACTTATTTATTGAAATTTCAGTAATGCAAAAGCAAATTATTATTATTGATAATATTTAAGCTGCCTTTGGACCCTTTCCCCAGCCGTGCAGAGTCACTCTCATATACATAAAAAACTAATAAAGGCTAAAAAGAATATAAATATAAAGGTATGAATCCAATGATTGAGACACAATCGAATTTGGTTCACATGGCGCAGCGGCAGCGCATATAAATAAGTGACAAAGTTGGTGTATGCAAGCAATTATACAATCGGCTGCGTTTTTTAATGGAAAAAATTGGGCGCAAACTTCATTTCTTTTTGCGACGGACCATATGTTGAAAGCGCTGTCGGAGAATTGCGGAGAGATTTTGGCTTTGCCGTGGAAAGTTTATTGAGTTACCTTGCAATTGGAGAAGTTCTTTAAGGATAGGTTAGTTTAGGTTAGGTAAGTAGGCAGATCTCTGCAAAAACAGAAGATCTCACTTAGACAGCCTGGCGCTATCCATTGTGGTACCAATAAAACTCCCTTTGGATCAAATACCTTTAAGATTCAGCAAAACGCTTGGAATCCGTTACAAATTTACAACAATTCGCTAGGATCGCCGAAAAAGGGTCTTCCGAGGTGTTTCAACCTCAGTCTGGCAAAAGCTGGACAATCTAGAAGGAAATGCGCTCCCGTTCCGACGTCAATGTAGCTAGGGTACCCTCCCTTGCAAGCTTGTCCGCTATACAGTTACCAACGATCACGCGATGACCGGGTACCCACACTAGTCGGATCGCAAAATAGCTGGAAGCTATTGATAAGGATCTAAGACACTCCTTAACTAGCACAGAGCGTACTGTCATCGATTGCAATGCCAGTATTGCCACCCTGCTGTCGGAGTGAATACATATGTACCTCTCTAAAAGAGGTCACCAATCGGAGCAATGCGTCCACTGCTACTTTGATCGCAGCGACCTCTGGATTATTTAAGGAACGGTACTATAAAATTATACTAGGAACTCGTATATGAGAGACATCACTGATCTCTTATAAGTGCTCTATTCTTCTTCCGATCAACTCTTCCGTAGGGACGGTTTCGCTGAGCTGCTCCAATCTTTTTCAGCGCGAAGATCAAATTAAAGGAACAAATCCGAGAGATCTGGCCACTGCATATTTATAATAGTTTTTGACCAGCGAAGCTGAGCAGTATACCCCTGAGTGCTTTCTTTCGAGTGTTCTGATCGGGTTAACTTAAGAAAACTTAGAAGATATTGTTTCGTCTCGTTAAGTCTAAACGAAGAATAGGGTTTCTCTTCTGGATATCTTTTTGACTGTTTAGATTGGTTACGATTCTGACTATTTATTTAGATATAAAGGAGTGATTTAGGTCCTTCGAGGAATACTACAGTAATAGTTAGCATTCAAACTCAAGCTACGAGCTGAGATCTGATTATTCTGTTCAGCGTCCTGTACCCACTTGCCTCACTGATAAAGAGGTTAAGCATTTGTTGCTGAGCCCGATCATATGCACAACAATGCCAGTATTTTCAAACGAGCTCGACCACCTGATATCTCGCCCAGACTGCCATGTACATTTTCTACAAATATCACCTTCCCGACTTTTAGTATTACAAGGACATCTGTTGGACTACTTAAGGTGTTCAATGCGTCTCAGTCGACAGTCACCTCTTACTTAATGTATGGTCTTTATCTAGACGGTATTTCTCCAATGGCGGTACTATAAAGAAAATGGGCAAAGGCGAAGATCCAATGAGTAACATGTTGCTTTGAACTCCATGAGAACGAAAAAAAAATTCAATATCATTCTTCCATAAAGTATTGTTCTGGCGAATATATACATATTTGAACAAAATACCAACATTCCAATATTATATTACCCAAAACGAAGTCTTTAACACACTTTCAATCAGTGATTTCAATAATATCCCGCAGAACTTCTGCCATATTCCATGTAATAAAGTTTCAACTCCAATAAAACCGCGTCATTAAGTTTCCAAGTACGCATGTAAATACAACACTTCATTAGGTCACAAATATCAGAGGCATGAGTACACTTAAGGGTTTTCCTTGAAGCAGCAGCATCATTTGAACTTTCCACGCAACGGAATGGCCCACGCGGCTTTCCACAGCTCTGAGCAAGGACTTGCAATCATAAGTAAACCGAACTACGAGTACACTACATATACAAATACAAATACAACCGTTAAGTAAGCCAAATAAGCTTTGTTGTTAGTCTCATATGTCAAATTGAGTGTCAACTGGCAATTTGGTGTTACACGCTCGGGGTTACAAGCGAGTACTCGTAGTCAACGGCTTGATGAGTCTACATGAGTCTTTGTGCAAAGATAGATACACTGAGAGAATTATTTGATGATAGATTTATTTTGTTTTTGTGAGTTCTTCAGTCTAAAGTAAATTTTCTTGATATCTTCCACCTACCGATTGAAATCTGCAGGAATTTTCGAAAATCCGAGCTTCTGTCCGAATTTGAATAAAAGCTCGAGTTCCTACTTTGTCTTCTAACTATCGACGACTAGGAACGAGTTAGAGTCAACGTAAATCTAAAGGTTGGAGGACATAGCCAGGTTTACTGATTTATAGGATTCATAGTCTGCCTCTGTGATCCGCAGTTTACTTCTTTGTAATCTCTATGATTAATAATTAACATTACCAGATACGAGTTTGAGTCTAAAGGTTGGAGCACTGAGCCATCCCTTGACTTCAGCTTCTTTAGCTGTCGTCTCATCGCATCTGATCTTGTCTTGTTAATTGTTGATATTTTTTCATCTCATTTGGTTTAATCACTTTTAGCTTATTCTCGGATCCCAGCATCCGAGATAGCTTCGTGGGTCTTCGTCCCGATCGTATGTTTCGTTTATACAGTTTTTATGGTCTCGTCAGTCTCATCCACTAACCTCTGATTGTTGCCGGATGTCAAGGATCGACGTTGCCTAGAAAATGAGAGCGCAGACTCATCTCAGCGCTTTGTTCTGGACTCGTCTCACCTGGACTCTAATTTCATGTTACCCAAGATCCGACATCAACACTAATCGCCTTTTGTGGTTCCGTCTAATTTCTAGAAAGGTGTTTTCCAATACCGAACCTCTGTATTGATCGCTTCTCGTCGGAAAAGTTCCGTTATAGTAGAGTTTCCAATTCCCTCCAATTTTTAAAGACTTCTACATCGCTCTCTCATCAAAGGGTTCAATTCCATAAAGAGTCCTCAGATTTTTTCCAGTGTACGATTACACTTCCACGCATATGCCAGCATATGGAATTGCTGCCTGTAAGCTGGCCACTTACGACACCGTAAGTAGTGCCGTTGAAGTGTAATAGTTGGTTGCTTGGCGATACGGTAGCTCGGTCGGTCGTTTGGTTGTTGGAGTGTCATATTTACTTTAAGCCTATTAGTCAAGAGTCAGAGTTCGCAAATGCCGCAAGGAATTGTGGGTGTGCAACAATAACAACACAGAGTCAAATGGGTGCAATACTATAACTCGGCCGGATAATGAGGTGGAATTGGAGTGGCGTGGTGCGAATTGGACAAGGACTGGGGGGTGGGTTTCAGCATAAGCAAACGGAGGCTTAGTGTGACAGCTGTGTGCGCTCTACTCAATATGATTAGCTTATTTTTATTTAACATGTCATTTGCTTAACGCTGATAAGTTGGAAAATTGAGCGTTTTCAGGCAACAACAAAAAAAGACATAAAAGAAGTGGGGCCGGAACTACTTGTTCACTGTGAAAATTGTCTTCAATTACTGTTGGAAAATGTAGAAAAAAGAAAGAAAAGAAAGTATCCTTGGCGTTCGCCAGTGGAACAGCTGCTACTTCTTAGCCATGCGAGTCGTTAGTCGTCGCTGCGGCAACGGCTGCAAGTCATCATGTGTTGCTGCTGCTGCGCCGCTACTCAGCTGTGACTGTCGAAATCAAAGTCGGTCAAAGGCGCAATCGTATATTTACACACATACAAACATACATTTTTACAGTTATACAAACGTATATTTATTTATATTTATGTATGTTTGAGTCACAAAGGGACTCCTGCCGTCGCATTGTGGTTGGGCATATCACATTTCAAAGCCTTCTAATTTAACAATATTCTCATTAATGTGTACACAACCCGCTTGCCATTCGGCGCTTGTCAGTCGATCGCTTTACAACTTCATACATACATACATGAGTATCGCTTGGCTTGCTCACAGCTCATACAGCTAAGCGGACTAACATGTACTTATTGTTGTTATTATTATTATGTAGATTTTTTTCTGGTGTTTGCCCCGAGCAGGGAATTATGCGCACCATCAGGCCACGCAGCGAGTCACTCACCATCGTCATTGCAATGCGGTAGAAACATTCAGTTGTTTCGTGGTGGTGCGCTCTGACTGTGGCTATTGGTTGTTCGGTAATGCTCGCGATTTGGCACAGTGGGTATAAGGGGACCAATTTCGGGTTTTAAAACTTTAAAGTTAGTGGAGGAAGGCAAATTAATGGCTTATTAATTTAAAATTGCAGAACTGAATAATCCCTTGAGAGTTCAGAAATTAGTTTTTTCTTTAATCTTCAGAAACGAATACCACAAAATGCAACCCTGAATTGTATTGACTACAAAAAAGTAACTTTGAAGCTTCGTATAGTCAAAAACTTACCTAAGGTATTGCTGAAGTGAAGCTTCACCTGGCAAGTGCCGTTAAAATTGTGTGTCGTTGTCACGTCTGTCTAATTTTGCCGAGCCACATATATGCCATATTTGTATCTTCAGTTTCTACCTCTTACTGTGATCTCATTTTTCTCCGCTTTGTCTCTTCTTATCCATATAATATGCTTTTCTTGAGTGTAGTTGGTTTCTTCTCATTTTGTCTGGTTTGGAGTCCAGCATTTAAGTTAGATTAATCTTGAATTTTGTGAACCCGACTCTTTCAGACTTGTTCTTTTAAGCTTATAATTGGTCTGAATAAGTCTTAATATAATATGAAAACATGGGCTCCTGTAGGATTACATTCCCAAACTACCAAAGAAAACTTTATTTGAATTTGATTGGACGCCTCGGAGGTTTTCTTCCCGCATTGACTACACCTATGTCAATTCTATAACGCGATAAATTCTTGTGAATCCCCGGATTCCGTTACAAAGAGCTTTAAGCTCAAAGCTCCAAAAAAGTTTTGACATCTTTGTCTCACAAAACTGTTCGAAGATGTCTTGAATCTCAAGAACCCTTCAGTTGTTGAAAATGCTGTCAGAGGACAAGGCAATAGCTTGTTGCAGAAGGAGATGAAACTCTTCCAAGAATCTAAAGAAAGTGAAGTTCATGAAAATCTTTCAAATGTCAGCCTTTGGTCAAAGAGACCTTTAAGTTTTACTTATTCTTGGCCAGAACTGGAAAACATAGAGTCAGCCGATTGTTCAACCACAGTCGGATCCACGTGAGTCAGGTCATACTCGATTTTATATTGGTCCAACAACTATCAGCTCGCGAGCTTTCTCCAAAACTACTTCTCGAATATTTTAAGACGCTACAACAACAACAAAGCTGTATTTTTATTTCGATACTTTTCTTAAAGAAAATACAAATAAATTTGGATCCAAAACAACCCACTGTACCGCAGCAATACCTCATACATACATAGAAATTACGCAAATTTACATTTTGTTACAATTTCATTTTTCGGTTTTGTTTGTGCAGATTTCAACAGATAAAAGGTATACAAAAACATAACAATTGCACATACATACATACATAGATATATACATACGTATGTAACGTATCAGATGTCCGATATGCGATATAAGACATCCGATATAACTAATCAGGCAACCGACCAAATAGTCAAACAAGCAAACGCCCGACTGAACAGTCAGTTAAACATAACAAATTGCAATAAAACAAATAACGAACAAATATGAAGCGGTAATACACAAAAACAACAACAACAATGTGTGTACCTTGCAGAGGGTTGGCGCTGCAGAGATACAATGCAGTCGATTTGAAAATTAGAAAATCGTTACAAATTTATTTGCGACCGCCTCACTTTTATATGTAGTTGCTGTTGTTGTTGTTGTTGCCTGTGTTGTTGTTGTTGTTGCCTGTGTTGTTGTTGTTGTTGTAATTGAATCTTTTTGCACAATATTTGCCTATTGTTTTTGTTTGTTGTTGCGCCGTGTTTTGCACATTTGTTTGTCGGATTTAGACGAATCATGCAATTGCTCATGCGCAAATCTACTTAGGCACAGAGAAACACATATACATACATACATATATGCATATATGCATATAAGTAAATATACCCAAATGAGATCCCACTTTATATATTATCGCATTGCCGTCTGCCATTTGCCGCTTGACATACAAATTAATGCATAACAAGCTGTTCAGGCGGCGCACTCCGCCTCACCCATCCGCGCTCCTCTTCTTATATGTGTACTCTTACCCAATATTGCCTTTTCACTGCTGCCTTACTCGCAGGATTCACATGTATTATTGCATATTTGCTCGAGCGCTTATCAGCGATCGTAATTCGATACAATTTTATTTATAAGCGCGGCAAGGACGATTTGTTTCATTGCTTTGCACTACTTTTGCTTTGTATTTGTTGTTATTATTATGGATTATTGTTGTTGCTTTTTGTACCCCTGCAAATATGCCACGACAGAAGTTTATCAGCAATACCGTTGCAAGATTACAATTCCAGTTGGTCAAATGAATAGACATTTGTTCGCTAAGGACACAGTCAAAACAGCTCAAATTACCTGTTTTGTTGCAGCTTATTTCAGCTTTTGTTTTATTTTTTATATATTTATATTTCTGCATAAATATATGGTTAATTTTCTCACTGAGTACCCTCAAATGCCATAATATTATATAACATACAAATATTCATATAGTTGGGAGTTGGAAGAATTTTCAATAAATTTTCTGAAATAAATTACTCACAAGATTTTACAATCGAAAACAGAGGCCTCAGTATAATATGTACTATGGCCGAGGCTATCTTGCAGTAAATATCTATCGCTTTGTCTACCTTTCTCTCTCGCATCTGCCTATGATAGCGAATCATATTTATCTGCTAAGACTTAATGAGTTCAAATCAGCCTGAATTATAAGTTAGTCAGACCCAAAAAGTCTAGATCTCTCAAAAAAAGAAATATGTATATATAAAATACATTCATCATTAGTGCTATTTGTCAAATTCTTGTCATAATTTTGTCATTATTGAAGACAAGTGTTTCCAAGTCCTAGTGTTTCCTCTGTATACTTTGAACAGTGCGAAATCATGTCTAATTTTAACATCAGGGAAATAATATCTTTAATAGCTACATATGTTCACAAGAGATTTTTACCCTTCGGTGTCTTGCTTTCTTACATATGTACGGTTTTCATTATATCAAACTTAATGACAATATTATTAAAACCTATAAAAGTCAGTTGTCTTTTCATTTTCATAGCAAAATTTGAGAAATTTCTGTCAAAGATGACAAGTATTGAAAAATCATGGTAGAGTACGTACAGGATTACAGTCACCATAGTGGATCATTACCCAATGGGGAGGACTTCCATAAAGCAATCGTTGTCACACCGATGAACTCGAAGAAAATATGGTTACTGTCCTCTTTTCGGCATGTGCGATTACTACTTCCGGATGGCAGATCATGGATTGTCTGAAACAAAATTATAAATTATGTTAGTTGGGAGTTCTAGGATCACATGACAGTATATTAAAATGACAACGCCACACTATAGCCGAAATTATAGGAGCTATGGATTAGAACACCGAATAGCGTATATGACAATGTCGTTGTAAGAAGCTACCTAATTTATCTATCTAGAAATACCGTTTCCACGACAGTCGGATCTCGGTAACATTCCCCCACAATATTTGAGAAATATTTTCTATCGCTACAACAACAGCAACAATCTCTATTAAAAATTGTTTAAAGCCTAGAAGAATTGGACAAATAGGCAGTTGTCTGAAAAACAGCTCCCAAAAGCATAAAGAGCTCCCAAAAAGCACAGAAGTAGAGAGGGTGGCACTTGCGGCTGACGATAGCGGTGGTTATTATAATTAATATTGGATTGTTTGTCGCATTGCCGCTGCATTTGCGGGTCGGGTTTTCCCTTTTGGATGTGTGCGGAGGTGGTGCGGCTGAGTGGTAGTGGAGACAGTGGGATTTCGTTTGCATAAACTAGGGTTTCCCATGTACTGCGCTAAAATATGAGTATCACGGAATCCAATGAGGAACTACTTCTCCGAATTTATTTTCTTTAAAGAGATATAGTCTGAAGTCCCTATATGAAGTTAAAGTCCCCTTATTCATCGGGTATACCTGATCTGTTAGGTTTAAGACATTAAGATAATTGGAAGGAAAACCATAAAGATCAATTTAACTTTAATTAGGAGTAATTGTCCTCGTCGTTGACTGGGCCAATATTGGATCTGTGCTTGATTAGAAGTTCCCCAGCTTAAGATTTGGTAAAGAGCGTGCTTGAAAGGCTTCACTTGATTCCATCTTGACGGCATAGGCCTTCGACTTCAGCAAATCTCGTGGAGAGTTGTATTTTGATGTGAAAATGATTAATTAGAATTTGATCGGGCTCAGATTGAATCGTGAAATTGGCCTATTAAGCTCAAGAAATTTTTGCACGCTAATTCGACCTTCTGATGTTCTAGTTTGCGGAACCTCCCAAAAGCATAAAGAAGTTCATTTAAGACACATATACCAGACTTGAGACATCTCTCTTTGCTTAAAATACTCATTTTTTTAAAGAGAGAAAAATGAAAGACGCTTGAAAAAGAGAGAATGATTAATTTCAATAGAGAAGTTTCTGAAAGAAAAGAAAGTGAGATAAATTTTGGAAAGGATCTTATATCAAAGGCTTTATTATAAGGACAATGGCCGTGCTTATGAGCGAGTTCGAAATTTTGTCCATATACAGTCATACCCAATCTAGAGTAAGTCATCCAAACCCCTATTTACTTGGTCAAAATGTCTTTTTATCTAAGATTATAATAAACATATGTATATCAAGAGAGAGTCGTCAATTAATCCGATTAAAATCCAACTTGATTACATATCCAAGACACGTGACCATATATATTCGTTTATATGTATGTAATAATATGCTTGCCACTTGGTAAAGTCTCCATAAGGACACTTTACAGAACTTCTTGAGTAATTGCCTTCTAATAAGGAGCGTTACACAAAGTTTTACCTCACCTAACTTAATTATTTCATTACGAAAGTGCCACTCAAGGCTTGTTAAACAACAACAACACTATCCTCTCCTTATAATTGCTGTGTGTTTATGTTGTGCTTTGACGCATCCTGTAGCTGACAAATAAGCTACCATTTAACGCACAGCTGACATACACAGAAACACATAAATGTGTATATTTCTATATTCTTATATAAATATATATACCATATGCGGCCTCATTGTCGATTTAGGTAATTCGCACTGATTTGCACACATTTATTTAAATTTATTTTCGCTTTTTTCGGCTCACTTTAATGCATTTCCCCCCTTTAAGCAAAGCAAAAGATATCAGTGGATAAAATATGAAAAAAAGTATATGTATTTATTTCTTGTTTTTGCTGCTCACTCGCTTGTGTGTACAAAACAATCACAGCTCCACATAATAAATGCGAATTCGAACTCGCGCAGAAGGACATGCTTTTTTGCACTTCTGCTTCGTTGCTTCCTTGCAACATCAGCTGCCATTTGACCGGGTTTATTGTCGGTGTTGTTATATTTTGTTGTTGTTGCTGCTTATGTTTGCTCGTGTTATGCTCAAAAAAGTTTCGGAAATCTTCTGTTGAACTCAAAGTGGTGCGCTTCTGTTGTTAAATAAATTAAGCGACTGGGATTAAGTAAAAAGATATCGAATTACACACCTGATTGCCACATTCAATGGAGGACAAAGGCACCACTACAGTTGTACATATATGCATGTGTTTGTAGGTATATCAAAACTTTATGCGAAAGGCTTGGGCTTATTCGAATGAGCGTTCTATCATTTAAGGCCAATTTTTCACTTGATTCTTATACTAGGTTAGTTGGATGTGAGCGGAACCTACTTTTTGATGGGGGGACCTCTGATATTTTTTGAAAAGGGGTTCACTATGATCTAAGCAACTAAGAGATTTTTAAAAATCTCTTCGGTGCTCTCGTAGTAAATCTCAATATACCGGTTCCGTTCAAAAGAAAACTGCTTTAATCAAGTCTAGCTTAAGGCTTGTATCGAGCTTAGTTAGTACTCTTAGGAGATTCCCAAGAAATCTGTAGAGTTAAGCAGAGCACAAGTTTTCTAAAACACGCCCGACAATCGAATCTATCTAAACGGAACAGACCCGAGTTATTTCGAATCATGAATTGTAATCTCGAAAACATTCTTTAAATTATTTCTAGAATATTTTCTAAAATTTGTCGAAGACCCTCAAGAGATAAAATCAGCTGGAACCAGGACTTCGATGACAACCAGCTCATGGAAAAATTCAATATGACGAATAGATAGTATACCAAGGTAATGAAAATGTCCAACAACAGGAAACGGTACATAGGGTAAACATAGGTTTCCATTGGTAAGGAACACGAGGACTATTGAATCTATTTACTGACTCCACCTCAGCGATCTTCATATCTTGAACATTCTCTTCTGAGGGTTCAGTGAAAGAATTATTCGTATCGAACAATTGTTGGTTTTGAACTTGGCTCAGAAAACGAGAAACGACATGTGAGGCAGTGGGAAACCTTTACTGGTAGAGACGAAATACAATTATTACAGAAGACACCCAGTCAATGAAGTTATTGTCAAAGTTACATAGTGAAATCCCAGATTAATTAACTTTTCACTGGATGATGTGGGACTTGGCTAAATAAAAGACGGGAGATGGAGAAAAGGATCATAACCATAAGGTCAAAAACATTAACTTATCTGTGCATCCTTTTGAAAAAGAACGAAGACTATATGAGGTCACCAAGAAGACCAATGTCATAATAGAATATTTTTGAAATTGTAGGGAGTCAAACCTATACCTTATAATCTAAATTTCTATCTATCTCTCTCTCGCTCTCTCTGAATAAGTAAACCTTGGAGCTCACAGTAATTGTATCACTATTCAGAATGCTACCAAAGAAGTGTTTCTAGAATGACTGGCTACATCTAGGTTTGTTGGATAACTGAAATAGACCTAGAAGTTTAGTCAAAATCATCAAAGTTTAATTTAATCGATTTCTACGCAAACTCGATTCTTTCCATATTGTCTCGTGCAACACCGCTCATATACAAATTTCCCCTTCACTCGCGAACACTTTTTCAGCACGCATTCATTTCAGGCACTCAACACCTAGTCGTCAAATAATTACGCGACAACGCCGCGGTGTGGGTACACAACCGCACCGTAAACCCCTTTCCGGCAATAACTTTTGCGCGCCGCAAACGTGCTATCGAACAACACACAGATACTCTCACATGCACAACAACAGCAAAAATAAAAGATAGTCTCAAATAAACCGCTGTTTGTTTGCTGTAACAGCGTTAAAATGTTGTCAACCAACTGTTGCAACTTACAACTACTGTCGGTTGTCGCTGTCGCTGTCATTAATGCGACGGCGTCACAGCGCGCCGCCTGCACTTTT
Organism: Zeugodacus tau; assembly: GCA_031772095.1. Lineage (NCBI taxonomy): Eukaryota > Metazoa > Arthropoda > Insecta > Diptera > Tephritidae > Zeugodacus > Zeugodacus tau. The sequence goes on along the minus strand of CM062651.1, from coordinate 66,339,241 downwards.
CACCTCGTCTAATAGCCCCCAAAAAAGAGCACACATTCGCGCCGACCACATTGCGCTTGTGGCGGCTGCACGGCTGCTTACTTTAGCGGTCCTAATGTTGCCACCATTTTTAACGGCTAATAACCGTCGGCAGTCGACAATCAGAAATACTTTATGGGTATTAAAGCTGCAACTGGCAGCGATTTTTCGTGCAACTTCAAAAGCGCGGTGCCGCAACGCCGCCGCCGACAACAACAACAACAGCCAACAACGGACAGCGGCGAATGACAATCGGCCAACGGCAATTGGAAGTCACCGTCGCTCGGAGTCACAGCGGCGCGGCGGCAATAAGTACAAGGCATTCATAATAGCATCGGCAATATGGCAATAGCAACAACAGCAGCCGCACAAATCTGCGCCGCCAATTTAATGTGTCGGCATGTTTATCGAGCTAATGAAGTTGACAACACGCGGATTAGCGCACTTAAGAGTCCGGAGTCGAAGAGCAAAAGACCGAAAAAGGACGCAGTGGCTGAGTTGCTCACAATGCGCGCGCACTCGCGGAGAGGCGGCGAAGCTGAAGCTAGCGATTCGCTATGGCGCTGCATGACATCAACTAACCAAGCAACAAATCGGCTAACCGATCAAGCTACTTGTAGGCTGCTTATTGCTCCCGCTGCGGTTAGTTAACGAATTTTTTTTGTTGCCGGATTCAAAGCTGTATTTGGTCGGTTATGAGTGGAGCTTTCTATGCGTTTGGGTGCGGTGTTAGTCGGGTGGCAAGCATGCAACTAGCTTGTTCGACGCGCAGGAGTAGAGAGGGTGGCACTTGCGGCTGACGATAGCGGTGATTATTATAATTAATATTGGAATGTTTGTCGCATTGCCGCTGCATTTACGAGTCGGGTTTTCCATTTTGGATGTGCGGCAGAGGTGGTGCGGCTGAGTGGTAGTGGAGACAGTGGGATTTCGTCAGCATAAACTAGGGTTTCCTATGTACTGCGCTAAAATATGAGTATCGCGGAATCCAATGTGGAACTACTTCTCCGAATTTATTTTCTTTAAAGAGAGAGATAAAGGTCTGAAGTCCCTATATGAAGTTAAAGTCCCCTTATTCATCGGGTATACCTGATCTGTTAGGTTTATGACATTAAGATAATTGGAAGGAAAACCATAAAGATCAATTAACTTTAATTAGTAGTAATTGTCCTCGTCGTTGACTGGGCCAATATTGGATCTGTGCTTGATTTGAAGTTCCCCAGCTTAAGATTTGGTAAAGAGCGTACTTGAAAGGGTTCATTTAATTCCATCTTGACGGCATAGGCCTTCGACTGCAGCAAATCTCGTGGAGAGTATTATTTTGATGAAGAAATGATGAATTAAAACTTGATCGGGCTCAGATGGAATCGTGAAATTGGCCTATTAAGCTCAGGAAATCGCGTTTTTTGCACGCTAATTCGACCTTCTGATGTTCTAGTTTGCGGAACCTCACTGGAATTACAGCCATTTGTTATTCGTCGAACCTGTATCATTAGGATCTCTGAGGCCTGATTAACCAAGCTATGGATGGTCGAAACGATAGCTTTGATTCATCTTTCCGTGATCCGTGATTAGGCAACTAGAGTCTCAATGCAAACGACTAAACTATAAGACTATTTGATAAATGACGTATTTCCGGGCCGTCATTTGAGTTCCGTTCAAGGGAAGTTATCTCGCAGAGAAATTTACTTTGTGGAAGAAACACTTCAAATCTCCCAGTGAAATTCACTTTGTGGAAGAAACACTGCATTAGAACTTGATCAAGCTCAAATGGAATCATAAACTTGGCTTATCCAGCTGAGGCTCAAAATACTCTTCTTGGAACCCTAATTTGACTTTCTGATGTTCTAGTTTGCAGAACCTCATTCACCGAATTGATCACTTGAGTTACTATACGTTATACGTCCAACCTGTTTCATTGGGACCAGATATATCAGCGAAGCTTGGAAGATCGAAGCGATAGCTTTCCCTCGACTTTTATAGCTTTTGACCTTTTGAACCCTTGAAGATTGGACTTAACCCGATTTTTACTCGAATATATCAGCTACGTGTCCCACTGTGCCGCACTACTCGAATGTCTTAATTTACCATTCGAATTTAAGCCTTAAAACACGATGCTTTCTGGCAAAAAACAAATATAAATGCGATTCATAAATGCAACAAAATTAATGTGAGAGACTAGTTGGGCCGACAGAAAGACGAGTTGACCGTCGGTGAGGAAAATTAAGTGCGAATACTCTTTTTATTAAGATATTTTTTACAATAGAACCTCTTTACCACTTTTACTACTCACTTATGCTAATATGTATCACTTAGTTGGTGCGCGACAACAACCCGATCAAAATTGCATGCAACAAATGTTGCAAGCTAACGCATGACAATAAAAATAAAAGCCAATATTATAATTAATTAACAAGCAATTTATGATGCACTTACTACCCCACTTACTTAGAATAGAAATACAAATGTGCGAAAGACATTTATTTTCACGCAGTACTTTGAGCCGCCGCCTTACTTCGCATAATGAGTACTCGCCATAATCGGCTGTGGCGGTAATGTGATGTGCGCAGCTACCATAATGTGAACTGGCGATTAGAGTGTGAAACGTTTGAGCTAATAGTTTAATGCACCGTTTTATAGCGACACTTTTCGTAATCGTCCTTGCTCCCATACTCATTGGAGAGCCGATACATTATATAATGTACCCCAAGTTAAAAGCGTAATTTTTATAGCCATCAGTAGTGCAATTAGCTGGCACGGTAGCTAATTAGAGCGCTTCCTCACTTAGCTAGATACCACCACCTGTATCGGGAGTATGCGAATACAAAGTTATAGCTCCGTTAAAAGTATTTTAATTTTTAGTCTGCTCTTAAAATAATTATGTATTTCGAAGCCATAAAGCCTAATAAGTAAGTAAGTGTTATTAGAATGAACTAAAAGTTCACATTTAAATTAATATGTTCTAGTGATAATTGGCTCTAAGCTGGTTGAAATTGATCTCTGCAATTTTCTGGGCAAATAGTTGTGGTAAAATTTTATTTCATGGTTAACTCGTCTAAGGATATAAAATCAAGAGTCCTTCTTCTTATTTACTTCTAATTTATAGTTATGAGAGAATCATTTCACCTGTAGCATCTTTAAGTGGCGCAGCTGCTTTGAGCCAACTATGTAATTACGTATGATGCTCTCTTGATATTCCCGAGAGTGTACGTTATTGAGAGATATCTGATCTTTAACCATGCGTCAGTACTATATATTCCTGTAGGTAAGCGCTTAGCCAAGAGAGATATCAAGTCCTTAGGCTATAAAGCCTTGAAGTAACCGATATTCATTAAAGCTTTACTAGTATCCAGTGCTACTGCTTAGAAGATCTCCTTCATTAGCCGGCAAAAAAAGAATACAGTTAGATTTTAAGTCCCAGAAAGAAAACTCTTATGCTTGACCAACCTTCTTGATAATACGTTGACGACTAAACTTTCCATCTTTAAACATCCCAGTTTTTCGTCTCGTTACAATTTCAGCGATTTTTGAATGTTTCTGAATAAAAATTTAGTTCACAGATCAATAATTCCTTAATAGACCGGAATATACATCTCCAGTTTCGCAGCGATGGAATCAGCCATCTGAATGCAGTCGCTGATATTTATGGTACCTTGGAACACAGAGCTATAAGTCACCGAAACCCTGTCCGGACCAAAGTTCTCACGTCTCTCCAGTACTAAGTACAGAGTAAGTCAGAGACATCTTTGTTTTAGATCTGGTCTGGTCTCGCTTTTGGAGATATTAGGCACTGTAGAGATCGAGAACGTTGAAGTAGAAAGAAGAGCGCTTTCACTTTACCTTTGCTTTTAGTGTTCAGATAAAATACATTCTATAGGGAAGATAGGATTAGAATAGGGAAGATAATCAAATGATTTGATTGGGTTAACTTCCAGACAATATAAGCGTCTTCGGTCCTCAAGATTTTACTTCAGAGCTAATTACACAATGCTATAAACAGGATAAAAAGACCTCAATATCTTCTATGTAGGTTCCTATTCAGGGAGTATTCATATTTTTAAGTTAAGTATGATATAGTTTCCGAAGACTACAAGAAGTAGCAAATATATTGATTTCTATTTCTATTTACCTCACTAGCGAAAGTTTTATAGCTGTTATTGGTCTAAGCAAGTCGAGGTCACAATCATAGAGATATTTAAAATTCTTCAATTCTTCACGCTTACACAGACACACACACACTGATAGACTGCTCGTAAAAAGTATGTGTATCAAAAAACTTACAACTCATTTTCACTCCAACCACCTATCGGGCTATTTAAGAGCCATTATCCCCCACCGAATTTTGTTTGTTTAATATATTTCTTTTATCTTCTATTGTAGTCACTTATTGTAATCCTTTTAATTTATTTACTTTTCAATTTTTCAATATCTTTGTGCCTTACTGATCACTCTACAATTAGAGTTGTTCGTCATCTTTTTCTTTCATATTTTGTTATTGTAGGCTTCTTTGAGTGTTTTCTTGTTTGTATTGTTTAAACAAAGCGTTAAAGTCCAAAGTAGGCGAAAAAAAAATTGTAAAGAAAACATTATGAGATGAAGATTAGAGAGAAGTCGCAGTTGGTATTCGATCAAAATTTTTATTTCGAACCAAGGCAAATTGCTGTGTAAATAGATTTTGATTAATGCTAAGATTTTTAGACTATAGCTGATAGTTCTACTAACCTAAAGCCTTTCAACGTTAGTTTAATGTAACGGAATGATAAATATTTAGTTAAAATGGTGTTTATAGCTAAAAAAAAATTACTCCGAATTATTCGGAATTATTCCGAATCACTCCGAATTTCATTAATTGCTACCAAAAAAAAGAAAACATGTTTTTGAATGTTGAAAGCTTGATTTCGAATAGAATGAAGCAAACAACAATTTCGAATGAAAACTTAAAAGTATTACCAACCTATTCATGACGTAGTGTTGTGTAATGTAACTATCATATCTCGAATAGTGATATTCGAACATGCAGTGTTGTAGAATGCTATTTTTGTATGAAGGAATAGGGATATTCCAACACGCCCCCTCAAAAATAACATTTATTATAAGAATATAACTTAAAATTGTATTCATTAATTATTGTCTTTGTCTTTTGTGGTTGGTATGCATTCTGGGATGTATAATGTGATCCAGCATTTGCTGCAAGGATACGGGAAAAACCCAGAAAAACCCGATCAGATCACTTACAAGTATCTTAACATTTCATTTAACAAAACAGTAACATTAGTGTTTAAATAAGTATGGATTAATTCTATAAATTCATATGTTAATTATTTCTCATTAAATAATAAAAGAAACGCCAATATTCAGCAAAATAGATAATATACATATATTAGTCATCTTGGAGTAATCCCAACTTTTTCATAGGTAGTTAGTCATCTTGGAGTAGTCCCAGCTTTTTTCGTAGTTCCACAAATCTTGCAGTAGGTAATGGTTTGGTAAAGATGTCCGCGAGTTGATTACCTGAATTAATATACTCAATACAAATCACATTATTTTCAACTTGCTCTCTAGCAAAATGGTATTTAATATCAATATGCTTAGCTCTTTTTATGACATGAGGGGTTGTTTGCTATGCTAATGCAGCCTTGATTGTCTTCATAGATTTTAATGGGTTCTTTAAGTTTGATGTTTACACTATTTAGAAGAGATTTTAACCATAACGCTTCCCTAACAGCTTCAAATAAGGCCATATACTCAGCTTCGGTTGATGATGCAGCTACCGAATTTTGTCTTTAGTGTTCCAACAAATTAAATTTGAACCGAACACTTTAAATAAATAACCCGTTGTACTCTTCCTATCAATCTCGTTACTACCCCAGTCAGAATCTACATAACTAACTAATATATTTTCAAAATTATTCTTTTTCAAAATCAATTTCATATCAATGGTTCCCTTCAAGTACCTAAGAACCCTTTAAGCATTGCCATAACTCAATATTATTTTTGCTACTATATCTACTTAAGATATTTACAGCAGTTAAGCTAATCTGGACGTGTACATAGCATTATGTACATTAAACAAACCAATAAGATTCCGACATGGTGCATTACAATTTTCATCTGAATTAAGCAATTCATAATTTAGTTTGTTCGGTAGAGGTGTACTAACTGAATTGCAATCATACATATTAAATTTATTTAAAATCCTTTTTACATAAGCGGACTGGCTTAAACAGACTTTATCTTCAAACATTTCTATACTTATTCCAATAAAATGTCGTATTTCATTTAAGTCAGTCATTCTAAACTTTTCCATTAAATACTTCTTGAAACTATTCATTCTTGTCATATCCCCTGTAGCTATTACCACATCATCGACGTATAACAGTACATATATATTTTCCTTGATATCACCTCTGTCAAGGATATATATACAGCGATCTACTGGAGAGTTAGAAAATTTGCATTCTTTAATGCTTTTTTCAAATACTTCAAACCAGCATCTAGCTGCTTGTTTGAGCCCGTAAATTGCCTTATTCAATTTACATACATTTTCACCATTACATGATACACCTTGAGGAAGTCGCATATATATTTCTTCATTTAACGTCCCATTAAGGAAAGCCGTTTTTACATCCATTTGATGGACCTTCAAATTATATTGAACTGCTAGTGCTAATATGAATCGAAAACTTGAAATCCTAGCAACAGGAGCAAATGTTTCATCATAGTCGACATGATATTTTTGAGTAAATCCTCGTGCAACTAGTCTTGCTTTATATTTTATGGGATCGCCGAGTTCATTATATTTAATAGAAAACACCCATCTACTGTCAACAATGTTTTTGTTTTCTGGCTTCTTTGTAATTGTCCAAGTATTATTTATTTCATGAGCCCTCAACTCTGCTTTAATGGCTTCTTCCCAAAAAGATTTATCGTTTCTAAATTTTATTTCATCAAATGTATTTGGGACATCGTTAAAAATAGTATGTGAATTCAATATATATTTATTGAAACTGTTATCATCTTCATTATAAGATATATGTGGCTTAATCTTTAATCTTTCACTTCTTCTACCTATTTCTTTAATATGTTTTTTGCCACTGTCACTATTTTCACTAGGCTGTTCAGTTGATTTACATTCCGTACTCTCATTCGGGAAATTTTGCTCCTTACTTTCATTCAGGAGATCAGTCAGCTTTCTTTTCTTACTTTCATTCGGAAAAATTACAAGATCAGATTCCTTACTGTCTTTCAGGAAGTCTATGTCATCTCATTCTTTTCTTTTATTCGGTAAATTTATATGATCAGATTCCTTACTGTCTTTCAGGAAGTCTATTTCATCACATTCTTTTCTTTTATTCGGTAAATTTACATGATCAGATTCCTTACTGTCTTTCAGGAAGTCTATTTCATCACATTCTTTTCTTTTGTTCGGTAAATTTACATTATCAGATTCCTTAACCTCTTCGAGGGAGTCTGTTTTACTACATTCCTTACTTTCATTCAGGAATTCTGTTTTATATTTCACACCTCTAGAGCTAACCATATTGGTTTCGTCAACAACAACATCCCTTGCAACAAAAATTTTTCATTAACAGCATCCCATATAGTATAAACCCGTTTGGTTCATAACCAACAAGGATACTTTTGTATGATTTATCATCAAATTTTCCTTTTTTATTTTTATTGTGCACATAAGCAGTTGAACCAAACACTCTTAAATGTTTTAAATTAGGTTTTCTATTGTGCCACATCTCGTACGGTGTTATTGCCCTATCACCAAGAGCTCTGCTCGGAATTCTATTAATTAAGTATGTTGCAGTTAACACAGCTTCTCCCCAGAAGCTTTTATCTAGTTTTGCACCATTAACCATGGCACGAGCTTTTTCAGTGATGGTTCTAATCATTCGTTCAGAAACCCCATTTAATTGAGGTGTATATGGCACTGTCAAATGATAAGTAATCCCTTTCATAACACAAAACTCACGCATCTCATTGGACAAATATTCTCTACCATTGTCAATATACAAATTAACAACCTTAAGATTAAAATGCGCCTCACTCTTCGCTACGAAATCTTTAAACATGTTAAATACGTCTGACTTGTGTTTCATTAAATAAGTTACACAGTAATGTGTAAATTGGTCGACGAAAATTACATAGTAATTTTTGTCATTTAGAGTAACCGGTGTAATTGGACCACATACATCTGAATGTACTACAAATAGGGGTCTTTTAATATAACTTTTATCTTTAAATTGTTTGAATGGTAGCCTAGCTTGTTTCCCATTCAAACAAGGTTCACATATCTCATCTGACAACTCTAAATTACTAAGAAGATTATTATCACTGAATAGGTTCTTTCTTTTTATTTCTAACAATTTTCCCTTGCTTATATGACCTAACCTCTCATGCCATAATCGATAAATATTTTTATTTTTCGCATTAATACTATATGCTTGAAATTTAACAATTGGTATATTATTCAACATACCTGAATTTTGAACGACTATCGACCCATTTTTGGATATAGTAACACCATTTACATCGAACTTAATTGTCATTCCAGCTTCTTGCAGTCGCTTAACAGACATTAAGTTGCCTGCAGCCTCTTTGCAATAGAGAACATCCTCCAGGGTAATTTCATGACCATTGTGCAACCGCACAATGCCACGTTTTGTAGCGTATATAAACTCGCCTTGTTTGGCAACAGCAATCTTAAGTGGATGTTGCAATTTTATACTATCCGAATATAATGATTCATCGTTTATTAAATGGTCTGTCGCGCCCGAATCAAGAATAAACCGAAGTTGTGCATACCAAACGAGTCTGTTTTGAATATCTTTAACATAAATGCAAATCCTTGTTGGGATGTTGCGATTTGAGCTTGCTTATTTTCATTATTTTTTTCGTTTAGTATTCGTTTATAATGATAGCAATCTTTTTTATGTGCCCGTCTTTACCACAATGATGGCATTTTATGTTATTCCTATACTTTCCCTTAAATGATTTCTTTTGTTTGCTTACCCTATTTTTAAATGAGTTATTTTTTGTATTATTTTGAATAAACGCCTTCATAACTTTTCTACTAGTATCGTTACTGTCATTTTTAATTTTAATTTCGTGGTCAAGCAACCTATTTTTTACAAAAGCTAATGTCAAACTTTCTTCAGCTAATGTTTCTATTGCTGTAATCACACCATTATAAGAAGAAGGCAAAGTCAACAACAAATGCGACACTTTATCCATTTCTTCAATCTTTGCACCCGCAGCTAGTAATTCACTCACTAACTCATCAAACACATTAAAATGACTCAATAGTGGCGTCTCACTTGATAATTTGAGTGACAGTAACCGTTTGCGCACCGTTAGCTGCGACGCCAAACTTTTTCGCTCATATATTGCGTCTAGATTCTTCAGAATTTGACGCGCCGAAATGTCGCTTGTTGCGAAATTCAAAAAAGAATCACTCAAATATTCGATTAGCAGACTTTTTGCACATCTTTCTGCTTTTTTCCAAGTATCATCCACTATATCTGGCATATTTTCATCAATAACTTTTAGTACATCCATCTCAGCAAACAAAGCCCTGACTCGAAATTTCCATACGGAATACTTTTCCCCGTCAAAAGGTTTTATATTCCTTTTTGCTTTTTCCATTGTATGCACAACACAAAACTTAAACTTCAGACAAAAGATTTAAAAAAACAATTAATTATTTAGCGTGGATTGGGTCCATAACCTGTTGAAAGCTTGATTTCGAATAGAATGAAGCAAACAACAATTTCGAATGAAAACTTAAAAGTATTACCAACCTATTCATGACGTAGTGTTGTGTAATGTAACTATCATATCTCGAATAGTGATATTCGAACATGCAGTGTTGTAGAATGCTATTTTTGTATGAAGGAATAGGGATATTCCAACATTGAAGTATAAGAACACTCAATTTACAGGAAAGAAACACAAAAAAAGTACTCCGAATTATTGGGAATAACTCCGAATGAGTCCGAATTTCATTAATTGCTACTTACAACATAAAAACATGTTTTTTAAGTATAACAACACTAAATTTACAAAACAGAAGTGCCCAAAAATAACTCCGAATTATTTTTTGTAAAATTTAATAAGTAAAACGAGTGAGAAAGACAAAATTGTTACTCAATTTTCATTGCAAACTGCCTTTTATATATATTTTGTCACTCCGAATTAGTCCTAATTACTCCGAAAACTTAAAATCTCAAAGTAAAATGTTTTTCATAAACCTTACACCAAAATATACATTACCAGATCCCCACTCTTCATTTATACATATAATTGAAAAGCACCCAAGCATTTTGCCTTCTCCACCTCCACCCAGAGCATTACATAATGATCTGCACACCAACAAAACCCAAATTCACTCATAACACTGTTTGCCAGCAATCCGTCACTTTGGACTTCAAGCATCCACCGACACTACCACAAGCGAGGAAACCACAAAAAGCATACCACAGTGCACCAAACACAACAACAACAAAGCATATATTACACACATTTTTGTGCGTTTTGAGTATTTGAGGCATTTTTCGGGCCATATTGATTAATGGATCAAAGTCTTTTGACACGAGCTATTTTGGTTTTAACAAAACAACCGAAAATAAAACACCGAAAAAAGCACAACGAAAATCCTTTGTTGATTTCGCCTGCATTATAAACACATTGAGTATTTAAAGTAGTGTTTTTTTTTGTTTCTGTTGTTATTTTGTATTCAATAAATTTTCAATTTTGACTGATTGTGAGTGAGCCAAATGAGATCGCCACAACAATTGCTACTACTACACACTACTCTTCGAAATGCTTGAGGTACGTACTTGCAACAACAACAAGAAGGAAATATAAGAGTTAAATCTGTAGTAAGGTGCGCTAAAAAGCGGTTGGAAATATTTAAAATTTTAGATTTCAGATTTAGATTGTCAAATTACCGTTAGTTCGAATTCGAATTCGAAAAATAAAAACCGAACAGCTAAATTTGTAGTAAGGAGATCTGCCGGATGCTGCCGAAAATTTTCGAAATAATTGATTTCTGATTCTGTAATTACCGTTAATTCGAATTCGAAAACGTCGTTTTTGAGGTTATAAAGAAAGGTAGCAAGGTATGTGATACCGATTTTTGATACGAAAGAACTTAGAATTTTATAACGGTATTTCGAAATATTAGGTGGATTTATTTCATTATACCGTTATACTACGTACAACCTTAAAATACCGTTAGACGAATTTAAAACCTTTTTTGAAACAGCGTTGCATTCGGGTATAAAAAATATACGCTTGTTTGGACTTCGATTGTCCAAGTGCTTCAGGATGAAGCGTAACGGATTGTTGGACTCTTTTTTTATTCGAGCGATTCAAGTCTTGTCTTTCCCCATAATGGTGCGTATTTCAAAGATCATACAGTAGTTGTTGTTTTTGTTGTTCGCATTGGTTTTCGCCGATCATTTGTTGTTGGTTGCTCATTGCGTCGGCTTGTGAACCAAAACTCGGCTGCTGTGGACCCCGGAGGCCACGTGCGGGTGGTTGCGACTTGGAGCACATACATCCTACATACATATCACTTCTTGTTGTAATTGTTATTGCTGACGGACGCACGTTTCATGTATGCGTCATTACATTGTACGCCGTCTGTCCGTCTGCGCGCGTTGTTTACAAATCGTGATTCAAGTAGTTGCGTCGGCGGCAGCGACGGCGGTTTTTCTATTGTAATTCAGAATTGTTGTTGCTTTTAGTGGCAATACCGACACTAATGTGTTGTTATTGTTGCTCCTACATACATATATATCTGACTTCGCTACAATATGTATTATTTAGCATTGCACTGCATTTGCATTGTTGCATTTGTTGTTGTTGTGGTTGCACTGTTGGATGGATGGAAGATGGATTTTCCTTCATCTCGCGATGTTATTGTTGTTGTTGCTGTTGCTGCTTGTCACTATTATTTAAGTATGATTACTGTATGGCTGTTGTGGCAGCAGGCATTATTGTTGCTCAGCATTGTTGTTTAATGCGTTGTTGTTTTGTTGTTATTATTGCTATTTGCTGTTATTTCGTTTTGTTGTTTTATTACTACCAGAAATACCGATGCCCCAATCCATTGTCACATTGAGGTACTGTTGAGATTTTTTGAGGAAGTTGGAGTTGCTATGACCTTGTATCTATATCAATGATCCAAAATCAGTGGCTTATGCAAAGTCTCCAAAAATATAAGACTGATCTAGAATCCGGATGTGAGGTGAGATCAGATATAGAGACTATTGATCTATTCGATACTCTAAAACTGTTCAGATAGTATTGCCTATACCGTTATCCTCCCAGCATTACCGAAGAAAATTTCTAATATCAGAGAGCTTAATGAAAGAACTGTTACAGCGATGAGAAAGTGATCGGATTCCATCGTATATTCAATCCAATGTTGATCCATTTGTTGAAATAAGAAAAGGGTGTCAAAATAAGTTTGAGAGAAAAGCTTGAAATGGAAACTCGGTTCAAATACCCATCTGAATGTTATACGACAAATTTTAGACAGTTCTGGATTGTAAATTGATTTTATTGGAAGAAAGAAGAGCAAAGTTTTAAACTCTCTATCAACAGTTGAGAGATTTGAGTCCATAATGCTTCGGCTTTATACTTTGGAAATTGCCTGAGAGATCGAATCCAAATTTACCAATTATTTACATCAGACACCTTGAATGAGTATCGAGAGGAATTTATCCATGGCGAGTTCCGGGTTTCTAAAAATGTATCTTATCAAATTTTAGACTAATTTACATCCTTACTAAGAGAATAAGTTAGTCAAGGTACCACTACAACAAGACTTTCACGAACGACTTGGAGTGAACTCTCTTTTAGATAATATAATACGGGAATATAGGAGTTGAATTGATGTCTATTTTGAAATGAACGGTCCTTTTTTGATTACCTCTAAAAGAGGGGGCTCTTTTCTCCTTCTTTTTTACCTCTAACAGGGTCTGAGAAAGTTTGACCTAGCTCGCCAAAAAGCTTTATATTTCGCCACTTCGTAAACTGCGTTAAATATATGAAACGAAGTGAAACACAATCATTTCTACAAAATTCGACTCAAAAGCTCTTGTGCTTCTAAAGCTTAAAGCTCCATAAATCCTTTTAAAGCGCCTTAAAGCTTTTCTCGTCTATAAATCACTGTGCACTGAGCGATCCATATCGTTTTAAAAACGCTTAGCAACTTAAGCCTTGTTTTTGTTTTTATTTCTGCTGCTTGTTTACAAAGCTTTACTTGTTGTTGGTGTTACAATTGCCGCTGGCTAACGCTTCCATTTCTGGTATGTGTGTATGTTAGAGGTCGCACTTTTGTCAGCCATTGTTGAGCGATCAAAGCGAAGCGCATTTGTATTTTCATTGCTTTTATTGTTGTTCTCGTTGTTGCTGGTATGTGAAATGAAAGCAAACCACCAACCAAAAGCGAACAAGTGACTTTGAATATTTTTGTTTGCGCACGCGGCGCACTTTTGTTTTTGTATTAAAATGTAATTACTCATTTACACTCATTTAAATGTCAAATCTAATTGTGTGCAAGCGCTCTTTGTGACCTAAAAGAGTTACAGATGTACGCTTTACACCGTTATATACATGTGTGTGTGTGTGGCTTCGTGTAGTTTGCCGACACCCGCACACCCTCGCGCTTGCGCATGCGGTCAACGCGGGCTTGCCACCCTACATGGAATGAACGGCACTTGAGTTAATGTGGTTTACCGCTATTCAATTGTTGTTGAGACCTCGATTTGGAAATTTGTGTAAACAATTGCTGCTCGCGCGCCTAAAAGTGTACCTTTTTAGGTTTCCTTTTAACTATTTCAATGCTTATTTTAGCTTCGCTTCATGTACAACAAAGCAAACAACAACAACGTGTGTACGTAAGAAGAAACGAAGAAGACTAATCTCTGTTGACTGCCAAAGACTGATGATGATGATGTTGATGTTGAGTTGTAGGTGTAGCTTTATTATTGTTGTTGCTGGTGTTTCGTTAGTGTTTTATCTGCTTTGGTAAATGATCTGTTAATTGTTATTGTTATTGTGGTTGACCACGCATTACCGTTATTGCTGCTGAACGTGCCTTAAATATGGCTTTATCGTTGCCACTGTTGCAATAATTCCATTGTTCCCAGAGCTGACTCACCAGCACGAGCTCTAGCATAAAGTAGCCGAGTGCGCACAGCAAGCCAGCTGGCAACATCATTCATTTTGTTGCATCAACAATAGGAGGTTTTATACTTTTTTCCTTATTTGTAAAATGTTTATATATTTTTTATTGTGAAAGTTGGAGTTCCATATTGGTACAAGGTGTTCATAGAGGAAGAAAACCGCGTATTGAAAAAAAAAATGAAACGTTGAAATATAGTTCATGGATGGCGAAAGTGGTGTCTCCTTTTTTGTGCTTTAATTTTCCGCAAAAATAGTTGTAAAATTCCGCCTATTGGCTAGCCAACAAGGGTTCACACTCGCACTTTACTCGACCGAAGATCCATGATCGATGAATATATGATATTTCATTTAGATCAGATCTCTGATACGAGTGACAATGGGATCGATTTTTTTGGGGAAGTGATTGACTACTTGTCAGCCTTGTACTCTTTATATTCCCCCAAATCAAATCAGATCAGAGATATGATACTCCTTTCGTCTCGTAAAAATCACTCGGCTTTATTCGTGGAAACATTTCGAGGTGCTATTTACCTACTTCTTCTTCTTGACTGGCGTAGACACCGCTTACGCGGTTATAGCCGAGTCCAAAACGGCGCGCTACGTATCCCTCCTTCTGGCAGTTTGGCGCCACCTGGTCCTTCCATCGGAGTGGAGGTCTCCCTCTTCCTCGGCTTCCACCAGCGGGTACTGCATCGAATACTTTCAGAGCTGGAGCACTTTCATCCATTCGAACAACATGACCTAGCCAGCGTAGCCGCTGTTTTTTTTATTACCTTACAGTTTATTTTTACTGAAAGTATTCACAACATGACCCGACTTAATCAAAGCCCAAACCCATACTATAAGAAAGGATGAGGAGAGACCAGCGTATATTTTTTTCTAAAATGAGCATAGTCCTGGAAGAAGAATAAAAAACGTCGTGAAAATTTGAACTTTTGAGAAATTTTTCAAAATAGGTCTCGGACTAGGCGACTACCTCGTCATAGTCGCTAATTTTTCTTTCCAGTGGCCATTCTCTTGGCGTATGGAGGGGCCTGAGATCAAAATAAGTAGACGAGGTCAAATTAATAGTATAATGCGGATATAAAGGCATTTCGAAACCCAATTGATCCAATTTGACCAGTCCTTTTGACATCGATTGTGAGCTCCCGATGTAGTCACAACCACAAAGCTTTCTCAAACACAAAACAATGCGATAGTACATTCCCATTAACAAATCAATCCAATTCTTTTTCCAAAACTTTAAAATCTACGTAACTCACTTCCGAAAGTTTCCGAATCATTTGAAGAACAGCTGTCGGAGGTGAATCTTTTGAGGGTTAAGACATACAATGTGCCCAAGACTCCATGAAAAAGCTTCCGCGGTGACAATCCTTGGGCAGGTAAAATCCTTGTTCCTTTATGAAGTTCCACTGTCATGAGAACCCTTTGTCAGTGTTATAGTCTTACTTTGGAAAAGCTGCTTCGAACATTTATTTCGGAACATCCCACAGATATGGGGAAAATATTAGAAAAATAGTTCGTAAGGAGACTAACACTATATTAAATGTAAAATTGTGGTCCACAACTGAAGATTCTTAATTTAGGGGATTATTATTATTCTTATAATTTTTTTTGCATCTAGTCACCAAAAGAGGTACCAGGACCTACAACTCATTAAGTCACCACTGATTTCTCTCAGTGTATGATTAGTCTTAAATGAAGGGTGTGTACATGTTACTTTCCAAGGGTTTACACTCATCTCTTTCCAACTGAAGTGGAGTTTGCAAAGAACAAGTTTTTGCGAAAACAATATAAATATACAGCAATGAGGAAGTGTCACATATACATTTATATATATGTATTTATATATAAGTATGTATTTCTATAAATCCACATAAATAGCAAGGTATGAATGTGATTACTACCTTTCCCGGTAGTTGTTGCAATTGCTGCCAACAGCCATTGTTTTGCAGCGAAATGAGCATTCATGCGCCAGAGCTAAGCTCAATTCAACTCCCCTCAGTCCCCGAGCTGTCTTCGCCTCTTTGTTTGCCTATCCGCAATTTTTTTTTTGTTTTGCAACTCCATTATGGTTGTTGGTTGAATGTTTGGTTGCACGGCTGGTTGGTTGCTTGGTTGGTTGGTCGTCAGTTGATGCATTGCTGCGACAGCAATTGTTGGAAGATGGTAGCTGCCTGCCATCATTTAGTACATTTGTATATTTTCTGTTTGTTGTTGTTGTTGCAGTTCATTTGGCTGTTAAACAAAATCATTTATTTCATTTATTGTGTATTTGTGTGCAAACCTTGTTGACAGAAATCCGCACAAATCATAATCAATCAAAAATATTTGCACTGTTCCGTCCGTTGCTTGCTTTCCTTCTCCCCCGAAGGGCGGTCGGTGATGATGAGCGAGGTGACAGCCGTACAAAAGACGAAACGGAAGAGCACTGCATTCGATTGCCTCCAGAGAATTCCAGCAAAATGTAAATATGGTTGCGCTTGAGCGGCTACTTGGAACTGGAAATCCGCACAAACACACACATGCGCACTCGAAGTCTCACTTGTATCATTGTGTGTGCGCTTTGATGCATCGATGCACCGCTGCGATTTGTTGGCAATTTGTTGTGCGGAATGTCATTGTCAATCAGTCAAACCGAGCGTTATTGCAACAAGCATGTTGCTTGTGTTTGTTGTTATTGTTGTTGTTATTTTTGTTGTTGTTGATGTTTTCTTTCTCCCATTCTACTTTGCCACAACTACTGCACTTGGTCACCACTTGGTGTGAGTGCAGGGCCGCCTCTAACCGCAATCGGCGTAATCAATTTTCTTACTTTAGACAACAAAAACAAACACATATGGAGTTGAGAAAGGTACAATATTTGGAGTTGCTCAGAATCGAAAAACAATGCAAAGGAATTAATACCGTTCCATGGAAAAATAATTTTTTATATTAAATTAAATAGAACTAACTTAGAATCTTTTGGAGTCCGTTCGCCGAAAAAAAACTATTTATCTTGAAAGGAAAGATACATTGCAAACCTCGTCGCTGCTATATTGTATGCAGATTCTTCATAGACTCGGCTAGTCAGTACCTACTTACATCAAGAATCAATCAGTTTAGTATGTCCTATAAATCAACTTCGCCCTCAAGGTAGAGCTCTTTTATCACAACTAGCCTTAAAAGTAAAAAATTATAATCTTGAAAGAACTCTTAAAAGTATACAACTCTTGAACTCATTAATAAGGAGAAATTGCAATGAAATAATAGATTTCCTCGACCAATTTCCATAATCTCTCAAGTGTGGCGAAAAAATGAACTTGGGAACCGGGAAGTTAAGAAAAATAGTTTTTCATCTTCTATCTTAATTCTTAAGTTAAGACCCTCAATGTTACAAAACATTAAACTTTAGCCAACTTACTTCAGATTGGAACCTCAGAGACAGAGAGCTATTTTAAGCTCTTATCGCCGCATTACACCAATGAGCTTTACTCCAAAAACCTTGAACGATCTCCACTTCTTTTACCTTCAAGAATGACATATGATTGGACTTTTGAGCAGACATACAGTTTCTTAAACGAATATGTACACATATTCTTACGACTTTCAGCAATTTATAAGTATATATATGAAAATGGAGAGGGGGAACTCACAAGTTGTACGAAATACATTAAGTTTAGAGTATTTATCTTTACCCTTTTCGAGAAAAGGGTCTGCAAAAAGATCCAAGCCTTATTCAGATTAAAGAGGCTCACTTTAGAAAATGGCAAGAAGTTACAAACAGATCTAGGGTTTGCTATATACATATAAAGCGGCGAAGATCTCTGTAGATAATCCCTAACAACGATTAAGACGATGTTGTAGGAAAAAACACGAGTCTTTGAATCGCAAAGTTACACGAAACCCCTTTAGTCTTGGTCCATGCAGCCCATACCTTAAAAAGTTTTAAGAGAAAAAATCTTATCAATAACTTAATTTTCTTCTATAAGTAAATCACTGGAAGTAGTACTAAGAAGATCTATAGACCGAGTAAACGAGATATAATTGAATAGAAGTGGACTCAAGGAGCTAAGTTTCTCAAAAGAGAGAGAGAGTACTGATTGCTTAATTCTAAAAAAAAAAAAAACAAAAAAAACATGAGCGCTGTAACAGGGCTTGTCAATAAATCGACTTTTCTGAGACTAAGAGCGAAGATGAATTCAACGAATCCGAGATCATTAAAATCGGACCCGACGTTCTTGTGTTAAAAATGATCTAGCTGTCGGATAAGCTAGGTCATTTTAAATTTTTTTGTTTTATTTGTATAGATTCTTCATTTTCTTCATTCTTGAGCTATAGAAAGTGTAATAATCCCGAGTTTTCTCTTAAACCCATAAAGATTTGGAACTGTGGAACTGTGTGAATGTCAATATGATTTTGGAGAAATTTATAAACTTTTCTAAATCGATCAAGCATCTATCAGAATAGTGAACTTTCGTTAGTGAAGATAAAAGAAGAACTAAAGGAGGTTCTGAGGTGGCATAAAGGTCACGTCTATATAGATTTTTTTATAAAAGTATAGATCTTCTTGGAAAACTGGTCGAATATTGCTTCAGCGAATCTGTTAGCCACATTCGATGGTCATTTCAAATACTTTTATTTTCCTGGTATAAATAAATCCATCTCCAACCTCCAATTCACCTTTTCTACACACTGGTGGGGATTCCATTATGCATTTTTCACAGGATCATGCGACTGTCAAACTTCATCTGCAAGATGTACGAGTATGTATGTATTTAAATCCATAAAGATTTAATAAGCAAAATAAACTGTCAGCGAACAAAACAAATCAACACAGTAATAAACACAAATTTCCAATAAATCCGTACCAAAATACAAAAAAAGTGCACACACGAACACAGAAACAAACACAAACAAATATATGTACATACATAAATTCGCATGGATCGTTTATGGATGAAAACAAAGGAGTATGTCTCAACACATTAGCGATGTAGCAATGTGTGAAAAAAGTAAGCATATTCGCAAATAAACTCATTTGGACATATTTACACAGGATAGACGAGAAATGCTTGGTACAACATAGCTTAACACCACATAGCATAGCATGGCATAGCAAAGGACACAGCACAGAACCACATAGTACAACAGAGCGATGAGGAGCACAGTACTACATAGCATAGCAGAGCACAACAACATAACATAACATAGCTCCGCACCACACAGCACAGCAGCCAACATGTCCAGCTGTCCGTCTAAATGTTGATATAATAGACGATGGCAAACAAATCGGTAATCCAAATCCCAAGTCAACAGTGGTACTACAACGGCATGTGACAATGAAGGTACACACACACACACATATACTCATTCGCCTGTGCGCAGTGGACTCGAGCCGTTTGAGTAGCCGGAATAAGTAACAGTGGCAATGCGTGAAACAGCAGGCTATGACCGAAGGGGGGTGCAGTGGCGAGTGGAGAGGTGCAAATTTGAAGATGAAGATGAAACTGTGCTGACAAAGTGGCAGACAAAGAGGCAATCAGTTAGCCAACGAAGACGGCATACTTATAGGACACCTGGGAGCGGCAGCGAGCAAGCAAATGAACAAGCAGCAAAGCAAAAGATCGATGGATGGATGGATGAATGAGCGAAGGCAGCAATAAAGACTTTGTATGCAAACGAAATGATTTGAACGGCAGCAAGCAAATTTCGGACGATTGACCATTTGGACCGTTGTTTTCGGGCTTTGTCAGCAGCGGGATAAATGCACAAAAAAAAAGGAAGAAGACAGTAGTGCGCTGCCAAGTTGCCAGAAGTCAAGACAGTAGTAGTGGTCAGCAGCAGCTAGATGGATGACTAGATGTCCCGCTGCTGATTGGTTGTACATATGTTTTAGGCCGGTATAAATGTCACTTTCGATAACAATTCGTACCATTGCGACGAGCCGTGTTTGTTGAGCGTGAAAAGCGTGTGCAGGGCAATACATCATCGTCGCTTTGTTGCTGTGCAGCGTCAACAGCAGGAACAACAAACAACAAAAACAAGTAGAAAAGGAAGATGACTTCATGGAAAGGCAGCAAGCAGTACCACAAGTGAACGCATGCCAAGCGCTGCTTTATGACAGTGGAATTGAGTAGACTTCACTCGGTTGGAGCTGGTCCGGACACTCCGCGCTGCGTAGGCAAATGCTGACGACCGCTAAAGTGACGTATACACATGTTTATACTGGTTATTGTTGTTGCCAGCTATTGTTACAGCCACGCTTGTGTCCTCATTTCGCTTTGTCTGCAAACGCTCGAACTGTCAGTAACCCGTGCAATAGATCGATCGCATAGCGTCGGACATTCGCCGAATGTAGCCAGTCGGCGGTCGTACGACGTCGACTGCCAACAGTTGGTTGATCTGCGCGCGTCCAACTGCTGTTGTGGAGCAATAATGAAGTGCCTTCCAGACAAGTAAAGAGTAAACTGGGAATTATGCGAAGCATGGCTCAGAAAGCAGCGGGTGTTCGACTGAATTTCAGAATTTCACGAAAATCACTAATACACCGAATTCAAAATTGCTTGACAGGGATTATGGCATATTTGTTGATACAAATTGTGTGGTTGTTGTTGTTGTTTTTTTGGTGAATTTTTACGTTTGTTGTAGGCTACAGCGTGTGAGACTGAGCGAAATGTAGCAAGTGGGGATTTGAGGTAGGAATATCTTGTTTATATGATTAAAATGTTAATTGTCTTTGTAGTTGTAGATATATTTATATATGTATGTGTGTATTTAAGTGTAAATGTATGTGTATGTATGTGTGAGTGCCTTAAATATGTATAATTGTGTCATATTTGCGGTCACTTGCATCTGAGCCGCCCGCCATATTAATTTGTACGATTTACAGATAATTTTAATCACATACATACAGACATCATCAATTATGAGCTGTATCAAGAGAGCATGCGACGCTTCAATGTCCAAGCAATCTGTACGTAACCACCACCCTCCTGTGTATTGGTGGAACGATACAATTGCGAAACTACGTAAAGAATGCCAGCATGCAAGGCGCTTATACCAACGATCACGTGGTACCTCAGAGTATACTATCCTCCAAATACACTTTAAGAACAAAAGGAAATCCTTAAAACAGACGATTAAGAAAAGTAAGCAGGAATGTTTCCTCAAA
This sequence comes from Zeugodacus tau, assembly GCA_031772095.1. Classification (NCBI taxonomy): domain Eukaryota; kingdom Metazoa; phylum Arthropoda; class Insecta; order Diptera; family Tephritidae; genus Zeugodacus; species Zeugodacus tau. The sequence goes on along the minus strand of CM062651.1, from coordinate 66,317,862 downwards.
ATGTGCGACGACGTTGAAAATAATGCTTGGGGACTCGCATATAAAGTGGTAATGGGAAAACTCCGAACTCGCGGACAAATGCCAACCTCCCACTCAACAATCGGAAGAATAGTTTCGGTACTCTTTCCAACCCGACCCCAACTCCAACAGGAGACCGTGAGAGTACAACAGAACCAAGTTATACCTGATGTTACGGATGAAGAAGTTCGAGAAGCAAGCGATCGGTTAAACCCATCTAAAGCCCCTGGACCAGATGGAATTCCGAACATAGTGTTAAAAACAGCGATTGTCAGAAAAATAGACCCATTCCGAACAATGTACAACATATGTATTCAAGAAGGCCGCTTTCCTAACATATGGAAAAGGCAGTACCTTATATTGCTGCCAAAACCTAACAAACCAATGACAGAGCCGTCCCACTTCAGGCCTCTCTGCATGTTAGACTCCGCGGGAAAAATTTTAGAGCGGATCATATACCAACGGCTAAACAAGGCAATCGACGATGCCGGTGGACTATCCCCAAACCAATTTGGATTCAGAAAGGCAAGATCCACAACTGCAGCGGTAACCCTAGTAAAGACCCTGGTTGAACGGGCTATAAGTGGAAAAAGATGGAAGGGAGGCACAATACAGTACTGTATGGTTGTAACCCTCGATGTTAAAAATGCATTTAATTCGGCGAACTGGCAGAGTATATTGAGTGCATTAAAAAGCTTCTCCGTACCTCAATATCTTTACAACATAATTGTAAGCTATTTCGAGGAAAGAACTCTGAGATATGATACAAACAAAGGCACACAAAAATACAAAGTCACTGGTGGAGTACCCCAGGGGTCCGTACTTGGGTCTCTACTCTGGAACATAATGTACGACGGAGTACTTCGACTCAAAGTACCCAAAAATGTTCTCATCATCGGTTTTGCAGATGATATTGCTGTTGTTGTTATAGCAAAACACATTCACGATATTGTTATGATAACCAACAGGACAATAGCGTTAATAGGCGACTGGCTCGAAACTCACGGTCTGACCCTAGCAGAGAACAAGACCGAAGCGGTACTTATTACCGGCAGAAAAGTCCGCGAAGTTGCCACGTTCAGCCCAAAGGGGGTGAACATTACTACACAACCAGCAATCAAATACTTGGGTATTATCCTTGATGCAAGGATGTCCTTTAAGGAACACGTAGCATATACATGCGAAAAAGCTACAAAAGTGTGCAGAGCTTTGACTCGTTTAATGCTCAATACTCGTGGGCCAAAGCAAAATAGAAGACGACTACTAGCTGGGGTACTTAAGTCCGTCGCTCTGTTCGGCGCCCAAATTTGGGGGAAAGCTCTCGAAATAAAATCATATCGTCGGGGCCTTTTCTCCACATATGCCACTTGCGCACTGAGAGTATGCTCCGCATTTCGTACAGTATCGGAAGACGCTGCTTTAGTAATTGCGGGCTTACACCCCTTAGACCTATTAGCAAAGGAGTTTCAGTATGTGATGAATGATAGTTTACCACACACGACACTAAAAAGAAGTGCCAGGGCAGAAACGACCAATCGCTGGCAAAAACGATGGGAAGACAGCGGAAACGGGCGTTGGACATTTCGTTTGATCCCAAACATTGAACCTTGGTTATATAGAACGCATGGTGAAGTGGATTTCCACCTAACTCAAATCCTCACAGGACATGGCTGCTTCAAAGCATATTTGAAACGATTCGGACACGAAACTAACGATATATGTGATTATTGCGGAGGCGCAACCGTGGAAAATGTAGAACACACATTCTTCCATTGCCCGAAATATAACCATGAGAGGCAACATCTCAAAAATTCGCTTGGTATAGACCCTACTCCTGATAACCTAGTAAACCAAATGGTCGAATCGGTAGAGAAATGGAAAACAGTTTGCGAAGCTGCAGCCAGAATCATGAAATCACAACGAGCCAGCGAACAGCGGCGGAGAAGTGAGCTGTTAAATACAACGAACAACTACGACTTGAACACACTAACATTGACGTGACGGGAAGGGTTGGCGACGAACAATGTACGAGGCGGGGTATTAGACCAACAGAGGTGGGGCCAAGTAAATGCAACTTGTGACTGAATGCATTTTGACCACCACGTACGTATGAGTGTAACTCAACCATCCTCCCGACGTAATACTTGACGGTGGTACCGGGGGGAACGGTACAAGACGGTAGGAGGTTTAGTTCGGATTAAAGTTCCACACTGACTTGGGGTTCAGGCTTTCGATGCTTCCTCCTCGTAAAAAAAAAAAAAAAAAAAAAAAAAAACATACATACAGACATGTTTAAAACTCACTTTGGCGGCGTGCAACGCTTTGATCGGCCTATAAATTCTTAATTTTTCCATATCAAAACTCCGCCTTCAAGTAAGAAAATTATGAATTTTATGACTTTTTAATTTCCTCGGCGAGCATTTGCAACGAAAATCGATGAATTGGTGCAGTCGAAAAAAGGGAGCAATAAAGTTATTAATACATATAGACATATGTATATATTTACATATATGTACCATTACATATGTTCTCGAGCCGCTAGTTTGTACTTCTACTTACTTGAAGACGCCGCGCTTCACCACACACACATAAAAATTATTAAATAACAACAACAACCATCATCATAATCATCATCATCACCGGTAATGTTGACAATAATACCAATCTACGGCTTATTAAGCCGCCGCTGCCACCAACAACTGCCGCACAAACAACATATTTATTTCGTTATAAATGTCAGCATGAAGGTACATCCGAGTCGCGTTCTCAAGCATACACCTTCGTACATATACCATTCTCCATCATAATCGTCATAATACAATATATACATATGTATAGTATACCCAGTAATAAAGTCGTAATAAAAACAAAAGCAAAAAACAAAAAAACGAAAAATAATAAAATAAAACGAAGCGCAACGAATCAATTCGTATTGTAGCGATTTGAATGCATCCAATTTGAGAACTCGACTGATCAGACTGATCAGCACCGCAACACCGACGGACTGACAACGCTGCTGACAACAGCCGGTAAATTGCGCAGACGACAGCCGCGTAAAGTGTTTCGTTCTGAGACAACTGTGCTTTGCAGCGCACACTCCCGAGTATTGTAATGTTCTTCATAGCGACCGGAAGGTGATCCTGCTGTGTAGTGATCGGTTATAGATCGCTTTGTCCCTACACTGACACTTTGTAATTAGAAGTATGTTATTTTAATTTAAGCGCGTTGAATGGTAACATTCTTAATGGTGCGATTAAAATTTGTTATTATAACTAGTATCATATATAATATTTTGTTGGTATTTTTAAACACATTAATTAGCATAATTCTTCGCAGGAACTACTGTGGGGTTACAGCAATGAACATTGTTGTAAGAAAAGAGTTCATTAGAGGCGATAAGCGAATTCTTATTAATTGGCTATTATTTAACAGTCTAAAAAGTGGAAGCGTATCCAGCGATATCCACGACTTGAAAGCCTTCACACGGCAGTTGAATTCGGAACGCAGAACGGACTCGGGCTTTTATTTCACCAAGAACTGGCAACTCGGCAGATCATAAATATTTTTAAGGAATGCTGTCTGTCGCTAGAACAACAACTAAAAAAAACCACCAATTCTTCATTTTTCGATGGCTTAGGGTTAAATGAATGATTTCCTAAAGTCCACCAAAGTTGAAATATTCGCTGCTGCATGAACTTCAATCGTACACTATTCAATGAGCTCCATGACCTTAACCTTAAATACTGTTTATTAGTCCTTTCTAAGGAAGTAATTGAGATATATTGGTTCCTCTGTTAGATCTCGGAATTCCTTTCATTTATTCGCTTTTTCGTCCTTCTTTCTGAATCTTTATAATGTTATCGGCATATCGAAACCTTCGTGTAACGGTTACAATAGAGACGAAGCCTAAGCTTCAACAGAATCAAGTTTACATGACCTTGAAAATGATTATTTGTTATCAATCCTTACTGAACCACCCATTGGTGGGATGATGAGTATTGGTTCCTCAATCCCAGCAGTCAGACCAGAAAAATTAGATCTGCCCATTCCTTTCATTTCTTATATTTTTCGTCCTTCTTTCCAAATCTTTATAATGTTATCGGAATATTGAAACCTTCGTATTACGGTTAGATTAGATATGAAGAAATGACTCTCTGAAGTCAACCAAAGTTGAAATCTTCTTCTTCTGCCTGAGCTGTAATCGCACACAGTTTATATGGCCTCGAACTTTATTATTTTCTATCGGTACTTACTGAGAAATCCATTTGAGGTATGATGAGGATTGAGAATCCATCCTGTTAATCAGACCAGATAGATCCAAGCATATTATTTGACTGGCATATATGTGTCTATTAGAGAACTGAGTTATTAGAGAACTATGTATTATTCTTTTAATTTCTCTTCTTTCCTTTTCATTCTTCTTTCCTAAACTTTAAAATTATATCTGAACCATCTTTAAGCTCTCTCTATATAATATTGATCGAGCACTTGGAATAAGGAGACGGTTCGTAAAATCTAAGGAAACCTTGAAAATCGTAACGCCGGAACGACCTTAGGGCAAAGGCGATCCTTAGTTAAACCAAAGAAGGTCTCCAAATCAGAAATAGTGTATGAAAGTCTTGAATTTCTTCGATAAACAACGGCTAAATGGATGGATGATGTAATCTTACGACTTTGAGACAGTGTTGGTAGGAGGTCCATCTGAAACTCATCTAGTTGTTATGATTCTTTGCTAAAGGAAATGAAGGAGTCCAGGAAGTTCCACTGGACTTCTCTGGTTGCGGTTGAATTAAGTTTCGTCTGAGCAGGAAAAAACTTATATAGACCTTGAAACGAAACAAAAATTACGAAGAGCTCCTTACACAGATAATTCTTCAGATTTAGTTTCTCTCGGCTATTTATTCATTTCAAATGTCAAAAAGGAGCGCTGTTTTTTTTGTGTAAGGCAGAGTTAATTCTGAAAAACTGATTTTCCGGGATAATTGAGATGGTTCCTAATTCGGACTATCTGTTGAACCTATTTAAGGACTAAGAAATTATTGGGAAACTTTTTCTTCATCTATAAGAAATGTATTTGGTAGAAAATCGAATGTGGATTTCCAATCAATCGTGTCCTTAGCTTCATTAGAGTCAACACTGTACTTGCCACGATCTCCGCAGTCGCAGCTGCTTCCCACATTCACACATAGTTCCAAGTACCCGCTGCTGTCGTTTTGTCATCAAAGCGCTCAAATCTGCTTAAATATTTTAACACATCCAACAAACACATGGCATACACATGCAAGCAGCAGTGCCACAAAGCCAGCCTGAGCCAGCCAGCCAGCCAGCTTGACCGCGCGTCTGTCACTCATACTCAGGTGTGGAATGGTAATTTGGAATTACCGATGTATATGTATGCATAATAACGCGTAATATAACAACAAAATATGCCACAACAAACGCAACGCAAAGCCGTTGTCAAAGCAAGCGCACCGCAATCGCCATTGCAATGCAACGCACAACAACAACAACAACAAAAGCGGTGACGACGGTAGAGGCGGTAGTAATAAAGCTACCTCAATGATGATCGAACCAACGGAGAATGTGCAATGAAAATACAAAAACCATAATTATATTTTGTGATGTCTTCATTTGAGCGAGCGGCTAAAGCGCAGGCGTTGCGGCGGCTGGAGCGTCACTTGGCGGATCGTCGGCTAAACAATATTTATGCGCAGCGCGGCGATAAATAAAGCGCTACATGCTTTAGTGTGTGTTGTTGTTGTTGTTGTAGCAGCATCATAACTTCTTTCGTAGATAATATGCATTTATTGTTGTTGTTTGCTTTTTTTCTTCTTATTTTAATTTTTATTTATATTTCTTTGGCTTTTTATATGCTGATTGTGCACCGCATCAAAAGCGCCGAACGCAGCGCAGCGCAGCATAATTATATAGCTGCTGCCGCACAAATAAGCCCAAGATGTTGACAACACATGAAAAAGGCACGACAAAGGGCTGCCTACAACAACAACAACCGCTTAAGCCAAGTTAAAATTGTGGCTAAGCGGACCTTTTTGTTGTTATTGCTGTTGTAATTTTTGGTTGTTGTTGTAATTTTTGTTGTTGTAACCTGACCGTTGTCGGCTGATAAGAATGTAATAACCAAATAATAGCCGTAATGTGAACAAAGTGGACGAAAAATATGTATGTTGCCAGACAACAACAACAATAAGAATTACAACAACAACAATTTGTGTTGCTACCTGCCACTAAAAATACAAACAAATAACAACAAATCGATTTAAGTGAATTGTCTAAATAGTAAAAAATCCAACCTTCCTTACCTATACCCCCCTCACCCACTCGCGTTGCATACGACAACTCAGCGCGTGGTTGAAAAGCCTTTTTTGTCGTTGTTCCAATTTTTATGCAGAACAAGTTGCATTTGAATGTAGTATATTCAATAATCATACATATATACATATACATATATATATGTGTGTATGTCTCTTGCCTCTCTATCCTCTAGCAGCCAATCAGCCATAGTCACAGTTGATCCAAGTTGCCCAAATCTCATTAATGTGTATCTTTATAATTGGCTACTATAAATATTTGGGCTACCTGTCGTTTGTCGTCGTCTTTCGTATGATCACTTAGTCGATAACAACAACAGCAACAACAACAACTTGTATTTACATATAAACAAACATACAGACAAACTGGCTGGCAACTAGTTGGCTACTAGGCATAAAAGCTAAAGCCGCCGCCATCGCAGCTCATAAATACACGCTCAGACACACACACAGCATACATACACACATACAACCATATAGTAATCGTGGAATTTGCATATTTTTCCCATAGTCACATTTTCGAAACGATTATGGCTTAATGCAATTGAGAAATAAAAATGTTGAGGTGAGTGAACAGCGTTGTAAATATACATACATACTTACACACATACATATTTAATGTTACTATGCTTAGCCAGTAGTAATAGGCTGCGGCTGATTGAGTGATTATGAGCGAGGCAATAGTGAGCGTGAGCGTGAGCGTTTGTTAAAAGCCATGCACTAAATTGGTTTGGATAGAAAATGCATTAAAAATTAAGTTGTTTAACCCACAAGCACGCACATACATACACACTCACATGAACAGATAACTGTATACATATATATATATATATGTAAATTTACTCCATTAGCATAATATTTAGTTTGGCCGCAATAGTTTGTTTGGATGGAGTTCTGTAAAATAATATGCAAGCTTAAATGCTTCACTTAGTTTTATAACCCAAGTTTATCAACAAACAAATTATCTACACAACAACAACAGCAACAAATATACATTTCACTAATTCAATTTCCGGTTCTGATATGCCTTAAAAGCTAGATGTATCTAATAGTTGAACTCATAAAAAACCATATTCCGCTATGGAATGCAGTTACTTTGAGACTACTGCAGTAACCGAGTTGAGATTCTAAGTGCCACTTAGTGCCCGATTCTAGATTATGAGAGAATAATTCTCATAAAACTGTTGATGCTCCAGTTGTCAGTCTTCGTCATTGAGGAAGTGTTATAAATCATTTATAAAGTCATTTTGGTGAGAGCTGCAGGGAAAATAGTTCTCGTTATGACTAGTTGTTATTATGGAAGTGTCATAAGACAAGAAACCTGTCTAAGCTGGACACCTGCGGTTCAGCACTTTTTTTCCAAGTTACACGAGGTCCATGTAATGAAGAAATGGTTGTTTGCACTATATTTGTTGGTACAGCACATTTTGTTCAATTTGAGCGAATGTCCAACTTTACAGGTTTTACTGTATTAGGAACGTGTTCATTTTGACACTATAACCTCTGCGCGGTTTGGGCTGCATCTACTATCTAGTCCGACGGAACGTCTGTCGGTTCGCAAATTGCTTTAAAAAACCAAACGTACCGAGGCCTTTACTTTCTCATAGTTCCTGTACCTCTTTTATCTCCAAGAGAATGGTAGGACCTATTAAGCATAATCTTCATTCTATTTTATGCAATATCCATGTTATTCTTTGAATTGGAGACAGGTCCCTCATCTTTGCCTCGTTCGTCCTGAATGCCTCAATTCAACAGTTTCAAAAATCCTTCTTTATATACATAACATCAGTATCCTCTATCAAATCCCTTGATTCTAAGATCTTAATGATTCTTGTACGGGTTTTGAAGTTCCCGTGACTTCTGCAAAATCAGATCAGACACTTCTTCGACCTATCATTTAGATCGATCTATTAGTTAAACTTTAGAGTCTCTCCTTTTATCTCACTCACCAGCTACGAAATGTTTACTCTTATCTAGAAAGAGCGCTCATAAGTGGAATATATGGGTTATTCTAGGATAAATCTTTAAACCCAACGTCTCTCCCTCTTCCAGCAATGAGTAAAAAACCAACGAGATATTAAAAGAACTCACTATTACTACAGACTGAATTAATCGGCGACGGATAGTCTTTCCCACTACAATGTAGACTGTAATTCTTAACTTCACTATCCGCCATGATAAGCGTTCATTAAATCTCTTTAGTAAAGGTAGTCTTATCTTCTCCAGGATATCAACCAAATTCACTGAACTCCCATTTTTGATATTTTAGGAACCGAAAAAAAAGTTTTAAAGTTACATGATGGATGGTATCCAATTTTTTGGCTTATAATTATTTTCTACAACATCTCTAGAATATTAATATAGTTGATCCGAATAATAGTTTCGGTGATACAGCCTTTGGAAGGTGTGCGCTCCAAGTCAGGTATTATTGTTACTCGATACTTTAAACGCGTTTGTCTCGGAACCGTATTTTCAAAGTCGGTTGTCAAATGTTCTCGAAAACTTCTCTGTTCGAGATACAATTTACTCGTGTTTGAACGAATGATTTTTTTCAATTACAACTATTTAAAAACAAAATGTCAAGCAAATTTGAGCGAATTTTATTTTTTTTTGGTAAAATGCCTGGCAAAATTCCAATTTTTACATTTTTCCTACTTCATTCAAACACGAGTTTATGGTCTTAACTAATACACTTATTTTTGTGTTTTTAATTTGGAAGATTCTGTCAGGAGTTATGATGACAACGCGGACGCACCTTTTTTCCGAGGGGTCACCGGAAATGACATTACAATGAAGGAGTTTTAATTTTTTTTTTTGAAACTTTCAGAAATTATTCTTTAAATATGTATCTATTAGACCGAAAAACGCTTGAATTGAATAAATATTAAATATAATTTTTACATAGAAAAAAATATTGAAAATAGGCCTTTTCTTACACGACAGAACCCATGTAACCCCTTAAAAAAACATACAAGAGATGCAGGGTATACTTCCTTCTACGAATATCGTTATTTTGAATTCTGTATTTATACATGTATTTAATTGTAAACATTTTATATTATTTAATACACCTGGTCTCAAAAACATTCCACTCAAACTCAACTCTTCTAATTTTTTTTTCGTGCTACATTTTGTTTGCATGCAACAACCAAACAATTTATATACAAAACTTAGTTTTAAGTACACAAAAAATCAAAATTTTAAAATCAGAAAATCAAAAAATCATATTGCCTAATATGTGAAATAACAACAAAGGCCAAATGCGGCTCAGGTGCGTTCAATTATTCAAAATGCTTTGTGAATAATGTAGCAACAACAACAAAAAATGTTGAATATCATCTAAGGAAATATTTGAAATAACAATCTGCGCAACAATTTATATAAAAAGCAATACACCTGTGAGCCAAGTCGAAGCAAGAGCGAACGACGAACGGACTGAAGGACGTACAGGCGAAGAAAGGGGCGAAGGAAGACAAGTGCGTGGGTTCTGCTTGCTAGACAACAAGCGATGTGTGGGCGTCCCAGCTGAGCGTTGAGTGAATGTATAAAGGAAATTATTTTAAAAAATATTTTTTTTTTATACATAACGGTGCATATGCGTTTAACTGTATTTAAATGAGAGCACGACAATTTGATGTGATTTAAACAGCGTTCGCTCGACTCCACCCAGCTGCGTGTGTGTATTGACAACAAATTATACAATAGCACACAGTGGACAACACGACAGGATGCGCATGGCATGCCAACAACAACAAATATAACTGTAGTAATAATTGTAACTTATTAAATTGCCGTTGTGATTGCTGTGAACCGACACATGTGTCCTGGTTACAACAGGCCAACAAGCGCTGAGTTATGAAACAGCAAGGAGGTGGTGGACGGACACACATACACTTTCAAGTAGTTTTAGAGTCCGTGTGTGTGCCGAGCGGAAGTGTTGCAAGTAGAAGGTGCTTATTTCATTTCTTCACGCCGTCACTTGTCTCCCCTTACATTGGCGTTGGTGGCGTGTAAAAGGATGATACAGCGAACTGTCAGGCCTTCATGCACCACTAACCACCCACCGAACGTTTTGTTTGATTTGAAAATTTAAATTATGCTTTTAAGTGCCTTCGAGACTACTGCCGTGCCTTTAAACTATATATTGTTGTTGTTACTGTCATACTACACTCCAACAGCGGCCTTCATGTAATTTCTTTAATATGTTATTATTTTGTGGTCAGTGGGTGGCGCCTTGGCGTAGCTCATCTCCAAGCGTGTGTATTTGCTATATGCAAAGTGGTTAGAGACTGCTGACATGTGCTTAATTATGGTCACAATTTTATTGTGGGGAGACCACTAAATTAACGCACATGCATATGAAAGCACACCCACATACATACATACACATAGATATAATAAACAAGTGTGTCCTTCTAAAATTCTATTGCGTGAAATTACAGGCGCTCTCTCTCTCTCTCTTTGGCCGCTGTGTGAAATGTGTTGCTGGCTTTTGTAATAATAAACGAATAATATTTGTACACAAAATTGATTGTTTCCTGTCAGTCATTTAGTACAATCTGGCGACTTTGCATTATTTATGGCATTTTAAATGTTCCGAAGAGAAGACTAGTGGGCGTTTGTTGGACATATAGACAGTCATATGTACTTACATACATATTAATATTTCTTCTTACAATTATAACTATTTAATTGCTATTTATTAATTTATTTATTGATTTTACAATTTTATTGTGAAAACTTTGAAACTGCTTCGTTATGGAAATAAACCAAAAATGTTTATGGAAAGTTGTCTTTAACAAAAAAAGTTTTAAGACAAATATTTGTCATGTGATGTCAAAAACAGAAACTTTGTTATTGGAAAATAAATATTAACTTGCATTTTTTATTAGTAAAGAAAGAACTAAAATCAATAGCAAATCACAAAGTTGTGGAATTTTCTTTAATAATTTCGAAAATTTATATTTTCATTTTGAACTTTCTGTTGTTAACTAATTTTGTTAATTAAAATAAATTTTTTGAGTTCTTTATTAGAACAAGCCTTTTAGGCGCAATGTTTTATAACATAGCTCAAAATATGACTTCTTTTTAACAAAAATCTTTAATTTCTTTTTAGCAAGAAAATTTAGTTAAGGAAGAGTTCTTCAAGATGATTTCTAAAATTTGTGATTCCAAATAAACTTTTTATTTGATTTATTTTATATAAGCATACCTTTAGGCGCAATGTTAAAATGCAGACGCAAATCTCATGTTTTTAATAGAGTTTATACAAGCGGCATACAAAATATACAACGAATATTCTATATTTCTTTGTAAATATCATACAACAGTCTTTCCAATAATTTCATCCACCTACAAATACAAACACTCTTCTTATCTAATTATCTAATTAATGAGAGTACTGGTAATGATAATTTAATAAGGAACAGTAATCTCCAGGTGATAGATATATAAATAGATTATTCATTTTCCACTCGATATGCATAGTGAGTTGACATAAGGGGCTATACCATTGTAACCTATGAAAAATTAGACGATTTCCGTGAATTTTTATAAATAAATACTCGATCGAATGTTTCGAAGTTTTCTGGACATAATAACGTATATTTTCCGTAATATTTTAAGATTTTTTCACAAAAATATTGAAAAATAGCAGAGTTAGTTCTCCAACTGCTGACATGATTCCAGCCGAATGAGTAGCTGAAACTAAAAAATTCAAAAAGGGTATTAAAGTTAAAGGTATGGCCTACGATTTTTGAAAAATATTAAAAATTACCAAATTGGCGTAGCCGTTTTTGCTGTTTTTAAATGCCAAATTTACAATTTTCAACAAATCAAAAATATCGTAGGTCATTGTATAGTAAACGTATTCAAGAATACTCAGTTTAAATAATGTAAAAAGTTGCTCGGTCAATTTCTCGTGAGTTATGATGTCAGCAATTTTGGGAAAAGTCGCGTTTAAAGGTCGATATTTTTGAACGCTGCCATTCAAAAACCATTCAAGATACGATCTTACCGCTTTCACAGGATATTTTTGAAAGTATAAATTATCGAATATGTAAAAAATAAAAAAAACTGATTTTTTGAGATTGTCACACTGGTATAGGCCCTTAAAGTGAGAATAACTAACTCTGGTCGGCTGGTCTTTTAATTTTTTTCACATTTGCTGTATTTCAAGCGAGCTAATTTTCCATAATAATACAAATCGCGGCTCTGAGAACCCAAAATATGACTTTATACGATAAGTAAATTTCTATATAAATTATATTTCGAGAAATTACCTCGATATTGTAGACCACTTCAGTTGCTAGATAGCAAAGTAGCTAGAACAATCAATCCTTAGAAGAAGTTAGCTTTTTCGAATCACGAGCGCTCTTACCAAAGTCCTTTTTTTGGGAAGTCGACATCCGAGGATGGCAAGTTTGAAAAAAGTATTCGCAAATCTCATCGCATTATTAACTGGAACTGTCATCTAAACTCTGGAAATTACTATATATTTTCTGTACATATATAAAATGGGTCCAGTGATTGAAATCCGTTTAAAAAAATATTTTTTCGATTTTTTTAACAGCGGTTTTCCTGAAACGATAACACAGCCACACAAAAATAAAATTTTGTCATGACCTGAGGCTCTGAATATGTGTACTATATGTTTTTGGGCCCGCTGAATTCGAATCCGATTTAATTGCATCAGATCAGGATTTTCACTTATCCCCAAAAACCAATATGGCGGACAGCGTTTTTTTTAGTTCAAAGGACTCGATTGAAACTCGTTATTCGGTGGGTTTCGGGGTCACTGATTACGAATTCGGTTTCAGTTTTTCTAAATTCAAAATGGCTGTCTTCAAAACTACAGGCTTCTTCAAAATTAATCGGTTATTATCACCATTTCGCTTTATCAGAATTACGAAAATTTTGTAGACTCAAAAGTAGGTACCGGCTTCGAGTGATAAATAAAGCTCAGGCATTTCCATTTAAAAGAGTTTTGACAAATATGAAACGCATTTAATATGAAATGTGCAAAGAATGCTGTAATATTATAAATTTAGACTCGAGTTCGAAATTTTAGACAAAAATCCTTTGATATTACTTATTCCCATATATAAAAATCTTGTGCTCCCTTTCTCCAGATTAAATTAATCAAATGTTCATGAACATTACCACAGAGATCTAAAAAATAGTCAATGAAACGTGCTTATTCTTAATTTTAAATTTATGACTTGGTTTAGGAATTGCCGACTTCAGAAAAAGTTAATTCAGACGAACTTTGACCACCACCTCTATATTTTAAGGAATAAATATGATCACACTTAGTTTTTGGTTATACTTAACTGCCAACTATTTCAACTAATTTTCTTTAAAAACTTCAATAATTATCCTTGATGGAAGTTTTATTGACAAAAGAAACGCTTAAACTCAAACATACAAATTCTGTTATAAAGAAAAATATCCAAATTTATAATTCACTATTCGCAGATTAAACTATTTCACACACTTAAATGTGGTTATACAGCTTTAAGCTACCATATTCCGCAATTATTTCATTTTATCTACACCTGAATCACAAACACACAGCAATACCAATAATATACCAAACAAAAGACTTAAGACCCAAACTCCAAACTCACTTTATAAAAAATTCAAATTTCTCATTAAAAATCAAATACATGCTGATATATATACATATATTCGCATTCACCATAAAATACATATGTTTGCACCCAAAATGCCAACGACAACGACAAATTGACAAATGAAATTAATGCCGCTCTATAAGTCATCAGTGTGCGCTGTCAAAATATTGAAAACTTTTGCTAAATTATCAATGTCAAATAAACAGCTTCTTAACATGCTTTTAAATTTCATTTTACCACCACTTGGCTGTCTCGTTTGCAGATAATTTTAAATTAAAATTTTATAAATGCAACAAAAACAAGAGCGAAAAACAACAACAAAATAAAATAAAAATGATAAAAAATTAAAAAAATAAAAATCTCAAAGGCTGCGCACACTCATCAACAAGCACTAATTTTTGTATTTTATTATTACACATATCATTGTTGTTGTTGTTGCTCACACCGCTTTTGTGCTGCCTACAATGATGGCGTCGCCGCTGTTCATATGCAAAACAGTCGCTGCGACCACTAATCCCGCGGTTCGTACAGTTTTAGTCCCAACATTAAATTTTGTGTGTGTTTGTATTTGTTTAATAAAAAAAACTGTTGGGTTGCCGTGCCTCATAAATTCCCAACTTTATTTCGTATGTGTCGAAAATTCGTTTAGCCAACAAATCGTTGATCGGTAAATATTCACCTTTTAATTTTGCGCTCGCGCATCCCAGAAAACCCCAACAAAAGCATATGAAAAATATATGAAACAACAACAATTAGCCAAAGCTCATAATAAAATAAAAATATTTATACTTTTTCTTTTGTTGCGCCCCGGCAGCTTTACCGCACTATCGCGTAAATAAATAAATAAATAATAATGAAAAAAAAAAATGAATTGAGTTGTCAACTTTGTATGCCTTTATTAACTAGCGGTATGCATGAATGTAAGGTGAATGTTTATTAACATATCATCTATATACATATCTATGTTTATATTTATACAATATAAATGCAACGTATCTTGTAGATGTTTAAAGTTTGCTACTGGCTTTTAGTATTCATAAATCTGGCTTTAAAGCTTAAACATATGTATATTTGTATAGTAAGAGATAAGAATAAACAATCGAATTAGCTTAATTTCTCATATAAGTTTTTTTGTGCGAAACATGAAAGCTTTCCTTACTATTTCTCTACACAGAAAACTTCTATCTCTTTCCTTGATACCAAAAGCTTTCAAATCCATTCGGCAGACATTAGCGAATCGTTTTACGCCTTTTTATTCGATACACAATTACCAACTAATCGACAAAAGCTCAAAAAAAACTCCGAAAATCTCTCAAAAGCCACATCGCGAACAGTTCAAAGCTCGCTTCATTGGACTGCAGTTGGTTTTGAGGCGTTTCATGTATAATAAATCATGTTCCATGCCTATTTTGTGTAGAAAGCTTGGTTTTATAAAGCTCTTACTTAGTCAAATCAAGCTTTTCAAAAGATCAAAATTCATGGATCAAACTTCAAGATTGATTCTCTCCTGTCTGCCTATCTCATAAGATTTCTGCTTTGTTTTATGCTTCTAGTAGAATTTCGACACAAGTTTCCTCTGAAAACATTCTGTGGTATCAAATCAATGGAGATCAATCTCATAGCCGTAAAACAGTCTTTCAAAGAACCAATTTTAAAGTCGAGTTCTTCATTTTCGTCTATCTATTGAGACGGAAGTTCTTGTTCTTGTCCGAGCTCTATGATCGAGTTCTGGATCTACGGTTGACATTTTGATTTTGCCCATAGGGACAGAGAGAGAGAGAGAGAAAGAGAGAGAG
The DNA here is from genome assembly GCA_031772095.1 of Zeugodacus tau. Classification (NCBI taxonomy): domain Eukaryota; kingdom Metazoa; phylum Arthropoda; class Insecta; order Diptera; family Tephritidae; genus Zeugodacus; species Zeugodacus tau. The sequence continues at coordinate 66,302,085 of CM062651.1, read as the reverse complement.
ACTCAGAATCCCGTAGTTGTAGAGTAAACTTCTAACCTCCACACTACGGCGAAGGCCTCCCTTTGTATTACTTAGGGGATACCCTTGGAAACATTCTCATGAACCTTGTTCACGATCTTTGCCAAGACCTCCTTCTAACTTTTAGTTCTGTTTCTTATCAAAAATTAATGAGTTTTTCGATCTCGATATCCCAAAGTCCCATTGAGGGATATCTGACCTCAGAAATAGTCTGATTATTCACGAAGTCAATGAAATTTAGTCCATTTGACGGTGTTTATTGGTGAAGTATGAAGTCTGGACTTGCCAAAATCTCTATCGAACGCATCAAGCGTAGCGGAGTTAGGATATCAAAGAACCCATAGTTGCCTGGATTAATCGCTTCATGGGTTTTCTTTTGATAATGATGAGAGGTAATTCCACAGAAAATGGAGTCATGAATTTCCATTATCCATATCAGAGTATAGACAATCGTAGTATATTGTAAGGTTCCAAATTTAACTCCATATGACACTTATCATAGCCTTGATATGTATGTATATATATATATATATGTAGAAGAGATCATGGGATCAAAGAAATTATAGTAAGAATCTACTAAAGTTTTCAGTAGTTCGAAAATAAAAGGTTTCGTTAGGCTGGTTTGGTTATTTGAAAGAGATTCCTTCGACATCTCGAAAAGTTTTTTAGTTTTTTTCTCCACCCCAGCTGCTAAATTTCCTTTAGAATAGAACATTAGAAGCCATAGAAGACACTCCGTCTTCAGTGCAAGTACTTTTTTCGCTTTTTATACGAAGTTATTCCGATTTTTTAGCATTTTTTTCTAAAGAGCACCTGCAACTCAGCTGATATTACACTAATGGAAGGCTACATATCACCTTTACTCCTTTCAAACATTCTTCAAACACAAATCTATCAGTACAGCAGATCTTTTACAACATCTCCCATATTTAACGAGCACTTTCAGCCACTTTTTGCCGATTTTCCACACAGAAAATTAGCAGAAATCTTGCAGTTTTTAACATATTAATGAGTACCTTTCTTAATTGAAAAAGTATAACATTACGACGAGCAGCCGAACCGCCGTAAATCCTTTTGAAACTCATGTAAAAAGTGGGAAAATTGCAGATAACGCCTATTCGCTTGTATGCCACTTCTTTTGCTTTAATCCGCACACATAATAACCCACACGAAATCGAAATCGACGCTGCTACTCGACTCGACTTAATGGATTTACAATAGTGGCCAGCCTACAAATTGTACCAGAGAGAGAGATCGTTTCTATGATCGCATGATAGAGTGAGTGTGTGTGGGTATTTTGAAATTACCTAACCATCAATTAGTAGATAATTTGGAGCGGAATACACTTTGTGAAATGCACCTTGAGTTTTTGGTAAGCTGATCCACCACCACCGCCGCCGCACACCGCACTCAACACTCGCTCGCTGCTTTGTCTGACGCTCCCGACTCACGATCGCATTTAAAACCCCAAAGGTTTTTGCACATTTGTTGATCTTCGATCGTGTTGAAAATCTCATGTTTACAAAAAGGTGCCGAAAATAGCGAAAGGATAATGTGACGCGGCAACCATGTTGGTGCAATACTCAAAAAAAATGCGGCAAAACAGCAAACAAAGGCGAAATTAAGTGAAGTAATATACAAGATCGAAGATCAGCTAGCATATCTGGTGGCAGTAGTTTTTCCATTGCTTTCGAAATGTTTTGTGCGGCTAAATTAGACATATGCAGTTGCTCTCCACTCCACAATGGAAAGCTGTAAAGAAAAGCAGGCGCGGCTTAGATGAAGGAGGAAAACGAGTTGAAACCCGGCACTTCAATTGGCAAATTAATAACACATATGTATGCTCCACAGCGGAAATGTGATATGCGTTTAGAAAAGCGTAGAAGAAAGGAGTTAGGGAGGCTACAAAGTGCCGCGCAGGCGCTGTCAGTTACAGTCGATTGGGGTTCTTGGTTTTGATGGATGACGCAGTGATTGCTGCATGTGAGCTGGAAGGAGGAGCTCAGGAACTCAGTTTCTAGTTGAGCTCAACTTTTGAAAGACGTGTCCGAGAGAGCTTTCGCTGATGAACCATCCTAGGATTGCTTTATTTTACAACTATTAATGGCTTCGAATCTAATTAGCAGTACACAAAATGTCGTCGAGCTGGAGGTTTCCTCTTGTAGTCGCCTTTAGACTTGAGGTCTCCAATAAATAAGCTTGAAATCTTCAAGGTTTCTTTAAATATGGCAACACTGAATTTAGTTCGGCATCCTGAAACTCGAAGATTGCACATTTGAATAGCCCACCATCCAGAACTCCAGTCCAAAGCTTGCGATCTTCGAGAAATTTCGTCTTCCTTCACATTTTGCACGTTTGACAGATGTTCGAACTAATATCCAGAGTTATAGAAGAGGTTTTCTGCCTTTAGAAATGTCATATATAAGTTGTGGAAGTACAGGTTGGCACGACATGTTGTTACATCTCTCTATAATAAGGCAGTATCCGGAGTAAGAGAGGTTAGAAAATGAGTAAGGCTGGAAACCTTGAACAAAGTGGATGAAAACTCTGAAATCTTTGAAAATTAGACTTCATTTACGATAAGATAGACCACAGCACCATCGACTAAGTTCTCGATATTATCTTCTCTGGATTTAAAACAGCGAGAGACACTACTTTTTTGATCAATGACCGGCTATAATTATGTTTTGAACTCTGGTCCGGTTGATGGAACCACTTGGTTCACATCCCTCAACTCCAGAACTCCATTCTCCTCGGCAGCGCCCACTCGAGGGTGGCTTACACTTGATGAAAAACATCAAGTCTCTTCATCCAGGTAAAACTCTAAAAAAATTAAACTTCATAACTCAATTACGAGCACCTTTCAACTTGTCTAATGCCAAAAAGCCTACCTGTAGCACCTTTGGACCTCCTCGGGCGCGTGTAGCGAATTGTTGATATAAGTAATGGACAGCCTTTCTCCGGCACATTTCTCATGCCATGGCAATAAAATGTGATGTGTACGGCGGTGTTTGTGATAATTTTGTCATGATGAAGTCATTACAATGTCATGCAACATGGCAAGAACATGATGCCAACAACAAAAAAATAGACATTTCCACACACATACTCACTCACGTGCACGTTCTTCACTCAGCTCACTGTGCTTGTCACTGATTTATGTGGCAGGCAGTATGGCCGTTTAGTTGGCCATAAATACACGCAAGAACCGTGTTGTTCTTGTTGTTGCTGTTGTCAGTCGGTGCGCCATGTGTGCAACAAGCATGTCTTTGAGTGGCTTCCTCGCGGCCACCTTTGCTTTTTGATGAGATACCAATCAAATGGTGCGAACGCATGTCCGAAACTGAAGACCTACCCGCAAACAACTAAATTTATATGACCGCCTCAAAGCATACTGCGATGTGTGTGTGTGCGTGTGCATATCAGTCCGATCTCGTTGGACCACAGTGCCGGCGGCATTCGACATTCGGCACTGTCGATATCGGCGTCGACATGTAGGTCATGTGGCCGGTAGCCACGGTGATTGGTTGATTGGCTACTTGCTTGTGCAGCAGCGCTTTGATGCAGGCGCTAAACCGCCACGGCCAACACACGCCGAAAGCCGTTGGCGTCTGCGCAGATTCTGCAGATCCTTGTGCGGGCCTTTTGCCGTTTTTTTCATGTCGGCGTGGCTTGTGGAATCGCTTAATTGATGGGTTTATTTTCCAAATATGGGCGGACAAGTTAACGATTTGGGTTTTCGGGCCATCAGATGTTTGTTTATTTTATTACCAGGATAGTATGCTCCAGGTAAATATTTGCTTGGCTTGTTTTGAGAGAAAGTGTAATCGTGGAATCTCACAGCATTCAAGTTGTCTAAATAATTTATTATATGAAAAAAGACCACCAGCAGAAACTGGAGAACCATTAATTGATCATTAATTTGTGGTGCTTGTTAAAGGTACTAGGTATAGGTTCGGAATTGCAGGTTTATGGGACTAAATTTTCAGGTTCGCTGAGCTTTTGATGTCTAAAAAAGCTGCTAAAGACTGGGTTCTGTGGACCAAGTGATTGGAAGGCAGAATTTGTGGAGCTTTAAGCCTAAAATTCTCGCAAAGTCTTCAGAGCTTTTGCCTCTAAAAGCTCGATGGTTTGACCAGGTATTCTCCCAGAGAGAGATTATGGGGGGACATCAGAACTTTAAGACTAAAAATCTCACAAAGCCTTCAGAGCTTTTGCGTCTAAAAGCTCGATGGTTTGACTAAGCATTCTTGAAGGGAGAGATTATGTAGACAAATGCATTATTAATTTTTTAAATCCTATAAAATATGTTTAAGAGCTACATATAAGAAGTAATTTGTTGTCTAATACCCATAAGACTTGGCGTAGGTATTTCAAGAAAATACCACAGTGCTTTCGGACCGTTTTCAATATCGATAATCACATATAGAAGCAACCCCTTTAGATCCGGAATAAAAAATCGGATATATGTACATATACAAAGGTCGAAATTTTGAGGAAGTTTGTCTGGACTTGTTTTAAAACTCTCTTCAGAGTTTCGCTTTAAAAGTAATCTGTTTTATTCGTAGTTCCCTTCTTTAGGTTTTGTCTACGGAGGATCGGTCAGAAAAGACATTATGTGACATACATATTTGAAATAAAATAGATTCCCCTTTCAGATGAAACCTAAAACTTATCGATATATCAATTTTTTGTTGTACAAAGAAATATTTTGCTCTAAATTTTTTATTATTTTTTATATTTTTTTATTATTATTTTTTTTTTTTTTTATTTTGTATATAAATTAGAAAAAATATTTATACAACTTTCATATAAAATATTTATTTTTAATAATTATTCGTCAATATTTTGTGTTCTCCTCTTTATAGGCATCTTTTTACACAAATTTTAAGTCAAAAAGTATTTTTTTTATTTTGAATTAATTTTTTTTATTTTTTTTGTCATTTTTCCAATTTTTACAGAAAAAGTTTGACAAACACCTAATTGTCTGGTTTCAAACCTTCAAAAATTGGTTGCTGTATTTGCTATTGTTTTAACTTCGCTCTATTACAATTTCAAATTTTCTACTAAACAGGGTGACACAAATTAGAAATTATTGAGAATTAATTATAAGAATTTTCTAACAAATAAACAAATTTTTGAAGCCTGCGTCAACGTAATATCAATATATTAGTTAATTTTTCAAAATTTCATTAACAATTACTTAAAATAATTAAATTTTTAAATAATTTTCGCATAACATTTAAAGCAAAACTGAAAATATCATCTGGCAACGCGCTTCGCAAATTTCCAGCGCCATCCCGCCAACAATTCGCCGCTGGCAACGCCAAACTCGCACATTCGTCTGTCGCCTCGACAAAGTAAGCACGAAAAATTCTGTTAGATTATTTCAATTAATTTTCAATATTCAATGTCGCTATTCGAAATTTAGTACAGAATTAAATAAACAAACTAAATTAACTGTGTGTGATTCATAAGTGTGAAGGTGAGTGCATGCAAGCAATTGCAAGTAAATTAGCAACAAAAGTGCCAGTGTCCGAAAAGTAGGTGCGCAAAAAAATCAAGCGTGGCTGCAGGAGCGCCAGCATTGCCGGCAAAAATGCACCGAGTCGCACTCCTCTACACCGCATTTGCCAACAAGATGAAAATGCTCTCAGTAAACTGTTTCATCGTAACAAACAAAAATGAAAAAAAATTGATAAATAATACAAAAATCAAAGAGCCGCAGCAAATATTTAACAAAACTTGATTATTCATATGTGAAGCATACATATATATTTTCTACCAAAATGGATATTCTAACCAACAATCGGAAATTGCCAAAAGACAGCAACAACAACAACAATTTGCACAATGTATGCTTATTGAATTATTTGTACAAGTGTGTGGGGGTGCAAAGCGGTGCGAAAAGAAATAGCGGCAACGCATGACAATTTGCGCGAATTTGTTTGTTTTGTTTTTGTAAAATATATTTTGCGTTGCAACATGTTCGATTGTGTTTGACAGCAGTAGTGAACGGATGCGGATTTGTGCGCCCTTTTCCGTTGTCACAATACACAGACACAAAACATATAAATTTGCTTTACGAAACAGTCGTAAATTTCAGTTTCGAGTAAAAAGTCAAAATATTTAAATTACAAATTTTGTGATTTTTTAAATTGAATTTGACTACACCAATTTTTTTCCATTTCACATACTTAATATTACACACATAAATAATAGTGAAAAATAATTAAATAAACCATTTTAAATATAACACAATTAAAATTGCAACAACAAGCAAGCACCATTGTAAGTCAAAAAATATTGTGAAAAATGTAAATATGTGTATTAATATTACACGTGCCCAGCCGGATTGCGACATTGAACTTCATTGCCACCAATAAGCATTGCTGTGTCAGCGCTTAATTGCATGCTGCTGCTGATGTTTGCCTCAACTGTGCCAGACATTGGCGTCTTCGTCTACCTGTTGTAGGCGGGAATCCCTGTTTTTCATCTGTATATTGGGATAATTTTCAGACATTGGCATCAGACTTGCTGCACATTAGCATTCCCCATGCGTCCCACAACTTTGCACCGCCCGCTTGCCTACACATCCGCCAACATACACACACACACACAATTAGTAAATTGTTGAGGCAGTTCACCGAGTGTACAATTTTCTTACTTTGCCGCTGATCGTTTTGCTCATCCGTGCCATTCAGTTCAATTGAATTGCTTCGATTGCTCAATCCAATAGTGAATACTTGTGCTCGTGCCATATTGTTTTTATTTTGGGCTTGTTGCTGTTATTGTTAGTATTAGTATTAACTAAGAGGTCTATGTGGCATGCTACCACGAAAATAGCTTCAGTTATTTTTGTGCGCTCCGCTGTTATTCACAAAATATCGCCACCACGAGTAGACGGGACAGCAGGCTTCCATTGCACATTCGAGCAGTAGCAGAAAGATTACTCAACGCGCTGTGTTGGATTTATCAATTAATTTTCGACAACGGACGATGAGTGAGAACGTGGGCGCAGTTAGTGAGAAGGAGGAGGAGGAGAAGCGTAATGACAGCGGCGCGACATTGCAACAAGTTGTTACTTTTGAATTACCTTCAAGTTATTTGTCTGGCATTTTTTGTTTCTCATTTATTTAAGCTTATCTTTCTATCGGTGCTACTGCCGTTTATATTGTTTATTTTATATTATCTGCTGAAAACTATATAATTATTTTTGTTCTCTCTCTTTTTTAATTAATGTTGTGCTGTGTAGAAATCAAAATTCAAAGTGAAAATGGCACCAATTAGTGAAAAAAGGTCACAGCCTCCGAATACGAATCAAGTCAAAGAGAACGGTCACACAAGTCATGGCCATGGTCATACGCATCTTCACACGCATACAAAGGAGAATGCCAGCAGTAATGCGTCTGGCAAGAGTGCCGGTGTGAAAACGAAAGGTTTGGAAATACTCGATTTCCATGAATCATGGCTGGAAGAAGTCGAATTGTACAAGGATAAATTGTATGTGCAAAAGAATCTATTGCTTTCATCACACAATCACGCTCATACTCCACATGGTTGTAAAATCGATGCACCCAATCATTATATCAATATGAATAACAAGTATATGATTAATGTACCAACGGGTCATAATGAACATAATAATAATAATAACAGCAGCAACAACAATAATAATAATAGCAACAATATTCTAAATGGTACGAATGTGAAACGTCAAAGAGGTGGCGGCACACCGATGACTGGTCCGCCCATAGATCCGTCAATAATTAGTAATGCCTCGCTGAATAAGTCAAATAGGATTAGTATTCGTAGTAATACTGCGGCTCCATTGTCGTCATTTTCCGATGTAATCACACCAATGACTGGCGTACAGGTATGTAGAGCTTTGAAATAGATATTAAAAAAATTTAAAATTTTTATTACTTTTGTGTATTTACGATTAGTTTTCATTGAATCGATTTGAAAAGTGCTTTGAATATTTATCGAAAAGTGTTTGTGGTTTAATAATAAGCTTTTGCTAAAGAGTGGACTAAATAATTATCGAAAAGTGTTTGTGGTTTAATAATAAGCTTTTGCTAAAGAGTGGACTTAATATTTATCGAAAAGTGTTTGTGAGGTTATAATTAGTTTTCGAGCGAAAAGTGTAATCCTCTTGAAAAGTGTAAATGTCGTGTGTGTTCCTCAATTAGGATCTGGATGATCCGAGGATGATTCACTCGGACATATTAAAAAACTGCAAAGGGGTCCTCATCTGCAAATTGGTTTAAAAAGCTACAGTTAAAGTCCCAAGAGAGTCTGGTCTACAATACCGGAACGCAGCCAAATTTTTAAACGGCCGAGGTCTAACAATTCCCAAAATTATTTACCGAATTATTTGGTGCTACAACAACTAATATTATTTTTCCCATCTCTGACTTGCCACAAACCATTTTCGAATCGATTCAATGATCTCTATATAATGTTAGTAGTTAGTATTTATTTACAGTTATTGTTGAAATGTGTTTAACCTCTGTTTTAACATTTTAATTATGTAGTAGTAGTATTTGTCACAGTTCTATGTAACTAACCTAACCTAACTTTTGTGTACTGTTTTTGTTTTTGCTCCCTCCTACCATAACCAATGGCACACATTCCCACACACGACTCGTTAACTAATGCGAAAAACCGTTATACACTACTCCGGCGTTTAATTGATGTCATGTACGTGATTTGACTGCTGTTGCTGTTGTTGTTTTTGTGTTCTAATTGTTGTACAACAACTGCGTTTGCGCCGTTTTATATGTTATAATTCATCACTGTGCATGCGCCCTAACGCTATAGTTGCTTTTAAAGCGACCACGAGATGAGCCGGTCGGAGCGTCCAAAACAATTGCGCATAACTCCAAACGCCATTCCCATCCTCACCCGCATACACCGACAAATGCCAGCCCACGTCGTTCGGTATCGCCACCCAAACGTGCCGCTGGTGGAGGCAGTGGTGGTGGTGGTGGTGGTGTCGCCAGTGGTGGAGGTGGCAATGGTAGTAGCCTAAGTGCAAACACTAGTAATGCCACTAATGCTGCTGCCATTAATGGTGGCGCCGCTGCCCAAAGCACTGCCGACAAGTCATACATTGGTACAACAACCCAGAAAGCATTAAACAAAATCATTGTGAATCAATTCCACGCTAGTAGTCTGCTTAATCATAATGATAAGAAATCGGAGTTGCTTACGCAAAATGGCCTTAATAAGACGGCAGCCACTGCTTATGAGACTAGCGTTTATGCCTCACAATATATGCCGCACGATAATCGCACCTATCATAATCGCCATCCAATTACCGATAATTCATCTTATGTGGGCGTTTCTTTAGCTAAAGGCGGTGATGGAGATCGCAGCAAGCATAGCACCACACCCGAGGATGATCCTTGTGCTGGTGAGTTGTCAATAAAAAATTGTATTTTAATTAAATTTAATATTTTTGATTTTCATTTTCTTTAAAGCCATTGACGATGTAAACGATTACACCGATAGTGATTCGGACGAAGATTACACCGGCCATCCATTCTACCTCATTAGTGATTTAAATGAAGTACACCAAAGTAGAAATATACGCTATCTGCCCGAACAAACGAGCAACGATGTAACGGAAGATAGCGAAGCCGATACCGAAGTCAGTGAATACTTCAAACCGGAGTGTATATTGTCGCCAAGTATATTTCCGAATGTGCCACCATATTTGAATTTCTCATCGCATGCCGAGAAAGGTCCTGCCGTGCCGCCAACACTGCATCGTGTGCTCAAGTGGAAACTTAGTCCCGTAATGCCGAAAATAGTGAAACGTGTGGTGCTCAACTCAGGTTTTCGCATTATCAAAAGTAAGTTTAAATACAGCGCTGTCTCTCCAAATCTGTTATTAACATAATTTTTGTAATCCTTTCTCCAGACACCACCGACTGGATGGCCGTATGGGAGAAACATATGAAAAGTCCAGGCTTTCGCACAATACGCTCACACCAAAAGTACAATCATATGCCGGGTTCATTTCGAATCGGTCGCAAGGATAGCATGTGGCGGAGCATACATAATAATATGAAGAAATTTGGGAAGAAGGAATTTGGTTTTATGCAAAAGTGAGTAAAAAAATAGTGTTGAACATAACCTCAATTACTGATATGGCTTAGTATCACTTTGTAATGAGTTTTTGTTGTTGTAATTCGGTTCGTTTTTGTAATTTTGGTATTAAGTTTCAAATAGCTTACTGAAATCTATTATTTTTCTTTCGTAGATCTTACGTAATGCCTGATGATTTGGAAAATCTACGACAAGTCTGGCCCAAGAATGCTTCGAGGCTGACAAAATGGATTGTTAAACCACCAGCAAGTGCACGCGGCACCGGTATACGTATTGTAAATAAATGGAGCCAATTCCCAAAAGATCGTCCGCTGGTCGTGCAAAAGTGAGTTCGTATACACACGATGACATTATTATACTCTTACTGTAGGTTTTAGAAAGAATCATGTTGTTGTTGTTGTTAGTGTGGCAATTTAAGATTTTCTCAAATAATTTTTACCGAGGTGGCAGTCCTTGATCGGATATAAAACTGGTCTGGTTCTGGATGCGTAAACCAAAAGTCATCCGGCTCTGTTTCGGTTTCGTAGAATCAATTTTCATGGATGTCCGTCCGTTGTTGTTGTTGTTGTAGCGGTAGAAATAATTTTGAAGAATGCTTACGATTTGACAGTTCTTAGCCGGATAAAAATCTTTGTCCGTTCCAGTTACTTGGAATCGACTGTCATAGAAATGAATATGTCCTTCCGTCTGTACTAATGGAGTATCTCCCAAACCAATCGACCAAAGTATTTAGAACTCGATCGGTCCATGGATGTATTCGGTCCACTACTTTATCTAGCAGAGTGCAAAGGTATAGTTTGCTAGAAGGATGCTGTCGATAGTTCTTGATCGAATCGAAAAATCCCGTTAGGTAAACCGATCCGATCCCGTTATGTTAACCTTGTCCTTCTGTCTTTACTAATGGCATATCTGCCAAACCAATCGACCAATGAATTTCAAACTCGTTCGATCCAGGGATGTATTCAGTACAGTACTTCATCTAAGATATAGCTAGAAGAATGCTTTCTTCTGTTCTTGTTCTTGATCCAATCCGAAAAGTCCGAGCCGTTGGATAAACTTTGTCCTTCCATCTGTACCAATGGAATATTTTCCAAACCGATCGGTCCAGGTATCTATTCGGTCCAGTACTTCATCTAGCAGAGTGCTTGATCGAATCCGAAAAAATCCGGGCCAATCCCGTTAGGTAAAACCGACTATTGCCAATGTGGCTGCAAATTTTCTCCCGGCGTGTGTTTCGAAAAACAAAATGATCCCTGGTTTAATTATTCCATGGGGTCTAGACTCTAGAGCGTTTTTGCCTTTTTATGTTCGGCTCCACTCGAACTTCGACCTCCCAACTTCTTTAATATATTCATTTATATTCTCTTCTTTTCCAGATATATCGAGCGTCCACTACTTATCAACGATAGTAAATTTGATATGCGTATTTATGTGGTACTTACATCGATAAATCCCTTGCGTATATATATGTACAAAGATGGTTTAGCGCGTTTCGCCTCAGTCAAATACAGTTCGGAGCTCACGAGTCTCGATGATCGTTGCATGCATCTAACCAATTATAGCATCAATAAATTCTCACAGAATTATTCGAAGAATGAAGATTTCAATGCATGTCAAGGCCACAAATGGACACTGCAATCGTTGTGGTCCTGCTTGGAGACACGTGGCGTGAATACGAAGCGCTTGTGGGCGACACTGCGTAATTTGGTGATTAAAGCGATTGTTAGCGGTGAATCGGGCCTGAATCGCATGTATCGTCAAAATGTGAATTTTCGTTATAATTGTTTTGAATTATTCGGTTTCGATGTTTTGCTGGATGAGAATCTTGTGCCATGGTTGTTGGAAATCAATATATCACCGTCACTGCACTCAGAACTGCCATTGGACTTGCATGTGAAAGGTCCACTCATACAGGCTGTGTTAAATACGGCGCTATATCAGGTGCCACCCAAACTGAATGAAAAGCAACAAAAAGACATACAGCAAGAGTTGAATTTGACGGGTCCATTGTGTCATGATAAACGCATATTCACCACCTGTCTCACTGCCGAAGAGGTGCGCAAACACAATCAGTTCACTAATCGTTCGATTGAATTTCGCGAAGAATACCTCGAACCCATACTCGCCAATCTACTGCCAGACGATGTGCGTTGTCTAATCATCTCCGAGGATGAGCTTGCGCGCTGTGCGCCACTCGAACGCATCTTCCCCACCGCCGACACACATACCTACCTGAAATTTGTCGATAATCCACGTTACTATAATCGCCTGCTGGACGCTTGGGAGACGCGCTATGGTGATTTCCGTTCGCAGGGTATTGATTTGCTGAAACGCTATTGCGCCGAGGGCTATCATTTGAATGTTTCCGATGCGGCTTTGGAGAAGGTGAGTGTTTGAATTTAATAGAAAGTTATTTTTATTTAATTTTCCGACACACTTGGTCCAAAATAGTGCTATTCAAAACTCACCTCAAGTGGTGAATTTCTATATTTCAAATCTCGACAACCAGAGAGATTTTATTCTGCTATGAGAAACTCACCTCAAATGTGGTGAGTTTCTATATTTCAAATCTCTCAACAACTAGAGAGATTTTATTCAGCTGACAGCTCGACAATCACGTTCAGATTTGAAATTGTTCGCTTTTTCACTGTGAGAAGAATTAATCTTCTTACGTTCGAACATCACCGAGGATCAAGAAGGTCTTTCTAAGTAAAGCTGTTGAAATAGGACCTTATACTTTTCTTACATGGTGCGAGGTCTCAAAAACTGGTTCTTGACAGCAGAAGGTCTATTAGAGCCTTCAATATGTCTAGCTCAGGAAATGATGTCCTTCGGAGTCAAAATATCAAAAATTTTAGAAAAAAAAACACGAGTTGACTCTTAATACGCGAGTAACCCTTCGTTAATAGACCTTATCGATATTATAGTAGGTTAAACTGATCTAATTCAACTTGGAAAGGACCACCACAGAATAATAATCTCCGCGGTTGCGTGCCTCATGGAATTTACTCGCTAATAACAATTTTTCTCAGCGGATTAAGCTCGTATTCTCAATCATTTTTAGATTACTCTTAAAGAGCATCTAAAAACCCATTACAACAACAATAACAAATACAATTTTACCTATATTTCATAGGAACCCGATGTGGCACTAACCGAAATCGATATGTTGCATCAAAAGAAGAGCGAAATCACACTTGTACCCGATAATAATACGACCGGCGATAGCGCACTGGCTTCCAAGGCGGGTTCACCCGAATCGACGGCGGATACGTCCGTTCGTTCGCAGCACTAGAGACACGCCAGCTGCTCAAGCTTAGCGTGTGGCATGTTCTATTGACATTTGCCAAATGCATGTACAACACCGGAGTGGAATTTACGCACAGAGGTACAGAAGATTACATATTTGGAGAATTATATAACGAGAATAATTTCAAATTATTTTGCAGCTACTGTGAGAGTAAGGAACTAAGACTGAACTTAGCTATCCAACAAGCAAATAATACCTAATTGAAATGTTATAACACAAGAAACTACAAGAAAAACAACAACAACAACACACATTATTGTATGAGTTAATCGCAATTGATTATCAAGTCAACAAATTGAAGTCATTGAAATTTAGTAAATTTATTTTTTTGGAATATGTATATCATAGGAAACAAACGCGCTTTATATTAAGTACTACTACTACAACAACAACAACATACCTTTAGTCACACTTAAATACAACGTTTACAATCTCTAGTGCAAAACACACACAGATAAATAATAATAATAACAACAACAACGAGCACAACAACAACAACTAGTAACATAATAATGCGAATATAATAATGCTAATATTAATTATGAATATATATAAAATTGTATTTTGCTAAGGATATTTTTAAAAAAAGTGTAAATCCAAAACAGAAAATGCAACGAAAGACTTAAAACCCAAAGGTAAGCACGAATTTATACATAGATCAGTGTATGTATGTATGTATGTATGTAAATGCGCGATAAATAATTACTATAAATAATGATTTTGATTTTATTTGTTTTATTCTTACTCTTATTTTTATTTTATTTTTGAATTTAAAAAAAATTATAATAAAAAATAGAAAAATTAAAAAAAGCAAAATAAAAAAGTATATAGGTGGCAGCTGTGAAAAAAATTGCGCAATTGGTGGCAGTAACGGTGCAGTACACTCCGGTAACACTAAATACGGGCGGATGTACTATCAAAGTCACCCGGGTTTATGTTGCAACATTGGCTTTGGAGTCAAAATTCACCACAAAATTTTACAACAGTGATTTCCAAACAAATTCTAGCAAATTTCCAACAACAATGATGTCAATATATCTAACAGACATCGGCGTGATATAATTTACATAAATAACTGTGATAAAAATTTTAACATCGGCACTCTTTAATACATATTCACCACACTCAATTGCTGCAATTTACAAAAGTATACTTTTTATACAACAATCAAGTTATCATATAATTTACAACAACATATAATATCAATCAAAACTCTTCATTTGTGTAACAACATAATACCATCAAGTTCTCATACAATTCATGACAACATCAGCATCAGCATATGTAAGTCACGATTTTGAACACTTCTATTTTCAAAATGCTTAAATTTAGTGCCTTTTGTAACCAGCAATGAATAATTTCCAATTTTATAAAGCAAATATTTCTTGAATTGAAATGATTTATAGAATTTCCGAAAAAATATCTTGGAAAAATCCTTCCCAAAGGGCATTAAGTTTAAGCCTCTTCATTGTAGTGTAGTTGTAGCTTGTTGAAGTTATTATTTTACAATCTCAAACACACACACTACCAAATCACATTGAAAACACGCTGAATACATAACCGAATAATCGCCTGGGAAACGGTTATGTTACTCTATAAACAAAGTATACTATATTTAAGGGTTTGAAAATACATATGTATATTTATTGTTGTTGATTTATATTGCAAAACCTATTGAAGATGTCGAAAGTACTTACTGAGTATATACTGAACACTATAGTGCTCACTTATCATTCGATGGTACTAGCTGAGCAAAGATTTGAGTTCAGTATATTAAAGAGTGTTATAAGCGCCCTGGTGAAAAAATCCAGAAGAACAAAAAATTGGAAAAATAACCAGGAGAGTAAAAAATGTGAAAAATATTCCTTTGTAGAGGTGAGTTTTAAAAATTCACATCACCGAATAAGAAATTATCCAATTCTAGTTGGAGATCTGGGGTTTTATGTCATTTATGCACAATTGTAAACCTAAGAATCATAATATTTTAAGCTTATAATAGCTAGCTCTAGGACACTAATATCTGCTTTTCGAGGTTTGAAAGTGTAATAACTTCTTTTACCTATTAAATAGAGAGGTTAAGGGAGTCAGTTTCTTTTACAAACTTTTGGGGCTTATTGAACTTTTCAATATAACAAAGACTTTTCCGACCTAGCTTAGCCAGGAAAGTTTTCGAATTATTTTGTGAACCTAAATAACACTAAGTGAAGTTCTGTACCTTGGTGAGAGTTTCATTGACAATCCGGTATTTGATATTCATATCTCAGAACGATCTAATTCGATCTTTCTTGGATCTTATGGTAGAAGAACTCAACGAAAGCACCGTAAAATTTTCTAGTAGTTCAATATTATAGTATTTTCGTGTGGTAAATGTTAGTATACAGACTTGGGCTTACATCTTTTGCAGTCTCATCCTACACTAGATGTCAGGAATTATTGGATCCTATGAAACTTGGCTTGAAAACTGCATAATTACTCTTTAGTCTATTAATATTTATTTATATATATTTTTTAAAGGGTACAAAAGTATTCGCAACACGATTCAATTTCAAAATTCAAATACAAAATTCTTCAACATAAAAGTTTGGCAACCCTTTAGTTATATATAGTTCCACTTTAGATGGCGCACTTATTCATGGTTGTTGTCGACACTAGATTTTAAAGCAGTGTCGACCAGCTCCTACTACTTTTAGTCTTCGTTTTTTCACACCTACAGTTGAGCGTTCGTTTTTTCACACCAACATGCCCGAAGCTTCGCAGCTGAACAAGCGAAAACAAATCGGTTGCTGTCTGAATTTTGAACAAGCACTGAGCAAAAAAATGGATCAATTGTTTATGTATGAAAATGAAAATAATCTTTAATTTTTTAGTTGTTTTGGAAACAAAGGTTATGATGCCTGTCGGATATTAGAATCTGTCCCTTTGTCCCGCCCCACGCTAGTCCGTCGAACAGAACAAATAAGTTCATATATTTTTAGATGTTCAATATATAGACTTAGAAATTGTATGTCTGAATTCAACTTTATATAAGAACACAATAAACGATATCTACTAGCTACACAAATTATGAATATGAAATTGATATTAATAAAATAATTCAATAAACTAAAATAAACATATTTTTTAGTTATGAAACCTTTTTTCGGTGTAGCTGCTTTGTTTACTTTTTGTTTCGCTGCTTGCTTCGCTTCTTGTTCTTCTTAACTAACATTTGTATAATTTTGTGCGTGTGGTAGTTTGGTCGACACTGTTTTAAAGTAATGGCCAAAGATTTGGCCATGTCTACTTAACGATATGTCGAATTTTTTTCCTAAGCCTTCCCACAGCTACTGAAATGAATAGTCTTACAATCCTCTTTACTAGTCTAACTATCAAACGTTAGTTCAATGTGTTAATACTACAGATTGTAGTAGTAGGACTTAGAGTGGGGTCAGTTTCGATTGATTAGTGCCGATACGTCTCTGTTAGCTTTGTAATTTGGTTCGTTCTTCGTAATTTAGGTAGTGGTTTATAGGGATCAAGTTCTGATTATTCCTAGATTAGCTAGATTCTATAGCCAATCTTCTAATAGTTGGGAGTTTAAGTTTCGCCTATGGAATATCTTGGGTATATCATTACAAACTAAAAATGCTTCTATAAAACACTATCGATTCTTAGTTACCCACCTTTGTTTTAGATATACATACATTTTAGATAATATACATACATATTATACCTCCGCTACTCCTTTAGGTCTAATATTTTGTAATTACCTTGGCGATAAGTCTAATTATAATTGGTCATTAGTCGGCAGCTTCCACTTCACGCCTTCTGCTTAGTTTGCTTGCCTGAAGAGTGTGAATAAACCTTTGAATTATGAGAGCGAATGAAGTGTGGAAATTGTTGCGGCTATTTCATGCAACAACAACAACAATTACTTGTTGCAACATTGTTGAATGTGACCGCAAGCGCATTCCGCAGGCATTCAAATACATTTTTTCGTAATAATTCTCGCCACATTTTTACAATCGAAACAACATATTTACTGTTTGGGTGTATGTATGTATATTTATACCTTTATGTATGGTACTTCTGTTTGACCACTTTGCCGACCAATATTTTATTATAATGACACAGACAATCTCAATAATGCTCACAATGATGATGAACTGCTTTATTAGTCCAACAGCGCAGCGGTGCGCGATAAGACCACGCGCATGCGCAGAGCGCGGTCGCAATAAATACGCGGCAGCTTCCGTCGGGCAGCAACAAACAGTAGTTGGCGAGTTGTTTCTCTTCGAAATGAGTGCAGACAAGAATAAGAAATAAGAACACCACGCTTATGCACTGCACGTTCAGCAATAAATAATATTTTTTTGAAATGCGAAGTTATGAAAAGGATAAAATATGCATATGGTAGCTGAAGTGTGTATTGTTTTTGTTCAGGGCCTTGCGAGAAATTGATTTGAAGAGGAGATTGTAAGAGTGTTTTGCTTTGACAAGCGCGAGCTTTCTAACCAATCCCAATTATATCCTTTATTTTTGAATATCACTTCCAAAACGATTAAGCGAGAGAATGGTCTCATTTGACATAGTTTTTCGTTTTACCGTACGTATATTTTATTTTCAAATAACCAAATATGGATCCTATTGGATAATCTTCTCTGAATTTGAGACCATCGGCTTTTGTTTTTTTGCCCTAGTTACCAAATTTTTGTTCCGTAAGCTGATCGTGAGAGTTTTCACCTAACTATGAAAATCCATTTCTCTTGTTCAACAAAAATTCAGTGTGTTTAAGAAGACTTTGGTATGTTGTCAGAAGTCTTAACTTGAATATTGTGTTATCTGACCGAATTGCAGACACCAGTAAAGAAGAAGAAGACCCAATCGCAGCCTATTTCTTATTTATCTTTCGTGACGATCAATCTTCAGCTTGTATCTTTCGTAATAGGAACCTCATAATACCTAAGTTCGACCTTCGTTTCCGAACCACCTCAAGCATTTAGTATTTAAAATTAATAATATCATTTCGGATCCTCAATTCAAAATAATTTTTTACAAAGGTAACGCTGTAAGAACATTCCGACCAACCTTAATATCTACATATATTAGTCGATAAGAACTTGATGTTAGATACCTTGTAGATTTTGGCATACCAAAGTTTTTAAAACTTTCACCCAGTGGCTTAACAGCATCAGTCCTTGAGGGGTTAGCCTTCACAAAATCCGTGAGCAAATCCACATCTTCCGAGGTTGAGGCGGATGTGCATACTGAAGGAATTGCGATCCATTTTGAAAATTTCTGCTGTTCGGGCTTCGTACCAAAAAAGCCCTTATGTTTCGACCTATTCCTTATGAAGTTGTTTATTCTTTTTACGGGAACAGTTCTTTCTGGTTTTACTATCATTGAGGAATAAGTTTGGGGACCAAGGTTCATAAGCGTAACTTCAAGTATCCACCAGGTTCCGAAAGCCCCTCAATTGGTCCCTCACTAGATTCGCCGAGAGGTTTTGAAGCAAATGGTGAAATTGTATACGTTGGTATCCTATGGGGACTTTATACGATGTAAATTCTAAGTACGGATATAATTTTTAATTATTTAGTATCACATTTGAAAATCAAATTTGATCAGATCTCTTTAGGGTTGCGTTGCCATCCTTATCCCCTTCCATAAATACCTGTATCCACATGTGTTCGCCTTTTCGTCGCCGTTTCGACAGTTGAATTTGTAGAATTTTTGATCGGCAACCGCTGATTCTTCACCTTCACCTTGCAGCGAAGTATTTTGTGGAACTTTTTTCTTGCGCCGCGCTTCTCATTTGCCCAGCATAAATATATTTTATCGCGCGGCATTGCGATTTCTGTTGCAGCTGAAATATTGATTTGCTGCGCTGCGCCATTATTGTTTTTTGTTTGCGTTCCTTCAAATTGTTTCGCTGCTTTTTCTACCGCCGCGAACCCGTTCCCCGGATTCAGTGGCTCTGACCGCCGCTGATGTCGCATATGTCAACTGTCTTGCTAAACACATGTAGACATAAATGTCATATGTCCGCAGAGATATTCATGCCTCAACCGCGAGCGAGTGAGTGGCCCACAAACAACTACAACAAATCATCGTCTGGCCGCTTTGGCTTGACATTGATGTCCGGTCCGCCGGTTGGTCGCTGTTCGGCTGGCTGGTTGGTTGGTTGGCAGGCGCATACCTGGTAGGCGCACTTTTCATCCTTTTTACCTTAATCGATTATCATTTTTAATAATCGATTTCATTTGGACACCATAAACATGCGGACGGACGGACAGACGGCACCGAAAGGCATATCTCAAGTATGTATGGACGAGAGTACGGGAGCAAACAAGTCAGTCAGTCAGTCAGTCATCCAGTCAGTTAAACTCGGCGTCCACTTACATATGTAGGTATTTGTGGCAGTTGCAACATGTCTACTTACATATGTTCCAACTTGTTGCCATTGTTGTTGTTGCTGTCGGTCGCCTTGTTCTCTCATTGTCCACCTTTTGCTTTACAACAAGACCTTGCCAATGCTATGCCGTCTGTGGCCGGCATGTAGTACGCAAGTTTAGTGACACCAGCTAGACATTTATGATTGTCATCATCTTCGGAAAGTTAACAGGCAGCCTGACCGACAGCAGATAGCCGGCATCGTGCAAGCAGACAGGCATTCAGCATTCAGTAAATGTGGTCTAGTTGAAAAGGGTAGATCACATTAATTAATTGGTTGATAGCTATGTATGAGTTTTTATTCGCTTATTGTAATAAATAAAATATAAATGTTCACTCCATATATGGTTGGACAGCAAACAGCAGCGGCAGCAGCAACAAGTTGTACTTTTTCAGTTGAAATATTTCTTTGTGCTGAAACTTTAGGCGCCTTACACAAGGACTGCCAGTGGGAAGTATCCCATCAAGCAAGGTCGGGATAGGGAATTTGAGCTTCGACTTAAAACCTTGACAATTTCTTCATAGGAAGGGAAGTCAGAAAGCCACGTTTGGAATACCGTTTGGTCCGGGGGTTTGTCATCATTTGTACATTTATTGACGTCTCTAGGACCTACATCTGTTCCTAGGCTTTCTTTTATGGGAGAAAAATAAAGGTTTAACGACTGATCCCAGTAAAATTTTACTTGTTGTCAGCTCTGACTTTTTGTACAACGGTTCTGTACGTTAATCCCCATGGTTTTTGTTGTTGTTGTAACGAGTGCTGCCGAGTTGACTATCCTAGGACGGATATAAACCCATCTGTAGATCTGTCTGTCTTAAGAAATATACCATCGGGTCTTCATCAGTCTCCTTAGTCGTATTCTCTCTGTTGTGGACGGATATAAACCCAGATTATATTCTGTTGTGTAGATCTGTCTGTCTTAAGAAATATGCCATCGGGTCTTCATCAGTCTCCTTAGTCGTATTCTCTCTGTTGTAGATTGTTCGCTATCTCAGAGGTTCACCAATATGCGGTATTTTTCACTGTATACCATTCTTGGCTTTGGGGTACCAAAAGTTGCTGCTAGTTTTGGGGTACCAAAAGGCTATTCGTTTCCTTTTTCGCCATTGACTAACTTTCTCAGAACCCATTATATCTATAGGAACTTTTATACAGTCATAGGATGTGTTTAATAAGACTAGAACATTCGTATTTATTTTCTCCGAACTTCATTTCCGGGATTCATTAAAGTCTAGACCAAAGTTTAGACTTTAAGAGTTATTGGGTTCAATCTATAAAGATAAGTCCATTGCAGAGTTACTACTCAAATAGTTATTACTTTCGGCCGACAACAAACAATCACACATTCTGTCTTGAGATGACTTCAAGAAACCGTCTTCTCTCACCTCAACCAACTCGTTGTCATATCTCCCCTCCAGCATGCTACCAAATTAATTTGACCTCCTGTCCAATAATAAACAAATTTATCAAGCGGAGAAAGCGTATAATAAATGGCTGATCTTTATTAATTTATGTCCGCTGAGATATTTTGCGTCTTATTTATTTAAAGATAAATCTCTTTATTAAAATTTTAATTTGCTGATTTATGTCTTCATCAACTTTCACTAAAATAAAATTGTCCACCCATTCATAAGCAACGCTTGCAAACCAGGTTGAAAAATGCCACCCAAAAGTTTTATAAAAAACACAGGTAACACTGTGTAACAGCGTATTGGAAGATATAGTTTCACAGTTATCGTAAGAAGTTTTAGTAATAATATTTAAAGCTAGTTCTCGTTTGGAAAAAAAAGTTATAAGTTGCTTTGAACTTAGGGTAAAACTCTTTTCTCTCGGTATTTTATCTTGACCTCGGGAGTTTTATAATAGTTGCTTTGTTATTATTCAATCCATTAAAGAAAAATTTGTTATTTAAATGAAAATAGTTGGCCTTTATATTAAGCTCCTCATCTAGTGATTTTTAGGTTAGGTTTGTTTGGTGGGCCAACAGACACCACATAGACCAGTCCTTAGCGATACCAGATTATGTCCCGTCACGTATTCTCTGAGTAGTAGTAGTCATCGGTTAGGATGCCAGCGCTTGACGCGAAGAGATTATTAGGCCTAGACTGTGACCAGTAAGTATGCTAACTAGGGACTTTTAAGTCTCATACAAATTCTTGGACAGTAGGTCGTACATGTCAATATGATGCCTTTTCTTACTTGGATCTCTTTCATTGAAAGAATATGAAACTACCAGAATATTGCTCCATGAATTTGAATGATTCAGAAGTGGTCTTGTTGATATTAGACCAGCCCAGATTTAGCATCAGAATGAAAAGAAATATATCTCATCACCCGAAATAGATTTTATGTAGAAATAGATATTAAAATAGTATCATGGGTTGATTGAGCTCTGGTTCTCGAACTTTATGACATCTTTTGGGTATAATATCATTTCTATGTCAGTTGAATTTCATACTCGCTCGCTTAATCGACGATTCAGTGAACGTATTTGCGTTGTTTCATAGCTGTAGTCCCAAATATGACACCAGGACCAAGCTTCATTCAAAATAGTAGATTTCAGCCAGATTCCGATTACCACGGGCCTGCAATGGTATAATATGGTTAGTGGGTAAAGCTGTTTGTGCATAAAAAGGGCGGGACGATTGAGGAAATGTTTTAAGTTCCAATAATATTGGGTAAAAAAAAGTAAGGACGGTAAAGTGTCTGAAGGTCTAATAGTAGTGGCCTTAACTTTTTAGTTGAGACAAAACTCCTGGATTAGATTGTAATTTGTTCAACCGAGATCCGACCCCATTATTATGGTATTTCGTAACCGCTGATATCTGGTATCCAGACGGAGATATACATTGCAGGTTAATCAGACGAAAAAATAAATATCTCAAGGTAGAAACAAATTACATTTTTTATGGATCTCGATTAACTATCTAATGATCTATTGCTACGCATTGTCCAGACATGGATCAGATTATAAATATATTCGGGTTTCAAAGCATATACAATGGATCGTCGGTAAAGGATCTGGATAGAATGTGTTCTTCGAAAGTATCTAATATAGAAAACGATGTTTTTAAGAGGAGTGGAAAAATTTGAGGATTGAATATATGAAGTTAGAAGAGGACATAGTTTCGTCTCAGATAGAATTTTTTAAATTTTTAAACGTTATTGGCTTGGGATTTGGAAACCATATTTGACATGATATTTTTTTTCGGAACAGCACACAGAAATTATGCAAAAATTCTCCGCATTTACTCCGCAGAATTCGTGTTATGTTGTGATATTTTTCAAAAAAAATACTTTGCCATGTTACACAGTGTAATTACTGCAGTGTTGCAATTTTTGTATTAAGTAATTTTTCAAAAGCAAAGCAATAAAACGAAAACTTTAATTGCGCGCAGAAGGAGGCGCAAACAGAAAATTCATAATAAAATATGAAAAATTCATATTTTGAACAAGAGCAATTTGCAACAATACAACTTCATTTACAAATCCACACAGTCAAAGACACACACACACACACACACATACGCAAGTGACAATGCTTGAATATTTGATATATTATGCAGTTGTGGCATGAAATGTTGCAAACATTATATGTAGATATGTGTATGTTGCATGGCAGGCATGTGGATGAGCCGAAATGTCAACGCTGACAGCTGACAACATATTATTAACCTGAAATATATGCGTGTTCCGGCGAGCATACAAAATTAATAGCCTGAATTAACTGCTGCAAAATGTAGGCAGTACAAAACAACAACAACAAAATATATTAACAACAAAAAACTGCGAAGCATCAAAATCAGTTGAAAGACAATGAATGCGCCACAAAAAGGATGACAGTCAACGTGCAACATCAACAATGTAGAAATAAATGTGTGTGTATGTGCGTGTGTTGTGTTGGTGCTGATTTTAAAAACGTTATTAAAAATGCGTAAATTTCACCGCATTGCCGCCGCCACACAGACATCATTGGGGCGTGCAAATATTTTTGTATGACATAACCAACGCACTGAGCCAACAAGCCGTGCAGCCTTTGTCTTTAGCACAAAGCTCTCCACAAAGCTTTCGTAGCGTTAGCAGCAGCCACAGCCATAGTCCGCCAGTCCTGAAGGCCAATGACCTATTTCATGACCACGCTTTACTTTCATTACGTTTTTGTTGCTTTTGTTTTTATTAATCAAATTCGAAATTAATTACGCGCAAAGGTTCGCAGTCCACAAGGAGGCTTTCCGTTGTTCTTTTTTTGTTGCTGCTTTTGGTTGCCCTACTAAAAATGCCTGCGCGTCTTATGCACTGAATTTATAATGTGCGTGCAACAAAAAGAGGGACGCAACGCAACGCGCATCATCTGCTTGCAGCGCTAAACGTTTTTCGGCAGCGCGCGCCGTACGCACAACAGCCGAAGGGTAATTAAAAAATTTTCAACTTAAGCGCCAGACTCGCCAGTGGAGCTAAAGAACTGAACTCAGGTATATAGGACTGTCGGTCTGTCTGCGCGTCACCTGAGCGACAGATCGTCGTGGAGGATGTGCAAAAAGAATGAATGCAGCTAAGGAGAGGTCTTGGGTCAAACCGAAGCTGGGATACTCTTCAGGAATGGGATATTGCCTTTTTATATATTAGATGCGTACTAAAAGATTCATCATAGACAAGTTAGTTTGACGCTTCAGTTCCGAATATTGGCTAAAGCCTAGTATGAGTTCCGTCTATAACTTCATTTGGTTTCGGTATCAAAAGTTCCAAGGGAGGTTGGTGAGTCACATAAGTGTCAATTAAATGAAAGCTTCATCATTACTACTCAGTATTCTTCAGATTCGGTATTACCCATCCTTTCGATTCGATTCAATCTTTTTCGTGAATAGCCTATGGTTTCTCCAAGAACCACTATTTCAACCTTTGGTGAGGTCCTTACCTTCTTTAAAGAACTTTAATTACTTTTCCCATTGAAAACCTTTATTTGTCGATTTTCATGAGGCCAATAATAACCTCGTTCTCAAAAAAGTTCGTTTTGTTTCTCTAATTGTAACGTTCTGACCGGTCGCTGTCATATTAAGTGCGAATACCAACATAAAATTTGTCTAGAAAAAGGCGAGGTAGAACCCTCTCGGCATTTTCGGATGAACTCAAGATGATTCACTTACACATGAGGGTCGATTCTGTCTTTCTGCAAGCTCTCTGTTCGGTTTAGTACGGGTTCTTTAATTAGGTCATGAAGAATGTCGTGTTCGTAACGGAATTCCAAGTGCTATCCCATCCGGTAAGGCAGTTTTACTCATGTCGGATTAAAGAAAACTCCTTACAGGGATTCGATTTTCAGTCGTCTTTGCTTCCAGGTTAATAAGGTCTGTGGTCTTCTGTCATCTGGTCCCCTGTTCCTCTATATATTTCGAACAAACTCAGTATTCTCTGCAAGCGTAGGGTATCAGAACAGTGTCACATCATCTCCGCTGCTCTGCCTATAGACCTGACAGCTGTTAAGTAAACTAAATAGCTGTGCACCGCCTGCGATATCCCTCTTAAAACATATAAGCATACGCTTTTATCGATCCGAATCTTAATGCGTCCCTTTTCAAACTGTCGTCTCACGTCCTCTACGTCCTCCAACCATTGTCACATCACAAAGCACTTTCGTACGCCCATCCATCCAACCTTCCATCCATCCGTTTATCCAACTAGACGTGCGTCTTGTCTCGGTGTGTGCGCCGCGTCCACCTGTGCTGCCGCGTCTCATCATCGCGTGTGATAATTACGCGCATCGTTGACCGTTTTTATGCCATTTCATTTATTAATTAATAATTTCATATTTTTATGTCGTCTCCCCAATAATGCAACCGCGAACGCGACAAATCGAATGCTACTTTCGAACAGCGAGCTCATACGTGTTTGTGTGTGTGTGTCGGTATGTTGGGTCGGGTGACGATCTCAATGGCGTTGACTATGGCGCTGCCCGACGGCTACACTTTTGGCGACATTGATGCCGCATCAATTTTCGTTGTTTTTTCACCACTCAATGAGGCCGTTGATGATGATGTGATTAGTTTCCACTTGTCCGGTTTGCCCGATGAGTCGTTCGTCCGTCTGCCTCTTGGCTTTTGGCTGGTTTTTATGTCTTTTCTGGGGTTTTCATGCCCACATCGGAATTTGTGGCAAGGTGTTGCTGCAACATGCAGTTGATTAAAAAATTAAATAGCAATCTTTTCGGTAATTTTTGTGCGAGTAATATGCAGTTAATTACTTGAAAATGTGCCAATTATGTGGTGAGCACGGTTGTGTGTGCCTCTGCCGCCGAAGCGCGTTAATCGCGCTTGCCCTGAGTTTTATCGGATTATATATATGCTTACAGCGCGGATTCATGTGGCTAATTAAAGTTGCTTTTGTTTTTGTTTGTTGTGTGTTCACTTAGGGAGGCGTAGTAAATTTCTGATTTCTATAAGCGCTAGTTAATTAGATTATTTGTGGATTATTGGAGACATCTGCTTATTGCCACGCCGAGATTTTAAAAGTTTAATTTAGTTGATTGACTCTTAATTATAAAGGAATTTTTATGGAGATTGACTCTCAGGAGTGTATTAGTTGTATCATGCGTTCGCTTAGAGAAGAGCCTATCTATGGAGGTTCGTTTTTATTTTATCTTTAACGGCTTATATCGAGGTTGACAAGTTATTTGACGTGGATATTGACTTGGTCGGATTTACTGAAGTCTTCATTTAGCAGTTGTCTGCAAAATTTTAAATTTATGATTAAGAAGTTCAATATTTGGTCGAAAGATCTAAAAAAATTCCGAGAAGTCTTCATAAACGAGCTGAGTATAATGAACTTCGTCCGGTTTCAAAAGATGATGCATAAATATTACTTACTTCATGTCAGTCGTCACTGTAATACCGCTGATAGGCAACTTAGGGATCTCCCCAAACGAGCTGTACACGGAACTCTTTCTATCAACCCTCAAGGGCTTGAAAAAGAACTCTATCTAACCGTCAGTGATTTGTCTATTGAAGTAAGGTACTCGTCTGTATTGGGAAGCGAATTCTAGGTTAGAAAATCAGAATTCTCGGTTTCATGATCTCAGATAATTGAATAGGATATTGTTAAGATTTTCAGAAGGACTCTATATCGATATAATATTCTGGAGATAAGATTATGTCCTCGGCGACTCCGCGGTATCCGATTAACCATTAGTACTGGTGTCCTTGATCGAATCGAGATCAAGGTAAATTATAAAACTATAGACAGACAATCAGGTATTCCCAACCAAATTTACTTCTTTTTGGAACTGTCCTCAGAAGTCAGTCAGTTGAAAGTTATAATGGGATAATCTGTGGGAATATTAGAACGGGTAATGTCTGAGAGCTTTGAAGTAAACCTCAGATACGAATTCATTGTTCTCATTTAATAAAATATTGAGGTTTCAAAATGTATCTCTGAAAGATCTAGTAGTTTTTCCAGTGTAAAGAACGCTCTTGGCGTGATAGTTCTTTGGCGAATATAGATCAGGGTAGTTACGAATGTTTAACACTCTGGCTGACGTTCTTTTTTTTTATCCCTCGGGTCATCACTGACATTTATCCAACTCACGTGTTCAAATATCTATAAACACATTTTTCTCAAACATTTGTTGCTTATAACCTATTGATCTCTCACTACGATCGATTAAGCACACCCATTTCGGCTATCCATAAAGCAATAAATTCGTAAGACGATTTTGGTGTGTGCGACTGACAGCAAAAATGTCGCCATTTGATTGACGACGTGTGATATTTGTCAAAAATTTCATAGACTTATTGCGCTAAAGTTGTTGACCAAATTCGGACGCACCGCGGCAGCTATTACGAGCATCCATGTGGAATTGCCAACTGGTTGTTTGTAGACATTTTGTGATTTACACGAACAAAGTGATCGCGCCATATTTGTGGAGAGTAATTAAATACTTGTAAAATGTTAAAATGCTAAGAATTGTTTGAATTTGTCGGTGGCAATGTCACGAAGAAAAAAATAAGGAGAATGGAACTGAAATGTGTTTGTGGTTTTAAATTTTGTTTGAACTTTTGATATTTTGCGATTTTCGGAGAGTTGTTAGGAGCAGATGTGGTTGCTTTGAAGCGAATTAGACCGCTGTGGGTCACAAGGCGAATGAAAAAACTGTGGAGGTGATGACGGATACATCGAGAATCACAAGTCATCTACGGGGAAGTAGCTTCCATAGCGTGTTGGTAGCTTCTCGACGTTTGAATCTCTAAGTTTGGAACAGATTTGACTATCTTGGACTAACTTCACCTTTGAAAAATCTTTAGACCAACAAGCTCAATTAAATGACATGCCCTGACCTAAGAACTGTGTTCTAGTTGAATTGAATAAAGTCGGTGACTTCATTTCCGAAACTATTAAGAACTGTTCAGTTGGTAGGATCATAAGCAGAGAAAATTGTTCTTTGAATTAGAAAGACTAAGTGAGAAAACCCCTCAAGGGTCCGCAGATTTTTTTGTAGTCGGAAGGTTTTGGTGTTGTTAAATGAAGACTATTGTATGGTGTTCGACTACTGATCGGGGTAGAATCCAAGCATTATCGGGATTTCTTAGATTTAACTGCTCGACATTCGAAAAAATATTGGGTCGGCTAAAAGACAAGGTCTTTGAAAGGTCCTCTTTGGAGTTTATAGTTGGTATTTCGGGTGTCTCTCTACTGTATTGAACTTTGATTTGAGTATTAAGAGATTATGAAGCCGATCTGAGATGGCGACGATCTTCACGGGTTTCGGCTACTTTCGGCTTTCCTATCCCTTATTTGGACTTTAGCTTAAATTTTAGAACCAATCATTAAGAAAATATAATTTTTACAATTCGCCAGTTTTCTTCACTTGTGAAGAAGATTCCTCAAAGAGTCCACGGCGAAGCCCCGAACCACCTTCAAGTCTTAAAAAAGCGAAAAAAGCGTGCAACATCAAACAATTCAACTGCAAGAATTTACACGAATTTTTAGTAAAACTGCGTTAAGTATTTGCTATATAAAAAGTTTACAACAACAACAATAGCGACATACTGTTATTGGATTTATTTATGTGCGGATTTTTTTTTCCTTAAGCAGCAAATTGCCGCTGCTGTCATTTAAAATCACCTTCAGCACAGCACAAACGCTGAGGAATGCGCGGTGACAACAACAATAGCAACACAGAATGTACAACAACAACAAAAGAATAAGAACAACAAGCAGTGCGCTGCGCATGCGTGCCACCGCAACAGAATTGTAACAAATGCATTCGCACCAACGAACAACTTCAGCAACAATGCAACATACAACAACCTGTTGTTAAATTGTTTGATTTGTTTTGTTGTTGCAACAGCAGCAACAACAACCACAAACAGACTAAAAGCGAATCTGTAGAAACGAAAAATCCAAAAGTACACCAGCGATTAGCCGCCACAGCCTTATCAATATTCCAGCTGTGTGCCGCAGACGACAACAATAACAGCAACAACAACAACAGTGGCGAACGAGCATAAGAAGACCAGTGGCAGCTGTTGCTGGTGGCATTCTAAATAAAGCACGCAATTGTCTGTGGCAACCATGTATTGTGTTGTGATGCCACTGATTGTTGTTGCACAGTTGCTATTGTTGTTGTTGTTTGTTGTATTGTTGCCAGCATAGCTGTTGTGACTACTGTCATTACAATGTTGTTGGCACACCAACTGGCGTTCTTGCTGTTGGTTGATACTTAAATTGTTGCTGTTGTTGTTTTTGTTATTGCAACAATCGGGCACAGTTGCAGTTATCGAGCGGTTAGCCGCCACTCACTTCAACGTTCTGTTCTGTTCTGTTCCTCATCTTCTCCTCACTGCCAACCCATGAAATGGTCAAAGGAATGCAACTTGTTTCGCATGCATGCGAATGCGGCATGCATTTGCGGTATGCCACAAACGCCCCGAATTGCATTGCTGTCATGTTGCAATAAAAAATTAAAACAAAAAAAAATAAAGAACAGCCACAGAAGTAAAGAGTCGAAAAAGAGCCACATTTAACAGCTTCAAAAAACCGCATTTCAAAAAAAAACTTGCCGCAACAGCAACAACAATAATAAAAACAGCAGCGAGGAAAAACTGTCACTGCAACAGCAGCCGAAATAAACACCAGTTGCAGTGCTATCTTCTTTTGCGCAAAAAGCCGCTTGATTTGTTGCTCTGCCGGGAGATACCGCAATTTTCGGCACTGACTGACAGCCAGCCAACCAGCCTGCCAGCCTCTGTGGCTGCTTTGTGCTGTGTGTGTGCTTCTTGCCTCAACGACTTGTTGAATTACAGTTTTCGATTGCACACACGCCGCTGACTGCCAGAAATCACGAAAATTCATGAAATCACAAATCAGTTGCTACCACTTTTTGAGCGGTTTTTCGGTATCTTTTTTTGCTGTTGTGGCACTGTTTCGAGTTTCATACTTGTGCAACTTGTTGATTCTTAGCTTGGTTTTGTTGTGCGTTGGATGTTGTGTGATGCGTTGTTAGCGTTCCACAATTCAACACGTCAAGAAATTTAATATAATACAAGTGACTACTGTTATTTCTGATACACCATTGAGATCAGATGTCATTGACTTGCTCCAAAAAGAATTGCCAAAGAAACGTTATATTCTATAGTGTAGCCTCCTTTAAACTCGTTGCTTTTAGACACTTTTTATTCCCAAAGTTTCTCCATCCTTGAAAGTCTACAAAATAGACATTTTTCTTTTGACCTCGAGCACTTACTTCGACTCGATTCTCTTCATATCATGTCACATTTTCAAAATTGTAGCTCTCAGGCGTTTTTAAGAGTATGGGCTGAGTAAGAAATCATTCGAAATGTCATGAACCAGTTTCTTTCTTGAAATTACATATGAAGATATAACCATTCCACGTTTGAAAAAGCTTTCTGTGGTCATCTTTGATTCAAATCTATGACAAATAGTTTTAAAGATTCATAATTTTGTCGATGATAATTTAAGTTCCCTTAAAACAAGTCAGTTGGTTTGATTAATTTCTGAAATAAAACTTTTTTCTTCGACAAAATGTGAGATTTTCGGGCCAATAATTCTGCTTAGTAGAGGCTTGTATCCGTTTTGACCTTCTTCAAGTTGTGGGTGTTAAGCACATCTTGTTAATCTCAGAGAACCTGGTAGCCAGTAGTCAGTTTTCGTCTTTCTCGGCGAACGTGTGCGAGGTGAAGTCCACTGTTTAATTTCCTTTTTACCCTATGGATCCAAGTTTCCTCGACAGTCACGAAACGGATATTAAACAAGGATAACGGATTTTCAAACATGACTGACAAGTCGTTTCCTGGTTTCACTGGTTACCCGGAGTGAACACCTATCGAGCCTACAGCTTTCTCATGTCCAATATTTTATACAGGAAAAGGCGCTAGGGTCATGGACTTTGGAGATGCCTAGTAATTGTGGGCTTTTCTCTCGCAATTCTCTGTGGTAGTCATTTGCGGGCCATCTTAACGTGACTCTTCAAAAACCGGTGTGTGACCACGGTGAAACTCTTTGAACCAAATTTTGCAGTTAATGCTTTGACATACAATACAGACACCCTATATTTATATAAAAAAATATATAAAAATATGTCCTCAACTGATATGTCTATAACCTCATCAGTCTCTTACTTTTGTGGTTTCTGTGTTTTCACAACCGTTCTCGTTTGGAATCGTAGCTTATGATATCTATTCTTAAGGAAACACTCTGCTTTATCTTCTAGCTCCAGCGCCATTTGCAAAAGTGGACTGTCGAAACCCTTCAGATCCCACCTTCATATTAGTCGCTGTCCTAAGCAAGAACTATCCTTAGCTTGTGGACTATTCATTGGTAGTAATTTTTTATAGACCCCCTTCTCCATCTCAACACGAAGACACGTAAAAACAGGCTTTACATTATTCTCTGCTTACTTTTCACATATTTGAAACAATTAGAAACGAATGTCTGTAAATATTGATAGCGTTTAAATACGGTCGTGCGACGTACCATATTTGGCGTGCTATGAAGGTTTCTACTTAAAGTCAATAACAAAATGGCGTTTCATCCAAAGTTTACTAGCAAATAGACACTGTTGGTTCTACTAAAACTGTTTTTTTATCAAATTTCGGTTGACTATCGAAATAAGATCGTTTAATTCAATATGACTTGGCCTTTAGTACACTTGTACTAAGAATTTGAAGAATGATAATCAAATTTTTATTAGTACAGTTGGCGCAATGAAGGTTGCAGCCCAACAAATATTAAGAAAGAAAACAAAATTAGAATTTTTATAGTGACTATAAATAGGGTGGTTGGCTAAGTCAGTATGATAAAAATAGTAGTATTGTCTTTCGCGGTACCACGACTTATCAAACTGTCCTCGTAGAAATGCCACTTATTTAATATTTCTCGGTGATTTACCCATGGTTTTGCCACTTGTACACACAAAGTGCGGAATATTTTTAGATATTTTGACAAAAACGTTTTTATAATAGTTTATCTAAGAGACATTGTCGCCAACCTATGATATGTAGATCCAGCTGCGTAAGACTGGCGCGTGACTGCCTTAAATGGACACGTTAATAATCCACTTAAATATTGTTGGCTGAAATATGGAGGCGTATCATATTGGTTAATATTTCCATCTGTTTGCATATTTGCGCAGTCTAAATTGACTTAGAACATAACATTTGTATAGCTTGAATAATGAATAAATAGTTGGGGAAAACAGCGATCGGCAAACTAAGTAGGCCCCGATAAAAATTGTGTGCTTTAAGTTCAGAATTTTGGATTTTTGCCAAATAACCGAAGTTGGTCATCTTTTCAGAGGATCGTTCTGAAGTAGATTTCGTTAGTTTCCTCGTCATTCCATCAGTAGTGGTTCTCTGTACTTGACCGTCGATCATCATATACGTTAGACGATCCTACGGAGCTTCTCGAGATCAGTTTAGTAAATGTTTCAGGGCGTTCTAAAATTTATTCACCAAGAAGTATCAAATATGTAGTTTTATTAACAAGTAAGGAAGGGCTAAGTTCGGGTGTAACCGAACATTTTATACTCTCGCAATTTATTTATTTAACTTTATTTATATTATATAATACACAATTTGACCAACATATTCGTCATATATATTGTATAAAGTCCATTGAAAATTGGAAACCATAATATTAGGTTAGAAGCACCGAGGTCCTCGTGTTCGATATATGGGGCCTTAAAAACCTATTTTCCGATTTCGGCGATTTTTAGAATGGGGCTGCCACACTATTAACATAGTATTTGTGCAAAGTTCTGCACCGATATCTTCACTAGTGCTTACTTTATATATTGTAAAGTAAACGATTCAGATCGTCTTCAAAGTTCTGGTATATAGGAAGTAGGTGTGGTTGTGAAGCGATTTGTCCTATTTTCACAACATATCATTGGGATGTAAGGAAACTATTATAAACCAAGTTTCATTGAAATCGGTCGAGTAGTTCCTGAGATATGGTTTTTGACCCATAAGTGGGCGACGCCAGGCCCATTTTCCATTTCGTAAAAAAATCTGAGTGCAGCTTTCATCTGCCATTTCTTATGTGAAATTTAGTGTTTCTGACGTTTTTCGTTAGTGAGTTAACCCACTTTTAGTAATTTTCAACCTAACTTTTGTATGGGAGGTGGGCGTGGTTATGATCCGATTTCTTTCATTTTTGGACTATATTAGGAAGTGGCTAAAAAAAACGACTGCAGAAAGTTTGGTTTATATAGCTCTATTGGTTTGCGAGATATGTACAAAAAACTTAGTAGGGGGCGGGGCCACGCCCACTTCCCCAAAACAATTACATCCGAATATGCCCCTTCACAGTGCGATCCATCATACCAAATTTTATTTCCATAGCTTTATTTATGGCTTAGTTATGGCACTTTATGTATTTTCGGTTTTCGCCATTTTGTGGGCGTGGCTGTGGTCCGATTTTGCTCATTTTCGAAAGCAACGTTCCTATGGCGCCAAGAAATAAGTGTGCCAAGTTTA
This sequence comes from Zeugodacus tau, assembly GCA_031772095.1. NCBI lineage: Eukaryota > Metazoa > Arthropoda > Insecta > Diptera > Tephritidae > Zeugodacus > Zeugodacus tau. The sequence continues at coordinate 66,268,220 of CM062651.1, read as the reverse complement.
AGATATCTTAATTTTTACTCAAGTTACAGCTTGCACAGACGGACGGACGGACAGACAGACATTCGGATTTGAACTCCACTCTTCACCCTGATCACTTTGGTATATATAACCCTATATCTAACTCGTTTAGTTTTGGGTGTTACAAACAACCGTTATGTGAACAAAACTATAATACTCTCTTTAGCAACATTTGTTGCGAGAGTATAAAAAGACTCCGGTTAATAAACCGAAGTCGCGATCTTCATCGAAAATAAGGTTTTCATTCGCAATTTTGGGCACTTACCCATTCGAAGCTAGTTTTCAGGTTATGATCATCTAGATAGTTTCGTTGTAAAGTAGATTTCGTTAGTATCTTCGTCATTCGATCAATAGTGGTTCTTTGTACTTGGTTGGCGATCATTATAAACGTCCATAGATTCGACAGATTCTCTCGAATTCACTTTAGTAAAAGTTTCAGATCAAATGAATAAGGAGGTCTGAGGTTTACTTGAGTAAGAATCCTGGTAATGAACGAAAGTAGTGGTTTTCTTCCAAAAAAAGGCTTTCTACTCGAAATTTTGACTACCTTCTCATTCAAAGGTGGTTTTCGGCTGACTGATCTCTTTATCATAATCAGGCTTTGAGCTTCGCTTGGACATTTTCTATCTCAAACTATCTATTCACCCACCATTTTATTGGCTGTCACACTGTCATTACAAAGCTCTTCATTGTCACCAATTTTCTCGATTGTCAAAATCAATTTTGCCACGTTTTTGACGCGTGAATTGCCAGCAGACGCAGTTTACAGCAGACGACAAGTTTAGAGACCGAAGAGCAACATCAACAACTGGCGAACCGTCGTGCCACACCAAGTCGCATTGAATTCGCTAAAATTGCAATTGACAATTTGAAAAATTTTAAATTACAATGCGTAAATTGGTAGCTACTTTAGGAGTTGCGACGCTAGCCGACTAGCCAGTCGGTAACCGAGCTCCAGCGACGACTTAAGCAGTGGCAGTGTGCTATTGATTGTTTCGCCAACATAACATTGTAGGCACATCGATCGTTTGATCGTTGATCACTTGCAAGCGATCGCTGATGTGTCAACCCAACCTGCTGTCGCCGAACGTCGGCCGATTGTCGCTGGAGCGATTGTTGCCAATCAACGCCAAATGCGCGTAGAACATGAAATACTAAAATCGCTGAAATTTTTGCGCCGCATTGTACACCCCAAATTAAAGGTGGAAAGAACAGGCAACGAAACACACGAACGAGAGGTGTTCACCTGAACCCAACGGTAGCCATGTTGCGCTGCTTCTTTTTTAGCGACAACGCGCTGACGAAGGCGACGTTCAGCAGCGGCGGCGGCGGTGGCTTTGCGGTATCAGAGCAGCGATCGCGTACGCAGTCGATGCGACACACCGGCTTCGAAGTCGGTACATACTCAGTGAGTGAGTGCGTGCGTCGTTGCGGCGCGCCAACACCGAAAAAGGATGCGAGCGATGCCAACTACCATAAAAATATGCAATCAGCCGGTCCAGATTGATCGCGTTGATATTCCGAGAAACTGCCAAACTAACCGGCGCATAAATTTAGCGAATCTGCGAATGCGAGAAATCAAAAAGTCGAAAGACAAAAAAATAAATGATGATTTTTTATACACGCATACGCACGAATGCGCAAGGCACAGACTCCACCAAGCAAAAAAAAATCGCTCAAAAATCAATAAAACCACAAACAAACCGAAAAGCCGCGAAAGGAAACAATGCGGCCGACCAGAAGTGCGCCATGCGCCATACGCATGTGTGGATTTATTGCTTACAAGTGGCGACCACGCCAACGACCACATCGGGCGCGCATCAGGCAGTAGCCGGAGCTGCACCAAATGGTTGTTGGCCCTCGGCTGTCGGCTGTTGTTGGTAGGACACAGTGGCTGGCGGAAGAAAAGTAAGTCGAATTACGCATTGATTGCTTATCGCCGAAACGCGCGATTGGCCGGCTGACCACGGCGGCTGCACATTTATACTTATGTATATTATGAGCTACGCGGCTTGGGTACGGCAAGTCACGATTGCAGTAGTCGCCTTTTGGCCTTACCGTCGGACAACACGATTGTTTAGCTGAAGTGGTAGTGCTACCCAGTTGACGCTGGAGGCGCTGAATCACTCAATGCGGTAATATAAAGCGTAATGATGGGAAGGATGTGGGAAAAGAAAATAGAAGGCAGGAAAAGAGCTGCCGAATGTTTGGTTTATATTAAGAAGCTGGAAGCTAGAAGAAGTGTTATGAGGTGGGACGTACATAAGATGGCAGTTCAGAACTTTGGGTACAGCTGAAGGGTTCTACAACTAAGATCACGTCAGTGGTTACAGAAACTCGTACTGTTCCAGGGATGTAGATCTCATGAGCCTGGAACTCTGAAAAAATCGTTTCCCAGATTTGAAGGATAGATGCTGCTGTAGCCAATTAACGTAAAAGAAATAGACTGCTAACAAGTTAAAACGGTTCGAAACCCTTCCGTAAATGTACCTTTCGTAGGAATGGACAACGCGAAGACTTCTGCGAGCGTGAAGGTTAAGCGCTTAGTTGAATTGGTTGAAGAAGTCTTTTTAACGAAGATGCTTCGAGGTCGTACTAAGGACTAAACTTTCTTTACTTTAGACACTACTTCCATAGCTTTTAGTATGCCGGCAATTAGGAAACTTATAAGAAATATATTTGTTAGAAGTGGTAACTGAAAAATCAGGGTTGCTTCGGTTAGATAAATTAAATGCAAAATAACTGAAGAAAGTTGGTTCCATTATGTCTTCCTCAGACTTTATTTCACTAATTTTAGCTTTGTTTTACGCGAAGGATAAAGTTCCTACATTCCGAAGTTCTACATTTGTTCAAAAATATTCAGGGCGAACCAAAGCTCCAACATTTCTACCACACATACATTAAATCGCCTCAATCCGCCACTTCTGAAGACTGCCCTTCTTAGTCCACTATAAAAATCTGAATTAAAATTAAAATGCATGTTCCACTGCAAAGATTTCTAGACTCGCTGACCAAATTTGGCAGTCTCGCAAGTATGCCAATTGCTTGCCTTTGATGCCACTTATCACTAAGCCAAGATCATCACTGCTGGCAAGACAAAGGACGACAACATTGTCCTTTTACTTTTATTTTCTTTGTGCCCCTTTTTTCTTTTGACCGACTAACAATCGAGATTGAGTTTAGCTGACTGCAGCCAAGGAAGCGCAACGCGAAGCGTTAACTAGCTAGTTAGCTCGTCGTCAGCTAGTCATGCGGGAATTTTCGCAAAAAGACAAATCTACAAACCCATTATGCGCGAAGCGATTTCTTGGCACCGCGAATTGGCTGTCGGCTGCAAGTGCGCCAAATGTCCTTACTCCATATGTTCCACCTTTATGCGACAACAACAGCAGCAAAAATTTAAGTGAATGTCAGTTTTTGTTGCTCCAGCTACATTTGTCTCGCCTGCCATGGCATTTAACTGTCGCTCTCCGTCTGTCTGTCTGTCTGTCCTGTCGACCGCCTAATTTGCCCACTTTTTCCTCTACTCGGCATGTGTGAATTAAATTGTGCTTCGGCTTGGCCGCGTCTAGTCCAATTGCCCATTTTTGGTAATTGAATCTTACGTCGAATATGGCAATGGCATTTAAATATATATTTACTGGCGATCTTTGCGTTCTTCGGCTGGTTGGCTGTCATTCCAGTAGTGTGCCACTGCACAGAAAAACTGCCAATGAAGTGGCAGAGCGAAATTATTTGTGATTGTTGTACCCAGTGCATGTTGTTTTATGGGTTTAATCGATTTGTGCTGAGATTATAGTTCCCAGTATTTAAATATTTTCTATTGTTTTATCGTCTAAACACTCTTTCTGTCAACCAAGGTTTCGATATTGTTAGATCCTCGAGATTTTCCTCTATGACAAATGTAACATAAACCGATTCTAAGCAATATTCGTTATATTGAGGAAGTTGAGCTAGTTAAAGAGATACAAGAAACGCTTTGTAGTCCTAAGAAACGTTCTCAAAAAATATATTTTCAGATTCCTACAGCTTTCCCTCCTTTGCTTGATGAATAGACTTGTCTATTCTCTCCACTTCTTCATTACAATTGAAGGGTAGATGGTTCGTACTGGGAAATATATCAGTATTACTTCGATAGATACATAAATTTTGCATGACATATCATTAAAAAATTTAAAATAAATCAATTAATACGCATGGTTTGTCTAGTGTTCCACAAGTTCAGCTCCAAGAGTTTAATAAGTGATAAAAGTAAGTTTGTAAAGGGTTGTATGGCTTCAATACCTCTAGAATCAGATTCATGGATATAAAATACTCAAGATAACCAAAATTGCTGTGATTTCATTCGACAACCCAGCTCATAATTACTTCTCAACTGGTTCATGATTTCTGTTTAATATACCACTTGTTGTCCAAAAGTATAACTATTGGTCTTATTGAGCTCAGTGATTGCATTTCATCAGTTAGAAGTCCTCTAGAACTACTCTGGCATTCGACTCTCACTTGATTTTCTCAATACTTACGACTCGATTATGCGTTGGGTATAATATAAGCTGATTTTTTTTTACTTTCTTGTTGTAGTTGTAGTTGTTGTTGCCGTAATTTTCACTCTTCAGTTGCGCTTTGACAAGCGATAACAATTGCCTTGCCATAACCTATCAAAGTCTGCAACTTAAATAATAACAACAACGACAACTACAAAAGAACATGCAACAAAGTGTTGCATAGGAAACGTATAAACGTGCCACAAGTGCGTCATGCCGCACAAATTGTCATATAACTTGAGTAATTTTTCTTGCGCTGCCAAACGCATACATCGGAGGATGTGTGTGGAGTTAAAGTGGTGACTTTGTGACTTGTTGTTGAACGCTTGCGCGACAGTCACAACGTCTGATAAGATCAGCGATTTAGCGCCGCCATAACAAGCGCGACATTGCGGCACGGCCACGTTTCGCCATATAAATGCCTATATGTATGCATGCATATGCTTGTGCATGTGTTTGTTGCCGCGTCTGCTTGGCGCATTGCCTCATTGTCGCATACGCGTGTGGTAGCCACTCAATTGCAGCGGTAATCTTTAATTAAAATTAAATGCGCCCATCAGCAGCACAAATCAGTATCAATGTTGATGGTGATGTTGTTGTTGCTTTACCACCATATTGTTTTTGTTGTTGTTGGATTTTTTTTCGCTTGGCGCTGCAGCTATTTGTTGTGGTTGTCAGCGCGCGCTCGACGCTGCCATTAATGGTGTGGCTAATATTGGTGTTGATGGCCGGTTGGCAGGCAACGCGCCTCACCGCGCCGCCGCGCACCACTTCATCAGCTCTAAATGCGCGTTGCGCTTGATCCAAGTGTTGTGAAATTTCCTCTTCATCGTATCGCGGTCGCATAATGAGTATGAATGAGGCAATCATAAGCTATAAGTATGCACATTTATTTAGCGTTTTGTTGCGCTTGCAAATCACCACAAATAAACGAAGTGAGCTCATGTGCCGCGCTGCGGTCCAAAGCTGTCCAAACAGACGCCAAAATGCAACAACACACACTCATTTATATACATATGTACATATATCCAGTCTTGATTGAGTCATCTTTGTTGAAGTGCTTAATCGTCACCTACTCAACGCTTGCCACCATTTGGTCTTTGGCTTGACAAGTGAACTAACCACTCAGCTCTGGTTCTGCCTCACAGTGCTGCAGGTTGCCTGACTGCCTGCCTACCTGCCAGTTAAAATAGTTTTTTTTTTCTTAGCTCTCGCCTCACTGTTAGAATCTACAAATTAATTTGATTCAATTCAATTAACGCTACTCACGCGACTAAGAAATGACTTGGCACCGCCGACTTGGGGTCCTCTCGTACTCCTGCCTGCAACACCACTTACCACACACTTTTATTGTTGTTTTTGTTGCTATTCTTGTTTGTTGCATGACTTTGCTATTTTTTGTTGGCGTTCACCTTTCTGGTCTCTGGTTTGGTCTATTGTCGTTGTTGCTATTGCCACACCTTCTCAGTTAGACTGTTGTGCGGAAAAATGTGAATGTAAATTGTTGTTTGTAAGAATCGCGTCGAAGAAACATGTTTGCAAATTGCAATGACACTTTTGGTGGCGCTGCCTTAATCACCTGGCACTTGCCTCGTGCATTACGTAGTAGAATTGAGTTATAGTGGTTCATTTGCATGTTGAGTTTGCGCGTGGCAGGCACAAGCTGTCGAAGCAACGAAAAAAAGGTGTTCTCTTGCAATGATTTCGAAATAATCTGACGCTTAAGTAGCAGAAGCTGTTGATTTAGTTGCAAGTTTTCGATTTGAGACAGCTTATTGCATAAGTTTATCTATCAAGAAATCGAGATGCTTCATTACCTATTCATTGACCGACTTTTCCAAAACCCTAACATGACTTGACGTGACAAACCCTGGCCAAAGATCATAAACTCTTGCCAAAAAGTTAAGAACCCGGAGGCAAAGGTCATTGACGTCATTGGCCTCGACCTAATGTTTGTTTACAATTTGGGGTCAATGACCTTCGGCGGGGTTTATTTACATTTTGGTCGAGTTCACCAAACCTGACCTTTGCCATGGGTTTTCTTATATTTGGGCTTAGGTTTGTCAATGACCTTTGGCTAGAGTTTGTTTACATTTCGGGTCGGGGTCAATGAACTTTGGCAGGGGTTAGTTTACATTTTGGGGCGGGATCAATGGCCTTTGGCCTTACTAGTGACTTACTTCGGGATTTGTTGACATTTTGAAGAGTCAGGTCAGGTTTTGTTAGTGTTATAGGTGTCACGTGAAACCAGGTTTCTTCTTATTTCGAGAGGTGGAGATATTTTGGCTGGAGTTTGATTACATTTTGGTCGAGGTCAATGACCCTTGGCTACAGTTTGTTTACATTTCGGGTCGGGGTCAATGAACTTTGGCAGGGGTTAGTTTACATTTTGGGGCGGGATCAATGGCCTTTGGCCTTACTAGTGACTTACTTCGGGATTTGTTGAAATTTTGAAGGGTCAGGTCAGGTTTTGTTAGTGTTATAGGTGTCTCTTCTTATTTCGAGAGGTGGCGTGAGATAAGATTTATTTGAAGATTCCGTGAAAGTTTCCAGGAGATTTGTTTCTCAAGCATATAGATTTTTTATCTTCATAAAATTGAGTCCAAATTATTTTGCCTAAAGGATTTTAGATGAACGCAGCCCTTCAACTTAACCCTTTCCTAACCCCAATGCAAGCAATAAAGTTATATCAAATTTTCCAGTAGGTGAAACATTTTATTTTCATTGAGGGAACATGTTGTTTGAGATACGAGTATAAAAAGCTTTGCTGCCCCGTATGATCGACAACAAACGGTCTCAAACTGAACGCCTAAACTATAACATGTCTCAGTAATAAATCAGATCGTATAACTGATTCCATATGGCATTAAGTAAATGATCATAAACGCTGATAACTCGAAGCAATTATTTGCCACTTACTCATGCTCTAACGGCTATAGAAAATAAATCTGTGTATGTTTGTACAATAATTTGCGCAATTAATCAGCCACATCAGTTAATCTGACATCAACGAAAAAATAAATCAAGATTTAAGGCGCCGACGGAAACGCAAAATACACATGTCTACCGACATATGCACAGCCAAAATTGGTAGTAAACGTAAAATAAATAGATTGTCTCGTGTCATTGCCACTGTAGCTACCATATGTTGGCGAAACTGCCAGCCACCTATCAGCCACCACGCATATACATATGTGCTCGTGTTCATGTATGCGCTATACGAGCAGCTGTACGATGTGGCGCCGATAAGGAGAAATATGAATATGAATGTGGGTCTGGAGGAATGTCTGTGCGGCCGAATTGGCATTCAATTTTGCCGCGTCATGCATGTCAGCGGCAACCTCTCAACAACCTGGGGCGCAATCATGGACAGACAACAACAACACCCATTTGAATAGACACATTTATGTATGAATCTCAAGCGGTTAACAACCGAAAAAACTGCGCAGCCAGTAGCAATCACACAATCCCAATCACAGATGACAAAGTCCAGCTAATGCTGCAGCCGTCGTCGAGGTGTTACTCAACCGCCTTGTGCTGGGTTTCTGCGGTGCACCCTTTTTGGTAGTAAAGTGGAACTGAACATTATTTTAATGATATCTTCTTGATTTTATACTAGGACTGCTGTAGTGTTTGTACTAGGACTATGAGAGCTTTTATAATAAAATTCATATAAGACAGGGTTTTAGAATAGGAGCTAGGTAACTTACCTCCCACTTTCTTCCTTGTCACAGTTTTTTCCCATGCTAGCTTCGGCTACTTTAGGAATCAGTTAATTATAGCCACTTTTATTAATAAGCTTTTTAAAAAAGCTCTGAAGCCCAAAAGTGATCCAGTGAGCTTGGGGAATTTTATTCGAATAAACAATTACAGTTAAAACTCAATCACTTCCAGCGTATATTTATTATAAAGCTTTTTCAAAAGCTTTGTAACATAAAAGCTTGCTTAGCTAAGCTTTTTATTTTAGTTTTTGTTTGTTAACAATTACAGTTAAAACTTGGCTACCTAAAACCACCCTTCTTATGAATATTTTCGAAAAAGCTCTGAAGAACTCTGTAAATTATAGCCACTTTTAATAATAAGCTTTTTGAAAAGGCTCCGTAGACCAAAAGTATATTCAGTGTGCTTTGGGAGTTTTATTCGAATAAACAATTACAGTTAAAACTCGGTTACTTTCAGCGTATATTTATTATAAAGCTTTTCAAAAGCTTTGTGACATAAAAGCTTGCTCAGCTAAGGTTTTTATTTTAGTTATTTTGTTTGCTAACAATTACAGTTAAAACTTGGCAACCTAAAGCCACTCTTCTTAAGAATATTTTTGAAAACGCTTTTTGAAAATGAAAGCTCATACAAAGCTTTCGGATTTTATTCGATTATCCGGTGGGCTTTGTGTATTTTTTTCTTTCGATTAACCATTTATAGTTAAAACTCGTTTACCTAGAGCCATGTTTATTATAAAGCTTTTTGAAAATGCTTTGAAGCATGAAAGCTTTCGCAACTAATTTTGTTATTTTATTAATTTTGTTTCCATTAATATATTACAGTTCAAACTGGACTACTTACTCTCTTGTTATAAAGCTTTTTGAAACAGCTCTGAAGCATAAAAGCTCACATAAAGCTTTTTGATTTCATTCGATCAGTTTTAATTTTAAATAAGATAATCTATATTAAGGTTATTTTACTATTTTGCATTGATAACCTCCTCTCTTTTGCGAATATATAATCTATTCATGAGCTCCCACAGTAGGTGTACGGCCGCCGACAGATAATACTCTCGTATGAATATATTAAATTTTGTCTATTTTTAAATTTCATATTTAAATCTGTGTATTTTGGTTATGTGTTGTTGTTGTTGTACTCGCTATTTTGATTGCAAAACACAAATGATGCAATTTCAGTCGCCGATTGCACCGTTTGATATGGACTTAATTAATGTTAGCGAACGATTGACCGGTTAGAAGGCTGGATTGGATGTGCACTACTCGTAGTAACACACGTGTAATTGTGTGTGTGTGAGTGTAGTGACAGCGAATTGCCTGTCCGACAGTCGAGTTGTTTATTTGATTGCCTGTGCAACCGTCCCAGCGACCGTTCGACCGACTCGCTGCCTTGTCGAACAGGCCTTAGGCGACTGGGTCAGCGCCATGCCACTTATAGGACAGCGCTAGCGTTAGTTAGTCAATCAAAACAGTTATAAATAAATAATTTGCAAACAACGAATGTTTGAGTGGAAACAGATGAGGTGCAGTCAGCTTATAGACAACTAAATATGGGCAATTTTTTATGTAAACGACAGACGGACATACCGACATTGTATATATGTTTGTTTTTGTTTTATTTGTGATTGCATAGCGTAAGGCGGCACACAATTAACAATTTGTTTTTGCATATTAGTTATGCATAGACATATTTATATGGCTGTAGGTGTGTGGGTCTCGTGCCCATTTGTGCGGCCTGTGAAGTGTGACTAGTGTTGTTTAACTAATTGCTGCCAATTTAATGGTTGTATTTATCAAAATGATCAACCGAAAACATTTATTGGAATTGATTTATTTATTTATTTTTGCTTTTGTTGTTGTGCTGTCAGTTTTATATCTAATTTTTTATTTATTTGATTTTTATTAAATTTCGTGTGAGTAATGTTGGGCGTATTTTTGCCACTGGCAGACAACATGGTTTAATTTAGTAGACATGTTGGTTGTGTGGGTTTTAAGTATTTGAAGAGAATAAAAAAAAAACAATATGGCAACACCGATAGCAATACTATTTTAAAAAAATTATCAAAATAGCGAGTGGATTTCTTGAGTTTTTTCTGTCGTCGTCCTTCCGCCCGAGGCTGTTAGTACTTTCAAAAAATTGTTGTTGTTGCATATGGTTGGAATCGGAACCTTACTTAAAATATTCCTAAAATTACTACTTAGTAAAGCTTGAGAATAGGTAACCAAAGACTATACGAATAGATCCTACAATGGACCTTTATAATCAGATTTGGTACCCTCAATAGAAATATAATCTAAACAAGTAAGGAAAGGCTAAGTTCGGGTGTAACCGAACATTTTATACTCTCGCAATTTATTTATTTAACTTTATTTATATACAATTTGACCCACATAGTCATCATATATATTGTATAAAGTCCATTGAAAGTTGGAAACCATAATATTAGGTTAGAAGCACCGAGGTCCTCATGTTCGATACATGGGGCCTTGAAAACCTATGGTCCGATTTCGGCGATTTTTAGAAATGGGCTTCCACACTATAAAGGTAGTATTTGTGCAAAGTTCTGCATCGATATCTTCACTAGTGCTACCTTTATATATTGTAAAGATAACGATTCAGATCGTCTTCAAAGTTCCGGTATATAGGAAGTAGGCGTGGTTGTGAAGCGATTTGGCCTATTTTCACAACATATCATTGGGATGTAAGAAAACTATTACAAACCAAGTTTCATTGAAATTGGTCGAGTAGTTCCTGAGATATGGTTTTTGACCCATAAGTGGGCGATGCCACGCCCATTTTCCATTTTGTAAAAAAATCTGAGTGCAGCTTCTATCTGCCATTTCTCATGTGAAATTTAGTGTTTCTGGCGTGTTTCGTTACTGAGTTAACTCACTTTTAGTAAGTTTCAACCTAACCTTTGTATGGGAGGTGGGCGTGGTTATTATCCGATTTCAACTATTTTCATGGTGTGTGGTGGGGTACGTAAGAGAACTGACTGCAGAAAGTTTGGTTTATATAGCTTTATTGGTTTGCGAGTTATATACAAATAACCGATTTGGGGGCGGGGCCACGCCCACTTTCCCAAAAAAATTACATCCAAATATGCCCCTTCCTAGTGCGATCCTCTATTTCAAATTTTACTTTTATAACTTTATTTATGGCTTAGTTATGACACTTTATGTGTTTTCGGTTTTCGCCATTTTGTGGGCGTGGCAGTGGTCCGATTTTGCCCATTTTCGAAAGCAACCCTCTCACGGTCCCAAGGAACGTGTGTTCCAAGTTTCATCAAGATATCTCAATTTTTACTCAAGTTATCCGTTGCACGGACGGACGGACGGACGGACAGACAGACATTCGGATTTTGACTCGTCTCGTCACCCTGATCATTTTGATATATATAACCCTATATCTAACTCGTTTAGTTTTATGACTTACAAACAACCGTTAGGTGAACAAAACTATAATACTCTCTTTAGCAACTTTTGTTGCGAGAGTATAAAAATTTAGTAAATATGCATTCCTGGCTTTAGGAACTATCTTAAAGGAATCTCATCCAAACTCTCTCCAAAGAATATGATAAATATCGTTTTTTTCTACCGAAGTAGAAAACTTCAAGTCAATCTTGATATTATCATTGTTTGCTCGAGAGATCCTCCTAAATTCTCTAGATCTTCTTTATTATTCTCTACACTTCAATTCCTTGGATTTTGAATTTGAGATGGGGAAGAAATGGAAAGTCTAATAAAATTATGGCCTATGTTGAAGGGTATTCGAGTTACTCAGTATTATAATTCGCTTTTCTCAAAAGCAAGATTGTGGTGGACCATTCTTCTGTGGTAGAAAAAATAAGATCGTCAGATCAACTTTTAAGTTTTCGTGGTATGATATTTCTTTAGTTTCTCAGGAAGGCCTCCTATATGAAGATGAGGAACCTTAGAATTAGCATCGCCACTGAACTCATTTGTTTGTGAAGAAAGATAGGAATAAGAAACAAGAAAAATAGAAATTATTCAGAGTTTGGGGCGAAAATTGTACATGGGAACAGTTTTATCATTAGATTGGGAACACTTTACAAATAGCGACCGATTTAAAAATTATATTTCTAATCATATTCTAAAAAAATGGAATGTGGGAACAGTTTGAAATTTTGGGAACATTTTGACAGATACGTTTTTCTATATATAAAATTATTCAATATTCAAAAAATTATGTAACAACAACAAAAAACTCTTCCCATTGTTAAGAACATTTACATTTATTGAGCTAACAATGCTGGCAACAACGCTTAACACAAGCGGCACTGTCAAGGCTAACGCCAAGGGAGAACTGCGGAATTGAATGTGACTGCATGAATGCATGTGTGCGTGTCAACGGTCTTCATTGTTCCATACACGCGTACAGAATGCAAAAAACCGTCGTTGCAACAGCAAGACGCCAGGCGCCTACTCAGCATAGTCAAAATGCCAAGTTGGCGTTCAAGCTTGCCACCTCATTACCTGAAGCAACAACCGTTGAGTGTGGCATGCAACAAAGCGCACACACACACACACTGACAACGCGCAAAAGTCACGGCAGGACAGACAAAGTTGGGTGCCTGTGCAAAATTGAAATAAGAAAAAAAAAACGAATTATAAAATAGCAAAAGGCGCGATAGTTGCATTGTTTGCACAAACACCGACGCGCCATTCGTTAGCTGCGAACGCCACAACGGACCACAACAATTGGCCACGGCTGCCACTGGCCGTGGCGCGGCGCAAATGATAAACAATGAGGTGCACACCGTTTGCAGAAGCGCTTGGCTGCCGCGCGGCAACAACACACAACCAACAGCCAGCGGTGTGAGCACCATAACCGACAGGCACAAACAGCAGACGCCCGACCACAGCTGGCCAAAAGGGATTGTGTAAATTATGTTGCGCGCTGATAAGTATCGCAACGCGTTAAGCGGCTACCCACATACCCAAAGCGATGCGCTTGCCTTATCCGCGCCTGTAACGACCGTGGGAGGTGCACGCGGATAAAGTGACAGCGAAGGCTAAGGAGACGCGCGCGTATGTATGTATAAGTCGCGCGTTGCTAAAAAGGCACGACAGCGCTGTTGAGTGAGGTGGTTTATATGGAGCGCGACACACGATTGGGCTCACTGATGCCACCATCAAACACCAGTGAGCGGTACTCTTCTTTCTTTTCGTGGTGTGGAGCGCGCGCGTTTTGCGCAAGCGGCGTAGGTGGACGCGCAAAAAAATAAAGCAAAACAAATTCACAGGAATCGTATATGCAATGCCGTTTAGAGTCGGCAGGCGGCGCATGCAAACGCTACAACCATAACAACAACGTTTTGTCGAAGAAATTGAATCTGCGTGTTGCACGCGCAAACTGTGGCATGTTTGTTGTGGCGCGCGTACTTGCATGTGGCGTACAATTAGTGGCGCTAGATGAGGCGACCGGTGGCCAGCGGCCAAGCGCATTGGAGCCACCATATATTCTCGCTGGGGTGGTTTGCCGAGTTCGGCGGTGTGAGTTGCACACCAGCTGGTCCGAAATCACCTAGGCTGGCTGACTGTGGTGCAGTTTGTTGGCGCTTAAATGAAATTGATGGCACTTGTTCAATCGGCGCTGGCTCTGTATATGTGTGCTGACTGCATTTCTTTGTTGTGCTGTTTGGTGCTGGGTGTCAGCAGGCGCTTGCGTCGCACCGATTGTTAAATGTGGCGCCGTGTGGCATTTAGTGACGCCGCTATAGAGCGCTGATTACACTTGCAATTTTTTCCACTTATGGCTATTGTGCTTATTTCTTTCTCCGTTTTTGTTTCTCTTTATGCTATAAGAGTGTTGATGGCGCTATTGGCATTGTAATTACTTAGCGCGCAGCGATTTGTGTGTATACATCGTTGACGGTCGGCCGTGACGCATTGAGTAATTGCCATTGCAGTTGATGCATCGTTCTAGTTCAAGGAAGAGTTGCGCATTTGGTATTTTGTTGTTTTACACCTTTGCGTTCTTTCAATTACGTTAATTGTAATGAATGTAAATTATTAAAATATTGAGTGTGACTGTGTGTGGTGGGGTGTGACCTTTCCAGGGTTAAGGCGCATTTGAGGGAAAGCCTTAGGCTGAAAACATTGCGGAGGTGAAAGGGTTGAAAAGTAGTAAAGCGGAAGGACTTGGGTTTTTCAGTTCTTCGTCTGTAGACTCGAGGATAAATAGTAAGAGCATATTTGATCTAACCAGGAGTAGACGAACTAACTACTAACAAAAATGTGACAAATGACCAGGTATTTAGAGACACACTTGGGCTTCAAGAGAGTAAAATCTATTCGAAGAAGAATGTGTGCGGATGCACACCTGTTTTCCTGCAAGAAGTCAGCATGACTGGCTATGTAGTACACCATAAATAACTTCCATAGATTTGAAAGATCAGATTTTCTTACCTTCGCTGGGTAGTCGATTATATCCCGTATGCAGAAATACCACGACATCTTATAAATATACTTAATATCTTTTACTCGTACTCTCAAGAGCATTCTACAAGAGATGCTGGATATATTTTGTCGAACCGTTTTGTAAACGAAGGTACTCATGAGAGTAGTAGGGCTATAATTTATTTTAGAGATCTTACCTCGGTATGGGACCCGATACACTTACCGTTTATCAAAAGACTAAAAGGAATATTCCTGACATTATTCCCCTATCTAAGTTCATCCTGTCAGTGAATAAGTTTACTGATTCTCGATTAGAACCTTCAAGGTCTATCAAAGACTCCTGTGAAACTTTGGGTGGTCAGAAAGACCCCACTAATTTGAATGCTGTGAATGAGCTCCAGAGGTAACGTTTCTTTGTCGAAAGACTTCTGTTATATAATTGAGACATTAAGGAAAGAGACATAAAGAAAGATACAAGTAGTAGAGACTTCAAAAGGCAATAGGATCATCTTTCTCGCTTTCGTTTATGGGTTAGGATCGCTTCTAGTCCAGAATCATCATAAGATACTGTATTTATTGTTAGATTGAGAGAATGAAGACTACCGTTCTATAATTGAGGTATTAAGGAAAGTGGCATAAAGAAGAAAGAGTAGCCGAGACTTCAAAAAGCAATAGAGTAATTTAGCTTTCGATTATGAGTTAGGTTCGCTTCTACTCCAGGAACATCATAGGATACCTGATTTATTGTTAGATTGAGAGAATGAACTCCTTCCTAACGCATGTTCCAACTTAAACAACGATTCCTAGGATCTTACTGTGACAAAAATTAGACTTCCAGTACAAAGGCACATCTTCATTTAAGAATAATAATGAAAGAAACTACTTTTTTCCAAAATTATATACCACTAGCTGATTGAAAATACGGTCCAACTTAGATATAAATGTGACTATAACTATATTCTAGTCTGTAGCTAGCTAGTAAGAGGCGTTGAAAGCTAAGATGAAAAGAGAGGAGGAAAGGAATCTTAGGAGTAGCGAGAGAACGTTTGCAGTGAGAGCTTAAGATAGAAGAAGATAAGTAGCAAGAGGCTTATTGGACAGTGAGCGAAACAGAGATGCGATTAAAGAAACTTGGAGTTAATGAGAGTAAATATGGAATAATAAAATAACCGTAAAAAGGCTTAAAGGATAGCGGGTATCACTTTTGTTCAACCTGAAATTTATAAATTATTGCATTAACCAAATTCACTTCTAATGAATTTAATTTTTAGTTCGAATTGCACATAATCTGCAATTTTCGAATTGTGTTTTTGCTTTCGAAATTCTTTCGTCCGACAAATTGCTTTATAATTCACGACACCGTTATTTGGGGTCTTCAAGCACTGCAATTACGCTAATAAAATGGCAAACACCCACTATTATTAAATTATAAACGAAATAAATCTCAGAGAACAATAACAATTTGTATGTCTAAACAGAAAATAAAGATCTGAATCAAATTAAGAATTAAATATTACCAAAGAGCCGCAGACGTGAGGGCGTTTAGAGTCAAAATAATCAAGTCAAATCAAGTAGACGATTGCACTCGCTCGTTTTTTCTTCTTCTTTTTTTTCAATTCTTTAAGCCGAAACGCCGTTCATTGGCGGTGTTGACTTTGCTCCAATTAAAGTAATATATTCTTTTCTTCTCCTTCAATATTTGCGAAATAAGTCACGGCAGCGTCGCTCGAATGCCAACAACCGGCGATGAGTTGAACGATTTGGTATATCATTTTCAGCGGCAGCTTTGCAAAAAAAAAATAACTAAAAATGCAGTGAAGGCGGTGGCGGCTGCGTCGTGCGCTGTCGTGCTAAATCATCAGTGAAGCTAAGCACGAACGCCGTAGACGGACATTAACTGCACTTACCGACCGTAGTCGTAAATGACGTAGATTTTTGCGTTGCGTTCGAAAACGTAAACAAAAACACATAATTAGCATTTCAAAACAAGTAATGCGAGCGAAAAAAAATACATATTTTTTGGGGTTTTTCTGCAAGCAGGTTTCGGCCGCCACCGAAACACCCTAAAACAACGACGAAAACAACATTAACGAAAGTGAAGTACCTGAAATATTTGTTAAGAATTAGCGCAATAAAAAGTGGATCTTACTTTTTCGAACGCCGCCGACGCCGCCACCGCCTTCATAAGTCGCCGCTGGCAACGCTGCCTTTTTACCTTTCATTCTTCGCTTGAACCAAAAAAACAAAGCGCAGTTATGCGCCTTTTTGCGGCGCTCTTCATGCGTGAGAGAATTCTTTCGTTATTGTTTTGACGTGTGTTGGCAGATTTTTGATAGCTGTCTACTGACAACGGTCATTCGTCACACATGCGCTGTGATGGCGGACAGCCGATTGCCAAGCGTGTGAGCTGCGGTACCCACGCCATCGTGAGGCGGTGTTTGCTTTTTTTTCTTCATGCTTTCATTTATTTTTTGTTATCACATTACGTTCAATATGTGCTTATTATCGTTGCATTTTTATGACTAATTTTCTCATAATTTGGCTACTGTGCGGCGGTTGTCAGATTTATGATTTTTTTATTGCAAAATACATTTTAATATTTTTTTAACGACAATGATGAGTAGATTACACTGTGAAATGTTTTTTGAAAGGTACACATATTGTATAAGCAAATTTTTAAGAATTTGAGTTCAATGTGTAGCTATAATGGTTTACGCATTTTTCGTGAGATAAATGTAGACAGCTTTATATCTTCTGCCAAATGGTCTCACGATGGAATGTGCAGAGCTTCGCATAAAACCTAATATATCTAAGCAGTAGCTTGCGGTTCTTTAACCCAACGCCACCATCACCACCAAGATGAGGTCTACTAATGTCAGCTGAGATATTAGAGCTTCGAAATTGTCTCCAAATCAATCATCTTCTTTGAAGGATTTAAGCATAGTTGCGACCAACAGAAGGCACTCTTCATATGGCATGATTAGGACTATCATAGACTATCATACTCCTACTCCCCGAAACCTCTTTTATATATACATATATCATCAGTATCGGTCGGTTTCGCTACTTATAATAGTATATTAATGCTAGAAGATCTTCCAAATCAAGTATGCTGTCTCATGTATGAGAAAGTTCAGTAGAACGTAATCGTATTAGATATGCGGGCCTGTTAATTATAGCAGAGTCTCGTTCTTAGCGGATTCCGTCGAACTTAAGAAGCTTCGTCTCGTGAATAGAACCATTTGAACGCTGTCATCTGACATCCATTTGACAGTTACCATCCAACATCCGCTTGACAGCTGTCATCTCACATCCATCTGAGAGTTTCCATGTTATATTGACCAAAAAAACCAATGGCTCTCGACAGTTTCAAATACATTCTCATAGGTTCTCAGCCATTTGGATTTTCCAAGTCAAGATTGGTACAATTTGGATTGCTCATCATACTCCATACTCGACATAAAGCGATCAGGTCCCCTTGTGCTCCTGTTACTCTACTAATGAATCAGAGACCTTTCTGGTCTGCAGGGCCAACGTAGGCTCAGTAACATCGGATTTTTCTGGTCGATTATCACCGATTCAATCCAACAAATCATTTCCAACGACATCTCTGACAATTCTCTCGGGATTTGATGACAACTGACCAACCTTATCTGTATTCACAGCAGAACGGAGGTCGAACTCACCACTTTCATCTTTGTATATTGTTTATACCATACTTCTTCGGTGTCTCCAATCATCTACGGCAAAAAAATTCAGGGGGAAAGAGACTTATTTCAGTGAATCTTATATAGGCTAAGCCGCATCTCTGAATAAACCCACTTTGTATTCTTAGTGAGTGTCTGAATAGTCTTTCTAAAAACAAACTTTCCTAAAAATCGTTTTTCTTATGAAGAAGAGGAGAACTACATAACCTGTGTTACTCACCATGTGCCGGTCGTAGTATCTCACTGTTTCTAATCTAACTGTCTGTCAGCCGCCTAGCTACCGATCACTTATCATTTCTTCAACGAATTATGTATTCCACATTGACACTCCACTATTTCGCACACCAACGCTGTTGTTTCTCAGAACCAGATAGCATCGCCTTTCCAAGTACTGCCACCCGCTCGAGTCGCCATTTGGATTTTCACATCGCTAATTATTACAACACACTTGCCACATTTCCCACAGTTCGCACACATTTGTTGCAAAAACTGTTTAAGGAAATGCAAACGCAAAATGTGAAGTGCGACAGACAGGCCGCCAGCTAGCCAAGTCGCACCATAGCGCCTTTGCGATGCATGGAAATTATTAGTCGATGATTGGCGCCTTCAATGCAAAATGCCAAGCCAATGCAACGCGGCGGCCGCGACTGCCAACGAGCGACCGCGCGACCGGCCCATATGTTTAAAATTCAGCGATCGCGCTGCTAAACTGCATACGCGCCGTTCGTACATACACATATACACGCGTTTGCTGAGCGCCGCGCCGCGTCGCTAATGCACTGGTGCATGCGTGCAAGCGGCGCGTCACATGCGAAGATGAACGCGCGCTCGAGCGCTGGCATAAGCAAATATAAATTATACGCAAACATTGTAAATTAGCACGTAATTGCGTATAATTTACAACATTTCGATTGTTACAAATGGTTGTGCATGGGCGCAGCAGCGCGGCAGCGGTGGGGTTGTAGGGCCGCGTATACTCTACGCTAACGCTTTGTAGTGTTGTTATTGTTATTGCTGTTGGCGCTGTTTGGTGTTGATTTGGTTGTCTCTCATATTGATTCGCCGAACACGCAAAATAACAAACAACAACATGTTATTGCCATTGAAGCTGCACACACACACACTGACAAACGCAGGCGCGCGCGCTCGTGTACTCATTTGTACGTAATTGATTGCAGGAATTTAAATTGACACATAGGTGGCGCATGCGTGACGCATTTGCCCTTGTTCCCGGGCGACGATGGGGCAGGCGTGCCAGGGCGGCGACGGCAGCAAATGTAGCAACAACAACAACGCGCACAATGCCAATTCTAGTAATTGGCGACTCCTCAAATGCGCCTTGCCCTACACTTCATTGTTGTTGCTATTCTTGTTGTAATACTTTGTTGTTGTTGTTTATTGTAGTGCGTACGTGTCGCACTTGATTCGCATAGCATGTAACGACATTTGGCGCCAATTTAATGCATTACAATAACATTTAATATGACATTTAAGTGACATTAAGAATATTTTATTGATATGTTGGGCAGTTGCATGTTGCAAGCAACACACACACCCCCAGCTGCACATGCTTGCATAGTTGACAACCTGCTAACTGCAAACTGCGAGTTGTGAATTCTGAATTGCAATTGCAATAACATTAATAGTGCTTTGTTGCATTTTATCGCTCACTTTCCCCTATTGCGCTTGTGAACGACATGTTGGTCGGCTGGCCTGTACTTGTGAATGAGTTGGGTTTCTTGTGGGGATATTTACATATATAGAGGTTACATATACTCTGTGATAGCTCCCAACTTTTCTTAGAACATATTACTTTAAACGTGCTGAGTGGATTCTCCCTCAGTGTGATGAAACAGGATCGGAAAGATCTGTTAAATAACTGATTCTTAACATATAATTTTGGGGTTTAATTTTCCTATAATCTTGTGATGGGTATTGATTTTAGCAAGCAACTTTCCTTAATTTTAATCTCTAAAGTGTTTCTAAAGCAAGGATTGATTAAGGAAAGTGTTTGGAGAAAACCGTTAATATCCAATGTGTGATTCCATGAAGTAAAAAAACGCTGTAATGTTTCGAAGACAAATCGGTGGTACTCTTTTCAGTTGACCTCAGTCCGCGATAATCATCATCAATTGGCACTACAACCGGGTGTCGGTTTTGGTCGCGTCCATAAGCCTACGCCAGTCGGTTCTGCATTGCGCACGACGGCGCCAGTTGGAGATTTCAAGCTTCGTCAGGTCCACATCCACTTGAAACTTCCTGAGTTTCGGTCCTCTTTTTCTTCGTCGACCGCCAGTGGGTATCGTGTCATACATTTTTCGTCCGGGAGTGTTTTCATCCATTCGGGCGATATGTCCAAGCCAGCGCAACCGCTGTATTTTTATGCGCCGCCCTCTGTCTATATCGCCGAAGAGCTCATACAGCTCGTCATTCCAACGAATCCGGTACTCACCTACGCCTACGCGTAGCGGGCCATAAATCCTTCGGAGGACTTTTCCCTCGAAATCTCCTAAGGAGTGCTCATCTTTATTGGTCCATGTTTCCGCGCCATCAGGACGGGTATGATGAGCGACTTATAGAGCGTTATTTTGTTTTTACGAGAGAGGGCTCTGCTTTCCAATTGCCTACTGAGCCCGTAATAGCACCTGTAGGCAAGAGTGATCCTCCGATTGATTTCCCGGCTGACATCGTTGTTTGAGTTTATACTGGAACCTAGATAAACAAAGTATTTTACTACCTCGATGTTGTAATTGTCAACAGTGACGTGGTCTGCTAACCACTGAGACCCTTTGCATGATGACAGGAGGTACTTCGTTTTGCTCTCGTTCACTCTAGACCCATTTGCTTCGCTTCTTTTGTTTGTGCACACGACCCTGTTGTTGCAGCCGACAATATCGATGTAGTCGGCATAGGCCAATAACTACCAGTACTATTAAGGTCTGCAGCGCGAATTATCTTCTCAAGCATAAGGTTAAAGAAATCGCTCTATATGGGGGTCGGCTTGTCTGAAACCTCGTTTTGTATCGAACGGCTCGGAGAGGGCCTTAGTAGCGTTGAACGTCATTTTACATAGCCCTATAAGTTTTGTGGGTGGGTCGATTTGTTTTTCTTGGGTCTTTTCCAGGAGCTGGCGTATGGTGAATAACTGGTCGTTGGTTGATTTACCAGGTCGGTAGCCACACTGATAAGGTCCTATCAGTTCGTTGACAATGAGCTTCAGTCTTTCACATAGTACGCTTGATAAAACATTCTACGCGATAATTAGAAGGCTGGTACCGCGATAGTTGTATCAAATAAAAAAAACTTCGTAATAAATGGTCTATATATAATAGACAAGTTTATCGTTTATCGAAAAATGCGAAGTATTTGCTGAGATTTGTCCAGGAATGAACATTTTTAAAAGCTTATAAAACTTAAAATCTTCCCGACCTCAAATGGTCATGAGTCCACATATTCATTACTTGTTTGATCAAATTCCATTCATTCCTCATGCGGCAATGCGAACCGTTATGTTTTTACCGTTATACATATGAAATGAGTTTGTGAACTTTCGCCAAAACAAAGTCCCAAAGCCTTCTTAAAATTACCCGAAAATATAGCTTAAAGCATATTTAACAGAATATGTCACAAAATTGATATCAACTCTCCTGATAAGCACATTTTCGGGGTGTCAGTTGAACTTTCGCAAAAAATGGAACATTTTCAATTAATTGCTACTCGCCCACTTGTCACTTAATTCATTCCACGAAATTCGTGGTCGCCACCTCGTTTATTTGCATAACTGTTCCGAAAAAAGGTGACAACCGCTGGCGTGAGCCCCAGCTCAAAGCATTAATATTGAAAACAAAAAATGCAAAAACAAAAATAAAAAAGTCGTTCAAGCAGAATTTTATCTTAATTTCAGCTGTTTTGATGTTGCTTATCTTTCAGCTGTTTTGATGTTGCTTATCTTCACGCCACACTGCGTAGCTACAAATGTGCTTTCTTGCATTCTTTCGAGTATATACTTAGTTATGTACATATATTTATGGCTGTAACTGTTGCATATTAAACATCTGCATTTCTAAATGCTTTTGCACTCGAGTGGCAAGTGTAAAATTACAAAAGTGAAGTATTCCTGGTTTCATTACACGCATATAGAGACTTACAGTTGGTGAGGAAGGTTTAGGGACAAGTAAATAATAATGTAGATTTTTGGTTTCTTCAAGAAAATAGGGTTCGAACTGTTCGAAAATGGGTCGAAAGTAATTGATTTGGGTATTCTGAAATAAATTGGATGATAAATATGATTTAAAAAATAGATTTCGAGCGCCATCTATCGGTTATGAGGAATTTTTTTGGGCTCTGGCAAGAAAATTGGAGTTGAACTTTTCGAAAATGGTAAAGAAGAAAAGGGAAAACTCCGATAATAAGCGCCCTGGGTATACTGACTTAAAAAAACGATAAATATGGTTTTAAAAACATATTTCGACCTCAGCGCCATCTATCGGATTCGAATTTTATATTTCAAAAAATATATTTTTCATCCAAATATAAACTCAGTTAATTAACAGCAATATTCCTGGAGTTTTCTTATTAAAAACAATCCTATTTGAATACTTTTCCACTCCACTGTGCATACCACTCATTTGCGCACAATTTTAACCAGCACTCTTTTATGGAGCTAAGTACTAAGCTCACGTAAGTTGCTTGGTTGATTGGTGGGAAGGAAGGTGTGTGTGTTCAAAACGCAAACAAACATTTGCCCACAAGAACATCTGTGTGTGTAATAATATAATATTTAAACGTTTATTGTTTTGACCGGTTTTTTACAATTACTATTCATATACTTTTGTTAACTTAACAAAAATACTTAGCTTCTTATGTTTTTTCCACTACAAATAATTACACAACAGGTGAAATAAACGGCGGTCAACAATGAAAAATAACCATAAATTTTTACTACTTTATTTATAAAATATAATATGCCCGTGAGCATTATGTGACAAAGCGTTGAATGGGTAAACGGAGTGCTAACTCTAACTTAATTATTGTTGAAACAGCTTTTGTCGATAAAAAAAAAAACAAAAGAAGTAAGGTGGTGTTAAGGTTGGTAAGCGCCAAATAATATTATTTTGAAGAGAAGTCGATCGGTCTGGTGACCTTTTTATTAGTTTCGGAGGGAAGGTATGGATCGATCGCAAACAAATTTTCTTTAAGATGTTCGATATTTTGATTGAAATAAGTGAACTATAAGGCTTTAAATTATGATATCGGGTATAAAGGTCGAAAAAGGACTGAACTGATGGACCGATCCATTGTAGGAAGACATGCCTAATGAATTAAGGGCCAAATTGAAGATATAGCTCAGCAACTCAATTAAATGTATAGAACCTCAAATTCGGTATATGACTGATTTCGACCATTTCTGAACCAGAGTAGTTATAGGGTTGATGCCTTAGTTCTATATATTGTAGTCAAATAAATTATTAATATATTTACATAGAATATAATTTTAGTTGTTAAGTTCTTAATTAATAATGTTTTTATTAAATGATCATAAATATTTTTTTTTAATTTCAGGCGACAAAATTCAGTGGTAAGTGATTTTTGAGATTTTTTTTATTACTCATGTTATTATTTTATTTTATAATATTTATATATATATATATATATGTTATATAGGACAATTTATGAATCTAATATTTCTTAAAAATTTAAAAAAAAGAATTCCAACCAATTTTTATGAAAATTGTATTACGATATTGTAATGAAAGTGATATTTAACCTATAACTTCCTTTAGGCTTGAAGTTTATTCTATATTTTTATAAGCAAACTCTTCAAACCACCAACTCAATAAATGTGAGACCTAAGACTCCCTTGGTCAATACTAAAAACAGATCTAGAATGACTGTCTGAGATCTCGCGATCGATCACTTTCCAAACCCGTTTTACAACTACTTCTTATTCCATTATAAGAGTCATGAACCAAACTCTACTAATCTGAAGCATTATTGTTCCTACTACTCGAGATCTATGAAGCACGTTTATGTATCAGTCATTGAATCATTTTCAACTTATAACCGGTTGGAAAACATAAATTAATTATTTTTAATTTTTGAAAATTGTGGTGTACTTCTCTCTTCAACCATTATCAGATTTCACAATTTTTATAGCATTACTGTTGTCAAAAACCTTGTATAGCTCGTCTTTTCGATCGATCTATGTATGTTAACTTATAATATCCCAGAACATTATTATCAGCCTACATTAATCGAACTTTTTAGGAGCAATCTTAGCTTCTGTTTTCCTCGCCCGCGAAAGGACATTACTTCCGAATTGTTTACTTCTTTGTGAGGATTTCTTGTGGGAAACGCAAATTAGGGCACGAAGAAGAAGTATTGAAGTCGTATAGTGCTTGCTGAGGCAAAACAGTATCTTTTATTCCACAATCACATTTTTATAAATTTTTTGTTCGACGAGTCTTAGCGGTAACCATTTTTCGGGCTCCAAAAGTAATTTTGATAGAAAAAATTAAATTTATTACGGTGGTGCCTGATTTTTCTCTGATGTACAAAATTTCGATGGTTTCTTACTCTCTTGAGGTTGAAATCGTAAAGTTCTACTTTGATATATCTCTCCCTTATATATATATATATATGATATTCTCTCCCTTTCTAAGGTGAGTTGAGTATTCGCCAATGGATTGATGGATGGTTTTTCCTCTGTTCCTTTCATCAGATCTCTTAAGGGAGTGTTGTATTAGACTCTATAACTAAACCCTGTAAAAGTAGACTCGTCAGTCCCTTAGCTGCCTTTACATTTGAGTCTATTTTCTTGAATGAATGAATTAGCTGTTCGAGGTCGCGCTAAAGTCGTAGTCGTAGGAGAAAAGCTCAACCATATTTACAACAGAGGTGTAAGCGCCAATTTTATATAATGTTTATAAACCGTGAGGCATGCAATTTCCAATCAACGCCAACTGTTTTGTCGCATTGCATTGTTACTTTTTATTATTTGTTTGATTTATTTTTTGTTTTTATTTTAATTATTATTGCCACTGAGTCAACCTTTAGCAAATATTAAACAAGTGGTCTGCTGCGAGATAAGCAAAGGCAAAATGCATATATTCATATATATATATGTATGTACAATGGGAAGCAAATAATATGCGTACGATAAACTCCCAGCAGCAGCCGTCACATCAGCAACAGTTGTTGCCACAATTGCGCTGTTGGCTGGCGCTGGGCTTTGCCCAAGTAATGCGCCGAGCGTGTGTGTGGAATGTTTCCATTGGCGCCACATTTCAATTAAGCACAACAATAACACATCAATTGCAGCAGCAAAGTGCAAACGGCAACAGCAAGCAAGCGAGAGAGCGACGTCAAGTCAGTCAGTCGAGTCATTCAGCTATTCAGGCGCGACTCAGTCAGCCAATTGCTGCAGCAGCAGGCAGCGAGCAGCAGCAACAATCGATCGATTGCCATGCCAATTACAATTAGAATGCGCAGCTGAATCGCTGATTGACAGCCAGCGTTGTAGTTGTTATAGGTTGTGGGCTGTGGACTATGAGCAGCCGCGTCACAGTGCGTCGGACAAGCTGACGATTCTTCTTGACAGCCATGTCATACAATTCGAGAATTTTATTTAATTTCGCATTATTTAATTTCTTTTTTATTTTCACATTCCATTTGTCGTTCCATTGCCGGAAAAAATTGCATTTCTCACATCAGCATAGCATTAGGTTGAGAGGTGGGTCCACATTTAGCGCATGTTGGGTTAGGTTAAGTCTGTTTGACATGAGCGTCGTCGTCGTCAACGTTGTTGTCGTTGATGTTGTCGCTTCGCCGTCAACAACTCTCGTGTGTTGTTTTGACATTTAGCTAGGTAATAAACAAATTTTCAGGAATTACCGTTTTTCGCATGAGAATGCAATAATTAATTTGCAATTCGTGATCGCATCATTTGGTGAATTCTTACATCAATGCGCGCATATTAATCAATTGGACGATGTAATGTTCGATGGGAATTTTTTCCAAGTTCTTAGAAACATGCACGAAAAAAATGGCAGAACGTGGTGTTGAATAAATTGTTTTACCAAATCAAAGCGTTGCCTTTATAGAAATAAAATACAGGGCGCGCTATTATACTGAGCGAAGATCTGCCACTGAAGCAAGCAGTTAAAGTGATCTTCTGATTAACTTCCTTCTCTCACTGTTTCTTTCTGGTCTCTAAGCTCTTCGAAACTTTGAAAAGGTTTCCTAGTCGGTCCCATCGGATTCATATTTTTAAAAAGCGTTATAGACTTATTCCTTTCCAGTATCGGACTCCATCAGACATATTCGTTGAGTTCTCTTAAAAAAGTATGATTTTTTACTAGTATGGACTTTCTTCTTTCTCGAAAGTGGTTAGTTATGTCGGGGACGGACTTCTTTACAACGAAATTTGCGGGTTTAGAATGTATGTACTGGTCGTTGCAGCAGTTTTGCACCTCCTCTTCATTTTACATCTAATTTCTATTTCCCTAAAAAGATCAGCCTCATCGGTTGTCAAAAGTTTGGTACCTTAGACATGTTTTCCGAGTCGGTACTGTCGGATTCATAATTTTAATCAGCACTATAGTCCTATCGCAGTCCTTTCCAATGACCGTCCAGTCTATGGTACCGAAAGGATATCTCTGCGACAAATTTTGCGTGTCTCCACTAAATCCGACGATTGCATGATCCAAAGCTTTAGAATTGAAAAGTATAGATCAAGATTCAGTTGAGGTTTACCAGAGATGTCAACTGGTCCAGTATAAGTTGATAAACTTACAAGGACCAAATTTTCGGTGTTGATCTCTGAACCTATCAAAGTGTTCTTTCCGCTGTTTGTTCGTCACATAATGCAGTACTTACTTATAAATATAGAAATAATAGTAAGTACTTCTTTCCTATTGGAAGTCCAAGGTGACATTTTTTACTAATTAGAAATATTTATGTCGGAGACGTAGATGTTCCGATGGTATGAAGTGAAGAGTCTGCACTTCCTTCCTTAGCAAAATACCGAGTTTATGGAAAAGGTTTACCTTCTCAACAAACTCAAAAATCTATGATCATCCCTGCAGATATTTGTTTGAAGCTGAACCGTTGTCCATCGAGATGGATGTTCAGGAAAGCACTCATTGATTTGATACTTTTCTAAAGTAATACACATTTTATGTATATTGGGCTAGGCCAGAGTTTGATATCTGTCTCAGATGGAAATAATGGCGGAGACTCGTGCCGCCAACTGTAAAAAGGGTGTGATGAAGAAAGATTATTCTTCGGATATTTGGATGCCCCCTAGGATCCAAGTGGCTAGCAAAAACTGACTGCAACGCAATTATTAATTGAGGGATTAGTGGAACTCCTCACATAAATAACTTCTTCAGATCAAAGAGATGTGCGACAGTTGTGGCGCCACAAGGCTTAAGCCAAATCCTCGAGTACACATGTCTCATCCGGCGACCGGAAATCACTTTTGACATACGTGCATATTTTCCAAAAGAAGAATCTGCGAAAGAAATACTACCGTTATGCTAGATTTGGCTCATTAAATTTCATCAATTAGTTCCACTTTTCATGCGTTAAGCCACCGCAAACATTACCATTTATTAACGTAGCCAAAAAGCCAAACCCCGAGACGAATGCTATTTTTCAACAGCGCCCAAAAAATGCATGCAAAAGCATTTCAAAGCGAGTGAGCGCGTCCGCCTTGTGCCGAAATATGCAAACGAACTCGCTGAAACCAATAAAATTATGCAATTAAAAGTGTCGGACATCTGTTGCATGTAAAATAAAAAGGAAATGAGTTCGGCATACCGCCAGTGGCAGCCAACTGTGCCGGGGTAGGCTGTAGTGTGCTTGTGTGTGCCATGTCTGCGCGTTTGCGAGGTCCCGAGTGCCCAAAAAATGCGCACACCAGCAGGCATTGCAGCAGCGCCGCCGAAAGAGACGAAAAATCTAATGAAATTTCCTATTCAGAAAAATGCACCGTTTAAATTTAGATTCATATCGTGGCTGTGATTTTATTTTCTCTCGATTATTTTTTTCGTCGCGTCTTTTTTTGCATTGCTGCATTTGAGATTCATTGTTGAGCGGTCGCAGCTTTTTTTTAGCGGACAGCCGACAGCCAGAAAACCAGCCATCAGGCCAACGCGCAACAGCCGGCGGACTGCCGTTTCGAGTAGCCCGACAACACAAATGAACTTTTGCGTAATTTCACTGCTGTTTGCGGCTGCGGCTGCGTCCGTGGCTGTGGTTATGTGGCTGCACAGTGTTTGGGCCGCGCCACATCTAATGGCTGGCTTTGTAGCGCGCCGCAATGTGCCAAATGCTGGCCAGAGAATAGCATTTGGCTGGCGGGCTGGCTGGCTGACAGTTCAGTTGCCAGCCTAGTTGGCGGCCGTCAACGGCAGTCGTAATGCTTGAATTGCCTTCGTGCGTATAACAGCCGGCCGGGTTCGTTAGTTCGGTCGTTGGTCGCTGCTTGGCGGCCAGTCAGCGCCATGCAATTTTCTAAATTGGTCGCACTTTGGTGTTTAGTCGTGCGGCCACAGAGAAAGAAAAATGCCATACCAACCAATGACAACAATAAATGTGACAGAAGTGTGCGAAAGATTATGGGTGATGAGGAGGGGTGGAATGCACTGTGGTTAGTTGGGACAGTATAAACCCTTATTTCCTTTCTTGGTACTCTGAACTTTTTGAATTGCATATGTCCTTCAGATGAGAAGATTAATATTAACCGAAATCGTCAAGGCAGAATTGCCTTATAAGTTTAGCCCATTGTCGACAGCGGACCTCTCTGCGAACAGAGGTGATTCAATAGGCTTTTCTGCTCATTGAGGGGTTTGGGACCGTTTAAGATTTTCTATGAACATTAGGGGATTAAACAATTTCTTTTCATTCTTGATATTTTACGGAACCTCGAACTTTTGGGGTCTAGTGTTCGAATTCTGGAGCTGTCATGCTTTAAGTACAATTTATTTACTCTACTAGGACAATAAACTTGGAGTCAATTTTTTTTGTCCTTCTGCTCTTTTGGCTCTTTTTTTGTTCAAAACCACATCAATAGAGATCAGTGGGACATAGTCATCATAAGTAATGCATTTTCAGAAGTTCAGGACTTTGGACTGACCTACTGTCTGAGCCTCCCTGCTCTTATCACTCGTTTAAAAACATATTTTAATATTTTTGAATAAAAATACAGGTTTTCTACAACAAACCGAATATGGTTCCAAGAGCTTGACGACCACTCATTGAAGAGAAAAAATTCTTAAATGTGAAAGATTCCTAACTATACTTTAGGTTATTTTAATTTCTCTATTCCGTCGAAGACTTTCTCCGGAATAATGAGAATTGGTCCGATTTTTTGAGAGAGTTAGATTCTTAACTAAGCTTTAGCTTTCTATAAATACCTCATCTAAAGGAAGAAGCATAATATTTTTGAGCTTCGCTCGGACATCTCATATAACCAGGAATAAGCTTAGCAAATGAAGACCGAATTCCACACCTTTTTGACCATTTGAGTGTCACTGTAGCGCACAACGGCTGGCCGGGTGCACCGGACTTTCGTCGACACTCGCAGCAAATGAGCAAGAAATGCAAATGTCGAAACACAGACAACTGGCGCAGTGATGTTGTTAACGGCAAGCCGACGGCGGTGGACAGCCAGCAATAGGCAACGAGCGGGCGGAAAGCAGCGGTAGTGATTTTAGTTAGACATATGGCAACATAAGCCGGCTGGCGTGCGGCTGTTGACTACGCAACAAAAGAAAAAAATTAACAGCAACAACAACAGCAAACCGCATAATGGCCATTTGTTGTGACCGTGTCTGTCGGTCTGTCTGTCTGTATGTTAGCGCTGCGCTTCTAAGCACAACAAAGTGGCAATGTGCAATTTGAGGAATTTTCGCGCGGTGCGTATGTGCGAACAATGCAATGTCTGTCTGTCCGCTATTAGCGTGTACGCCAGTGTGTGTGCCTTAGGCGCCAATTGTGGCTGGCAGCCGCACGTCGGCCCCACCGCTGTCTGGCGCCCGCGTGGCCATGTCCGCGTGCACTGTGCAGATTGGGCGCCAAAGAATTAGAAATAAGTCAATAAGCGAAGTATATATTTCGATTTTTAATGCCGCGTAAGCAGCATAGAGGGCGCTGAGGTGGTGAGGCGCTGTAAGAGCGATAGGCGGGCAGGCAGATGAGGCGCATTATTTGTGAGATTATGCACTTTCTTCGGTTGGCTTCGGTTTTTGTAGACTTCTTTCATGTAGCTTTTGTTTTTGTTGTTGTTGCGACACTTGTAGAAAATAAGAATGAATGCAGACGTGACAAAAATATTACAACACTGCAAGTACTACAACTACAACACAAATCAAAAGAGGAGGCTGTGAAGAGAACACTACCCTCGACGGCTAATGTTTTTGTTGTTGCCCACTCTGGCTGGCAGCAACTATTATTAATAGTCTCACCAAAAAGGCAGCGTACATGGCCAAGATGGCAACCAGCTGTGTGCATAAATTTCACTTTTTAACCGCAAAATGTTGGTGACTGACTAGCTAGGCGCTATGCCTGTGAAAGCAAAATTACACAAATAAATGCAATGCAGCAACAGCGGCGCGCGCTTCGCTGGTTGCGGTGAAGCGCAGCGTCGGCTGATGGTGTGCTGTCATTGTGTCAAAAATCGCCATAATTGTCATAAATTTCAAGTGGACCGCAACAAAGCAAAATACCAGGCAGCTGATAGACACTCATCAAATGCTGGCAACAACAACACAAGAACATCAACGACAGCAGCGGGAAGCACTCACTCGGCGTCTGAGATTGCATTTAGCAACAACAGCGGCGCATCAACACATGCCCACAAATCAAATAATATTACCCTGCCTCCCTTCTGACCGACCGACGCTTGGTGTTGCCGTTGTACTGTGCCGTTGCTAGTATCACTATCGTGTCTGCTTTATAACTGATTACTGTCAGGTTGCGTACAATTTATTAACAACATTTTGTTGCTAACCAACAGCAGCAACAATAACAACATCGAGGCTTTGTTTTCCTCCTAATACGTAGACAGGGTGTCTTGAATTTAGCTAACCTAGAAAGACTTCTTTCATTAGTAAATATTGAAAAATAAAGGTGATTGTGGTAGTAGTGAAAGCCTTTCTGTAAAAAAAACTAAAGTCAAGTCCTTCTCAAGTCAAGTCGCCATCTTTCTTCTTCGATTCCAACTGGCGTGCTGTCAAAAATATCGATACCGTCTATCCACCTTGGTCCGGTCGTTTCTGAAACAGAGGCTTCACTGACTTTATTCTTTCTGTACCTCGTGTGGATTACAGGAATTGCAATAATAGTCCGTGCCTCAGATTTCAAGAAAACAATTTAGATCGTTTCGACAATTGAAGATTTTTTAATAATAAATATGAAAAGACATACATTTCTATCAGAAGACATCTCTAAGAGAATACTTCTATATCCAAAGATCCAATGAACAGCTATTTTCATATTTTTGGAGGAGACCTTAGAGCTTCCGTGAGGGGTTGGGTACCGGGAAATTGGGCAATCAGCATAGACTTTTAGCGATCTATAATTCCGTTAAGTAAGTTCTCGAAACAGCGATCGATGGAATGTGGACGATTACTGTAAAGAATTCGGTTTGGGATTAGATAAGCTTAGTGGGATCGGAATATAACAATACTGATAAGATCAGAGATGATCAGACGGATCTGCAGGCAAATTGCGACACTGTCCCTTCTGAACAGAGGAGTATCTATGGAGTCAGGCGTTTAGTTTTAAGAAATTCAATTTGAGACTTTCGTGTAATCGAATGGAGAAACTATTTATGGAAAAAATGGGTTTCTCTGCTAGGACTTCGCGATAACGTTTGGGACGATGATAATTCCAAAACGTCCTCACGAAAGTCGGACTTACGTTATCGGGAGAAACCACAATTACTAACCGGACAATGACTGTAATCTCGGCAGCATTTCAATCGGGACTAGTCTGAAGCCAATTTCGAAATTTTATTAGCCTCATTTAAGAGAGGCTTTCAGTATATCTCTTTACATTAAGTATTTACTTGTAAAAGAGGGTCATTTGTTCTAAAAAAGGCGTCCGTTAGAAGATGTTTCTCGGTATACTTAAATTTTCGGTAAATTTAATATAAAGCCATAGTTTTCATAGTTCCTTATACACCACCACCCTGTTTCAACTATTTGAACTTGACCACACGATGCGGTCAGTGCAAAAAAGACAAAGATTTTGCGCTCCAAAAAGCAAAACAACACAACAACAGCAGCTTACAAAATCAATAAACAATACGCAGTCTAAATAAAATTACAGAAAAAGGGAAATACTTAATAAATATTTTTATTTATTTATTCATAATGCACGTGAGTTGCAAACGTAAGCGAGCGAGCTAGCGAACCAGCGCTGCAGCTTGTAAAAACATTTAGTATGACTAAATGTAATACATTGATAATAAATTACAACAATAAGTTGAAATCAAAACAAAACCTCTTATAAGCAGCCAGCATCAGCTCTATCATACATACGGAGCTACATATCGATGTAGATATGTATGTAAGTGTGGACCTGCCCATTATCATAAACAAACAAATAGTTAACTAGTAACTAATAGATAGCTTTGAATGCGACTTACACAATGTTTAATTATTATACAAAATAATATTATGGATAACATGTGTATGTACCTCGAGAGTGTGCCCCCGCTGAGGTGTTAAAAATACCAATTAAGTAACATGACTTCGTGGAATGCGCTGCGGGTATTTTCGCGAACGTTAAGACACGGCTTTTGAGTGTTATTAATAAAAAGTAAATGTGTTTTCCATTGGGCGTTAAGCATAACTGCAATAATTCATTGAACGAGCGCGGCACTTTCATTAGAGATATGGAAACGAACTAGCGGTGTCGAGAGAGATACTTTTGAGGCGTAATCAAGCTTAGAAAATATTCTGAAGAGAAAAGTGTGGTTTCTTGAAGTGACCTAACGACAGCGTCTACAGCTATGGAAATTCTAGATCATTCCTACGATAATCGGGTATGCATAAACGGGATGGATCCAGAATTAATAGACCAAGGAGGCTACAAAAAAATAATACAATAGCAGCATGACATGGAAACGATCTCGCGCTGCCGGGAGGGGCTCTTTTGATGTGTATTGAGGGTAGAAAATAATTATAGGGAAAAATGGGTTTAACTGAAGGGATCTTACGCCAGTGCCTAGGCAATTCCAGACGGTCCCCTCGACTATCGAGCATACATAACGGGGATGAACCCAGATTTATAACTGACCAAGGACGCTACAAACAAATTATACAACAGCAGCATGACATGGAAACGATCTCGTGCTGCCGGGAGAGACTCTTTTGATAAGTATTGAAGTTAGAAAATAATTATAGGGAAAAATGGATTTATCTGAAGGGATCTTAAGCCAGTGCTTGGAAACGATCTCGTGCTGCCGGGAGAGACTCTTTTGATAAATATTGAAGTTAGAAAATAATTATAGGGAAAAATGTGTTTAACTGAAGGGATCTTAAGCCAGTGCCTAGGATTATGGCAATTCCAGACGGTCCCCTCGACAATCGGATATACATACATAAAGCGGATGAACCCAGATTTATAGCTGACCAAGAAAGGAAGTTCCAGAAAAATAATACAACAGCTAGATGACATTCCCAAACTCATGCTAAGATCATTTTAGAGATATAGAATCCAGCACAAAATTGATTTTCCTGAAGAGGCTTTACGTCAGTGTCTAAGACTATGGCAATTTTAGACCATTACCATAACAATCATGGCTACATACAGGGGATGAACCCAGACTAATATCTGATCACGCTGAAAAACAAAAAACAGCAAGAATATATTTCCAGACGTCGAGACAGTTTCTTATAGGTCCAATCACTTTCATTTCACTTGTTCTCAAAAGTTCGCACGATTAAAGCGGGGCATTATCGTCTTCATTGATAATCTCTGCTAACCGCCAAGCACCAGACAGACAAGACTGTCTATATGCCGCATAAACGAACTGGATGAACGTCAGAACACCCTCCAGAGCAGCTTTTTTTCAAACAATTTCAAAAATTATTTTCTTCCAACAACAACTCTAAAGTTGGGATCTCTATTTCGCAGTGCCCAAAGCATATCAAATTTATTTCTGAAAGTATTTTTTAGTGAATGGTTTCCAATTTCTGTGTTTATTATTGATTTTATTAATTGAATTGTATATGTATTGGCATCTGAGAACACTTCCAGTGAACCGAACTTCCATTCATAAGAACCCTTCAAAGGTTGATTAGTGAATGAAAGCGCGTACAAAAGCATAGTGTAAGACATAAAAGAATATAAATAAATATGAACACAAAAACAAGAACTCCAAAAAAAAAATACAAAAAATATTAAAGTTTAATTATCGACAAATAATAATAAAATCATGGAGAATTTCAAATTTTCGGCACGTAGAGGAAATCGAAATTTATTGAATTCTGAGTGATCGGAAGAATAACAATAACAACATGATAAATAACAATAAGAACAAATAAACAAGTAAAAAATATAACAAATGCCATAACAACAACAAAACACACTAACACCAACGATGGCAGTGGGCGTACAGCGGCGGTTTGGTAGGCAGTGGACAGCGGACAGTAACGAACCGCAGCCAATTTAGTGGAAACCGACATTTGGCGCTGGTGTTGCTTTTGGTCTTGGTGTTGTTGTTGCTGTTGGTGGTGTCAGCGCTCATACATCAAATTAAATTATGACATTTTTATGTGTGAGAACAGGCATTAAAAAATCACTAGTAAACGTGCATGTTATGGCATATTAATATGCAAAGGTCGAAAGAAACCAATATTGGTAAGACAACAACCAATCGACAACAAAAGCAATAACAACAACTAATACGTGTATTTACGAGCGGAAGGTAGCATGCGTTGACAACTGCCGCATGAGCTGACGTGTCAATTAAATATATACACAGCAACAGCAACAACAACGACAACATCAATATGTAGCTTCCCGTATTTATAAATGTTCAGCACAATTTTAAATTTTCTATAAATTATAACAGCGTCACAGTGCAGGATTTCATTAATTTGTATTTTTTGTTTTTGTTTTTGCTTTTGCAAAATGCAATTAATAATAAATTTTAATTTTGCATTTTTTTCTCTCACATTATTGATATATATCACTTTTCGTTTTTGTTTTGCCGCAATTAATTGCATTGCAACAGCTGCTGCTGCAGCAAGCGAATATTAAGCGATTGATATGCTAATTTTGACGTGTATATGTATGTTATTACATATATATTAATATTTCTACTCATATATTTTGTACCTCGATATGGATATCTTATGCAAAGTGGGCAGTTCAATCGATTATTCATTCCTTGATGTGCTAATATGTGTGAAATCTGAAAAAAAGAGAAAAATATTTATATCGGTCTGGTCCATTTATCGAAAAAGTGGAATGAAAATACTAAATTGGTCTAAAATTTATTTAGTAGTAAAAGTTATAAATCGATCAATAGATCCAACTTCAGCAACATGAAATTATCGATTAATAGAAAATGCATAAGAGAAATCAAAATCAATATCTACACAGAACCTCTTTAAGGAAATACAAAATTGAATATGGGTACACTTCACCTGGACCTAGAATTGTCTAATTTCTTGTCTACTTCACTTGTTTCTCCAGAAAAGAAAACAAAGACGCATACAATATACAGAAGATCGGAAGCACAGTTATGGGGTTACATGGGTTTTGTCGGGTAAAAAAGGCCTATTTTCATTTTTTTCTATGTAAAAAATTATTCATTTAATTCAAAC
Source organism: Zeugodacus tau (assembly GCA_031772095.1). Lineage (NCBI taxonomy): Eukaryota > Metazoa > Arthropoda > Insecta > Diptera > Tephritidae > Zeugodacus > Zeugodacus tau. The sequence goes on along the minus strand of CM062651.1, from coordinate 66,231,963 downwards.
TTTTTTCTGTCTTACGGATATATATCCTGAATTTACAAAAAAAAAACTAAAACTCCTCCATTGTGACGTCATTTCCGGTGAATCCTCGGAAAAAAGGTGCGTCCGCCTTTAAAAAAATAAAAGCTTAAGTTAAGACCATAAAGTCGTGCTTGAACGAAGGTAGGACAAAAAAGTAAAAATTGGAATTTGGCAGACATTTAAAAAAAAAATTAATTTCGGTCAAATTTGTAATAGAAAAAAAAAAGATCTTTCGTTCAAACGCGAGTAAATTCTATCTCGAGCATCTGTGCAAAATTGAAAATTTTTGAGTAGTTTTCGAGTACATTTGACATTCTTACGTTCGTGAACGAAGGGTTTTGCTTAAAAAAATTATTAACGAGAAAAAATGCGTACACTTTTTCGAAAATGTCGAATTTTGATATTCTCAAAATTTAGTTTTCCAACCAAAAAAGATATTAATTTTTTTCCAAATTAAATTTCCTTTGTTCACAAACTTGTCATTGTTAATATAAACAACAACTGAAAATTTCAGAACAATCTGTAAAATGTTTTTTTTTTTTCAAAAAATAAAATTTCGAGATAATCGAGCTCAAGTTTCAACTGCCACACGTTTGCCTTAGAGACGTAGCGCGCTATAAAGACCTATAACTCCAATCGCGGTGAATTTTTTGGAAGATATTCCTAAAAGTAGACATTTTGAAAATATGACATTGAAAACTTTTCGAATTTTTAGACCTCTTAAAGATCTATTTGAACTTTTAACGTCATATTTTTACCTTTCGGTTGTTTTTTGCTTTCACGCCATGGAATTAATTCGCTGTGGCGTTCCGAATAATAACACACCAATAACTAATTAACACATTCAATTCACAATTGTAGCAATCAATCGGTGGTTAATAGCGCATGGCACTGGTGTTTTCTCTCCTCGATTATTTTTTTTATCAACGAATTCACTTTGTGAATTTCCATAATTAGCGCTTAATCTAACAGGTTAGCAAAAGTTCAAGTGAAGCTACCAGATGTTGGATTATACATTGCAAGGTATCACTACAAGTGATCGTGTAAGTGTTGTTTCAAGGCCACAATCAGGAATCCAGACAGTATATTACCTACAAAAGCCTAAATCTTTAACATAGCCTGGAAAAGCTCGATAATCTCCTCATTAAAAGTGTGAACCGGTTTGTCGAAACTCTTACTCAAAGGTGTTTTCTGCAATTCGAGGTCGAATTGGCCCATTTGTCGATTTCAGGTATTCGATGTTTATTCCACCCCGTGAATCCATGAAAACGATGACTGTCATCTCGTAGTCCGCTAAGACAGTCTTCATCTTATTCAAAGTAGGTACATAGGTGTTTCGACGTTTCTTGGTCTTTGGTTTCTCCTAGTGGATTCATATTTCTTTGATTTACACGAAATGTTGTAGAAACTCATTCGGATTTCGCTTAAACCTCAACTGAACTTATAAAATAAAACATTTGAAATACCCCCAAAAAACAATTCGCTCCAGTGAACAGTAACTGCTCTTTGTTTCTCAACATTCCTTACAGCTTTTTTTCGTCATATTCTCGTTTTACTGCGCAAACGCATGCGCAGGCTACTAAATATTTTACGATCTTATCCGCAGCACATTCAATGCAGCAGCAGCCACAATGCGCCACTAATTGAGTGCCGCAGAAAGGCAGCCAAAGGAGAGCAAATAAACAGCGCGCCGTTGGTGAAGGGCCACTGCACCGCGCCGCCTCGTGCCATGTCCATGTCAGCGTCATTTGGCGGTGGCAGTGACAGTGAAATCGGCAGTAAAAATTGCTTAATGTTGCAAATAAATCTTATTAATATCACAAATGCAGTGATGCGTTCGCTGCTGCGCCCTTTGTTGTTGTTGTTTTTCACTTAGTTGCAGTGCGTGCGCCTGCTCCCTTTTGCGTTTGATTGCTTATGCGGAATATAAATTAGTGTGCTCTTGCATTTTTAATGCGCACCGAAAATTTATTTCGCAAAATTCTGATGAGTTTCGTGATGGTGATCGTAAATTTTCGTTTTTTTTTTCTGGATTTCTTTTACAAATATGTTGTTTGCGATTTAGCGTGGTTCTGTGGCCCTTCACTGAAGTGTAAAGTACATCAAATCAAATCGTAAAAATATCAAAGTGCTCTTAAATATTTTAGCATTTTAATAAATTTCCAGATCGTTGTTGTCCCCCAAATAAATATGAGGTCTATAGAACAGTTAACTTTTTATTTTTGATGTGATTCTATCTGAAAACTTCCACTTTCATCTGAATTCGTTGATTTTCTTCAAAATGATCGTACAATTATTTCAATGTGTCCCGGATTTCTCTAATTTCCTTGATTGTACTAAAAGATAGAGTAGCCGAATTTTCATGTTGTTGGTTTGACATCGTCAATAGGACATTGAACACCCAAATAAGCTGTGTCACAGATCCATAATGGTAGATCCAATGAGTATTTGAGCTTATAAAATCATCTCATTCAAAGAAGTCCTGCCTAGTTAATAATAATCGAAGTACACAGATACAGAAGTCATACAGCCTTCAGGCTACTTTAAATACATATGTATATTGTCAATTTAGGCTTTACTCTTGTGAAATATTGACACCACTGCCGAAGGCTTCTAATTGGCAAATATGTCATTCAGATCCAAAGCACCATTGAAAACTTTTACAAAACTTCCCTTCCAACTGGAAACCTCTCTTTAGATTATTAAAAATACATCTGTAAATTCAAGTACATTCTCTTTATTATTTTTTTTGCGTAATCTTATGAAAAACACAATTGGGATCATATATTCGACATAAAGTACACCAAAATAGCGAAACTCATTATTTAGGGTACATGGAAGTAGGTGTAATTCCAAGGCCATTTTCACTCATTTTTGCCACCAAGCTATACTATATTCAAGATTAGACGTTCATATCATATTCCTATGATATCTCACATATTAAAGGATATATACAGTACAAAGTCCGGAAATTTGAAAATCAGTATATGAGGTATATTGGGCTGAAGGAAGTATTGGCCAGATTGTGTCCTCTACCTTCGGCACAGAGACAGTTCATTATAAGCAAAATATGCTCTATGAAATTATTTAGAATATCGGACAGATTTACATATATTTTCGGTATCTGGGGCCTTGAAAATATATGATCCGATTTCTGCGATTTTTCATAAATGACGTACTTTGTTACGTTTCTTTCACTGGTGCTTAATTTATAGATTGTAAAGTAAAAGAATCTTATGGACCTCAAAATTGTCACTTATGGAAAATAGGCGTGGATGTGAACCGATTTCGCTAACTGTAGTATAAGGATGCCAAAATAAGAACACGAATCAAATTTCATTGAAATTCCCCTAGTAGTTGCTGAGATATGGTTTTTGGCCCATAAGTAGGCGGCGTCACACCCGTTTCTGTGCCATCCCATCAATTTAAGGGCTGCATTTTAGTTCCCAATGCCTATCATATCATTCGTTGTGTTATATTAAGTGTCCATAGGCATTTTTTGTTGGGTTTGTTATTACTCTCTGAATTTTGGTCTCTCAGTAAATTTATTATTTTGGAAAACATCTCATGGATATCTTTAATTCTATAGAGGCTTCTTGGAAATATTTAAACGCCGATTGTGGCTCTGATATTAAAGAAAAACGGCGGTTAACGTAAATGGTAGTTGCCCAGGATAGTTTTTTAAAAATTGTTAAGTGTCTGGGGTCAATTAGGTATACATAGTTTTGAAATTATGCTTCTAAATGTAGGCAACATTTCTTAGATTGTATATGGTATATATTATAAGTATTGAAGAAGGCTGGATACACAAAAAAGCATGATTTGACGCAAAAAAACCTTCTGGACCAAATCAATGCCTCTGATATGCTGCTGAAACGGAACGAACTCAATCCATTTTTGAAGCGGATGGTGACTGGCGACGAAAAATGGATCACATACGACAATATCAAGCGAAAACGGTCGCGGTCGAAGGCCGGTGAATCGTCCTAAGCAGTGGACAAGCCGGGATTGACGGCCAGGAACGTTTTGCTGTGTGTTTGGTGGGATTGAAAGGGAATCATCCACTATGAGCTGCTCCCATATGGCCGGACGCTTAATTGTACCATCTACTGCGAACTACTGGACCGCTTGAAGCAGGCGATCGATCTACGGGAGCTCGGATGGGAGGTTTTATCGTATCCACCATATAGCCCAGACATAGCGCCAAGTGATTACCACTCGTTCCTGTCAATGGCGAACGTCCTTGGTGGTGTAAAGTTGAACTCAAAAGAGGCTTGTGAAAACTGGATGTTCGAGTTCTTCGCAAATAAGGAGGGGGCTTCTACGAGAGGGGTATTATGAAGTTGCCGTCTAGATGGAAACAGAGTTTACTTGTAAAATGCCTACTTTGCTTTCAATTTTCTTTTTGGTTGATTTGTAATCTGTAATCTGTTGCCGTTTTTGGTTTAAGGAGATTATTTATTGAAATATATACGTATTTCTCAAAACTATACCCATTATACAATCCCTCAAAATAGTTAAATTAATTCATTGCGTGTAAAATGCACTACCTCCTTCCTAGAATTGGGTGTGAATTATTTTGTTGCTATGATTGTAATTATTGTTGTTGCTGTTGTTTTTTTTTTGTATTAATTTTTCGCATATAATTAGCTGATGTAATTAGTTGTATTCATTGCGTTGGATTTATTATTAATTAATTTGTTTATTTACTGTTCAATGGAAAATTGTTCAAGCGCAACTGTTGCGGCGGCAAATTTTGTACTTGTTGTTTGCTCTTGTTGTTGTTGTTGTTATTATTATCGTTGTCATTGCACTTGTGTGCCATTAAAAGTGCACAGTTATTACCATTTTATTTTCATTTTAACATTTTTATTGATTGTTTTTTCGCAAGCGTTGTTGTTGTTGTAATATTTTGCCGCTAGTAATTTTTAATACTCATGTCATGCCATTCTATTTTGATTTCACGGCATAAATTCGTTTAATGACTGCAAGTCCCCCATATATAGTACAAATGTTGTTGTTGTTGGCATTATTATTCGCGTGTAGATTGCATTTGTCTATCCGTCTGTCTGTATGTATGTCATAAATATTAAATGCAGTACGCCCCGGTATAATATTATATGTTCATTCGTATATAGCGGTTTTGCCGACAGCGTCGCAGTTCAGTGACCCGATCGCCGCCGCATAACATTCTCTACCCTCTGCTGTCAGCGACAACAGGTGTCTCCTCTGCGAGTTCGACTGCGTTCAATACTAGCAAAATATTTTTTTTTTACAATAATTTAATATTATATTTTTTGTTGTTGTTGTTGCTGTCATTTGGTATTTGTTTATTTTTCGCTTAATTGCACTGATTTTACTTGGAATTGGGTGACGAGCGAATTTTATGGCGACTAGACAATATGAAGTGCAAGCAAGCGTATGCCTATAAATTTATATAATGTTTATGGGTAAATTTGTCTGTATGTCTATGTAGGGAAATTTATTCTGTTCGGTTTTTTATTACAGTTTTGAGTTATTGAAAAATATATTTTGGGAACTGAAAGACGTGAGTTTGGTTTTGGATGTCAGTGACTCGGTTTTTCTTCTTGATTGACGTAAACACCGCTTCCGCGGTTATAGCCGAGTACCCAACAGCGTGCCACGCATCTTTCCTTTCCTGGTCCTTCCATCGGAGTGGAGGTCTCCCTCTTCCTCGGCTTCCACCAGCTGGTACTTCATCAAACACTTTCAGGAGCACTTTCGTTTTGAGCTTTTGGTGTTGCTCAACGTCAGCTTACACAGCCGTATTAGTTTTGCAGGGATACCAAATTCAGACATAGCGGCATAGATACAACTCCTTTTCGTGCTGTCGAAAGCAGCTTTAAAATCGACAAAGAGATGGTGTGTGTCGATCCTGTTTTCACGGATGTTTTCCAAGATTTGGCGCGTTGTGAAGATTTTCCAGGTCTAAATCACAATGACAAAGATCCAATCAGTTTGTTGACGGTGGGCTTTAGTCTTTCACACAGTACGCTCGATATAACCTTATAAGCGATATTGAGGAGGCTTATCCCACGGTAATTTGACAGTGACTCTTTTATCGAAGATATTTCTGCCAACAAAAAATATCATATAAAGGGTGATTTTTTAAGAGCTTGATAACTTTTTAAAAAAAAAAACGCATAAAATTTGCAAAATCTCATCGGTTCTTTATTTGAAACGTTAGATTGGTTCATGACATTTACTTTTTGAAGATAATTTCATTTAAATGTTGACCGCGGCTGCGTCTTAGGTGGTCCATTCGGAAAGTCCAATTTTGGGCAACTTTTTCGAGCATTTCGGCCGGAATAGCCCGAATTTCTTCGGAAATGTTGTCTTCCAAAGCTGGAATAGTTGCTGACTTATTTCTGTAGACTTTAGACTTGACGTAGCCCCACAAAAAATAGTCTAAAGGCGTTAAATCGCATGATCTTGGTGGCCAACTTACGGGTCCATTTCTTGAGATGAATTGTTCTCCGAAGTTTTCCCTCAAAATGGCCATAGAATCGCGAGCTGTGTGGCATGTAGCGCCATCTTGTTGAAACCACATGTCAACCAAGTTCAGTTCTTCCATTTTTGGCAACAAAAGTTTGTTAGCATCGAACGATAGCGATCGCCATTCACCGTAACGTTGCGTCCAACAGCATCTTTGAAAAAATACGGTCCAATGATTCCACCAGCGTACAAACCACACCAAACAGTGCATTTTTCGGGATGCATGGGCAGTTCTTGAACGGCTTCTGGTTGCTCTTCACCCCAAATGCGGCAATTTTGCTTATTTACGTAGCCATTCAACCAGAAATGAGCCTCATCGCTGAACAAAATTTGTCGATAAAAAAATTTCGAACCGAACACTGATTTTGGTAATAAAATTCAATGATTTGCAAGCGTTGCTCGTTAGTAAGTCTATTCATGATGAAATGTCAAAGCATACTGAGCATCTTTCTCTTTGACACCATGTCTGAAATCCCACGTGATCTGTCAAATACTAATGCATGAAAATCCTAACCTCAAAAAAAATCACCCGTTATATACCTTGGAACAGGGGCTTTCTATACGATTGAGACACATTTAATAGTTGTTAGGGTTGATTTCACGCCAGTTTATTTCCATATGTCTTCAGTTTGATATCTGTCATCTATCGATTACTTGACAGCTATTGTCTGATGTCTATTTGGCATCTACCATCTGACGTTTACTTGACAACTGTCATCTGACTGACCATCTGACGTCCATCTCTCGTCGAATGATAATTTGACGTCTGTTTGACAGCTTCTATATGGTGTCCATTTGACTCCTGCCGTTTGAGGTCCGATTAACCTCTTCCAACTGACATCTAATTGACAGCTGTCATCTAATATCTAGTATTTCCTATCATATTTTCAAGGAGTTATTCGAAGGGATTCGACTGGACCATTATTGCTCCGAACAGTTGTTTCAATTAAACACTGTTGCCATATTTATTGTAATTCTAACCTAATCTACTAAATAATAAATTATACGGGGTATGAGTATGTACTCGGATTATGTCATGATATCAATTTCCTATTACTCCTGCCTTCTCTGATGTTGTTTGATTCTTTCGAAGTTTTTTTTAGGTTCAAGCACTATGTTTATCAACTTATGGTATGTATTTGAGACCCTAACTTATTTTTCTTCATATAACAAGTATAAACCCTCAATTGGCACTTAGCATATGGATTATCATAACAACAGATAAGAATCTCACCTCAACCCTTAAACGAATTAATTTTGAGTGATGCCATACTTGTAAACAATTTCATATTTTCTCCTTATTCCCTCTCTTTTGGCCCCCTTTTCCCTTCCTTTACCACTGCAGCTGAGGCATTTCCTCATATTGCAATCGAACCAGTAAATTACATCAGTTCATTCATGCAAAACCAGTGCGCATTTTGTTGTAGCAAATTGTTTATCAATCAATTGCCAATTCTAGAAATAACAACAACAACAACAGCAGCACTTGTAAATTACTTATAAAAGCTCATAACTTATCAAGTGTCCGATCGAAAGCCAAGCAGGTGTTCTCCCAACAAATGATCGAGATATGCAATTGTTGTATTGTTTTATTTGCCGTTGCTGTTGTTGTTAATTGTTTTTATTATTGTTGTAAGCGTTTTGTTGCTGTATTCTAGATTCGCCCACTTGAGTGTGACGTAAAAAAAAAACAAATAAAAGCGCGCTGCCTCTGATCGCGAAGTCTGCGGCAGAAGGGGCGTGTGTGTGCGTCGGCGCTCATGCGCCATATGGCTAGCAGTCAGTCATTGGAGGCGACAACCTGGTACCATATTATACGGATAAAATTAATTATTGATTTCTCAGCTGTATTGTGATATATCTACATTACAAATGCATGTAACTGCCTTGTAAGAATTTGTTGGTTGATGAAATGTTGCTGAATTTATTAATTTTATATGAAAATGAATTCAGCTACGGATCGATAATTAAACTTACTTGTTTAACTAATAAGAAAGCATTAAATGGAATCTTTATAGTCGAAAAATAATCTCAGAACAGCTTAAATTCCATTTGGAGAGAAGAGTTTCAATTGTTAATTGATCATCAAGTACAGCTTTTTTAGACTCAATTGTTAGTTTAGAGCTCCAGTAGGATATATTTTATGAAGTATTTTGATAATATAAGAATTGCTGTGCATTTTTAGAGACCTAGTTTTATTAACATATAAATAAAAATTTGTTTCAAAACTGCTAAGAGTGTGAAACCGCCATGAAATATAACTCGAGAAACCATTAATGGATATATGGACCACTTACATATAAAAAATCTTTCAATAGGCGAGGCACTTTAGGCAAAATTTCATATCTCCCAAACTATTCGGCAAGTTTTTGGTTCAAAGTTTTCATAAAAAAATTTGGACAGTTCGAACTACAACCACGGCCCCTCCAATTAAAAACCCGTTTCGTACTCCATCTATATATTTTTTTCTATTTCTCCGTTAGAATTTTCATCCTATATAACGGTTAATAATAAAAAAAATCTTATTGAAGATTTTAGAAGCTCATAACTCTTCGAAATTGAGGTTTTTTTTTGTTAACTTAGTTGGATTTTCTCGTGCCGGTGGACGTCTGAATGTGGAGATCTCGATTGCCATACATGCCGTGTAGCTTTAGTAGGTTGATAAGAGGCAATTGTCGAGAATCACAAGTTTCTTCTGATTTCTAAGATGAAATTTAACTAAATCTCAAAGTCATCATCTCTCATATACGAGAGTTATCACATACATTTAAAGAGTGTAGTAACTAAAATACAAAATCATCGGTACTTCATTTACATTTAATTACTAATTGAAACGAAGTAAATTACTTCATTTATCTCAATCACAATCAATGCTCTTAATGACTACCTCGCAATTTCATATCATTAAGTCTGAGGGCGCCTCGCATGCGATAAGTTGACAGCACTTACAGCAAACAAGTAGGTGCCAGAGGTGATAGCTGCTGAATAACCAGCTGTGCTAATGCTAGAAAAATGTTATTATTGCTTTTTATTTTTCTTATTATTTATTTATACAATTTTCTCCAATGACGGCGCTAATTTAATATGATTTTAAATATGCAAATAATTTTTATTTTATATATCTCTGCTTACGTAAACCGTTATATGACAGCTGTCATATATTTCTCATTTTTTCTTTTTATTTTATTTTATTACTTTTTATTTTTTTTCTCGTTCAATATAACTTTAACAATAATTGTCAGTGCATTTTAATTGCATTAGCTTGTTCGTAATACCATTTGTAAATATAAATATATTATATTATATAGGGCGTAATGTATGCAGTGATAAATAGCGCTTTTCTGCATATATATCGTTCGAATTTGCATAAATATTTGTTATTAATATATAATAATTTTTCCATAATTCTATAATACTCGTGCCTCAGTATAATTTTTTCTCGATGATTTGCATTTTTCGCACAAGTCAATTTCAGTTAACTAGCTCTACTATGCGGCAATCTGTGTGGCATATTACATCAGTTTTACTTTTTATTGCTTCAAGGCATCGGCTTTCAATCGGTGCTGAAGTGAAATTTTACAAAGCTTTTGTGGGAAACAATTTTATTTTCATTTTTATTTTTAAAGAGAACTCCCAAACACGTATTAGAGATAAGGGTTTTTTGTGCTATCACCTCCAATTTTATTTATAGACTTTATTTCTAGCTTTTATTTATAGTTAAGCTTCCGCTCAATTTGTGGTTTGAACTCCCTAAAGAGACTCGTATTTATTTCTATAGTCTATAGGCTTCTGAAAACAGGCATCGAAAGTGATTTTATCTTCATATATATCGTTTTAATTTATAGGTCCTTCCTTAATTGATAGTTTATATGGAAATTTTAACCTATAGTGGATCTTAAATAACGATTCTGGCTCATAATACTACGAAAGTTAAAATATTTTGACCGTAATGTTTCCAAGCTAGATTAGAGCCCCTGAGGTCATATTCACTAGTGGTTAGTTACGGAGTCTTACTATGAAACATTTCAAGGGTTACCACCTAGCTGGTGACATTTTTATGGCTCGACTCCATATAAAAGGAATAGTCTATTATATTTTTCCGGGCTTTAACTCTGAATTGCCTACCCTATTCAAGTTGTAAATCTACGTTGAATTTTAGTTCGTAGTTATCAGTCCTAATGATTGGTCATTGTAAATTTATACCACATGACCTTCTGCCTTTTTCCGGTACAAACACAACGCTCTCGTCTTTTTCTTTAAGTATATCTCTATCTTTTTTGAAGAGTTCTTTTAGAGACCACGAATGAAAGTTGAGCGAATCTATAGTCAGTCGATTACGGATATTCCATCTTGAGCTACTTTCTTCCTCTCTCTTTTATACTGTACATTTTTTTATGTTTCCATGCGCAACTTGGGTGGTTTCCACATTAGTTGTGCGTGTGTCGCAAAAAAGATTATAAATTAAGACCGCACATCAATCTATATATTAAGTCATTATGTTTGCGTAGGTACGAAAAAAAAATTGATAATAAAAAAATTATTTATAGAAAAAAGCATAATTAAAAATCAACGCATCAGCACTCCTTTCCTTCACTGATAAGTGAAATTTAACAAAAAACCCACCATAAGCTAAAGCCTAAAGTACATATGTACCTAACTTGAATAATTTGTAAAATATTTTTCTGCGAATTTTTTTATTTGTATTTCTATGAAAAATGGGGTTTTTGCATATACACTTGCAAATATATTCATATCTATATATGTACCTATAAGGGTACACGTGCCATCTATTTTGCCCATATGGTGAACCACCTGTTACTATCGCTTATCAACTTGTCACTTTAATCACAGCAAGCAAATACGTAGAAATGTTAACAGTACATAACATTTGTGTCCATTAAAATTGCAGAAAACATAAAACAACAAAAAGAAAGTGGACTCTTTCATTTGTGCTTTGCCCTTGTGCAAAATTTTTTTTTTTATCTTATTGTATGTTTCCTATTAATTTCGTATCACTCACTCAGGAAATCGGTAATCACTTGACAATATCTGATAAAATATATGGATTTTTTTATATTATTTTTGATAAATGTGATACATACCCAGTATATATGTATATCTAAGAACGAGAGATGTTTGATAAGTCACTGGTAAATTTTCTTCCTTTAATATGTGTCTCAAGGAGCTTTAAAGGGTTCGTTAGGTGACGCCCTTTACTCGGGTCCGTTTTTTAGATAATAAAGCTCCAAAGCTTTCACTTGGAGCTAAGAACACATTGAAAGAGGTAGTAATTCGTAACATAATTCATACGATAATTCATATGATAAATCCGTATATACTACTTTCCACCAACCAATGATGAACCCATCCAACAACTCATCTCAATCCGTATTATTTTTTGTGATTTCTAAGTCCTTCCTCAAGATAAATGGAGCGGTTGGTTTTATGTAGGTAAAGTGAATTCAGGAAATGAAGTCAATTAAGTACAAAGAGTATAGGTTCTCGCTGAGTATAGTTCCAGCCATATCCATCTCATTGATTAGACATAAAGTATATCTGGGCGGCTTCAAACCATCTAGAAAATACGTAGATTGAAAGCGTATGGGATCTGGGATAACAGAGAGTGCCAAGCAATTCTGCTTCGAACTTTACCTTATCCTTCAGTTTAACTCAGTAAAACTCACATCCAAATCATATAATGATTATTTTTCTACGGTTCGCGACCTCTAGTATTATGGTTCTCATCCAATGATTTCAACAGTTTGAGGGGGTTTCATGAATCAACCCTTAAACCATTTTAAAAAGGTATATATTTTGTAAATAGACGAAGACCTGGTGTTGTATAGATTTAGCTATCTTGGAAACACTTTCTTTATGACTATTTACTCGAATCTATTAGGCATCCTAAAGTGAAGAAATTCTATTATTAGTCATCTGATGACTATTGAAGCACTAATCGTCCTAAAGTCGATCTTTCTCGTGACTACCGTATCAACTTTTTCTTGAAAGCACTTAGAAATTTGTGAGAACCATATAAAAAGTTATGGTTCATGGCTCCCATAGGAGATATCTTTTACTTTTGGATCAAGAGTTTGTTATTTTTGGCAGAACAATGTTTGAAATTAATAGATTTTGTTCGTGATCTTCGATCAGAATATATTTTATAATAACAGGGTTGCATTCAGAGTCCAGTAAGTCACTGATTTATCAAAAATCTCTCGTACTTATGTATTTGTATGTAGATATCTAAACATATCGATACATATCTCTAAAAAAAATTTGCACTCACTCTTGTTGCCAAGGTCTGGATACAGTAGTTCACCAGCACTCAGGCGTCAGCGTACAAATGCACTCAATAATCGAAAATTCGTTATCGAAAAAATGTATTTTTGTGTATTTATCTAAGCTTTTGACAAAATACAAGTGCTTTTGCGGGTTTAAATAAATACGAAACGGAGCAAGTGGGGAAAAATATTTCGCATATAAGCCAGCGGTTTGTATATACTCGCTCATAGAAAGGTATATAGTAGCACCGGTGCAGATGTTCCTGCATATCTTTGACACCTGTAGTATGCTTTTGGCGAGTTGTCGAATTATGGGGTAAATATACTGGACTGGGCTATCAGCAATTGATAAATTGCAAACTCATTTGCTGTCACTCCATACAAGCGCTCTATACCCAATATATATGTACATACCTATATACAATCTAAACACGATAAGATTAAATGTTGGTAATTAATATTGTGTGTGTTTTTTTCTGTCTTGTTTTGGTTTTGGAAATGTGTATAATTTCCTTAATCAATGCTGACAACCTATGTAGATATTTACTGCGGTCATTTGCACCGGATAAACAAATAAATTCCATATACATATGTATTTGAATAACACTTTACACGTTCACGAAAACAATCTGATATGCTAAGAATACCGCTTTTTCAATACAGCTTATCACTTTTAATTTCCTCTTGAACAGGTTTCTTTTGCTCTATTCATAATGGTTATTTTGTCTAACATTCGGTTAGGTTTTTGAGAATAATGAGGAGGCTTCAGCGTGTCACTTCCTGCACGAGTATCTTTTTTGTCAAAACTTTTTATTCAATCAAATTGGTAGACTCTTCTATTTTTTCTAGTTTATATCGATCAACATTACTGTAAAACATCCATAGTCAGTCTCGGGGTCTTGATCGGTAGTATACGCGCTTTCGCTTTCCTTTCGTGCTTTCTTAGTGGCAAATTATTGCGTTTGCCCGAAATGTTTAGCAACCAAGATACAGATGAACCTTCAAGAACCTTTAATTCATATGTAGGGTACTCTCTTGTATAGATAAATCGCTTTGAGTCTGTCACAAAACCAGCTAAGAAAACTGGTTTCGATTGCGGCTAAATCGCCTGGACGTTACGAGGACCGAAGGTACGAGGTCCAAGGTGTTTTAATTTCAGTCTCGCCGAAGTGCGACCGTTATGAAAAGATATCGGCTCCTTCCAGACAACTACGGCATTTGCCATCTGAAAAGTGCTTGAAGAGATTCAGGCCTTTTCTTATGAGACAGTGTTCAGTTAGAATCACAACAATATGGTCGTGCCTTAATGAGGGAATTGTGATCACTGTTCCACTTGCAGTTTACCTCGGATTAAAGTTTGCAACAGCTGAACTTCTTGCAGTCGAACTCTTTTAGACTCTTGTTACATGGACTTGAAAGACCTTAGCTCACTTGAGAATGAACCTAGCGGGACGGACCGCAAATGCTCTGTGGAACACCGACCCGTTCCTAGTCTGAAGAGATTGTGTAGATAGTGCCTTTCCATACAAGTTCAGCTACTTTGCAGTTTCCAGAACTAAGTCCCTTATTTTTTCGAATCTTCTGGAAGAGTTTTGACTTCTTCCTGAATCTCTTGATATGTGGTCGAAGGATGACAGATAGAAAACACCTCTCAAAGTCTTAGTGTTTGTTAATGCCGCCACACAATGGGAAATTAGTTCTCTTGGGGTTCGACGAGTTGTTTGGGCATAAAGCGGCTCACTCTCCAAATTATATTAACATAACGGCTTTCATACCTTTTAACTGCTTGAGCCTGTAACTCTAACCTGAACTTCTGGCAGTCGATCTTTCTTAGTCTCTTGAAAGACCTTAGCTTACTTGAGAATTGTCCTACTGGGACGGACTGAGGAATAAAGATGCGTTCCTAGTCTGAGGAGATTGAAAAGATGATTGAAAAGATTTTCTTGCAATTTCGGCTACTTTGCAGTTTCCAGAACCAGGTCCCCGATTTTTTTCGAATATTTTTGAAGTGTTTTGACTTCTTCCTGAATCTCTTGATCTTTGATCTGAGAATGACGGCTAGAACCCTACCTCTCAAAGTCTAAGTGTTTGTTTTCTTCGGCTTTTGCAAGCTGTTTCGGCATAAAGCGACTCTCGGCTCTACCCGACTCTATGTATTAACATAATGGATTCCACAAATTTCAACTGCTTGAGCCTGTAACTCTAACCTGTAACTCAAATCTGTTCCATGATATACTTACTTCTCTGATAAACCCTTTTCTTCTGATAAATAAAATAATGACACACAAGCATTTTAGATTTTTTCAATATTTGTAAACACCATAAAGTGTAGCCTTGAACTTTATTTTCATTGTTTTTCTTTTGTTGTTGTTGGTTTTCTTTTATTTTTTCCCAACTTTCTTTTTGCAAAACTTTTTGTAGTTCTTTGTAATTGCTGTTTATCTTTTTTTGTTTTGTTTTGCTCTCTTCTTTCAAACACACATTTTATGGCACTTCAACTTAGAGACTAAAAACAATGAGATTACAATTAAATATTAAATATATTAATTATTAGCGTAAATTTTACGTTGCATCTTATTTTCACAAAAAAGTAGCAATAGGAGTTTCTTTTCTTTTCATAAATTTAAATTTACATAAAAGTTACATATATACTATATATACTCATTTAAGGTAGCTAGACCGACATAAATATTCAGATATATAATATATATATATATATATATTGCTATATATGTAGTAGTGAACATACGTGTAGTTGGTTGCATGCAACAGTTACATTAATTTGTACAAGAGCGAAAGATCCATTTTTATATTATATAATTATATTAGAGAGTGTAGAGCTTGAAATTTTATAAATTTGTAGGAGTTGGTGAAATACTTTATTTTGAAAATTTTAAGACAAAAATTGTTTTTATTTTATTTTTTTTTTTATAATATAGTTATTGTCATTCGAGTGTGTTACTGTTGTTGTAAAAAATTTAAAATAATTTTTTTTTTTAATATTTACTGTTAATTTACAATTATTGTCTTGGCGGTAATTGAGCGTTTTCATTTTTTTATTTTCATTTTCATAAAAAGCAAGCGAAATGCTTTTGTTGTTGTTGTATTTATGTTGAGCGGCAATTTTTTATTTTAATTTTATTAAAAATTTTATTGAAATATTTTTTTCTATTTTTTTTAATTTTTTTTTTTTTAAATTTTTTTTTAATATTTTTGAAATTGGTTTTCGAAAATTTTAATTTATTTTTTAAACTCAAAACCGCTCAAAATATTCTCATTCGCTTGCTTTAGTTGTATGCTACATTTTTGTACTGTTTTTTAATTATATTTTCATCTTCATATTCCTTCTCAAACTACATTTAATACTCTGCTTTCTCCTACATTACACTCCTCCTCTCTTTTACGAATACAAATAATTTGACAAACAATTCTTAAGACTTTAACTTCATTTTTATTCAACTGCTCGACTGCCGAAAGCGTCATCACAACATACACATACTTATTCAAATAATTATTAATATCAAATTTGATGAGCTTTCATGCGAGCTTTCATCATACTAGTATTTAACTGATCGTTTTTTGTAAGCCATATCAACGCTTTTAAAGCTTTATTACACTTGCTCACACATCATAGTTGTGTTGAGCTTTCATTGCGCGCACACGCAAAAGCTTTGAACGCTTTCAAGCCCCAGTGCTTAAAAGCTTCAGTCACAATCATAATAAAAATTGAATTTTATTTTTACTTAATTGCTCAGTAGGAAACTAAAAGTATACAAAATAATAAAGTCTTATGTGCTAAACGCACTATTGAAACCTGCTGCTTGGCCTTCGAGCTTTTAAGCTTTCACTTATTTACCGCTTCAGCGCTTATTCGTCCTTCTTCTTTCTGATCTTGCCCTCAGTCTGTATGGTTTCGGTGACCGCATCGAAGCAATCAGCCAGCGATGGCTCGGAACCATCAGCGCTGTAATCTTCGCCAGCCATGCGACTGAGCGTTAAAATGTAGGAACAGGCAATGCGCAAAACTGAAAGCTTTGAAAGTTTCTGCGCATTCGAATAGGATGGCACAGCGCGGCGCAGCGTCTCGTATGCCGCGGAGATGGTGTGCACGCGCGTACGCTCGCGCGCATTTGCCTCAATACGTCGTTCGCGTGTCATATTCTTATAGTTGCGTTGTTGTGGACGCGCGCTACCGCTACCAATACTGCCGCCGCTACCGCTGGGCGCCTCATCCGCGCTGCTGCCGGGCTTATTGTACTGCAATGCGCTGCCGCTTGCGACTGCATGTGGTTGCAACGCGTGCTCATCTCGCACCGCGGCGCTCAAGTGATGCGCGCTCGCCGTTAACGCAAGCGGCACGGACTCGCTGTTGCTGGCATGGAACTTTAGTTGACTATTGGCGGTTGCCTGCTGCTTCTTCGGCACATAAACGGACGGCGCGAACTCATCGCTGGCGGGCGCGTACTTTGTGGGCGTGATCGCGTACGCATGCGCATGCTCGTTCTCCGCCTTAACGCTACTACTGTTGGTGGTTGTGGGCTTCTTTGCGACCAACGCCAACGGTTCCAATTGCTCCTCGACTGTGGTGGCGGGTATGCGATGCAACGTCGTGGCGCCCGGATGTCGCACGAACACCTGCGCTGGATTTGGCATCAATTCATGAGGTAACACTTGACTAGGATCCCAGATGCCATGCGTTGGTGGTGGTGGTGTCGCGAGCGCCGGCGGTGTCAACACCACAGCGGAATCTGTTGTGGAGGTATAACGTATGCGTTTCTTCAACGGCGCTGTGGCCAGTGCTGGCGCATGCGCACCCGCTGCAACCGATGTCGCGCTGGCGTCCACCACTTTGGAGGGTTCTGAACTTTTGCGCTTATTGCGCACGAGTGCAATTGGTGTGACTTTGACTTCAACGGAATCCTCCGAGGTCTCTGTTGTCGCATCGGTGGGGCTGGTGGGACTGCTGCTTTCGAGGCGCGCATGCTCAATGCGATCGAGATCGTCACCGCCCTCCGAACTGCCGGAGCAGAAGCCAGCATCGCGATCATTGGAATTGGGTGAACCTGTTAAAGAGAAGAAGAGTGAAAAATGAGTAAAGTCAATTTTTTTTTCTATTGAACTTAAATGCTAATAATAAATTACTAAGCTTTAACAAAGTTGACTCTCAAGCGTTTCTTCGTCTACAATTTGCATAACTTAATTATTTACTTGTTAATCAAACAACAAAAGTCCAAAGCAAAAAAATAGTGAAACTGCCTTCAGTCGAAAAAGTAGAAATAATAAACAATGGAAAAAATTCCGCGTTCAAACAGGTTTACGCCGCCTACGCGTCTGCGCACACTCATATGGCTATCAAAGCATGCCATGCGCCGTTAATCTGCGCTGTCTGTATTTTTTTTTATGACAACAATACAAGTTAATCGGCGCGCAGCTGGCGGCACCCAAAAATAAAAACAAAATGGGCAAAAACGTATAAAATCTAAAATCCAAAGCAATAAATTTAATCGTTTTGAAACTAGCCGAACGCGTTCGTCCGCGCGTTGTTGACGTCTGTGCTTTCAGGGCTTGGCCATGACTCAACTCAGCCGCGCAACTATTTAACTCCCGCTTAACGATGTGCCACCAGCACGCCTGGCGTTTCGTGTCTATTAAGCGGGCGCAATGAGCCATTTAACAGTGGAAGCGCTGTGGCGGGTGAAGTTTTGGCGGTGGCCGCGGTAAACGAAAAATTAATGCGTTATTTAATGCGCTGTTAAACGTTCGAGCTTAGCAGGTGATGGCTCATTTAAAATTCACACTGAGCGGGAGGTTTGGTGTGTAAATAATTTATTGTAATTTTTTATGAAAAAAATCTACTTTTTATTATAGAAAATAATTATTATATAACAAAAGTAATTGCTTTTATGGAACTTGTTTCGAATCCATTTAATTAATTTAATTTTTTTTTTTTGCTAAAAATGTACATATCTAGATATAAAGCACTTATTTCACTTAGACTAAAGCCGACAGGAAATTGTAGGTTGACATTTCCGTGACGCTCACTCGAGTGATGCGCCAAATAACCTCAGTTAAGGCAATGAATACTTAATAGAAATCGAAATCTAGTCCATAAAAGTCATGCTTCCGTTAAAAATTGAAAACAGTTTGAAATTTAATTAATAACATAAGAAAATATTGAAATTTTGAGCTTTCAACACAATTATCACACAAAATTCGAGTTATTTTTGCATAATTTTCAACGATTTTTTAATTTTTCAACTGCTAGATGCAATATAATTCAAAAACAACCAAAACCGTTTCAGAACCGTTTCAACCGGTTCGCTTATTTCTTGCAAAATTAATGAAAAAACAATGAAAATGCAATATTTCGAGTTTTGTAATGTGATATGCTTTATCTAAACTGTAATCAGACACTGTTATCTCAATCTAAACTGGATTTTAACAAAAATAAAAACGAGTTTTTGCTTACAGGCTTTTTTTTATATATTCTTACGCGACAACCGCACTCATAACTTAGAATATAACTGTGTATACCTGCACATAAGTTTGTCTGAGTATTGCTTTTGAAATGTGGCAGCGTTCAGTTTTCAAGTTCACCACTCAGAAAGGCAACAACCTCGCCAAAAAAACGAAAAAAAGAACACACCAACAATTCGTGGAATCTCACAATTGAAAGTGCTCGAAGGCAGGTTTGCTTGCAAGGTGCATTAAGCTGGAATAAGGTACTCAAAAAATGCATTTATCTTACTCGGTCACTTTTTCAAAAAAAAGTGCTCAAGCACGTTGCTCAAACGTGAAACTCGATCAACTTCATGCTTCGTACCCATGTGTATTCTCCACATGCGACGCACTCGCAATTAAGGATAATGTGTTTGGTATGCAAATTCTTTGCAGTTCAAAAGTGTTTTACTCACTTTAGAAATACAACAATAACAATAATATAGAATTCAAAAATCATTAATGAAACTGAAAGGACCGCTCCTGAAGGGATCAGACATATATTTTGACTTTATTATGGCTTAATGCTCAAATAATCATATGCAAAATACATTGTTGCATGGACAGGTGTAACCTGTTAAGAGTTTCTGAGTGCCCTTTATCTGCCAGCTGTGATCGCTGACGTCTGACTGAGGGGCGTTGCTCGCGCTTTTGGTGTTGTGCTTGTCTATTAATTATTTCTTGTTAATTGTTATAATTTGTGCTTGGCTAAAATCAATGCTTGTTGTTTAATTAACTTTTTAAAAGTGCACATTTTTTATAAGAAAGTTATATATTATTAATTTTTAGCTGAAAATTGCATTTTTTATAATTTTTGTTATATTTTATGCAGCTAATGTTTATAGATTAGCCTATTTTTAAATTATTTGAGCTAATTTCAGTCTATTTATGCATTTTATTAACAAAAAACCAAAAACCGTTTCATAACCGATTCAACCGGTTCGAACCGTTTCGCATAATTTGAGCAGTTTAAACTCATAAATGCATAATTCACCACAAAAACCGTTCGAATATAAAAATTGTTGATCAAAATTCGTTTTTTTTTTTAATATACAACTGTTATTCACATTTTTTTAAATATCGTTTCGTAATCAGTATGCATAGCCAAATTCTGGCAATGATACAAAATGAAACTGCCCAAAATCACCAAAAAACCGCAACAATTCAAAAACCAGCCTGCCAAACAGGCTTAGCGCACATTGCACGCAACGACCCACCTCCAGCAGTGTGTCAGTATGCTGAGCAGCTAATCAGCGCAAAAAAATTTCAAAAACAAAAAAAATTATTGAATATTTATTAACGAATCAATAAAAACGCAAATGCGCTGACGCATGCATTACAATTTATGCAAAAACCAAATACGGGCAATGTGTACAACAACAACGGCAAAAACCACAGAAGCCTGGCAAAACGTAACGTAAATTGAGGCAATGACTAAAAGGCCGCGACACAGCGATTGTCAATAGAGACGCCGACAGATCATATTTACAAGCGCGTGCGCGTGCGTGTGTGTGTTTGTAAAGTGCACAACAACAACAAATATATGCTATTTACTACATTTAAGTAAATATGCATATTAAAATTGCCGTTTTTTCTACGAATTACTCCACTGCAACACGCTGAGTGCTTCACTAAGTGGCACGTTGTTGTTTTAATTACTGCATATTAATCTAGAACATTTGCTGCGCTGCGCTGCGCCATATTTATACTGTTTACTGGCGGTAATTTCCAATAATTAGCTGCAGATTGCATCAATCAATCAATCAATGATTATGTAATGCCCTTCCCCCACCACTCCTGGTTGACACTCTAGCGCTGGGTGTGTTCTGATTTAAGCTCATCCAACCTTCGATTCACTAGGCTTTATTGCTGTTGTTGTTGTTGTCGGTGCTGCCTAACGCCTAGTACCGCGCTTCGCTTAATTGTTAGTGTTTTAAATAATATTATTAATATACAACTGTTTTAATTTGCTGCTCTCGTCCACTGACTCATTTGCGGTACTTTTTTCTGTATTTATTTATTTTTTATTTGTATTATTATTGTAAAGCTGTTTTGCTGAACATTGTAAACATCATGCGTGCGTGTGTGTGTGTGTTAGTTCAGCGTTAATAAAAGCAGTGAAAACAGTTGCGTACACTGTGCCTCTGTATGTGTCCGTGTCTGCTTTATTATTATTATTATTTTGACCCAAAACCGCAAATTAAAATAAAAAGCCAATAAATTGAGACGCAAAATTGTTTTTGTAAGCAAGTGTAAATAATACAAAAACAAAAAAATTCATATTCCTTGAAATTTTTCGAATTGAATAATTTTGGAAAATTTGAAATGTAACAAAAATGTATTGATTTTTTTCTTGAATATGAACTCAATATTTTTTTAAATCAAAAATAAACCCTTTTTGATTGAATTTTGTTAAAATTTCGAAAAAACCGTTTGAACCGGTTCATATTTTTCAACAGAAAAGCATGTAAAATGCATGCAACAAACTAATAAAATGTTTTTAACAAATTAATAAATAGTTTTTCAAAATTTAAATCAAATTTTTAAGTCACTAAACAACATAATTAGGTTAAAAATTAGAATTCTAGCTGCATTTATACAGATTTTGAACTTTATTTGTATATTTCACTAATTATTTCGCATTATTGTACACTTATTATGCAGCAGCTGTCAAAATTTCGAAAAAATCGTTTCACCCGATTCGAACCGTTTCATATTTTTCAGCAGAAAAGCATGTAAAATGCATGCAACAAAACTACTAAAACAGTTTTAACAAATTTAAATTGTTTTTCAAAATTAATATCAAATTTTTTAAATCACTAATCAACAAAATTAGGTTAAAAATTAGAATTTTTGTTGAATTTTTGCTGAATTTTCACTGAATTTTCACTGATTTTGTACTTTATTTGTATGTTTCTCCAATTATTTCGCATTATTGGACAACTCTTATGCCGCAACTAACAAAATTTCAAAATAACCGTTTCACCCGTTTCGAACCGGTTCAACATTTTTTGCAGCAAAACATGTAAAATGCATTTTGCGAGAGTTTTGAAGTGTTTATTAACATATTTAATTGTTTTAATCAATTAAATACAGACTTTTTAGTTGCTAATTAGCAAAATAATATATGTTTCCATATAAATTAAAAATATTATTGATAATTTTGTTTTGTAATTCCCCCATAAAGCGCACAAATCAACATAAAACACGCAATCTCTGCTGTTATTATACGGAATAATAAACATAAATTTTTATGTATGACAGTTTGCAGCATAAACATAAGTTGTGAGCATTGCCCTAACAACAGCACACTAAAAATATAGTTGCAAATATATTTTAAAATTTATTTTCATAAACTAAATATAATGCGCACATAATACTATATACAGCTGCTATTATGAAACAGCAATAAATATTGAAAAAATATGACGACATTTGCGTATAGAATTTCAGTATTCCCAAAAGTGATAAGCGCGGCCCGCGTATTACTAGAAAAAACTTGATTTTTTTTTTTCAAAAATTTTTACGAGCACTTAAAAATCATCCAAAGTCTTTTATGATTTTTTTTTTTTTTGTTTCAATTTTCAATATCATCTTAGCACTGTCACACTTGTTCCACACCAAACAAATGGCGGCGCGCTCGTTCAACGTACTCAACGCACACCACACGTCCAGCACAGCATTCGCTACGAATTCATTCATTCATAATAATATAGTGAAGAGCGCGCAACTGATAAGCGAGATTCTAAATAATTAGCTATTATATTCATTTGTTTACACATAATTGCAACACATGTCCGTCCTTTGCCAAGCAGCAAATGAAATCAAATTAGAATTAAAATAAATAAATTAAAAATACGCGAGCTTTATTACTTCGCTTTATCAGTCACGTCAGGAACGTGCGTTTGAAACCATTTCACTAATCTGCCATTGCCGCGCCACCATATGTATGACAGGCAAATACGCTGCGCATGAGTGCGAATGCCATTTGCGCTGATAACCTTTTTGGTCTCGCATTCAATGCGCAAGGGAAAATCACTAATAGCGATCGCCGCTGTTGTGACTAAAAGTCTCACGATGAAAAGTAAAAATAACAGCAAGATTATTGTAATGCAGTTTTTTTTGCAAAATTATCTCTGTATAATTGTTTATATAACGGTACTATGTGGGAGAAGTCGCAATTTTTTAAATAATTTTTTTTTATTACAAAATTTATTATGTGTCTAATTTCGTAATATTTCGTAATATTTTTTTCTCTATTTTTCAGTGCAAGTCATCTCAGCAAGCGCAACATCTGAATTTTGTTCGGTAAGTGATTTATTTATTACTTTATTAATTTTTTAAATTATTTATTGAGTACAACATTTTTGAAATATTTCATTATTTAAGCTTATAATTTTTGGGCTCATTTCTGCTGCTATTTTCTTAATATAAAATTTTTTCTTGAGCTGTCAGTTCCATATGACATGTTCGGTAAAAAAATCTGTCATAATCATCTCTCTCCCTCTCTTCTTCTCTGCATTTTGCCTTTACCCTTTCTCTCTTATAATTTTGATTTGAACACATAACTTGTTGACAGATGACAGCTGACAAATGACAAGTAATTTTATGCGGACATTTTGGGGGATTGTCGATTTTGAAACTTACTTTAATTTTTTCTCTTTATCTATTTTGCTCTCTATTTTTTTACACTTAATTTCTCTTTCTTTCGTATTTCATTTCCATTATTTATATTTTTCTCTTTCTTCTTTTCCTTCTATCCCTCTCTATCATTCTCTATCGCTATTACTCTCTCTTTCTCTTCGTCTTCGTGTATCCCAAAGTCTAAATTAGTTTCTTTAAATCTGTATACATATGTGTCATTACTGTCCTTTCGAATGTCAGCTGTCACTTTTCAACTGTCATCTGTCACTTGTCAGTTGTCATTGGTTAGTTATAAGCTTGTTTTGGAACAAAAATTGAAATAAAGAATGATCCATTTAATATTTATACTAAAAAATATTATAAAATCCTAGCCAAAAATGTTTTTTAATACTAAAGTGAGTCCACCTACCTTAAACATAACCTCAAAAACTGTCACTTGCCTACAAATATTCAACTATATTTCATCTTGAAGAAAAAAATCACTTTCATTATTATCAAAATCACTTCTCATATACCATTTAGACACTTAAAGAAAATAAAAGTCGTGGATTACAGTGCCTACAAAAAGTATGCCTAGACAAACATTTTCTTAAGTTTAAGCTGGCGCATTAAGCAGCTATTGACAGAATATAAGAAATAATGAAAGAAAAATATGTTGCACACATGTCTGTATGTATGACTCTGTGTCGTAAATTAAAAGTGAGTGTGAAAAGGTCAATTCCCAGTTATGCCACCGTTGCATTGTGTTGTTGCAACAGGTAAAAACCGGTCGCACATATGTTCGAAAGGTCAGCAAAGGTGGTGTTCACTTGTTATACAATTGTTTGTTGCACATACACACTCACACACTCTTACTTGGGCACAGCTGTAGTCTCAGCCAGCGCTACATATGTGAAATTTTGTATTTCCAAGTGAGAAATACAAATTTTCCCCCTTATTAGTTGAAGGGACGTCGGATTTTCCTGCCAACACGCTTTGTTGTTGTTGTTGGTCTGTGAAAATTTTTTGGTTGCATGAAAGTGGGGGAAATTCCTTTGAAAATGTGTTGGCCGCATGTACTTTTACTTTGATTGTAGATCTTTCTCTATATCTTTTGCTTGCTGGCTTTGTGTTGTGGGACAGACAGACATACATAAATACATACATACATATAGACAGATATCTATACATTCATATAGACCTGTGTTGGTTTGGGGGTTGCTCATTTCTTTTATTATGCATTTACGCGTATAATTTTGATTCTTTGGAAAAAAAATCTTGCAACGCGACGCATATTGTAATTATTGGGTTCTTTGTGCTCATTTTTTCTTTTGTTGTGATTTTTTATTTTCTTTCTAATTTTTTGTTCTTCATATTTTTTCATCTATAAAATTTTTTTGTTTTTTTTATATTATTTTTTTGTAATTTTTCTGTAATTTTTGTTTTTGTATTTTTTTTTTTTTTGTAATTTTTTTTGATTGGTGTGACACCAGCAGTTACTTTCACATTATTTATTTGACGCGCTGCGGTCTTCTCTGGAAATCAGTGCATCTTTTTCTTGCCACACTCCCTTAAGATCTGATAGCTTGCTTGTGTTGTTTTTGTATTTGTTATATTTTTAAAATTTTTTATTTTTTTTCTTATAATTTTTTTGTTGCTTTTGCTGTGACGTGACTTTATCCTTTACAGGTGTTTCCACGCTTCAGATTTCCTTTAAACGCCGTTAAAATGCAGACAATGCGCACTGTTTCTTAAAAATCCACCGAATTTCTTCTCCTTAAGCCTGTGAAAATATTTTTATTTTATTTTTTGGAGAAATGAAATGTTTTTGAAAATTTATTACACTTGTTTGTTATGCCGTTGGTAGCGTGATTGTGTCGTCGTGATAAGCTGATATATATTTTTTTATGTCTTTGATTTGTTGCACGAAATCTTGGGAGAAAAGGCTGCTGACTTGAATTTTTGTTTTATTTTCATATATTTTTGAAATTATTTTACAATTTTTTTTCTTGAAAGTGTACCAAACACTCATTTGAGCCTCTTGCTACCTTTTTATTGTTTTTGTTGTTGTTTTTATTATTTTTATTATTTTTATTTTCGTTTTTTTTATTTTTTTCACATTTATTTTGAAATTTCTGTGTCGAAAATCAGCGCACTCATAAATTATAGCCACGACGAAACGTGACCCCTTTTAGCGATCTCTATCGCCAACTGTTGCACATGATGCTCGCTAAAAAAAAAGCAACAAACATATGCAACATATAACTAAATTTGTATATGCAGCCACGTAGCAACAGTTGTACACCTTTTTATTGGTTTTTTTGCTCCACTACTTCTCGCTCAGCCCTTGAGCGTGACAACCTGCCTCACCGCTTTTGACTGGTTCGACACTTGAGCGCCGCCGCAGCAGCTTCTCGCCACATTTTGCAACGTTAAAATGTGCTTGCAACACCGTCATACAGAATTACATACATAAAATGGCGTTAAGCAGCACGTTTTATTGCCATTGCTGGCGGCTTTTATGGAAAATTTCGTTTCGAAAAGGAAGAAATAAAATTTGTGGAATCTGGTTTTATGTGTGGTTTGGAGCTAGGGTGCGAGGGGTTGTGATAAAATTTTAGGATGAATTTAATAAATAATTTTTTTATATAAGATTTTTAATTTAAAATTAGTTTTATATTTTTTTAAATTTTTTCTGATTTCTTTTTTTTTATTTTTTTATTAACATTTTTTCCTGATTTTTTTTTAAATTATTTTTTTTTTATAATTTTTCCTGATTTTTTTTAAATTATTTTTTTTATAATTTTTCCTGATTTTTTTTAAATTATTTTTTTTATAATTTTTCCTGATTTTTTTTTTAATTTTTTTTAATTTAATTATTTTTTATTTACATTTGTTTTTTAATTTTTCTAGGTGCAAAAAATCGTATTTCCCTGTTATTCAATATATGTCTTCTGTTGCTCCAACGCAATGTCAGCCATTGATGAAATTGTTCTTTTTTAATTGTATATTTATTGTTGTTGTCTTTTTTTAGCTGTCGTATTGTTGCTACAACTGACACTGTGTCGAACACTGTTTATATTTTATCTTTTTTCACTTGCAACTTAAGCCACACGGCAATCAGCTTTAGCCTTCATCCTTCATTGCGGCTGCTGACCGCCGCTCATCGGAACAGATGTGCAAATCTGCTATAGAATTTCACACTTGCTCGCTTCAGAAGGCACAACCTTTTGATTTGTTTTTGTTTTAGCACAAATTCTTGCAATTTATTTCCTGCTGTTCGAAGTTTCGATATTTTTAAAGAAAAAAAAACAAAAAAATAATTTCTCAAAATTGTATTTTGCTTTTCCGCGCCACCTTGGCATTTTGCGTATTTTCCATTTGTTTTTGTATTTTTGTTTCATTTTGCATACCTTTGTTTTAACCGCGCAATCGCTTTATTTTGGCAAGTATGCCAGAAAATATGGTTTTATGATTGATCTGTTTGGCGGATTTGTTGACGCAGGCGGTTATTAGTGTGTGCATATGTTTGTTAGTAAAGGCGAAAACATTTGTTGTTATGTATTTATGTATGCATGGATTTAGAAATATTTTTCTTTGAGTTTTTGTGGCGTAATACACTTTCATTTTTGCTTATTCTACATATTGCCACAGCTTTTTTCATATTCGGCATATTTGGTTGTTTATTGTTGTTGTTCTTTTGTTGTGTGTGTCAATAGTCGTTTGTCAATGCTGCTGGCGCCAATTGTGTTTTGTATGTGTAAGAGCATTAGTAGTGAAAATAATTTTAATAGCTCAATTTGAGAATTTGTAGATATTTATTATTGGAAAAGAGTGTCGGATAATTAAAAAATATATATTATATTTATTTTTATTTTTATTTTATGGCAATATATTAAACAATATAATGGTAATTAGTACAAATTTGTCGACAAAATACTAAAAAAAAGTCTTACATTTTTTGTTTAAATAAAAAAAAATTAAAAAGTTTAAAATTTTTATTAATTATTTAATTAAAATTAAAAAAAAAAATTATGTAAATTCTTTTAATTTTTTTCGAGAAAAAGATTTTTCAAATTCCCCTACATTTTTTTTAATGTAAAATAATTATTTTTATTTTATTGTAATTTTTATTTTATTATACTTTTTTTTATTTTATTGTAATTTTTTTTATTTTATTATATTTTTTTTATGTTTTTACAATTTTTTTTTATTTTATTAAATTTTTTTCTCTTATTATATTATTTTATTTTATTATATTTTTTTTTATTTTATTATATTTATTTTAATATTTTTATTTTATTATAATTGTTTTTTAATTTATAATTTTTTTATTTTATTATATTTTTGTTATTTATTTTAATATTTTTATTTTATTATAATTTTTTTTTATTATAATTGTTTTTAAATTTATTATAACTTTTTTATTTTATTATATTTTTCTTATTTTATTATAATTTTATTTTATTTTATTATATTGTTTTTTATTTTATTATAATTGTTATTTAATTTATAATATTTTTTTAAATTTATTTTAATATTTTTATTTTATTATATTTTTTTATTTTATTATAATTTTTTTTATTATATTTTTTTTATTTTATTATATTGTTTTTTATTTTTTTAACTTATTATAATTTTTTCATTATTTACATTTTGTATTCTCAATTTTTAATTTCTATTTTTTTATATTTAATTATTTATTTTTTTATGTATATTTTTTACAATTTCCCTCCGCTATATATGACGTTTACATTGCTGCAATCAATTTTTTGTATCGCCCTTGCATATATTAGGGCGCACACACTGCCACACATACATTTGCATTGATGCATATTTAATAATGAAAAAACATGGTCGTCATGTTTACGTCTGCTGCTCGTCAAAGTACCGCTGCGTTGCAATGCATAAAACATGTGTACTCGTATATTTATGAAAGCAGACATCGATAACACACACACAAACACCCATACACTCATAAGATGCAGTGCAACATCTCTACTAGCGGCCGTCGGCGTCAGCCTTCGATTGTCAATTATGCGAATGCATTCATTACGCCTATCTTTATATGTAATTGTTGTTATTGTTGTTGCATATATTTTTTTGCACGCATCTTCGCCTTGTACGCAATATGAAGACTGAACTTAACGAATCTTAATTATGTGCGGCGCTTGCAATTAATTTTTGTAGCAAACATATATACAAATATATAGGAGGACAAGACATACATATACATTCATACATATAAAAAGAGCTATGCTTAGTAGTATAGTACAACACATGTTTTCCATCACTAGACTAGAATCTACTTAATTATTCAGTCGCAAATTGCAATTGTACTGTTCTCCACGTTGTTGTTGTTGTTTTTGCTATTGCAACTACTTAGTTTCCAGTAAAAAATACAATTTGATTTTGCAGTTGTTTTTGTTATTGTTTTTTTATATAGTTTTTTGTCTTGCTTATTTGCTTTGTAATATTTACAATAGTTGTTGTTATTGTATTGCGAGCTTTCTGTTTATTTCCTATTGTTTTTGTTGTTGTGTGACATGTTGTTGTTTTCCAATTTGCTAGCAGTTTTTCACATACAACAACTAATTGATTACAGTTCAATCAGCAAATTGTGCGGAAACAAAGAAAGTCGAGATGGGAGGAGGGGAAGAGGGGGTAATGCAGGCAAATAATATTGTTGCAAATGTGGGGTACTGTAATCTATTCGTTATGTGCTTAAACATTTAGCAGGATTGTGGGTAGAGTTTAAATATTTGTGTTATTTGTTGTTGTTTTTGTTTTCGAGATGAAATGTCAAGAGGCAGATGTGTAAATTTTGAAGAGAATCTATGATAATATACTTTATTTCTAGAAGACTTTAGAGATCACGAAGTTTGAAGACAGAACTAATGAATTTAAAGGACCTAGAATAGAACTGAGGAACAAATAATGGCGAATTTTAGAGCCATTTAGACTTTGGACCAAATCCACAGCTAGACCCTCACACAAAATAGCTCAAATCGAAGTGAGAAGAGCAGAACTTTATGTACCTGAGTCTCTTTTTCACTCTTTCTCTCTCTTTCACACTTACTCTTTCCCTCATACTGACTCTCTATTTCACTCTTTCTCTCAGAGTGGGAAAAGACATTAGATTTTTCTCTTTCACTCTATCTTACGCTCCCTTTCTGACTCACTCACGCTTAGCTAAAAGGAACTCGATTAATTCGACCTTGGACCTTGTATGGACTTCCTTGAGTTATCAGAATTTTGATCCTCGATCGTTCATCCTCTCTTGCATAAATTGAATTGAATACTTTCTATGAATTCTTGAAAAGCGAAGCTCACAAAAATTCCAGAAATACCCTTCTACTGAAAAAGGAGCTCGAACGCCGCGCCACAAGTGCTTCGTAATTTATTTTTAACACTTGTGGCAAATAGCAAGAATGCAAGGCGACGCACGCAGTGAACTTTTGCACAATTATGGCCATAAAGCGCAATGATTGGAATTTCACCACACACACACAAACAAACACTCACATGCAGCAGAGCGGCCTATAGAGCCTATAGAAGGGCATATCAATCGCGATCGTGTCGATCATTTATGGCGCGATCATTTATTATTAACGCGCTGCCAACTGGCTGGCGCGGCGACTTCACCTTGTAAACTGATACGTTGTGGCCCTGCCACATGGCTGCACGGCTGGCTGACTGCCACCAAATGTAGCGTGCAATATGCGTAGCAAAAGCGGCAAATGAGCAGCAGCAAATGCCGATTTGTGGCAAAGCCAGTTGGCGCCGCAACGCTCAATTTGAAGCTGCCACACCGCACCGCACCCACTTGAGCAGACACACAATGTGGCAATCGCATTGGTTGCATGCAACTCACTTTGGACGCATGCCACTTAAGCATGCAACAATAGCGTTGCTACTTGCAACAATGTGAAATGCAAAGCGCATAATGCAGGCAGCAATTGTTTGTTGTTGTTGTTTTTTTAAATCATTGCATTTGCCCACTTCGGCGCTATTGCTAATCTGTGTGTGCCTGCTGACCGTGGCATGCGTGGCATGCGTTGCAATTTTATGTTTTTGCCTTTGCAATTGTTGTTGCACCATTGTGTTGCAGCAGCGGCTGTCACTCGCTGCATTTTTCTGCGCTGCACCATATTGGAATATGGACACATTCCGCAGCGTTAACATTTTTATTTTTGTGCAACACACACATGGTAGTGGCAAGGTGGGTCGGTCGATACAATCGGTGGCATGCAACAGGCAGCTCACATTTCATGCAGGCAGGTAATTATGGGCATTGCATTTAATGCATGTG
Source organism: Zeugodacus tau (assembly GCA_031772095.1). Taxonomy (NCBI): domain Eukaryota; kingdom Metazoa; phylum Arthropoda; class Insecta; order Diptera; family Tephritidae; genus Zeugodacus; species Zeugodacus tau. The sequence continues at coordinate 66,200,712 of CM062651.1, read as the reverse complement.
GACTGCAAGTTTATTGTTGTTGCCACAGATGTTGCATATTTCTTGTTTTTGTTGTAAATATATATTTTTTTATTTGTTGTTGTTGCTGCATTTGTGCCTACCATATTGCTATTCTTTCATACTGCGTTTGCTGCGTCACGTGCCACTCTGCCACTGTGGTTGCTGCTGCTGCCACATGCTACCACATTTGCAAGCGCATGTCATTCGTGCCTGCAACGTTCATCTATCAAATGTGCCGATTTGCGGACAGTTTGAAATCTGTCTGTCCGTCAGGCTACTGCTTTAGCTGGTTTTCCGTTTTTAATTTGTTGGACTTTTCTATGCTGCGCTATTGACTACAGTGTGTGCCTTAAGTATGCATACATGCCCCTCATTTCCATGTGTGTGAGCTTACTGCGATTTTTACTTGCTTACTTGCTATTAATAGTGCTCCATTGTAACCGTATCGTTAACTGATATCTTTGCTACGATATTCACTAGTATTGTTATTGTTGTTGTTGCAATGATTTATTGGAATTCTTTGTGATTTTCAGCCAATTAAGCGATTTCGGTCGGCCAAAAAGAGTGGAGACAGAGAAATGTAGCGCTAGTTGGACTTTTTATTAAAAAAAAAAATAATTCAAAACATTTTGGAAATTTTGGAAAAAAATTTAGATTTTATGAAATTTTGTTTTTAGAAAAAAAAATGTTTTTTTTTTATTTTTATGATTTTTAGAGATTTTCGTGAATTTTTTTTTCATTTAATGCCATTTTAATTTTAGAAAATTTAGATTTTTTTAATTTTGAAATATTTTTTTTTTAATTTTGAATTTTTTTTTTAATTTTTAAATATTATTTTTTAAATTTTTGTAAGATTTCTTTTTTAATTTTTGAAAAAAAATTTTTAAATTTAATTTTTTTTTCATTTGAATTTTTCTAATACTTCAGAAAATTATAGTTTTATACAACTCTTCATTTCAAAATTGCAATTTTTGCAGCATCAATCAAAATCAAATCAAAAACCTTCATCCACTACACAACAACAACAATAAGCTCCAAAACCAACAAACACAAAAGCGTCACAAAAATAAAATATGACATTTTAAATATGAGTATCTATTACAATAAAGACAGACAACCCACTCAACTACTGATAGCTAACTGTATAACCATCTATGAGTAGCACTCGCGGCCCTTGAAGCCTTTGTGTACTTTGAAAAATTATTTGACGTAGTCTTCGGTGGTTGGTGGTGGCGGCCGTTGCACCGCAAAGCACTTAATGCTATTTCCCCTGTGGACCACCCCGCTGCCTGCCACCATCGCAGATTGTCTGCAAACTGCTGTCGCTTCGTCTAACGCCAACGCAAAACCCGCAAATCAACTCAACTCCGCAGCTCAGCTCAGCTTTCAAGTTGCATTGCCATAACAAATGATGTTTGTCATTCTGTTTGTTGTTATTATTGTTATTGTACGAGCTTAAATTGATGCGCGCATCAGCTGCACGCGCCTCAGCACGCAATCAATGCCAAACTGCAGCAACACTTGCGTTGTACTTGCAACAACCCTATAAAAAGCGAACATAAAAGCTGCTTGTAGCCACCACCAGCTGTGCAACAAAGTAGCAAGTTGGGTTTGTTCGTGTTTCTTTTTTTTATCTATTTCCATATTGTATTTCCTGCTGTGTGTCTTTGTGTTCTTCTTTTCATGTTTTTTTGTTTTTTTTTGCTTAACCGTCCACCCTTTTCAACGCCCCGCGGTCTCTAGTCTGTGTTACTTTAGCCATCGCAGCTAAACGCCCGTTACTGTAGCGCCATTATACTCATCAACCATTCAGCGCCGATGATGCATGAGCGTGAGCGTTTCAGTGGCTGTCAGATATTTTCAAATTTTTCGGTTTTTACTACCGTTGCAGACTTGTCGAGCGAAGTTAAGTATGTGAAGCAGTCACAAGTAGTGGAGTAGCGAAATTGTTATTGTCTACTGTCAACTATTTTTGACATTATTTGTTGTTGTTGTTGTGTTTATTAATACACGGCTGATAGCTTCTAATATCAAATTGAGCTTTGGGTGTGAGATTTTGACTTGAAAATTTATTTTGGCATTTATTATTTAACTTAACCGGAGGTTAAAATTTAACCACCACTTTATCGTCAACTTTATATTCAACGTTCAGTTTGGCATTTCTTCAGGCATTCACTGTTATATTTAACCATACTTTATACTTAACCGGTGGTTATATTTAACCGTTGGTTAAAATTTAATCACCACTTTAGTAAAAATTTCAATTGACATTTGTTATTCTCAACTCTATCGTGTATTTAACTGTCGGTTACAGCTAACCACCAGTTAAAATTTAACCACCACTTTATGAAAATTTATTTTTTCTCAAAAAAAAAAATAAAAAATAAAATGTTCATATAAATGCTTGCTGACAGCAAAAATTCGCTACCACTCTCCCATTTTATAGACACAGCCCTTATGTTGTCTGCACCATTTGGCAAAGGCATTACTTGTCGGCAAGTTAACCCAAAGCGCTTGAATGCCAAACAGCCGCCCAATACCATTCAAATCAGTCAACAATCCAAGCGTCGACAATCGCCTACCCAAAAGCAAGCCAACAACACTACTGTCTGCCAGCCAAGAGTTCTTGCCACACAGTTCTTGCCACTCACCGCACCAACTTGTGCCCATTTTTCGTTTTCTAGCCCATACTAGCTTTCGTCTCGCCATTAAATCGGCAAGTTTAACTGCTGTCATCTGCCGCTGATGCGGCTCACATTTCTAAAGAGCATGATTTTTATGCCTTTTCTTTTCGTCTCTTACTCTTTTCACTTTTATTTTTGATATTTTCGCTTTTTTCGTTTTTTGCTTTGCCTTGATTTTCTATGATTTTTATGTTGCTTCCTGGTGGCATGACTCGCAAAAGCAACACTGCTTTGCTGTGTGTTTGTATTCTTTGCTGGTGGCACGAACTGCGTTTTGTATGAAGTCTTCAGTCTTCTTGCGTTGCGAGGTCGTCCTCTGGGTCTAACCGCCTCTTGGCTGTGGCGCGTCTGGTCGTTGCATGATTTGTTGCTTTGTAGCAGTTGGCGGCAGCAGCCGCAGTCGCAACCGTCCAGCAGTCGCTTGCTAGTCGATTACTCATTGTTGCCCATTGGGTGCCGGATGCCGGGTGTTGGCGTTAAAATTCGTTAGCGCCGCCACTGCTGCTAGCGTGCTCATGGTTTTCTTCTTTTCTAGCCATTTTCTTGCCTCATCTAGTAGCAAGCAAGCAAGCAGCAGCTGTTCTGCCTCAACAACACTCATTGTTCTCGGGTTTTTATTATGTCTTGTTTGGGTTGTTGTTGTTGCCTCTTTTTAGCAATTTGAATTTTCCACAATTCGCTCGACATGCCACCTACACCTACCTCGCACTTGCTGCCACAACCACATTGCCTCCTGCCACTGCTGACCCCTTTTTTCGCACTCTCTTTCGCTTGGGTTTTTGTTGCGTTTGTTTTTTTGCTTTTGTTGCAAACATTTGGCGCCATCTGTTCGATTAAAATCCAAACTCAAAGTTGAGTGTTTCCCAACGCGCACACACACACACTTTGCAACAGCAACAACAATAGCGCCGGCATCGTTAGCTCACAACTCCACTCCTTTGCTGGCTTTTTGTTGCCATTGTTGTTGTTTTTGTTTTGTGAAAAAGCATGTGATTCACGCTTTGGGTACACGTTGTGGCGCTCTGCATCGTCATAGTCATCGTGGTCGTTGGCGTCGCTGCCACCATCTCACTTGTATTGCCGCCAACACATATTCTGGGAAAATCAGTCTCACATTGCTGGCAAAAGTTGTTCGCAGCAGCATTTAACGCCAACAGCAGTTGCCTCTTTGTGTGTATGTGCGTCATTTAGCACATGGGTTTCAACTTCGTGTGTGTGAGTTTGTTTTGTTGCTTGTTTGCCGCCGCTTTTGGGTTGTTCCTCTTCGTTGCTGTTGCTGCTGTTGGATGAAGATGTGACTGTGCTGATAACTTTGTGAATTATGTAGCAAGTATTGTGCGCGTAACAGATGTGCACTTTTGGAAAAACGACTCAAACAACAACAACAATAACAATTATGCAAAACAAAAAAAAATCAACAAACTGACACTTGAATAGATCGCAACAAATGTTGCCATTATGAAGATAGAATATCGAATGAGTATTTAATTGAAACATGGCGATAACAATGTGGTGTTCATGTAAGCGTGAGGGAGGTGTGTGTGGGTGTGTTTGATAGTGGTGAGATTAAAGCGCTTAAAAAGTATTAAGTTTACAAGCGGTTTTCTTGCAGCGAATATCGGTTGAAATTAAGACTATGTGATATAAATTTTTATATTGAAAAATAATTAAAAAGAAAATATTGAATCGAGTTGAATATACATAGTTGTAAAATGTTTTTTTCATTTTTTTATAAAGAAACTGGGTTGCCAAGTATTATTCATATATAAAAAAGTGAAAAAACGGTACAAATTATTTTTTTAATTAATTTGGTGATATTTTTATTTATTTTATTAAAATATTTTTTTTTTTAATTTTTTTTTATTTTTTTTTTAATGTTTTTTTATATAAATTTTATTTTTTTATTTTATTAAATTAATTATTATTTTTGTTGGTATTTAATTTTATATTATTTTTTATGATTTTTTTTAATAAATTATTATGTTTTAATTAATTTGGTGACTTATTTATTTATTTTATTAAAATATTTTTTTAATTATTTTTGTTCACATAAATTTTATTTTTTTATTTTATTAAATTAATTATTATTATTTTTGTTTGTATTTAATTTTATATTATTTTTTTTTCTATTTTTTTAATAAATTATTATTTTTTAATTAATTTAGTGACATGTTTATTTATTTTATTAAAATATTTTTTTAATTATTTTTGTTCACATAAATTTTATTTTTTTATTTTATTAAATTAATTATTATTATTTTTGTTTGTATTTAATTTTATATTATTTTTATGATTTTTTTAAATATTGTTAAATTGTTGTTGTTTTTTTTTTTGTACAAATATTAATATATATATATTTTTGGTATTTACTATTTTCATATTTCTTTTTATTAATTTTTTTCTATTTTATTTTAGTATTATTTTTTATAATTTATCTAAATAAAATCAAAATTTTAGTATAACAAGATTTTATTATTTTTAGCAAGTATTATTTTTGTATTGATGTTTATTTTATTTTTATTATTTTTTATTAAATATTTGTTATATATATTTTAAACATTTTTTTTATTAATTTTTATTTAGTTTTTTTATTAAATATTTTTTATATATTTTTATTAAATTTTTTTTTATTTTTTCATTTTTATTTTTTAATTTTTGTTTTTATTAATTTTTTTTTAAATATTTTTATTAAACATTTTTAGATTTTTTATTATTAATTCTATTATTTGGTACAAATATTAATATAGATATATATTTTTGGTATTTATTATTTTCATATTTCTTTTTATTATTTTTTGTTTCTATTTTATTTTAGTATTATTTTTTATAATTTATCTAAAAAATCAAAATTTTAGTATAACAAGATTTTATTATTTTTTAGCAAGTATTTTTTGTATTGATGTTTATTTTATTTTTATTATTTTTTATTAAATATTTGTTATATATATTTTAAACTTTTTTTATTAATTTTTATTTGGTTTTTTTTAAATTTTTTTTTTTTATAATTTTTATTAAATATTTTTTTTTTATTTTTTAATATTTTTTTATTTTTATTTTTTAATATTTTTTTATTTTTTTTTTATTTATTTTTTTTTTTTGAAATTTTTTTATTAAACATTTTTATATTTTTTATTATTAATTCTATTTAAAGTTCAATATTTTATTTATTTTTTATTTATTTATTTAATTTTTTCTCACAATTCTTCTTAATTATTTTCACTCCCCCCTCAACTCCATTCCATATCTATATTATTCATAAATATTTATTAATATATTTATAGCAAAAAAATGGCACACACAATAATATTTCATTGCATGCTATTTTCGCTTTAAATTTATGGCTGGTAATTCATCTGATTTGCGCTGCCATTGGCATATAACCCCCCTCCCAGACTGCAAAATCCACAGTGGTTAGGCATATAGTTGGCCAATCAAACCTTCATGCACATGACTAGGCAAGAATTTATTTATTGAATTTGTGGCAAAAAAGACACAGCAGAAAAATTATGCTATAATATACAATACAATTTATATTTATAGCCAAAAGCACAAAAAAATTTCGTCACCATGTAAGTTTGTACGGATGTGTCTGACAAATCAGGCATAAAGCAATAATATATGACACAAATCCTTCGAATACATATTTTGGGAATGATAAAACGCATTAATAATAAGGAATTGTTGTGTTCTTAAAAAAAATCGAAAAGTATTTTGTGGCCTGTTGGAAAAAAAGTCATAATTTTTCATTCAGTTTAATATTGAACTTCAAAATGCAAATACTAATTTTGATATTTTTCTATTTAGTATGAGTAAAAATCTCAAGCATAAAATCATAATTAAAATTTTTAACGTTTCCTTACAACCAACCAAAACCTTTTGACAGCTGTCAAACACTCGAAAAATTCTCTCCACAACTAAAAATTTCCTACTGGGCATATCAATTAATTTATTTTTCTTCGAATTGATACGCTGATTGCTGAATTTATTTGCATTGCATTTACGGATTTTCCGCCAACACTGCAATTTGCTTGAGATTTTCTTTCATTTGTTATTTTTATTGTCTTGTCCGCCTGCTGTGGGTGCCTTGCCTTGTCTGCCATGTGGTGTGTTTCATCAAACAATAAGCTTATTATTTTGGCGCCAACAATATATGAACGCGCATAATGACAATCACTCAGCCAAAGCAAACGGAGCGACGCAAGCAAATGCCATAAATTCTATGAAATCAGACAAATCAGCCAGCTGAGCAACAACAAAAACAACAAACACGCTAATCAATATTGTGCCAAAATTATGTGTGTGGAAAACAGTAGTTGAAATAACTGAAAGAATGAAGAGAAGAAGCAGAAGACAAAGCATTTGTTTCGGTAGCGCCACTTTGACTGGAGCACTTGGTGCTTGGCTACATATGGTCGGACGCTGCGTATGAGCAACATGCAATTGGTGTGAGATTTTTATTTATATGCGTGCAGTTGTGTTTCTTTCTGTGTGTGTGTTTGTGCATGCTGAGGGTGCTCAAAAATAAGTTGTATGCGGACTGAAGCAATCTCTGCACATTAAAACTGTTACTCCCCCTCTTTCTTATCCACCTCCTCCTCTCTTCTCCACTTGGATTAAAGTGGCGCTTGCTTTTTATTGTTGTTGTTGTCGTCATTGCTGACTTGCTTTGGCCTGGCAGGCGACGACAGTGTGACATTTTTATTATTTGTCGCATGCCCCCACCCACTGCGTGTCTGTGGTGCCCTCTGACAGCAGCAAATATGAAAAAATAACAACAACAATAACAGCCAAAGTAATTGTAGCAAACTTTTGTGGCAACAGCAACAGCAGTGAGCTTAAATTGAACTGTTGCAACAATAACAACAAAAAAGACAAAGACGTAGCAAGCAATCATCAACGAGTAAACGCAGCTGTGACAACAGCCTGACGTTGGCCAACACGATTTTTCTCCAGCGCGCACACTGGGGTTGATTGGCAAAGCAGTAAAAGAAAAGCTGTGCAACAACAGAAACAACAAAAGCAATTCATTTGTGTCACAACTGTCTGTGCGCTCTCTACAGTCACTGCTTTTATGGTTATTCTTCTTATTGTTGGCAAATCTTTTTTGCTGTTGTTGTTTTTGCTTTTATTGTAATTGTTGCCGCCACCAAGCTGTTGACGAGATTTGTTATCGTCGCCCCAAAATAAATTGTATGGCGGTTTTTGGGCGACTCACATTCACAAGTTTTTTTTGGCGCTGCTTCGGCGGACAATGTGTCATGACTAGTTTGAGAGAAAGTGGAGGAGGGGGTGTATAAGCATGCAAGGGTATTTGCCAGCTTGGACGCGTCATACAAATTATATTTATGCAAAATCACAAGCACGCATATATTTGCTTAGCCCAACAGCTACCATTTGGAGACGTACAGCAGACTCAGCAGACAATTTGTTAGCATACTTCTAGGGGTTGCCAAGCAGCAGTGGCGACTACACAGCTGGTGTGGGTGGCGAAAATTGAGGGTTTGTTGGACTGTGAGCTTGAGTACACTTGTGTATGTATATATAAGCATATATGCTATTCTTTCTTGAAATGAGAGAAGAGCTTATAAGATTTGTAACTCTTGGAATTTTTGGAAATTCGAAGATATTTAAAAACAGGCATCTCAATTGGAAATGACAACAAAAACAAACTATTTTTAGAAATCAACCTTATTCTATGTATTTTTTAAATATAAAATAAATATCGAAATTTTTCGAAATCTCAAAAAAAAAATTCGAAATTTCAACAGAAATAAAGTTTTAAAAATTTAGAATTTCCAAAAAATTTCAAAATTTTTTAAGTTTCCAAAAAAGAATTTCAAAAGTACTAGTTTTCGAATTTGCCATTTTTCAAATATATTTCGATTTAAATCATAAATTCTGCAAATTTTCATTAAATTTTAAGAAAACGAAGTAAAAATTCGATTTGCAGGAAGTTCGAAAATAATTTCGAAATTCGAAAACAATTTCAAAATTCGAAGATATAAATTTTTTAAATCACTAATGTCTATGATGACCCCAGATAAGATCATTTGGCAACGCAGTCGCCAAAAATTAAAAGAAATTCCTGAAATAAGTGCCTTTGCCACATTTATGGCGCGCCCCTACCCACATTTTCACCAATTCACCACAATATCTACACACACAAACACGCATATTTATGTAAATTTCCACAAAAGGCATATAGACTAAGCGCAGACAACCCAAAATTGCACTTGAATATGAAACAGCTTGTCGACCACCAAACGCACACACAACAACAATAACAACACTCATAAATTGTTACATTTCCATTTGTTGTTGGCAAATGAGTTTGTGTGGCATGCAGCAGCAGCAGCAGCAGCAGCTTATTTGCATACATCTATTATTGTGTTTGCTTTTATTATTGTATTTTCGTTACAATTTCGGCTTGGCCCCAACTCCACCTCCCTTTCGTACCAAACCCGAAAACAATGCATAACGCAAAACCGAAAAAGACAAAGAAAAATGATTTGTCAACATTTTGAATTTATCGCAAATACACTCCTCTACTCACACACACAGAGTCACAGAAGTGACGCAATCCTCTACCATTTCAACCGCTGTGGCAGACAGCAAGCGCAACCGCAGCTCCAACAGCTGTTAGATTGTGGTGTGGCGGTGACCCAAGCAAAAATAGCATTTCCACAAATAACTGTTGGAGCCAACCCCGCCCATCACTCTGCCTCTTTTGCTTTACAGTTACCATTGTTACAGTTAGCAGCTGCGTTTCGCTTTGCGTACTGATTTGTTTGCGCAAGTAATTGATAGCGTTGCGCAAATGTGTGGCAGCAGCAGCAAGCAGTTTTTATTCTATTTGCTAAAAGTATTTGGTTGTTTGTTGTTATTTGGGGTTAGTTGTTCAAGCGTGTGGTATGAGGTGTTTGTTTAAGCAAAGGAGCACTTGAATCTTTGTTACAATTAATCAGAGTTAGAGAAAATTTGAGATGTTTAGAAGACGCTGAGAATGATTTGAGCCAAATATGTTGACTTCGTTTCGAAATGAACCGAATTTAAGCCTCTTCCTTTAATTGTAAATAAATTTATTTGAATCGAATTCATAATTCTTTTGTGAAATTTCAATTAAGTCAATTCTATTCGACCCAAATCAATACCTTTTAGTTAAATATTTTTTTAATTTAATTTTTTGATTAAATATTGTTCAACTTCAATATTATTCCGTGAAATATTCTTAATCTTTGATTTCTTTTTTTTTCTAATAGTCTTTTTCAACTGATCTTAAATCAATTAATTTTTGTTTAATATAAGTCAGTTTAATTTTCTTCAATGCAACTTAATCGATTTCAATTATTCATGTCTAATTCACTTAATTCAATGTAATCAACTCAATAATAGTTAATTCAGTTCAGTTCGAATATATTTTTCATATCAATTGCAGTCAATTCATTTTAGTTGGAATTAATTTCATTCCATTCCGCTGAATTATTTTAATTAAACTCTTCTAGTTAGCTACAATCATTTATATTAATTCTGATTATTTTTTATTTAATTTAAATTAAGTCATTTAATTAAAATCAAATTAATTCTTTGGTTCCTAATTGATTATTAATTTTGGTTTTTGTTCTAATTGATGAGCTTAATGCACTTAATTTCGCTTATGTAATTCAAATAAACTTAATTCAATTCAATGTAGATTAATTCGAATGCATTCTTTTCGATTAATCAATTAATTAAAATAATCTCAATTAGATTAATTATAATTAAAATAATTGTGGTTTAGTTAAGACACAAAATTCTCTTAAATGAAGTTAAATGCTAGTTAGATTTAGGAAATTCTTTAAATATTTTAATTTTTTTTTTATATACACTTTTTAATTTTTAATTTTTTTTTGTAAAATTTTTTTTAATATTTTTATTAATGTTTTGAGTTCAATTAAGTATTTTTTTTAATAAATTATTTTTTTATTGTTATAGGTTATTTTGTTTAATTTTTTATTATTTAAATTTTTTATTATTTTTTTTTTAATTTTTTTATAATTTTTATATTTTATTCTATTTTTTATTTAATTAATTTTTTTTTATTATTTACATTTTTTTATTATTTTTTTTTTTATTTTTTAATAATTTTTATATTTTTTTTATTATTTTGTTTGTTATTTAATTTTTTTATTTTATTTTTTTTAATTTTATTTCATTTTATTTTATATTATTTTAATTTATTTTACTTTATTTTATTTCTTTTTACTATTAATTTTTAACTATTTATATTTTCTTTTAATAACCCAAATTCAGTTTATTCCATCCTCAGCACATGTTTTGAATTTATTGTATAAACTTCATGTCTAATTTAAATTTTGGTTTAAGCGTATGTATGTATGTTTGTTTGTATGCAGTACAACTGTATATAATATTTCGCACAACAACGCAATTATTTCAACGCCAAGTGCTTATTATTGCCCTACACCTGTTTTAATTATGTTTTAAACGTGCATTTTTCTCTGCTTTATTTTATTTTATTTATTATATGTTTCCTTTACCTATCCGCTACTCTACACTAACTTTCGCCTCATGGTTTTTGCCAGCAAATGCTTTAAGAATTATTGTAAATACAAACAAATGTAGAAATGTACAAATCTGCTAATATTTCTTCCACAAATATGATGCTAGGCGTCGACACTCACCACCCCCCACACCGAACAGCCTCAGCCTCCGCGGCATCAGCGTACAGCAGCCAACATCTGTTTTCGTTCGCGCCTCAATTGCCATGCAAGGCAAGGCAAATTGTACAAATCGTCTAGTCAGCACTTTTAATTCCTATACTTTCACACACATATCCATATATATACAACAACAACAGTCAGCCATCAGCTAAGCAACTTGCCTGTGGGCCCCTCATAGCATTCGGCGCTTTTATTCTTTATATGTTATTGCCTCCCTTGCGTTAATTTCTGTGTGTTATTATGATTGTTTTGTGTTGCACAAAGCATGTTGAAAATTTGTTAGTCGATATGAGAATACAAATAATTTCCGATATCATAGCGGGGGTGGCATTTTATTAACAAAACACACGCAGCGTGCAACACGAGTATGAGTCCCGCTCTCTATATTTGTGTGTGTGTGTTTGTATGTGTGTATGCCTTGTGGTTAGCTGTGCGGTGGGGGTAAAGGTGGCCGAGGGAAATTGTTTCATTTGTTAAGTATGTGGAATTTTAATTGTTCAGTGGTTTCAGCGTTTATACGCCTGTTGGTAGGCCAGCATGAGCGTGCGGTTGTGTGTGCTCCTGTGTGTATTAATAAGCTGTTTGAAATTTTATTGTTATTGTTTAGTAGAGTGCCTATAAAAATATACACCATAGTAATGCACATGTGTATATGCTGCTTAACGGTAGTTTTTTGTATATACATACATTCATATATCTACATATTTATACTCCTTATAGCCACACCGAGGGGTTTTAGAGAATTTTGGTGATCAAATATAAACAAATATTGGAAAGGTGTAGATATGTTTGTGTACAAGTGCATGCATTCGATTTTTTTCGTACTAATTTGTACCGTTTAACGAAACAAGGTCGCAATGCGCATAATTATATACTAAGTGTAAATGCCTCACACAGCGCTTAGGCGTAACATGCGGTTTGGCACTTAAAAGTTAAAAAACGAATTGATTACTGTAAACAACAACTAATTAAAGTGTTAAAGGTAAATAAATTATAAGAATTGAATTTAGATGAATTAAATGAGTGAAGAGAAATGGAAAAAAATGATAAAAATTATTTATAAAAATAAAATTAAAAAAAAAAATTAATATAAAATAAATTAAAATAAAATAAATAAAATAAAATAAATAAATAAATAATATAAAATAAAATAAAATAAAATAAATAAATAAAATAATATAAATAAAATAAAATAAAATAAATAAAATAAAAGAAAATAAAATAAAATAAAATAAAATAAAATAAAATAAAATAAATAAATGAATAAAATAAAATACAATAAATAAAATAAATAAAATACAATAAATAATATAAAATAAAATAAATAAATGAGATAAAATAAATAAATTAAAATAAAATTGATAAATAATATAAAATAAAATAAAATAAAATAAAATAAATTAAAATAAAATAAATAAATAAATAAAATAAAATAAAATAAAATAAAATAAATAAAATAATATAAATAAAATAAAATAAATAAATAAAATAAAATAAAATAAATAAATAAATAAAATAAAATAAAATAAAATAGATAAATAATATAAAATAAAATAAAATTAATAAATAAAATACAACAAAATAAATATATGTATAAATAAAATAAAAAAATAATAATTAAATTACAATAAATTAAAGTAAATTAAAATTAAATTAATTAAATAGTATATTGGTTTTGAAAAAAAATATTCTATTAACAAAAAAAATATTTAAATAAAACCAAAAATTGAAAGTTTGTTTTTATCAAATTTAAAAAATATTTTTTATGCAAAATTTGCGCAATTTACAACAACAAAAACATTTGAAATAATTAATTAATTCGCAATTTAATGGAAAATAAATAAAGCACAATTAATTTCAATTAGCAAAAAGTATGTGAAGTGTTGATGCAATATACATTACATATACATTTAATTGCAATTGCAACGAAAAAACTTTTAATTACATTTAGTTGTGCATATATTGACAGGCATTGCGACACATGTAAAATACACAGCCTTTCACATTAATTTTTTTCACCTTCATTTTTTTCTTATTATGAATAAATATTTTTTTATTATTTCTTTAAATTTTTTATTTTTCCATTTTATTTATTATTATTTTTACATTTATGTTATTTTTTTTTTAATTTTCTTATAATTTTATTTTTTAATTTTATTTTTTATATAAATTTTTTTTTAATTTAATTTTTATCATTTTTATTTCATTTAACTTTTTACAATTCGCTTATAATATATTTTGCTTCTGCCACTGCTGTTTACTGTGACTTTTGGCTTTTGGCACATTTTTTACTTTACGACTGCAATGCAGTTTGCATACGAATTTCATGTGTGGCGTTTAATGACCTACAAAAATTTAACACATAAACCAAAAAATAAAAAATAAAGCAACAACAACAATGCGCCAATGTGGCAATTCAAGAAATATTCAACCAAATTAACATATGACAAAACAAATATTGTATCAATTTATTGTAATTTCAGTAGCAAATAATGGCAAGGTGTTGTTGTTGACAACATCACAAACAACAACACGGCATGGCACTTGACGTAACGCAACACAGCGCAAATATTTGTATTATGAATTTTTGCATTCAGTTTTTTTTTTTTGTTAGCTTTGCTTGCGATATATCAATTTGATTTTACTATTTATAGCTTGTGCAAAGCTATCATCATCGCTGCTCGCCGCTCACCACTCACCACTCACCTTTTGCCTGTCACACGCCATTGTTGTCATTGTTGTTGTATAAGCGTCGAAAGGTTTAATTACCTTTTGATAAAAATGCATATCTTACAAATATCGCATTTGCTGAAAGTGAGTGGTGTATGTATGTATGTATATACTATTGTTGTCGATTTATTGTCGAGCAATCGGAAATTTTTTGCAAAATGCATACAATTATTTATTTTTGATTATATCGGTTGACTTTATTATACTTTTTTTATTTGTTTTTTTTTTTTCATTTTACTTTTTTTTTGTACATTTATTGGTTTTGTATTTTAAATTATTTTATTTATTTTTCAACTTTTTTTTTTTATTTTTTTTTATTTTTTTTTTTATTTTTATAAATGTTTTTTGTTATTATTGTGCAAAATGGGAGGTCAATTGTGTGTGCAAATCGTCGGCGTCGTGTAACCAGGTGAACGTCTGGCAGTCACTTGTTAAATATATATGTATATGCGTAAACGAAATTAGCATAAGAAAAAAACAATGTCTGCATACGAGATTGGCGTTTAAATTTGCATTTCTTATGACGCCAACAAAACAATTCGCACCTTCACCGTGCTAAATTTTGATTTGTAAATAATACTGATTGAGCAATTTGCGTTCGAAATTCATTATTTTTTTTGCTCCAGCTCAGCGTTATTGGCAGTTGGTCAAAATAGCGTGGAGAGCGAATAATAAAAAAAATAAATGAAAATTAAAAAAATATGAAAGTTAAAAAAAAAAATATTTGAATAATTTTTTTTAAATTTTATTTAAATGAAAATTAAGTAAAGGAAGTGGAACAAAATTATGAATTAATAATAAAAATTAAATTATAAATATTTAAAAAACATATTTAACATAACGTAACTTAACATAACATAATATAGCATAACATGGCATAACATAACATAGCATAAAATACCATGAAACAATAAAAAATATATTTGCAGCAAGCGCAGTCCACCAAAAAATATATTCCATGTAGTAGAAATGATAAAAAGGAGAAATCAAAATAAAAAAATCTTTTCCACCTCCTCAACCGTAATTCGAGCACCCAAATGCGCCAATTTAATGCGATTTGATAGCAATGCATTCAAACATTTTATACACTTAGCGCGCTGACAGCCTGCACAAAAGGCAAGAAAAGAAAACAAAGCAACAACAACAAATTAATGTGTCATAAATCAGGCAGGCGAAAAAACACCAACAGGTGGTGACAACCAGGCAGTCAGAATGTGCAGTTAGGCAGGCACAGAGTGACTTTATCACAGGTAGCCGTCGTACATACACACACACACCCAGCAGGCACCGTTTGCTTACGGCGCACCAACCACACCAATTACGCGTACCTTTTTCGGCAGTGCAGCGGAATGGCAACACTTTTACCTGCGCTCACCTCACAGCTCGGGTTTAGTTTGTGGGTAATTTGATATTAATTTTGAATGTGGCCGAAATATATAAATGTGTGTGTATTTTATATAATATATACATATAAAAAATTTTTGAGGCGAATTTTATCGTATTTGCCGGCGACTTTCTTAATGTGACTTGCTGTGCAACGTGCAATGAAGCAACAAGTTGTGGCATGTACTCTATACATATTCTGTTTTCAACTATTTTGTGGCTAATTAATTTTTATACAATTTATTTATAATTTTTTCACTCTCTCTCCTCAATTTAAAATTTTGGATTATTTATTTTATAAATTAATTTTTTTATTTTATAATTCAAACTTTATTTTTAAAAATATTTTTCCTCCATCATCTACTCTTTTAACTACCTTTATCGTAACTCCTTTTTTCGCTTCATTTTGCTGCATTGTACTCTGTTTTCGTTTGTTTTTTTTTTCTCTGCCCGCTGATTGGTCAATTTATGTTAAGGTGCCGTGTCAACGCCACAACCTACGCAAATTTTGATTGGCTCAGGCCAACTAAAAATTTCGTTAGATTTCGTTTTATTTATTTTTTTTTCTGCGGTTTTTATTTGTATTTAATCAGCTAATTTTCGGTTTGCCAGCTTTTTAAACATATCCATGTATATGGTTATATGTATATATATACATATGTTTGATATGCATGTATATATCTTTTTGCTTGTATGTTTTGGTGTTTTCTGAATATTTGTTTCTTGTACAAATGTTATAACAGTTGTTGTTGGTTTCTTTTACTGGCTTTAGTGAGGGACGGTAGTTCTTTATAAGTGTTTATAGGCATGTATGATGGTGTAGTTATGATTATAATGCGTTTGAGCGTCTTACACTGATCGTTAGCGATCCTGTGTGAAGTTTTTATCTAGCTGTTTCGATTGTATTTCATTTTTCAATTATTTGTTGAGTCTTTTGGTCATGGTTAATGCGTGGAATGCAACCCTTTTGAATTGTTGTCTTAAAAAATATATATTTTATTGATCTCGAAATATACTTTAATTATTTTGACGAACAAATTGGAATCATAAGTTGCTGTAACTCCCAAAATTTTTAGAAAAACTGTGTTTTTTTTCGCTTGCTATGCATGATCTTAACGATATTATCTAATTTTTATACGAATTTTTCACGAAAGAAGTTTCTGAAATATATAGTGGCTTTGATGCTATAATGGGGTAAGGGATCATTTAATTTCGCCTAGAAAATACGAATAGCGAATAATAGAATAACGATCAATAAAAAGAAAAATCATGAAAAATTTAAATTTTATTGGAATATTTTGAACTGTTTTTTTACTCAGAAAAAGCTAGAAATTTTAAAAATTCCAAATACATAAATATTTTTTAACATTTTTTTTATGGTTATTTATAATTATTTATTTCTTTTTTATATTATTTACATTTTTTTTTATTTTTTTAATAATTTGTTTTTTTTTTATTTATTAATAATTTATTTATTTTTATTTTTTTTTTCATTTCTGATATTTTTTTATTTTTTAATAATTATAATTTTTTTAAATATTTTTTTATTTTTATTTTTTTATTTTTTTTTTTTATTTTTTATTTTTATTTTTTTTTTATAATTTTTTTTTACTCCAATTAAATATATATATTCCACTCTAAATTGTTACAAAAATATTTGCTTCATAAATATATTTACATTTATAACAATAGATATTACGCTATTTGCTAACTATTTTAGCATTTTACCACAATTATTTGATCGCTGTTAATTGGTATTAACTAATTTCAAGAGCAATTGCGAAGTACACGCGCACCCACGCACTTACATACAGAAATACATACTAATTGAGTATTTATACGCTACTGTAGGAGATGTAATAATATTTACAAAAACACTAAACACCTGTGTAAAAACAAAGCCAGTAGCCAACACACTGTATAAACACAGAAGTTATGTAATAAATCTACAAATAGAGCTGTGTGCGTGATCTATCAACAATGATGTAAACTGAGTTAAGAATCATAATAAGGCTTCATACAACAAAAATATATTGTCAAGTCAACGTTAAAAGTGCGCGTTTAAATCCAATCATAATATTTGTCACAAATTAAGACAGACAAACATCGATATATACATACACAGCAGCTTCAACTTAGCATGAACTGCCGTAACTTAGTCGTAATAGTTGGCAGATATATAGAAAATAAATCTTTGTATTGCCAAGATCGCGCTTATTTATTTCCTGAGACAAAAACAACAACAACAACAACCATCACCGTCATCTAACGCTAATTAAGCTTTGGGTAGCAGCAATACAGACAATAAGCGCTAATCTCAGTCTAATATACGTGAGTTTGTGTTGTGTTGTATTACGTCTGTTTGTCGCTTGGTCAAAGTACGCGCACCAGACGACTAACTTAGCTAGCTATAGCTTGCAGCTGATAGCGGGAGGTAAAATTTTGCCAACGCGATTATGGTATTTCCGTTAAAGGCGTTAACCAGCGCGGGTGCATGCACACTTTCGTGTACTTGGGTGTATATATGCATTCATGACTGTATTTTGATCAAAATAAAAATTAATTTTCTTTTTTCATTATTTTTTTCGAGTTCAAAAGCTACGTGGTTCTCTTTCAATAGATACATGTTATGTTTCTTGGTAATTCATATTCTTATAACTGTTTATAATCAGTTTTTTGATAAGAAGCTTCCCAGGTATATCTCTCTCTTCTATGAAAAAGAATATTTTTGTTCAAAATTATCATGGATCTTATCAATTTACCATATCAAGAATTCGTTTAAAATGTTTTCGTCTTAAGGTTGTTCTAGAACCAAGTGAAGATCACCAAATTGTCTATCGCCAGCTGTTAGAACAGACCCATTTTGTTCTTTTTTGATTTTGAAATAAGTCAAATCTTATATTTTTAGTGTTTCTGGTGCCAGAACTTGCTTAGTATTATACAATGATCGTAGATTATGAGGATCACTAAACTATCTTTAGAAAACGAGGGTTCATAAATGTCTATGGAGCATAGATCTAGTTCCTTTTCATACAAACAGATCGAGTGTTTTGTTCTAGTACTACTTAGACATATACAGTTCCTCATAATGATCCAATACGGGAAGATCACTCGAAAACGAAAGATCCAGCAACATATCTTCGGAAAATTGCTTGGAATAACATCAGAGAAACATCAGAGAGCATGAAATAGAAGGATTTCAAGTATATAGACTCAAGTTTCACTTTGGAAGATCGTCTCAGTGAAAGATCGTCAAAAGATCTTTTATAAAGGAAATTGATTTATTAAAGATTAGAGTACAAATGCATCGTCAGTACTTTTAAGATACCCAAGACGATCTCTATTTCCTGAAAATTTTCAAACTCAGATTTCAGAGTTTTATAATTTTAAGACTGAAGATGGCGGATTTAGGTCTGAAGCCTCTTCTCTCTTCAACATTTTGCAATGCCGTCGTAGTATAAAATATTATATAATATTTTTATAGCTTCTTAAGCGTCTTTTTATACAACGAAAACCCCAACTGACTAATAACTAAAACTAACGGTACATCTATCTCTCTGCGCTTACCTTTCATTATGATCGCCGTTAATTCTGAAGCATTTAATTGCATGCAGAATTGATTCTCGCTGCCGCTAATTGTTGTTGCACTCGCTGTTGCTGTTGCAGTTGCTGTTTTTGTATTGGCCATATATTATATTTTTGTTGTTGTTGTGTTTGTAGTATTTATATTTGTTGTAAATGTAAATTAATTTGTGCTTTAACAGTTAAAACTGTTAATTCTTATTGCGATGCACAGTTTGTTTGTTTTTTGTTGTATTTGTATAACTGTTTTATTTTTTTATATATGTTTTTGTTGCAATTTTTATCACTCACACAAATCCACTTATGACATTTATATTGCGATTTATCCTTGGGGTTAGCGTACGTTTAGCTTAAACACCACAGCAATAATAACAACAATACAATAATAATAATTTGTTGTGTTGCACTAATCCGGCGTTAAGCAGTTTTTCACCGTTAGCACCGTCGTTGGAAGCGGGTGTTTTCGTTGCCGTTTAAGCTAAATTGCTTCTTGTTTGTTGTTGTTGTTGTACTAATTGGCTTTTTATCTGCGCTTCCGCGGGTGTTTAGCGTTTTAGTGGTTGATGGATTTAGTAACACTTGATTTTTTTAGTTGTTTCAACACTTTTGTGTGGTACTGTATGTAATTGCAATTGTACACTGTGAAAAATATATTTTTTTTATATTTTTCAAAATTTTTTTTTTAATTTTTTATTTCCTTTTCAACTTCAATTTTGCACAAAACTTAACTGTTTCTTACTTTTTTTCTACAAAATTATTTAATTTTGTTTTTGTTGTAATAATTTTGTTGTTGTAATAATTTTTAATATTTTTGTTTTTGTATTTTTTTTTGTAAAAAAAATTTAATTTTAATTTTTTACTGTTGTTTTTATTTGAACAAAATTTTTTTTTGTTGTCTTTTTGTTAAAAAATTTAATAATTTTATGTTTCTTGTTTCAAAAGATTCACTTTCTATTGGACTCTGCTTATTGTTGTTTATATTTTTTTATTGTAATATCTAATAAGCTTTCAAATTTTGAGCCTTAACACTTGACATTTGCCACAAAAAATACACTTGCAACACTTGGTTGTATTTCCGTTAATTTATTGTTGTTATTTTACAACAACACGACACTGCTGTTTCACGTGGAAATTGTTTAATAATAATTTTTTCTGATTTGCTATTCATTTGTTGTTGTTTTCTCCGACACTTTATTTCGCCGCTTAAATGTTTGTTGTTGTTGTTTTTTTGCTCCTCTCCTCGATTATTTTGTATTTTAAAATTACATTTGCTTTCCTACTTTAAAAACCGCTCCGTTCTCATGCACTCACATCCGTCAACGAGCGAGGTAGCGAACCGAATGACACACCAAACTCAGCCGTTTCATACAACAACCCAACGAAGGCGAGCGGCGAACAGCGGCAGTGCCAACAACGAGAACGACGACGACGACGAGCACAACTCCGACGATGACGATGACGACGACGACGCGATGATCCAGCAGCGCAGCAGGGGTAGGCAGGCGCAAGCAGGCAAGAAGGCAGGCCAAAAAAATCGACTGCTGCCAACCAGTCCGGCTGTCAGCCAACAAGCAAGCCCAGTAGTAACCAAACAAATGCATACAGACAAACATACTCAGCAATTATTGTTGTGCTATGCGCTGCTGTGCTGTGTGCTATGTTGTGTTGTGTTGCATTGCGTATGGCCGATTGCATTACACCTAAGCATGTGTGTGTGTGTGTTATGTATGAACAGTTGGCAGTGAATTTCTGATTATTTGCTGTTTTTCGTTGTTGTTGTTATTGTTGCTTATAGCCGGCTTTGCAACAACAAATGTGTTATCTGTTAGCAATAAGCGTGCGCTACCGTCTCACATATGGGGGCGCCATGCGAAAAAGACACACACAAACACATACATACATACAAACATACATATACATCCACATTTGTATTGTCTCCACTTTTAACTCGAGCTTGAGCTTGAGAGCTTGTGGCGGCTGCTTGCAGTTGTGCAAATAGTCATAGTCAATTTGTTAGAGTCATCGTGCGTTGGGAGCAAAAGACAAACAAAAACAACAACAACAACAACATTGGCAAAAGCAACGTGTTGAAGGACAATAGTTGTTTGTTGTTGGTTTAGTTGGTTTTCATGGTGTTTTTGTTTGCTTGACTATGTGTCTGTGCGAACATGTTTGAACAAAAATTTAAACAATAATATTAAATAAATAAAAATTTATTGAAAATAATAATGTGAAATAACAATATTTATATTTTTTTAAATTATTCAGCAAAATTCGTTTTTTTAGCAAATATTTTTGGTATTTTTATACTCTCGCAACAAATGTTGCTAAAGAGAGTATTATAGTTTTGTTCGCATAACGGTTGTTTGTAACACCCAAAACTAAACGAGTTAGATATAGGGTTATGTATACCAAAGTGATCAGGGTGAAGAGTGGAGTTCAATTCCGAATGTCTGTCTGTCCGTCCGTCCGTCCGTACGTCTGTGCAAGCTGTAACTTGAGTAAAAATTAAGATATCTTGACGAAACTTGGCACAAATATTCCTTAGCACCATAAGAAGATCAAGTTCGAAAATAGGCAGAATCGGACCATTGCCACGCCCACAAAATGGCGAAAACCAAAAACACATAAAGTGTCATAACTAATAAATAAAAGTAAAATTTGGAATAAAGGATCGCACTAGGAGGAGGCATATTTGGATGTAATTTTTTTGGGGAAGTGGGCGTGGCCCCGCACACAAATCGGTTATTTGTATTTAACTCGCAAACTAATAAAGCTCTATAAACCAAACTTTCTGCAGTCGGGTCTCTTACATACCCCACCACACACCATGAAAATAGTTGATAATAATAGTCGGATAATAACCACGCCCACCTCCCATACAAAGGTTAGGTTGAAAAATACTAAAAGTGGGTTAACTAACTAACGAAAAACGTCAGAAACACTAAATTTTGCAGAAGAAATAGCAGAAGGGAGCTGTACTCAGATTTTTTTACAAAGTGGAAAATGGGCGAGGCTTCTCCCACTTATGGGTCAAAAACCATATCTCAGGAACTACTCGACCGATTCGAATGAAATTCGGTATATAATATTTTCTTGACACCCTGATAACACGGACAATGGGCGAAATCGGTTTACAACCACTACTACTTTCCTTATAACTCAATTTTGAAATCCATCTTATTCCTTCACTTTATAATGTAAACATAAGGAACCAATGAAGATAACGGAATAAAATTTTACACAATTAGTACATATCATCTCTGGCTTCACTTGTGAAAAAATTGTCGAAAACGGACCATAACTTTTCAAGGCCCCAGATATCGAACATGTTGAACTCAGCGCCTAAAGATAAATTTTAACCGAAAATATGGGTAAATCTCTCAGATATCTCAATTTAATTCAGAGGAAATTGTTTTCTTCTAATAGTGTATCTCTGTTCCAAAAATTATTAAAATCGGGTCATAACATTTCCATATACCTCATTGTAGGTTTTTCAAAAGTATCTTCTCCTCCCAAATACCTAAGCTCTCATATACCTAATTATAGGTTTTTCAAAAATACGGTGAGAGTATAAAATGTTCGGTTGCACCCGAACTTAGCCTTTCCTTACTTGTTTTTTTTTGACTTGAAGACAATGATGTCTGCAATAAAAAACATGTAACAGCAATAACAACACATATCTTGCTATTTTTAAGCCTTTGTTTGATTTGAATTGGACCAGACAGCACTTCTATTTGAAGTATTCAACTTTCTTGGCATAAAAAAGTACTTTAAAGACAAATATTTCTTATTGAGTTGAGAAAAAAACGTTTCTGCCACATTTTATTTCTTTTTTGAAACTGTATTGCCTGTTCCTCCTACATACATACATAGGATCCCTATAGCGCTTTAGATGGCTAGATGACGGGAAACTTAATTACAAAATATTATCCCCATTAGGATTTCTGAAATCTGATTTTTTTGTACTTTTTTTTTGAAAATTAATTAATTAATATTTTTTTGTTATTTTATATTAATTATATTTCAATAAAATTTTTTTTTTGTTTATTAAAAAAAAAACTAAATTGGTATTTTTCATAATAACGGTACTGTGTTAAGATTTTTCCTTCAATTAAAAAAAAAGTCTAACTTCTAAAAATGAATTATTCACTTTAATTCCTGAATATCTACCATAATTTGTACAGCAATATGCTAAATAATTACACACTACCGTATTTTAAATAAGTTTCTTATATTTTTCTTTATTTATTGTTCTTGTAATCAAATTTAATATTGATTTTATTTTTTCAATCCATTCCTCTTTCCATAAGATCATGATATCTAATATTTTATCTCGTGATATTTTTTTAGTATATTTATCGCTATTTAATGGCATATTCATACTTTTTCTATGGAATATTCATTTCTTTAATTTTTTCACTGCCATGCTATATTATGTGTTTGCCATTTTTTAGTATTAACACTCACCTTCTCATTTTTAAATTTTCATTTGAAATTTTTTTAATAATTTAATTTTTACGTTTTTCATTATTTTTTTTTTTCAAAACTTTTAAATGCATTTTTATTATAAATACAGCATTCATAAATATAATATTCACTTTATGGATTTATTCATTTAACTTAGCTATCTATCACACATGTTCGCTCTCATACACGTTGGCTCACTAGCACATAACCAATTCTACAACGTCGCATTTAAATTTTCATCCAACATTTACTATTTTCTGCTTTTTTGCTTCTCCACATTTCGTTTTTATGAATGAAATCCGGCGCTTTGTTGTTGCTCTGCGCTCATATCTACATATACAATAGTTAGTGCTTATTTTTCTCGCATGCTATAAATTTGTGTTTGCGCTTTCGCATTTGTTCGTTAAACTACGATACGAGTTGAGTGCATGCGTACTACGAGTGACAAGCAACAAACTAGTGTTGCAAAGAAATTTATGTATAATGAATAAACTCAAAAACTAGTGTGCCGATTTCGAAAATTTTTTCACCAATGGAAAGCTACGTTCACACTAAATAACATAGACTATATTTATTGCTCGAATATTAACTTTTTGATAATAGTTCTCAGGCGAGAGTATCAAAAAGACTCCGTGATGGAAAATCTTAATCTGAAACTGAAAATTGCTTTCAAGTCATTCTTTTCGCATCGCAATCCCGTGCAAAGCCGGAGCGGTCTGCTAGTAATATATATTTTTGCATATTATTTTCTACTCGAGTAATTTCTTGGCGCTTTATTTTGGTTTTGACGGCAAATATTGTAGTCAATTACTCAGTACTTCTATATTTGTGTATGTGTGTTAGTCAATACTAATCTCTTTCAATATTTTGTCAGCGTTTTTTAACAGTTTCAAATAAAATTTATATATTTCTCCTAAAATATTCGTCAACTTCACCAGTACTTTTGGTTGTTTTTGGTATCTTTTAACGCTAGTATAAAAATAAAATAAATGTTAAAGTAGCACACTTGTGCAATTTTCAACTCACATTTGAACTATCCAAGGTTGCAGGTGCCACCAAACTTATTGATAAGAAATTTTAAATAAAAATTGTAAATATTTACTATTGGATATTTACATAATTGCAGCGTGTGTTTCAAAGTAAATAAAGTATAAATATTTTTTAAAACCTTCAGGTGAAGATATAAAACAATTAGAAGAAGTCTAGGTAAATATAGGAGGCTGAAAGTAGATTGTTTTTATTGGTGGATAATTTTATAACTTTTATGAGTTGTTATTTTTTATGTTTTTATTTATATTTTTTAAATTAAAATTTTTTTCAATTTCTTTTTTTAATTTATTATTAATTTTTTTATTTATTTATTTTTAATTTGTTATTTATTTCTTTTTAATTAATTATTTAATTTTTTCTTTTTAATTAATTATTTAATTTTTTCTTCTTAATTAATTAATTTATTTTTTTTCTTTTATTTATTAATTTTTTATTTATTTTTCTTTCTTTTTTAATTTTCAATTTTCTTTTATTTTCACAATTTTGTTTTTAATTTTTTTAATATTTTTATTTATTTTTTTATTCATATTTTTGTGATATATTTATTATTTTTTTATTTATTTATTATTATTTTTTATTTATTTCTTTTGTTCATATTTTTTTGATTCATTTATTATTTTTTTTATTTATTTATTATTATTTTTTATTTATTTTTTTAATTTTCAATTCTTTTTATTTTCAATTTTTTTAATAATTTATTTTTTAATTTTAATTTTTTAATTAATTTATTTTTTAAATTTATTTATTTTTATTTATTTAATTTTTATTTATTTTATTTATTTATTTAAATATTTCTTTACTATTTTTTATGTATCATAATTCTATTTTATACCACCCTAATGCAATAGCATTTGTATAATTTTGCAAACGTTTTGCCCTTATATAAATCTAATGTACGCTAAGGTATGAATTTTTGCACATATCTGCCTTCATATATCGTTATTGACACATGTGCCATAAAACTTTTCCATACAACATACACCTATATGCATACATACATACATACGAACATATATTGTTTAATGCAAACATTTGCTGGATTTACCAACAAGCAGCTAGATTAGACAATACTAGCACGATTGTTGTTATAATATTTCGCAATTTTTTTTATCATATTATCAATTGAATTAGACAAAAATTTCCGCTGATTCATACAAATTAATACATATGTACATACATACATACATAGTTACACTTGCACTATGTATCTAGCTAGCAGTGATAAGGTTCAAGTAATGCTAATCTGACTGTTGTCAGCATGGAAATTTCTCATCTCTTAGACATTTTGTTGGCATTTAATTATTTATCATAATAAACAAAATGAAAAAAGTGGGGCAAAATCTTTTAAAATTTCCGTTTCTTTTCTTTCTAAATGGAAAGTAAATGAATTTGACTCAGCAGTATGCTTGTAAAAGATACCGTTATCACACTTTCCTAGCAAGAGAGTTCAAGTACTCGCTGTTTTAGACTATACCACTCACCGGCTATATGATTTAATGAATCACAACATGAAGCATCGGCGTGTAATCAATGCTTAATGTGAAATGAAGTTCATAAAATATCGAAAATTATCTAGATATAGAGACTTTTTATGTTAGAATATTTTTTTCACGATGATACGAAGAATTTGCGATATCTATTCGCTTTGAAACTTAAATACGACCTATTAGATATCATTTATGGAATAGCCTTATATCTCTCTCTTTTATTCCATCCTCTCTTTCGGTCTCGTATTTCTTATCCTCCTTTTCTTTTTTTTACTTTTGTACTCTCTCTTTTACTCTAACACTCCGTTCTTCGTTTTGTCTTTCTTTCAATCTCCCTCCTTCTCTCTCCTCTTCCGTTTCCGTCTCCCTATCTCTTTACTAATATCTCTTCTCCTTCTCTCTCTCGCTACTCATATCTCTCTCTTTCACTCTCCCTCTCTCTCTTCTTTTGTCTCTCTCTCTCTCTCTGTCTTATTTTTCTTCCTTCCCTCCCTCTCCCTGTTTTTTATGTTCTCTAAATTCAGTTTAGTGTAAGGAAGGAACTTAGATATATCCCGAATCTAGTGTATTTTCTCGAGATCTCAGTTTTAATATACTACTCTTATATCAGAGACGATCTTTCTAGACCACTCTTGTGAGGATTCTCGAAAGTTGGTTAAATTGGTCTTCGTAAAATTGGAATTTGAATATCACATTCGGGTTGACTAGTTATATTTGCTTTCATTGTATCCACCCACACAAAATATTTCTCACACTTCATTCCAAAATCGAAACCAACAATGAAAACACACAAATTGATGATCTAAAAATCCACCACTTACGCCCAAGTTTCTATGGCGGCCAAGGCAATGTCAATAGCGAACTGGGGCCACATCTGCAGTACACGTACAAATGCAACAACAACAATGAAAATTGGATTAAAAACGAATGCTCGCAATAATGGTGAGTCAGACAAATCAACCAGTCAACCAAACACAGCCAACGCTGGATGAGACGTGTCCCAGGGTAATCGAACTGGCTGTCAATGCAACAGTGCGCCGCTTGCTGCATGCATGCGCTTAAGGGCGAAAGCTTGCTACCGGCTGCAGTGAGGTAGAAAAGAAAAGCGGTGCGAGACGAGCAAAGCGCAGCAGCCGACAAATCGAAGAACTCTCGCTGGAACAACAGTTCGTCCGCCTGCTGGATGACTGCTTTGTTGCTTGGCTGCACAGCGCGCTTTCGGCTGGGACTGACAGACGCTGGGACTAACAAAAACATGATTTGCATGATTGCATGCATGGACCAACGAAACGAAACAAAAAAAAAAGAATGGCAGAAGCAGAAAAAGAGTAAATAATAAGAAGAGAAGCGCCATAGCACACGGAATTTCAAGTGCAGCCGTGCAAACAGCGTAACTGATGGAGGTGGTGTGGTGGCACCAAAGCCATCATTGGTGCGGCGCGGCTCACGATGGTGTGGCGACTTTGGCGCGCACAAACGCGACAACAATAAACACACTTGCAAATGACAATGCGGCCAAGCGGCACGGCCACAAGTCCATGCCACATGCAACATGCAAAAAAAATCAATCGATTTGGGATTTGGTCGCAGATGCGCCAACTCGAGTGCGCCTTCGCCGCGCCGTCGCGCCAGAGACGACACGTACCAAATGGCTCGGATGGCTGCTGGCTGTTGCCACCAACACAATTGCTATTTCTGTTGTTGGTTTTGTTGTTCATATTGGCGGGTGCAAACAAAGGGCGCGCATGCAGAAATAATAATAATAAGGAAGAAGCAGCAGCATCAGAAACGAGTAGCACCAACGCAACCGCGGCATTCACAGTGTCAAATGGACATTGTGATTGCAATCGCATAAATTGGCAGTGGCAATGCGGCAACAGAAGCAGAATCAAATGTGCATGTGCGTCTGACGCTGGTAGCAACTGTGGTAGCAACTGTGGCAGCAACAACAATAACATTTACAAATATAAGATTACAAAAATAATGGCAGAACTTAATGCGAACCGTGGCGGCAACTTTAACAATTGTTTGACAACAGTTGCTGCAACACCAACAACAATGAGGTCACAGTAGAGGCCGAGAGACTTTTATGAATTCCACATGGATCACTCATTCTCTTCCTTGGAAAACCAAGTTGAACTCAAACGTTGGAACGGAATCTTTCCTCCGTTAGATTTGTCGAACTACTCATGGTTTATAACGTCGAGGAACCATATAAAAAGTGCCATAATAAAGAACCATATTGAAAGTAACTGGTTACCTCAAGTCTTAATCGCTTTAATAAACACCAAGATCTATTACTTGATGGTGGAGCATATAAGTTTAAATTGAGCTGCCGGTTATAACTCCATAGTCCTTACCCTTCTACTGGTACTGCAGTTGATATATTGAGCAGGAGCTCAGCGTGATCCAAAGATTTAAAACAGAGGATGTCCTGAATCGGATACCGACGGAGCTCAAAGAGAAAAACTTTGCAGAGCTCTGGAGTACTGGAAAGTTTAATCCTAAGGAAATTGTCAGAGAAAGTTGTTGGGTCGGAGACTATTTTTTTAAATCAGTCCATGGCCGCTTTTAATTTGGGTTCGTTACAATTTCGCATCCACTCTTTGAAGAAACGGGGTTTAGAGTCTCTCCATATGCCCTATCCTTTACTTTTCTCTCTCCCATACATATATATGTATATACCTTCCTTTCTCTCTCTCCTCCTTTCTTTTCTTACTGTCTCTATCCTTCATTTCTTTTCGCTCGTTCTCTTGAATTCATTCATTTTTGAATCAGTCCTTGACCAGATATAATTGGAAGTTCGTCTCTGAAGAAACTGGTATTAGTGTGCATCCTCTCCCTTCTCTCTTTCTTTTCTCTCTGTCTTTGCTTCTTTCTCTCTCGTTCTCTCGAACTCATTCTTCTTACGTAGAGTCGACTTTCTGAAGTACTAGGAACTAGCATCCGCTCATACAAGACCCTCGGACTCTAAAATCGTTCTTGGTTCCCAATTTTTGGAATTTGAGAAATCGTTTTTAGAACTCCACAATTCCGTCCACCCTAGTAAGCAATACCAAGTCTCATACCTTCGAACTCTAGCAACATCAGCTGGCTACATTGTGTATATTTGCCCTTCACTTGCACGCTTTATTTACACAAACCGCACTGCAACCGCTCAATACCCCACCACCACCGCCGGCCTCCGGCGCTGACGCACTGCCGCATACTGATATGATGAAAATCGAAAACTAAATGGAAATGGAAATGAAAATGGAAATTGAATCGACGAATGCTATCGAAATTTCCACTTTTTTGCTCACTCATTTATATGCATGAACGCCTACCACAGCAGCAGGGACGAACGCAAGCTTGGTGAGGGCGCTGCTTGGGCATGGACCGACTGTTGCAAGCATGCATGACACAGTCGTTGAGTGGCACAGCTGTTGCAGCAACACATAAGCAGTGTCATTGTGTACCGAAGGACAGACAGTTCGACTGAAGGACCGACCAAACCAACGCCCGCCACCCCCCTTCCTCGAGCTATTCAAAGTTATCAGCGCGACGCAGTCAATGCGCTTCGTTTCATGCAACTAAAAGGCTGCTGTCGAGCTGCTGTTGAGCTTATGCAGCAGCAGTTGTTGTTGTTGTTGCCTGTGTGGTTGTTGTGGTGGCAGCAGTAGCAGCAATAACAATCATAAGATGTGTGTAAGCGATGAGCAGTTGAATAAGAGCGTGTGTGTAAAAGCAGCTTGCAGGGATTTGTCTGCACATTTGTGCCAGCAATTCCCAAAGCGCCTGCCGCACAGATATACATACATACATACATACATACATACATCTCTGCGTTTGTGCTTGCTGGCAAACAAATCAGCGAAGTGGCCAATTTACAATGCCTGCAAAGCTCGAGCGAGTTCAAGCATTCTTACGAGTGGGTGTATGTGTGTTGCGCCCTCTGTGTCACATTGCATGCCACACTGGCTAGCTGGCTGTGTCTGTTTCTCCATCCGTCTGTCCAACCCAGTGCCCGGTCGTGCATTTGTTTATGCCACCAGCTCTTGAACGTCGCGGGCTGAGTGCAGCAGCAGTAAGTGGCAGCCTTTTGTGACACGTGTATAAAGCGCAACAACAACAACAAACACATGTATATATGTATGTGGCACGTTTGCATGTTAACCACCGTCAGACTGCCAGTGTCACTTGAGCTCAGCGCCACCACCACCATCACCAGCGGCAAACGCGCCGCGTCGCGCCATTATCGACGCAACCAACCACCTCACACATATACATGAGTATAATCATATTGTAGAGTATATATAGAATGTCCTTTGGCATCAGCATCAAACCAACCATCGTTAACAGCTTTTGTATGCTTGAATATACTCCTATACTTCGATGGCTGTATGTATGTGTGTGTGTGCGTGTGCTTGTCATCGGTGGCGCATCTGTAGTTGCCGCATCAGCTGCTGCAGAGACAATACAATCAGCTTTCGTGGTGGCACAGTGGTTGCAAAGTGCGTGCCAATAACTTCATATGTATTTACATAGATTAAATTTGATCTATTTGAAATTTGAAAATTTGCGTGGTTTCCACTTTCATCACAATCATCAATTGTTGGTTACTCTATGGAAACTTGCATAATTTGTTGCTCATTTAGATTTTGATTAAGATAAATGCGATAAATAATAGTGCAGGTGGCGAGTTTCTGCTTTGTAGCGCTTTTTAGAATCTGATTAAGTCGAAAAAATTGGAAGGGTGACAGTTTTTGATGAGCCAACGCTTTCAGAGTAATCTATTCGCTTTCAAGTTACACCTTTTGGCAGTCTTACAGAATCGAAAATTGTTTCGTTGAAAGTTTTTTACACTCCAGACATTTATATTAGATCCACCAAATTCACGCGGATTGATTTTTGTCAATTTTACTTGCCTTTCTCTTAGCAATATTGTCTGCATATAAATCTGCAAAAAAATTTTTTCTAGTGAGAATTTGACCTTAGCGTCACCAATCTGTATTACAATTAAATAACTTTCCTGGAAGCTCGAAAAATAACCGATAGAGAAATAACCAAGATTCTTGAGTAGACACATATATGTACATCCCGGTTTCGATTACGTTCAACCGTCACTATTTTCGAATTACATCAATTGGCTTTCCATGTTTTTCATTAATAAAAGTTTTGTTGCTACTAGGTCCAGAAAGGAAGGAATATGTGTCTACTAATAACTCTTCATTATTTCTCTATTTTATTTCGGTAGATTTTCTACTATATCCGATTATAGATCTAGCTGTGCCCAAGTTGTTGTGTTATTCCTACTATTCCCACGACAGCCGGGTTTAAGTAACCGGAACGTACTCGGATTTTCTACAGATCGAGGTGAACTCAAAAGTATTCCTCAAAATTATTTGGCTAATTCTTCTGACTTCTGACTTTTTGTATTCCCGCCAAGAATTTAGTCTAGTTTTTATCTTTCGCATTTTGTTGTTGTTGTAACGGTTACCCAAACCTCATTGAACCGGCAAGCCTAGACTAATTGTCATCGAAATCATATAACGGGAGGCCCAGGCCCAGGATCGAGAGGGTCGGACCAAAGGGAAAGAGGTGTTAGATGAGTAGGGTTTAGGAGGCATGCAATTGCTCTATTTTGTAAGTAAGTAAGTAGGACTTTAACCTGCTACAGTATCCAGAACTCGTTCTTTCGCTTTTTTATCTCTTACCTTTTCCTAGTTACCTCAAGGTCACTGTTTTAGCGTGTATGTTTCTTATCTTTGATTTCCTTAGTGAATCTTTGGATGCATTTCGTTTTTTATTAGAAGTACACCGCCGTACAGTTTCCGTCTCTGAGTTCTGAGTAAATGGTAAATTTTACTCAGTCCCGATCAATTACTCGTCAAATGCCCCATTCTGCCACAGGTGAGATCTAAGTTCTTTTGATAATTTTCACAATATTTCTTAAATATATATATTCGATTTCCTCAACAAAGTCAAGAGTTGTCCGCAAGACTAATAGTTTAAATTGGTAACTGGTTTGTTGAGGTCCCTTTTTAATGTTTGAGACATATATTACTAATCCTAAAGGTCCGTATTCGACTTGTGTCAAGGTTTTCCTAACTTTATCTCATAATTTGATATAAAGGACGGTCTTCGAGGGCAAGTTCGGGGTCTTTTTTGGTCGGAACCACTTTCCTTCAAACATCTTGACTCAGGCATTCGTTAGAAATAGACTATTTATTCCCCAGACTGAGAGGTTATCCCTCTTTTTGGTTGTTTTTATTTTATTTTATTTTTATTATTTTTTATTTAATTTTATTTTATGATATCTATCGGTATCGATATCAATGATCGAAAATGGATCCAACAATTTCTATAATCTTTCGGTTTAAATTATGAAACATTTATATAATTTTTCACCAATATATCTCACTTGCAACACCACTGTCCCTGCCACTCAGCATCCTTGCTCCATTGTTTCATATTTGCTATTGCTGTTATTGGTTTTATGTTGCTACTGCTGTTGCTGCTCTAGCTGAATTAAGTGCCAACTGTGCACACAGTATCCAAAGATCAACTTCACGAATTCGGCGCCCTTCCGTTCAACTGACAACCGACTGCTGACTGCCGACTGCGCTCCCATGCGCCATACGCCACTACATTGCTGCTGCTACTGGCCCCAATCCACGACGAATGAATGCCACTGCCTTCCTTTGAACATTGACCGTACGCTCAGCCATTTGTGTGCGCCTCTCCGAACGGCGCTTCCCACTGTTCGTCCACTACACGACGACGACGATGCCTTGGCCCAGTGTTCAATGTCCATTTTACATGCATTCGCTTTTAACTCTCGGCTGTCGCCGCCACAGCAATGCGATGCGGTCAAGCGTACAAATGTGTCGTTCAACGCCGGCTCTTCTGGCTTTGGCGCTGGCCACCGACTGCTGGCTGGCTGGCTGGCTACTTGTGAGCTTCCATGCAAAAGTAAATAAATAAAGTACAACAACAAACAAATAAAAATGAATATGAAAATAAAAATCGAAAATGAAAACAAAAATGTTCCGAGGCAAATGAACAAAAGCAATAACAAACAACTGGAAAAATGCATGCCACAGTTGGCCATGGTCCGTGCGGCGCCAGTTGTGTCATATTTTTTGGAATACTCCCCACTTATAACGAGACACGAATTGGCAGCAGCCGTCGCGCAACCACAGAAGTCAGGGCCACGCCGACGTGGATCGGTGGCAGCCAGCAGAGGACAAACGGTTGCCGACAGCAGCCAAAGCGAAATTGAAGATGAACGAAAATAAAAATTAATACAAAAACAGCAATAAAAATAAAATGGAAATCGTCGAAGAGGCGAAAAAAGCGCAAAAAAAGTCGCAAATTTGTTGTGGCCTGTGAAGCGGCAAAACGACAAATGCAAACGATTGGCGCTGGAACGGTACGTCGACAGAGCTACAAACCCACATAACCAAAAGAACCCACAGAGCCACCTCCGTACGTCGACTAAGTCCGTATGTATGTAGCGCGCTCATCCGCGAGCTCGTTCACTCGTTCGACCTCCATCTTCCGACGTCCTTTTTGCCGTACGAGTGTATAAAGTGCCAATAGTAGTATAACTGATTTGGATTTTGTTTTGCGCTTTTTGCAAGTGAAATGAATTCCATTCGCAACAATCAATATGCAACAGCAGCAACAACTACGGAAAACAACAACAACAACGCCGACTTGCAACCAAAGCTGCCGCACATCCAAGCCGCGTCGTGTTATCGTTGCATGGGACGTGGCAACCACAGGTCACTTAGCGGCGGCACCAAGAGCCAGCACAACAATAGCAACAACTGCGGGTCGTGCCGCCAGAAGCGCCGCGTTGCTTAAACACAAAAGTACTTCGCCTTTGCCACTACTTTACTTCATCTTTGCCTCAGCACGTTGCTTGTCTTGGCGTGCGCGTTGTTGCCACAAAGCCAGACGCGCATCACTGACGAAGTTAGCACATAGACGGCAGCCAAGCTTTGGCCGCACTCAAATGATGGGAAGATTCATCGGTTCGTGAACGTGGGCACGGATTTGTGCAGTCCAATTGCAAGGATGATGTATCTTGTGTAGAGTCCGGTGCTGGTACAGTGTCATGTGGCTTAAAAGTACGGGAATTTTAGAGCGAGGGTACCAAAATTCTCGAGGCCTTCCGTTACTTGAGAGGAAATTTGATCGTGATCTCTAGCTTTCAGATTCTCAAGAAATATCGACGTTAGATTCTAAATTATGATCTTTAGTGGCTTAAGGCCCTTCTCGTGGTGGTAGAAAGTATCTTTGTGGGAAGTCGAAAACTTCGAATAGAGTAATATTTTCTATCAATGTAGACTTGGATCCATATTTCCCTTGTTGTTGTCTGTTATCTCTGATTCTTCTTTATACTTTTTCATTCTACCCACTGTAGCTTTAATTTCAATATACCTTGCCTTTTCGCTGATCCATTGTCGTAACAATAAGCCAAACGAACGGTCAATGGCAGCGACCAAATGTTGTGAACCACATTGGCGGCTTGGTGCAACCTCAGAAGCGGAAAGAATTCGCTATGACAATAAGATGCAAAACGAATTTGCGAATAGAATTTTTTACGATGCCAAAAGCGTTGAAATGGCGACAAATAAACGGAGAAGCTAAAATGCATAAACAATAATTGAAATTAATACTCAAGTGAAATTGAAAAGTTTGGAAGTAAAGGGTAGATAAGACTCATACAAAGAGATCGTAGCGATGGATGATTCTCACAGTAGTAAAAACGATCACTTTGGGGATTGAATGGAAAGGTCCGTTTTTACTGCCAAGACCCAAGACCAGATTTTAGAAACTTAAGATACCCAAAATTTTTCGAGAAGACCCGACGACTCAGACTTGACATTAAATCTGAA
Organism: Zeugodacus tau; assembly: GCA_031772095.1. Lineage (NCBI taxonomy): Eukaryota > Metazoa > Arthropoda > Insecta > Diptera > Tephritidae > Zeugodacus > Zeugodacus tau. Next base: position 66,165,721 of record CM062651.1, on the reverse strand, counting down.
GATCGCGAAAGATTCGCTATTCGGGGAACTTATTTCCAGCGTCTGCGCTCACTTTTTTAGACATATCTGCGTGATGAATGCCGACATCGACAGCTTTGAGAGTATTCGAAGATTGATTGGTGATAACTTGGTTTTTCGATATGACACGATTTTACTATTTATTCCGCACTATTGCCTCTCGGGATTAGATCATCTCAACTATACTTCGAGCTGAGTATTTGTCACTCCATAAATCTGGACACATAAAAGAGCATTTTTCACTCCAGACATTTTTAAGCTCCTATGTAGAACCTTTGGGGGTCTCTAATACAAGAGTCTGATCAGACTAATATTTTCTCTCGAAGTTTTATTAACCATTCCCACTTGAAATGGGGATGATGACTATTAAGGGCGATGAGGAGATCTTAATAAGAGAAGGTAATCGCAGAGGTCTGTAAAAGGCCTCTGCAAACTTAGGCTCAGGAAGCAGATATACCAACATATAAAGTTGACATGAGTCAGAGCTTGTGGTAGTACTAAACAATAATTCGAAGTTAGCTGAAGACTTCGCAGAGGATCTTATACTCGATGAAGACACCTCCAAAAGTCTGCTAGACGCTATCACCCACCCTTACACAACTCATACTTGGTCTCTTGGTCAAAACAAATCACAAGGTAAAACGCAGAAGTGGTGGCGCAACATAAATTGCAAATTGCGATGCACAACCCACATGCCACTTGCCACACACATTCACATTCAACTGAAATTGCAATTGATGCTTATGTGTGGCACGTATGTGCGTTCAAATGTTTGCCACACATGCAACACATTCCACCAAATGTTGCACTTCGCACATCGTGCAACACCACACACACAATGCAACAACACTCGCCCATGTTCATGTTACTTGCAACATTGCAACGTAGGCATGCAAACACCGTTGAGTGAGTAGTAATTGCCTCACACGTTGGCGTTGATTGGCGCTGACGCCGGCTGTGATGTTGCATAAATGCACGCGAACACAGACACACTCGCAATTGCACTTGCACTCGTTAATCTCCCGCATTTACTTGCAACGCAGTAAAAATGTTACCCAAGATGCCGGCAACGTCACCACATGCACGTCGCCGCCGCTGATGTTGTTCGCCTTGCTTAAGCTTAAGCAACGCCGCAAAGCGCCATCAGTGCCATGCTAACGCCGTTGCCACTTAAAAGTGCATTTCTCACACCCAAGCCAAGGTTGCAAGATTGCTTGCCATCGAGTGAAATGGTGGCTGTGCGGCTGCGTGGTTGCGTTCAGCGAGTGTACTTGTTTACTGTGCAACACTTCATTTTGTCTGCTACTTGCAACATACGACGCATGTGTGATTAAATCTCTTGCTTGTTGCAAGTTACTCTACTCTACTCTACTTGTGGCACTTGCTGCAGGTAAGCAGCTGAGTTAGTCAACAGGTATGCACTTTTCAGCCGCTTCCGTCGCCGCTTTCAATTAAGCTTTCCAATTACTTGCTTTCCAAATGACTATATTGGTTAGAAATAGACGATTGAAGATGGTTGCCAGATTCAGCGGACTATGAGTTGAGTGTAAGAATCTTCCATTCCAGCTCCTGGAGTTTCTGGCGACTCACCGCCAGACGTTGTCCTGACGGAAAGCAATTCCTCTCATATTGTCCAAAGTTGACCACTTCTGGGCGATTGCTTATTTAAAGCTTACCAATTATTGATAATACAGATCCGAATTAACAATTTGATCGCTCACAGTAGATGATCCCTGCCAGTCCTAGCAGAGACATAGAAAAACCTTTCTGGCCATCAATGCTGACTTGACCACAGTTTGCACTGGCTCTACGTGATGTGACTAGGACCAATTTTCGCTGGAAATTGTCGTAAGAGACCCCATTTCAATACCTGTCCGCCTCAGAAATGAATCGACTTTGTTGCGATTTAGCAGCCATTCGCAGATGGGAATTCGGTTCGTGAGACTTTTTGGGCCTACATCGAGCTTCTTTTTCCTTTTTTAAGCCAGCCTTATTTAAATGGTTTCAAAAGTGCTTACTTAACGTTCGGACTCGACGGTTTCCTTACTTATTCGATATTTTAGACAATGAAGCTTTCAGAGCATAGTTCATCTTCGACTTCGAAATTACTGGAATTGATATTATGGGTTCCTTAGCCGGTCGGAATATTCCTAATAGTTGGAATATAAGTCTGGACCTACCATTTGGGCCTAGTTGACGTAGACTATTTAGAAGTTTCACTCAAGCACAGAGATTTGAATAGAGGTATCCCATTATTAATAGACTCTTTTGGAATCGTTTAATTGACGACGAGAACTGAACTAAGATTGGGTGAAGATCTAGTAGTATATTAAAATCCAGCGGTTAAGCTCGCAAGCTCCAATTTTTTGCCGACTTAGGTCTAAGTTTCAAGACACATGGGATTTGGTAACTCTTGGTAATGGCATGAGAAGGAGAAACTGTGGGAATATGGTCGAGCGGACACTCAGTTTTAGATATAAATTCGGGTTCGTTCTCATTGAGGAGACCAGCTAGCCTTCGGAACGGAAGTAAGAACCCTCAAATCGAGTGGTAATACCAACTAATACTTATCTCGCCAAATATAAGTGTGAATAACTGTTGGACTTCATTGGTTCTGACTTCAGTGTGCCCCTCCAAGGCCTACCGACAACCACTAAATCTAACCTATTGGCTCTGTTCAAAACCAGCTCAATTAAAGTCTGTTTGAATATTAGATAGTAAAAACTGTTTAGATACGGCAACACTGGCTATACGCACCTAATTTCGGCAGTAAACTTGTCTACTTGTCTCATCTTTCCTCAGTAACTCTCACCTTCCGGCCGAACCGAAGTGCGTTCACAACATTTATGGCACTGCTATTGACTGTTTTAACAGCTTTACAGCCACAACACATTCTTTGTTGTAAAGAAATGCACTCAAGCGTCCATAAATTTGTACGTCATTTACGTGGGCTGCGCAGTGTTACTGCAGCACAGCTGTGTTGTGAGATACGCAAATGTTTGCCAATCAACATATTTCTGTGTGTTTGTTTCTCTATTCTGCTGCTATTTGTTGTTGTTTGTGTCTCTATGTGTGATTATTACTTATGCATTGCGTAAGTTGCAACAGCATTGCGATAACTTGCCACATGTTGTAAGCAAACACGCTACAATTGACACAGTTGGTGGTGGCGACAATGGATGAACGACAACGACGACGCATCGGTGGCAACGTCATAGCTTACTTAATGCCACCTTGGTGTTGCCACTTACGCACAGACATACATACATACAGCAACTGCATGCGTGTGATTTGTATCTAATGTCCTGCTATGAAGTTGTTACTGTTGATATTGATGACGGTCGGTTGTTGCTGAACGCATCATACATATGCAGTAGTCTGCGAGTTTGGTGGGCCAAGCAGCTAATGTTACTGACAGCGACAACAAAAATAGAAAATAACAACAACAACAAAAATAATCAGCAATGCGCAACATACGCGCCCAATGACAACAACAACAATCATCTAACTCTATTCTCTCTCTCTGTGTTGCAACATCCATTGCCGTTGAGCCGCTACGTAATGGTACGACGTAAGCAACAACGCATTGGATTTGCGCGCTTTGAGTGCCCAGCTCAGCAGGCCGCCAGTGCTTAACGCATGACAGTTCGTATTAGGTTGGATTTTACGTTTGAGTGCGTCCAATTCGTGCAACAGCTGCATTCTGTTCTGTTGGTGCTGATGTTGTTAAAAGCATCACCAGCTTTCAGCACTAACGCACGCAAGTCGTTAGAGTTACGTAATTCATCAGTTGACGTAGTTGTTGCTAAGTGATAACTCACCGGTTTGAATGTAAGTGCGTAGGAAATCTCTCGCCATTGCATAATGAGTCGCACTATTCTCAAAGTATAAAAGGATTCAATTTGCTATGGTGGGGTGGGTGATTTTTGGTAGAGGAATCCTGGACACCCTCGGCTTTTCGAAGCTAATTATTGTTTAATGAAGAGCTGATTTTTGCTGCAATAATTAAGGCTAATTAATCCATAATTACTTCCAGTTCGAGGCTACCACATAGTAGAAATCGTTCAAATATAGTCTTAGAAGAGTTCAAAATGAGGTGAGAGGTCAAAAACATATCCCAGAACTTATCGGCCATGCAAAGGTGGTTATAATCCGTGGGACAGTTCTCTTCACGAGTTAGAGAAGCTCGACTAAACATCTAGTAATCATATTTTCCCTCGTTTCTCAAGAATCTCTGTTCTTAACAGTAGTAACAACCATTTTAATGAATTGTAAGATTTCTAGTCTCAAGTTTCTCCTATTTGAGATTATTCTTCAAGGCAAAAGTAATTCCAGAAGAGTCTTCACCTCATTTTTCTTCCATAACTACCTAAAATGATTGTAATTGTAAGTCTGCTCCATTTTGGGAGTTGCTTTCAATCTGAACGTTAGGATTAGGGATGGCGTAACTAAAAGAGATCTATAGTTAGTAAAAATTGAGTCTTCCAGAACAGAGGGAAGAATTCGAAAAAAAAATTTAGTCTCTTGTAATGTTGGAAATATAAGACCTCGTTCTCTGTATCTTTTGGCTACTCTTTTCCATTCCTTGGGATATCTTCGAGAGTTTTATTGAAATTGCGGTTCCCGAAATATGTCGTTATGGAAGTGAAAGATACGTTGCCAAATAATGCTTTACTTAATATTTTTAAAATAACAGGCTTTCCCTAACGCTCTGATAGAAATTTCGTTCGTTACTCATTGCAATTCTCAAATGGTTTGTATAAAAATTGAAGTCTTCATTTTCACTGCTTAGAAGAACGTAGAGTATAGAGATATCAACTAAATACTAAACTCTTAATCAAACATATTAAGTTACCACTTCGAACTGTCTACAAATAATCACTTGTCTTTCATATAACTCAATTTACTCTGACTTAAACCCCACCGAGTATGCTAATTCCACTGAATCGAAAGAGTGAATTTCTCACAAATATTCTCTTGAAAAAATACCACAATGCCCAGCTGAGTATACACGCTAGTGGCGGACTTATTCCACGAGTCTCTATCACAGAGTCGGAATTGAGTGGACGCATCTTCTGCAGCATTCTAGCCGGCTGGCCGCAGCAACCTCCTGCTTGCTGCTAAGAAAAACATTGCCGCTGAGCTACTTCGCATAGCAACACGCTTCCGTGTGGTCCGATGTAATCAACTGTCGGCTGGCCAACAGCAAAAACAAACAAACCAACAGATGGACGCACAAGCCTCGGCATGCATGCATAAGAATTTGCGCGGATACACATGAGAATTGAGATGCAAGTTGCATGCCACACAACGGCGATTGCATGACTACCCAGCAGCCAGCCACCAGAGTTGTGACAACAGTCAGCAATGACAGTCGACAATTGTTGTTGTTGTGGATTAAAAACTAAAAATAAAAATCGATGGAGAAATAAAGACACGCAGAAACGCATAAAATATTTGTTGTGAATTTAATTTATTTACAATTGCCAATCGTTTGCGGGATTAAACGGTGCGGGGGGCACGTACTACGTAGTTAAGCAACCATTTGAACACACATATGTATATTCGACCTGCTGGACGATGCGTAGTGGCGTAAAAAACGTTCTCTTAATTATCTGCTGCTGGAGTATAATGGTTTTGCCTCAATTAACAGTGATCTGTAAATTAAGTAAGCTAGAAATTGATCGGGACGAGATACTAATTTGATTCGACTTGACAAAATATTAAGATTTCTGAGATGAAATTAAATTTGTATCGAATATTAATGAAATTGGTGATCAACCACGCCCTCTTTCATTATAACGGTACTTACAAAACATAAACATTTTTAATTTTTATTATATTAAGTAACATACTGTTCCAACTAATATAGCTCTTTATATGAAAGTCTGAAATAAGGTACTGATTTAAAATAGATTAAAAAAATTAGGTAAATATGTTCGAAACCCACTTTCCCGACATCTTGATCTGACATTTTCTTCGTCAGATATGTTTGCCTGGTAAAAACATGTTTTTTTACTTGGTCCTCAAAATAATTTCGGTGATCTTTCAATCACTTTGAACATCTATGGTGTTTTACCAAAAATTATCCTTTCTAAGATCCTTTGAGGTTTATCTCTAGGCTGAAGGTTCTAAGTTTGGTATTCAATCTTTAGATTTCAAGAAATGTAGCCTTATAGAGAACAGAACACGAAAGATAATCATTTACCTACTTTGATCTATCGCTGGAAGAAATAAGACTAAGAGCTGCTTTTATTAACTGCTTCAAACCACTCCTTCAGCCCCCAAACCAAATCTTCTCAACCAATACTAAACCATATAAATTTGGTTTCTTTTTGTCCAAACAGCCACTTTCAGGTACTCGGAGGGCCTCGAGCTCTCAAGCATATTACTATAGAAGTTTTGATATCGAGTGATCTTTCAACGAAGATCTGTCTTCATTTTTAGATATTTTATAAAACAATAATCACGGAGTCTGTTCCTATACCTTTTTGATTGACACTATCTACAACCTTCTAAATAATTTCCCCTGTTGAAGGCACGGCCAGCACTCTTTGGGATCGCAATGGGTTCAAATGTCGACCAGAGCTGAACCTAATTTTATCAAAAATATCTTCTTTGATTAGATAACGTCCAATCTCCTCGTCTTTTTAAGACACAAAAACCCTTCTCGTCAGATTTAACATTCATTCAGAAGTCGTAAACTGTCAAGGATTCTCCACTTACCATGAGAGGTTCGACCAGCTACTACCATAGGTCTAGACACTTTGAATATTCCATGTATAATTAAATATGAATTTATTACCGTTAATATCGAAAATAAATTATCGAACTTTGGTCAAAACCCACCTGTACCATCAACAAGAACGCATCCACCGCTGCATAATTGCCACTGCTCATAGTTTCGCGCTAGTTCCTGACCACCTTGGCAGCTTGTTGGCGGATTTGCTATGCCATTTTTCGATTAGATTTATTGACTTGTTTAACTTGTTGCTCGCTGGAAGTACTAGTACACAGCTCATCATGCTGACGATGCGGATGATGTTGAAGGCGCGCCGCAATGAGCATGCGCGCGAATGCATCTTCAGTAACGTAATTCTGACTCAAGAATTTAATTGAAATAGTAAAAACCAACAACAACAACAACCACGAATGTATGTGGTCAATGAAGTGTGCTTCAACTGTATGAAATGTATGTTGGTGCAATGCAGCAAGCTGCGGCATGCAAATTTGTGTGGTGAAGAAGTGGAAATAAATTGTTTTGCAATGAAGTGAAAAAGTTAATAATTTATGTGTTGGGATACGAGGGTGGTTGGAGAAGTGATTAAATTTTTGTGCGCATAAAAACTCGGTTTCGTTTTGGTTACTTAGACCCAACTGTACTGAGTCATATTTGGAACTCTTTCGGTTGTTAGGACCTATTTAATTTGCCTTTTCCTAGTTCTGGGTTGTACTTTTTCTGTCGAAATATCTTCGTATTATCTGAAGTATGTATATTGTCAATCGGCATGTATTTTGCCTCGAAAATTTGTGGAGTTTCCATTTTCCGGCTTATACAACTTCTAAAGGTCATTTTATCGAGCTGTGACATCTTTTCGTCGAGGAAATTTTAATTTACTAACTCAAAAACTCACTTTTTTGGTGACCACCCGCGTACAAATGCTATTTTTGACCCATATACCTATTTATTTTGCCTTTTCCTCGGTCTGTGTTGTACTGTGGTGAATTCAGATTACGTAGTGGTGTAAAATACTCACCCAGATCTCGGTCCAACACTTTTTCTGTTGTATTATCTGAAGTATACCATCAATTGAAATGTATTCTACCTCGAAAATTTGGAGAATTTCCATTTTCCGGTTTATACAACATCTAACGATCATTTTATCGAGCTCTGACGCTTTTTCATGGAGGCAGTTTCAGATTACTAACTGAAAAACTAACTATTTTGTGGACCACACAGGTTTTTCTACAATGTTTTGCCCATATAACATCTAACTGCAATTTTATCGAACTCTGACTTCTTTTCGTCGAGGGAATTTTAGATTACTAACTGAAAAACTAACTATTTTGAGGCCCACCCTCGTATTTCTACAATTTTTTACCTGTATACCCCGCAAATTTCCAACAAATTAATTAAAAAAGCTTGCTTACATTGAGCTGTTGCCACTCAGCATAGAAAAATAATAATAAAAGTATGCAATTGTAACTGTAAATATGCACTTCACTTAATAGAAGCGCAGATTTCAACAACCCAACGACCTTCACATACGCCACTATTTGCATATGTACACAATATTTTACACAGAGATAATGTAGCAATAAATTTGCATGTTGCTGCTTCTGCTCCTTGTTGTTGTTGTTTGCTGTAACAGCGCTTGTCGTCGTACAGTCACAGCTAATAAAAAATTGTTAACTGTTTCGCACGCAACCCAACAACAACCACCAGCACCTGAGCTGGCCAGCTGTGTCAATTGTTTGTTTTGTTGTTTTTTATTATTTTTGTTGTTGTTGTTGTTGTTACTATAATTTTTTATTTGCTTTTAGCTACAACATTGTTGTTTGTTGTCAATAGCAATTGCCGTTGCTTTTCAACAGAAACAATTGGTTACAATATTTGTTGTTGTTGTTGCTGCTAGAAGTATTTGTGGTCCAACTGGGCTTGGCTCATCATCCAAGCGCGTCAAAGCATCCAACCAACAACAATAATTTACCATTAAACGCACCACCCAACCACTTGTCAAGCAAAAGCAGCAGCAGCAGCAGCAAGCATGTGAGCGATGTCAGCGTCGACGTCGGCAGCAGCAGAGGTGGGCAGCCAGTCATCAATTGATTGCTGGTTTATCCAAATGTCTCGGCTGTCGTCTATTATTAGTTTGTCGCTCGCTTGCTTGCTCGCTTTTGTTTGTTTGTTTGCTATGCAAAATTGTAGCGCAGCGGGCAACAAGACAGCAGCAACAACAACAAAATTATTGATGTCACATCATTATCACAACGTCAATATGTCAAAGAATTAGAATAAATTAGCATAACACGCCGCGATATGAAGCGCCTCGAGCTGTTTGTTTGTTGTTGTTGTGGTATTTTTTTGTTATTTTTTGCTTTTTTCGTGTTTGAAACGTCAAACAGCGTTTAGTGCGCGTTCATTCAGTGTTTTACAAATATTGTACATACATACATACATACAGACATATGTTAGCCCGCCATTCATACATATGTAAATTTGTGCTATTTATAAACAGACATACATACATACATACATACATACAAAGATGTGAACAAATATCTGTTGTTAGGAGATTAGTTTGTGCCTCATTGCACACGCGTACCATCCGGAAGATTTCACACACACACTCACTTACTATATTTATTTACGTGGACATATGGCGTCGCCTGTGATTTTCGACTTGCCAACGGTCACATCAACCACCGGCTGCTGTTCGCACATACATACATGCATACATATGTACCATGAAAGCTCTGCTGTTGTTAGCGCTAGACAATATTTTTTGCCATATGATTAGCCGCTTATAAGCCACGTCGCATAAATTCCTGTGCTGGCGCAAAGCAATGTCAACCCAGTGAGCGAACACATTGTGTTAGATCTGGATCGAACCGATAAAACGAATGGTAACACGGTCCAGAGAAGGCTTCCATAAAGACATTTTTCAAGAACGGGGTTGTCAAACTATTTGGTAACTCTAAAGAGCTTCGAGAACCTAGATCTTATACTGACTAATGCCATTATGGTACTAATGGCATTCTTTAAAACTCTTTGAAGTTGAGAAACTGCTCCTCCCATGACTTCAACCTTCTTCTTCTTCTTGACTGGCTTGGGCACCGCCATATAATCAAGTCCACAGCAGCGCGTCATTCCTTCCTTCCTTTGGCAGTCTGGCGCCAAGTGAAGCTAAGGCGTTCCTCACCTGGTCCTTCCAATGGAGTGGAGCTCTCATTCTCTCTCTCGGCTTCCATCAGCGGAATCGCTACAATCTGCGAGGCTAATGTCATATAGATTGTATACCACTTGCTTAAACTAGGTTCGTCAGCAGTCAGAATGTTTTTATTTCATTTTAAGGAGTCTCTCGAAAGATCTTTTCAACGATACTTGAATTACCATGGAACTACTTTATGTGAAAAAATTTTATGTGGGGTTAAATGTGAACCAGGCCACCAATATTTCCAATTTATTGCTTCATTTTCAATTTAATATCAAAAAACATATACTTCAGTTCATCTAAAAAGGACTAAATATCAGATGGTATTTCTCAGTATCTCTTATTTATCTCTGATAGAATGTCTTTCTGAAATCATTTGTCAGTCCAGCTTGAAACAAAGACGATAGTTTTGATATTAAGACAGTAGATTTCTTTGAAATTTGTTGATTAAAAAGTCCTTGATCTCTTCTCTCCCAGATCTATCAAGCGACGAACCATAAATGACCGTCGTTCTGTAGTATTACCCAGATCTCACCTTCGACTTCCTCAGTATAAATATTTCTCTAATAATAGACTAACAGGAGAGTGTTTTTAATGTATTGAAACCAATTTCCAACCTTATTGATCAAAGTGTTTAAGGGGAATTATACAATTTTCGGAAGCCCACTCCAGTTACAGTAACTTATTCGAATTTGAGAGGTCCAAGGTTCTAACCTTTTAGGCTATGTAAATCAATATACATTTTAAATCGAAACTGTTTAATCGATGAGCTGACGGAAAGAAGAACGATGAATGAGGGATGTTCCTTTTTACTACTTTACTAAAGAAAGGAAATCCAGATTTTTTTGTAAAGAAGATCCAAAAATAGTATCGGCCTGAGCTTTTCCGATGCGAATCTGCTAAGTCTTGACGAAGTACATCCTTCTATCTGGACAGTTTTGCTTTCCGAGTAAATTTTTCGTACAGCTTCGACTTCTTTTCGGGTTTCATCGCCATGGTTTTATGATTGGAATATTATAAATCTTATTCTCGGAGCTCTCATGATATAGGAAAGTTCAAAATCACTCATATTTCCAAACTAACTACGGTAACTGAAGGATCTTACCTGGTTCCTTTCGACGAGTTTCTCTGAAGATGTCGTTGAAAGTGTTATTTAACAAAACCCGTTCTAGTACCTCGAGACATGTTTCCGGAAATGAACAAGGCTCTGCTGACCAAGTTCAGAGATACAGTCCTCAAAACCGAATCAGTTATAGACAGGCAAAGCAACGCAGTCTTAATCTATGGACCAAAAATTGAGAGCTTTTGTATATCCAACGTTGTTTTTAGCTAACTGGGTTATCTCTTAGTTAACTCGCGTATCTGCAGTGATGCTTATACATCTTCGGCGTCACACATTTGCCTTTGGTATTAGCAGCTCCAACTAATATCTTGCCGTGTTTGTATGTATTTGTATTTAAACAATGACAACCCACGCAACTCTTTTCAAGACGCAGCTGGCTGTCGGGCTGGTTCTGGCTGGTGGCAAGGTTGGCTGGTTGGCCAGCAGCAGTCGTGTCTGCCTCCAATACAATATATAGACAAAGCAGAAGCAGCAAGAGCAAAGCGAAAAAAAATGTTTCTTTGTTTCACTCCTCCTCCCCCTCTCTCTCACTCTTGCTCTCTTGTTAAAGTCGTATGTGTCTGTTGTTCATTGTGATTATGAAATTCTAATTCTAATGCTAATGCTAAATAATCCGCACTGCCGCGCTGATATGAGAAACGATTTATCAAAGCTTTTTAAATCCTGTTTATAAATTTCATAGCCATCAGCGAGATGAGACGCGCGAAATCTTATACAGTTAGATGATTAAGAAAATACAGCAAAACAATAACAACAATAAGAACAATGACCACCATCTTAATTTAGTTGGTATTTCCATTGCGATTCACGTGGGCGTTGGCAAATCCACATTAAGCGAATTTCAAGAAATTAAAAAAAAAGAAATTAAAAGTGTGCAGATGAATAAATGAATAAATTCAAAATTAAATAAAATGCTAAATTATTTAGCATACATAAGTTGTTTGTTTATTTGACAAGCATACAATAATTTGTTGTGCTTCGTTGGCTATTGCGATTTAGTTTTGCACGGTTTGGGGTCATAAATATTTTCACTTTAGAGTCGTGAGATTACTTGCGACGTGGAGCTTTAGCGAGTGCGTACACCTATCTACATACATTCCACTTGATATTAATGTACACAGCAGGTCCATCCGTATGCTCGCAGTCACGGGGAAACTAATAAAAGTCACGATTTTCGTATGATTAGTTGGTTGATGCAAGAAGAAGAAGCATGCAAAAAAATAATGCTGATTCAAATGGTATTTGGCACATTCATGGGCGTGGTGGAATTTTAATAAGTTAATAAGCATTAGTTTGCTAAAATAAAATTTTTGCTGTAAGTTATTTTTTGGGAATTAGTTGGAAGGAATGAGTGTTAAAACATTAATTGCTTTTAATTAATATAAATGATTGCATTGTTGTAGTTAATTAGTCGAAAATTATAATTAAATTAGTGCCGATTGATTTAATGCATTCGTTAAAGACTTAATTCGATTGGTGACTAAATTATATTGGATTTAAATGCTTTATTTCAACTCAAATTAAATTAAATTGAGCAAAAATAGATTCTAATTTTTTAATGACTAAAGAAGAGACTTACGAGATTCAATTGTCTTTCAATTAAAAAATTAAATTAATTCAATCCAAATTTAATTCAATTATCATACAATTGTAATCAAATTTAGATTACTAAACTACTACTTATGCTAAAGGATTCAATAAGTTTCGATATGAAATTAGATTAAATTGAATTAAGCTGAGTAATAGCGTTTTTAGACAGCCAAATTAATTGGTCAATTAAAATTTTTATTGAGAAACCCTTTTTTGCCTTTTATGCTGCCGGTTACTCGATAATCGATCAGCTGTTATGCATTTTTGTTTTTTGCTTTTCATAAGAAGTTTGTGAGTTTCATCAGCAGATTAATATTTTTAGCAGCGACATCTACCGTAGCTTTTTTCATAAAAAAATTCAGCCTATCGCAGACAAAGAACGTATATCGTATGTCTTTGTCGCAGAGGTGCATTTGATTTTCAAGTCAATTAAAAATAAATGAAGTTTTTATTTTGTATGGTAAATCGATCTTAATAAGCGTTTTAATCGAGCCCGGTCAATTAGCTCCTGTCTAAAAACGTTATAAGATTAGCTAACCTAAACTTGAAAAATTGATTTCTTTACAACACAAGGTCCGAGCTTTTTGATATTTATACACCGAAATACACAGTTACTCATTACCATCGACCCCATTTCCCACTGTGTGATACACATAATATATTTAAGATTTATGAAAGCTCATTGGATGAATGAAGGGCGACTTTTTGGGTCACTTTGAGGAATAAGACTACGAACCATATCATAAAAAAGGTGATTGGCTAGCTAGGTCTCCAGGTTCGCCTCATTTGGACTTCTTTTTGTGGGTTTATTTGAAATGCAAAGTTTAGGACAGTAATACTCGGACTATTGACGATCTCAAGGTAAAAATACGTATTGAAATCGTCTCCGAAACATCCAAGCTGCGCGGATTGGAAGACCCCACAAGTATTAAAAACAATAGCAGTCTCCTTGAGAAGATTTTATGAGACAAATAAACGTCTGTATGCTCGAATGCGTAGGGTTGTCATTGCTTGTTACGAAGATCAGGCATTCGTTTTTTTATACTGGAAGAACCTAGCACAGGACCCTGATAGTAGAGAATACATTGATTTTGTTTCCAAAAGATTATTTAGAGTGAATTTAAAACATGTTAATAATGGACTAAAATTTTAATTTCTAGATATTGTTTGATGTTTTGGATATGAAAAGTGTTGGCACTATATGAAATGAGAAATATAAGATTCGAGGAGCCAATTTATTAAACAGGCTTCATGTCGAAATTTGAAGGTGCCGAAGACTTTCCTGACAAGTGTATAGAAAACTCGATCAAACCCTACATACTGTGGACTTATTTGATTTTGAAAAATCATTTTTATCAAATTAATTTTAGCAAAAAATGTTAAAATTAGAAAAAATAAAATATTAATAAGATCAAGGATTTTTTTAAATTTTAAAATTTTTTTTTTGAATATTTAAACTTTATATACAAAACCATCAATTCAAGAGTAGGTACATACTCAAAACGAGTATTAATAAAAATTTAATTTTTCTTAATATGATTTTGGGGGTATTTTTTGAAATTTATCATTTTGAAACATTATTAATATTATTTATTGCAATATACTTTTTATATTAACATATATGTAACTTTTTTGAATTTGTTACTCTTTTTTTTAATTGTAAGATATTCTACTTCTTAAGTTTTTCCCCGTTCATAATCATAAATATCATTTGGCAGTGAAATAATCAAAATTTCAAACAAAAAATTTATTGTTTGAAGAGCCACCCAAAAATCGAGAACAGTAGAAATCCAATCAATATGTTAATTAAACCACACTGGAATGTTGAAAGACTTGCATAATTTCTGGTTTAAACTGGTCTTGTTCTTCAGCTATTCTTAATATAGATTTTTATATATTTCCATTCATAAAGCATTTGGAAATTCCAGTGCTCTTACTCATTTATACAATTTTCAAGAAGCAAAATCTTAGTGATGCAAATAATTTGCTATCCTTCACTTACTATATATATAGTATATATCCTTCATACTCGCATGTTACCTGTGCTGTGTCGTCGCAACCATATTTAGTTTGATGTTTGTTGTCTTAACAACCTAAATACTAATTACCTTTGTGTCGTCTCTCAAACTAATTGCTAAACTTATTTGTGCGTTAAATGCGAAAATTCAAGTACGATCAGTGGAAGAATCTGCGCATTAGCTTCGTGGAACTAACTAAGTGCTCGGCTGTGAAGTGTGGCGGGTTTTTCCACCATTTTTCACCATTCAGCAGTCCAAATCAAGGTGTGTGAATACTTATTTGTGTGGATGGTGGAAACATCTGTGCAAATGGCTGGGTATATATGTATATTACTTAGTATACATATATCTACCTGTTCGACTTCGATATACCTCTACAAATATCTATCTCACACCCACAATACTTACCTGTATATATCTATCTCACCTATATACACACCCTTCTTACCTGTTCATTTACTTAATTTCTGATTTCTTTCTCCACATGTTTCATGAGTCGTGTATTTTCCAACAAATTTGTTGCGTTGTTTATATATGTTTGCCCATCTGTGTTTACTCACAAATTTTCTGCATTTAATAAGCACACCACATTTCAGTTTTGGTGTGAACACCCATAATTTTCGAACATCAAAAGCCATTTGCACCAAATGTATATTGCGTTTCAAGACCTTTTCCACATTTATTTTCAAATAATAATGTTTCGTTACTTAATTACACCTTATTCCATGTGCACACACATGTGGCATTACATAATTACACTTATATTGCGTTTTAATTACAGCATCCTTTACGAATTTTCATATGAGATACTCCTCCCCTTTGTTTGTCTTTGATTTAGCCATTTGATTGATTTACTTCGAAATGTTAGAGCAACAGCTAATTAAGGGGAGGGGAAGCAGTGGTTTTATGGTCTATAAAGGAATCGCTTTTTTAGAGTAATTTTTATCGTCATAATTTTCTAAAGATTTAACCTTCGAACCAGTTAGCCTTCTGGTGGATTGTTTCATGACTTTAATAAGTTATTGTGCTCTTGAACTCCACTCAAAAAACAGGTGATCAGACGATAAAAAATATGAGGAGGATAGTCCCAGATATGAAATTTTTTAGTATCCGTTTTTATACAAAAGAAATTGTCTTCGTGAGAATACGAAATGATTTTGATTAGATACTTTTTTTTTGTAAGTTCATTGAAAGACTAAAGGAATGGCTCGAAGAATTACTGTAGAAGACTAGATTATTTCCTTTCTGTTAAACAATTTTTCTATAGTAAGTGGTTAATAGAAAGCGCTTTCAGAAAATGATCAACTACGAGAGATTTCGGCCGAAGAAACATTGATTAAGTTGGGATAATTGGGTCTATAGCTTATGGTCGAGAGAGTGATCTGATACATGTATCAATTTTAACATATGGATGACTGAAACTGTGAGATCCAAGGCGATTCACTATCTATCTTGCAAATACTATACAGCCAAGAGGTTTAGAGATGTTTTTACCTTCGTCTTCTTTCAAACAACTTCGAAAACTGGCTTTGGTGAAGGACGAAACGAGACTGGAATTGATGAAAGGTGTGACGATGGTGAATGGCTGTCTAAATCCCTTGCAGTTTCACTCGTCTCAGAAGGATCTTGCAATTACTGAAGTGCTGTTGGTAGATCTGCGTTCAACAAACTCAAGGGAAGCACAGCCATCCTGTAGTAAACGGGAATAGGACAAGAGAACTCCAACTTATAAGGCAAACTTTGAACATATGAATGGCTGAAGCTATGGTATCTAAGGCGTTTCACTGTCTATCTTGCAAATATGAGTTAGGTAAAAGTTGTGAAGATGATTCTACCACTTCTTCAAACAATTTCGAAAGCTGGATTTTGTAAAGGACGAAACGAGATTGGAACTGATAAAAGGTGAGACGAATGCGAATAGCTTTCTAGATCTCTTGAAATTTCACTCGACTGAGAAGTATCTTGCAACTACTGAAGTGCTGATAGTCGATCTGCTGTTAACAAACTCAAGGGTAACACATCCGTCTAATAGTAAACCGGAATAGGACAACAGAACTCCGACTTTTTAGTCAAAATGGCTTTATTTTGTAAGTTATCAGGTTCCCTCCGATCCCTCTTTGGGCAGGCATCTATATCAAGAAGTTCTCACTCATGAAATTTTGACAAATATGTGGAAAGTTTTGGAATTGGTTTAACAAATCTCTTGACCTTACTGAATTTAGACATTTTCAACCACGTTAATGCTAGTTCTCAGTGAAAGTCGTAATGATCTGACAACTCGGTTTCCATAAAGCCATAAAACATTTTGTAAAATATTATTCGTGATTATGTTTATACCATGCCACTCCAGAAACTAAGGCTTTCATGACCAGAACTTTGATTACTTCAAATATAGTCGAAATTTTTAGTTTTTAAATTTTTTCTTTCGAGAGAATTCCACAAATTTTAGTTTTTATCATGAAACAGTGATTAAATTTCAATCAGTACACTTTATTGTAATTGATACCTGCGTTTTTGCAAAAGAAAGTGACGGCATACATAGTATGCAATTTGAAATATATATAGAACTGTATGTATATGTACCCATCTATATTCCTGAATATTTTTTCTTTGAAACCCGAGTAAATAAAAAGCCGATACACCTACAACAACTCAAAAAATAAATAACGAAAACAAAAAAATAAAAAAAACCAAGTACTCCATATGGAAAAAAGGTGTTTCATCAAGTGTGTAATGCTTCCGGCCGATTTGAAATTCAAAACCAATTAACAACTTAAAATCTGTGCCGCAGCAAACTACCGAAAAACACAACTGTTGATTGGCACTACAAGCAAGTGGTGTAGGAAAAAAAACGATAAAGAGGTGCAAAATTAATGCAAAAGTTTATAAAAAAAGAAATTAAAAAATAAATGAAATAAAAAAGAACCACTGATCCCCAACTATGGTACTGAAATCTTACATAGCAGAAGCCAAATCAATAACTGCAAGCATCAGCAAGTCTACCATTTCTTCATACCAACTTTTTTGAGCTTTTTTTGCGAGTGCCTTAAAACGAAAATAAACGCAGAGGGAGAGAGAGATAATACAACTATAGTAAGCTTTGGCGAATATTCGAGGCTTGTCAAAAGAAATTTTGCGCACCTAAACCCTTTTTTTTCGTTGTGCGAAAGCTGTGCAAACAAAAAAATTTCGGCTGATCTTGCAGTGATAAAATATCGAATTACGCCAATAATAATGAAGCAGCGCTCAAGCGGCTCAGGGGAGTATGAAACCCCAAATAAAATTTAAAAAAACACAAAAAAGAATAACAGAGCAGAAAAATTGGAATGTGTTATGCATTGTGCGCTGCGGTTCGGCAACGAAAAATAACAGAATTAAATTGAAAGACATGAAGACAGCAGTAGCTACTTTAGAAAAAGCGAAAGAAACTGTATTTGCAAGTGAAAGAAATCAAACAAAGGTCTCTTGCTTTAATAAATATAAGCATGTTGCTTTATTTGTAGAGTCTGCTTCGAGATACATTTTGTTACGAAAGCATATTTTTCAAGGCTGTTTTTGACTTTTAGGCAATGCATTTATTCATACTTCTTTAGATTTATAAGACATGTTTGTTAATTTAACAGTTGTTTCTACCATTTGGAACGAATCGAGTTTGATAGAGGGTTACTTGTATGGAAATAATAGAGATGACGAACTTGTTCTGGAGTCTTTCTATCCGTGCTTTCGTTCCCCTATCCGCTTAAGGGATAATTTCAGTAAGAATTAGAGAACTTTGTACTTGGTAGGGGCTTAATATTGGATATAGATGAAATCGGGTCATTGTCATGCCCACATAACCAGCATTATTTGGGAAAATTGAAAATACTATAACTCAACGAAACTACAACATTTGGAACACGGGGTCACTAAGGAAAGAGGTTGTCAGGTGTTCGAAAACTGAGCGTGGCGAAGCTCTCTGAGAAGTTTAATCTACATTCATATCCCATAAGTCATTATATTATTGCTAAACAATCTTAATGAAAACCTTTGGATTCGTCATTCGGCCAATGACCATGTCCACCTCCTATATAAGAATTGAATTGTGTTCGAAAGTACGAGAATTGCTCTAACTATCCAAAGAATAGTGAAAGAACTTGTATGTGGATCATTTAATGAATTGAATAGGGGGCGTGGCAGAGCAAACTTTCCAAAGGGTTGCCTGATCACATAAATAAATAATATCTAGTTCTAAGATCTGATGCAGATGCAGAACTAAATAGAGAAGGTACAATCTTCTACAAGAGTGTACAGCTCCTGGCGTACGCCAACAACCGCGCCGGTTGTTCTGCTTTTTCCCGCATGGATAAAGAGGCGAAGCGAATGGGTCTGGAGGTGACTGAGGACAAAACGAAATATCTCCAGTCATCAAGCAAACAGTCGGCGCACTCGCGTCTTGGCTCCCACGTCACTGTTGACAGTCATAACTTCGAAGTCGTTGCATAGATAATTTCGTATACCTGGGAACCAGTATCAACAACACCAAAAATGTCAGCCTCGAAATCCAGCGCAGAATCACTCTTGTCAACAGGTGCTACTTTGGACTGAGTAGGCAATTGAACAGTAAAGTCCTCTCTCGACGAACCAAAATCAAACTCTACAAGTCGCTTATCATTCCCGTCCTGCTTTATGGTGCAGAAGCTTGGACGATGTCAACATCAGATGAGACGACACTAGGAGTTTTCGAGAGGAAAATTTTGCGCAAGATTTACGGACCTCAGAACATTGTCAACGGCGAATACCACAGACGATGGAACGATGAGCTGTACGAGTTATACGACGACATTGACATAGTTCAGCGAATAAAAAGACAGCGGCTACGCTGGCTAGGTCATGTTATCCGAATGGACGAAAACACTCCAGCCCTGAAAGTGTTCGATGCAGTACCCGCCGGAGGAAGCCGAGGAAGGGGAAGGCCTCCACTCCGTTGGAGGGACCAGGTGGAGAGCGACCTGGTTACACTTGGAATCTCCAACTGCAGCCGAACTGCGAAGGAAAGAGAAGAGTGGCGCGCTCTCATCGATTCGGCTATAACCGGCTAAACGGTTGAACGCCAAAAAGATATATATATATCTGCGGTTTTTGGGCTTTTTATTTGCCTTTTTTTATAATTTTTTTTGCACGTTTTTTGTCTCTTTATTTTGAATAGAAACCTTTCAGTTATTCATATCTATTTTAAGTGATCTCTTATTGTCCCATATAATATAATATATATACATATATACATACATATATTTCTTTTTACGACTTATTTCTTTTACTAAGCAAGTGCCTTCTCGTACACCACAACCACTATCCTTGCGATCTATCCTTGAACTTGAAATACAATTGGCCGCGAGCTTTTCAGGCCACTAATAACTCAACATATCCCCAAACTTCAAAAAACAGAAACACACATACTTAGAGGAGAGCAAAAAACAAATCGCCATACATAAATAATACCGACCGCAAACTGGCCACCTCCGCTACACATTTGACAGCCGTTTGCCGGCATTCACGCCACGATGCTATCGCTTGCGCTACGCCAACTGCCGCGGCTCAGGTGCTGCGTGGAAAAAGCGAAAGTCATCGTTCTTACATCTATATATCTCATATACAGTGGTGGCCAAATCATATGCAACTGGAACGCGATTTTAGAAAAAGTGTATATATCTTACGATTAAACTTTGCAGACTGTTGATTGAAAATGAAATTATTTTAATTTGGTGTTCTTACTATTATTTAACGTTTATAAAAACAAATATTTTCATTATTTAAAAAAAATACAGGTACCATTTTGATTTCATCTCTAAAATTACGTGGACAAAACATATGCAACTTTTTAGAAACAAACGTAAAAAATATGTTTTGCTAATATTTTGTTGCAATTACAATGATTATTCATCAATCCACGATATTTCCTTGGCATTGAGTCAATTAAGTTGTCAAAGATGTTCATCGGAATCGATTTTCAGGCTTCTTGAAGTCTATTAAGTAGTTCATCCCAATTTTCAATGATAGTCCTTTCTATACGCCTGTTAATCGGATTTTACAAGTTCTCAATAGGGTTTAGATCAGGAGCCATTTCATAACATTCACAATATAGGCTTAAAAACAATTTTGGCATATTTAGACGTGTCCTTTGGGTCATTTTCCTATTCGAAGATTCAACACAATGGCATTTCCCGCTCAGAGTTGGACAAAATTACACTTTTATAAACACATTTGCAGTCGTACTGATTGATCATTTCATAAATTTAATAAAAAAGTCCAAATCCGTTACAAGAAAAGCACTTCCACACCATTACATGGCCTCCACCATACTTAACCCTGAAGATCAAATCTCTTATTTATTGTCATCGCACATAAGATATTCCATTACTGCCTATTAAATTAAATTTTGATTTATAGCTGAATAGAACCGTTTTTCATTTAATAATTGGCCAATTTAAATACTCTTTAGCGAATATCAAACGCTCAACATTGTTTTTTATCGACACCATCGGTTTGTATGAGGGACGACAACGTCTTACTAAAGCTTCTAAGGCCATGTAATGGTGTGGAAGTGCTTTTCTTGTAACGGATGGGGACTTTTTTATTAAATTTATGAAATGATCAATCAGTACGACTGCAAATGTGTTTATAAAAGTGTAATTTTGTCCAACTCTGAGCGGGAAATGCCATTGTGTTGAATCTTTGAATAGGAAAATGACCCAAAGGACACGTCTAAATATGCCAAAATTGTTTTTAAGCCTATATTGTGAATGTTATGAAATGGCTCCTGATCTAAACCCTATTGAGAACTTGTAAAATCCGATTAACAGGCGTATAGAAAGGACTATCATTGAAAATTGCGATGAACTACTTAATAGACTTCAAGAAGCCTGAAAATCGATTCCGATGAACATCTTTGACAACTTAATTGACTCAATGCCAAGGAAATATCGTGGATTGATGAATAATCATTGTAATTGCAACAAAATATTAGCAAAACATATTTTTTACGTTTGTTTCTAAAAAGTTGCATATGTTTTGTCCACGTAATTTTAGAGATGAAATCAAAATGGTACCTGTATTTTTTTTAAATAATGAAAATATTTGTTTTTATAAACGTTAAATAATAGTAAGAACACCAAATTAAAATAATTTCATTTTCAATCAACAGTCTGCAAAGTTTAATCGTAAGATATATATACTTTTTCTAAAATCGCGTTCCAGTTGCATATGATTTGGCCACCACTGTATATATCTGTGTGTCTGTGTGTCTATATACCATTTGCGCGGCCCTTCTCCAAATGCTGCGCTTAAGAATCGCGTGCGCCGTCGCACATCTGCTAACCCAAATAACTTCAAATGCATACATATGGACCTTTATCAAGATAGAGAGGAACCTCCTTAGGCATATTTAATGCCCCTCATGGCTCTTTTGCAGCATTTCGGTGGTCGCTAACTATTGCGCGGCTACTTTTAACTCATCTTCTTTTTTTCTTTTCTATGTCTATTGTTTGCTCTTTTTTCGGTTTTTTTGGTCACTTGCGCGCTGCTCTTCCTTTGTCTTATTTATTCTTATTTTTATTATTATTCTCAAATATTTTTTTCGCTCCTTAGCCATTTTGGCATTCTATTAAAATAATCATGAGCTGGCAATATTTTTCAAGTATTTCCTAGAAATTCGAAATTCTTTGCTTCGGCGTTTTCTTCGTTGTCATATTCTCAAACACACATATTTTTAATTTTTTTTTCATTTAATCCTGCTTCGTATCTTTTGTTAGTGTTGAAATACACCGATTCCCTCTAATGAGTTGCATTATGTTAATTTTCTACAGCTCCTACCTTATTTGTTGACTCAATATTTGTTTCACTGCACTATTGTCAATGTTATTTTAGGATCCTCATCTTCAATCAATACTCTTCTCACTTGTGTTGAAGCAACGTTGCAATAATTGTGTTAAATATAAATATCAAATGTAATAAATGTGTGTGGTCAGATGATTTGCGGTTTTTTGAAGGTGTCTTATTGTTATGTGTTCTTTAAGTCATACCTTGTAGTGATCTATTCTTATATTGGAACTTGTTCTGTCAACTCAAAAAGTATCTCTCCTTAATTTTGGTCTTTATAACATAACATTTGCCAACGATAAAAAGTATTTCCATATAAGATTCATTCCATTTACCATGTCCCCTGACCGTCTTAACTGTTTAAAATATCATATAATTATTACTTTTTATACTCTCGCAACAAATGTTGCTAAAGAGAGTATTATAGTTTTATTCACATAACGGTTGCTTGTAACACCCAAAACTAAACGAGTTAGGTATAGGGTTATATATACCAAAGTAATCAGGGTGAAGAGTGGAGTTCAAATCCGAATGTCTGTCTGTCCGTCTGTCCGTCCGTGCAAGCTGTAACTTGAGTAAATTGAGTAAAAATTGAGATATCTTAATGAAACTTGGAACACATGTTCCTTGGGACCGTGAGAGGGTTGCTTTCGAAAATGGGCAAAATCGGTCCACTGCCACGCCCACAAAATGGCGAAAACCAAAAACACATAAAGTGTCATAACTAAGCCATAAATAAAGTTATAATAGTAAAATAAAATTTTAATTTAAAGGATCGCACTAGGAAGGGGCATATCTGGATGTAATTTTTTTGGGGAAGTGGGCGTGGTCCCGCCCCCAAATCGGTTATTTATATATATCTCGCAAACCAATGAAGCTATATAAACCAAACTTTCTGCAGTCGTTTTCTTTAGCCACTTCTTAATACAGTCCAAAAATGAAAGAAATCGGATAATAACCACGCCCACCTCCCATACAAAGGTTAGGTTGAAAATTACTAAAAGTGGGTTAACTCACTAACGAAAAACGCCAGAAACACTAAATTTCCCATAAGGAATGGCAGATGGAAGCTGCACTCAGATTTTTTACAAAATGGAAAATGGGCGTGGCGTCGCCCACTTATGGGTCAAAAACCATATCTCAGGAACTACTGGACCGATTTCAATGAAACTTGGTTTGTAATAGTTTCCTTACCTCCCAATAATATGTTGTGAAAATTGGCCAAATCGCTTCACAACCACGCCTACTTCCTATATACCAGAACTTAGAAGATGATCTGAATCGTTTACTTTACAATATATAAAGTAAGCACTAGTGAAGATATCGGTGCAAAACTTTGCACAAATACCGTATTTATAGTGTGGCAGCCCATTTCTAAAAATCGCCGAAATCGGACCATAGGTTTTCAAGGCCCCATATATCGAACATGAGGACCTCGGTGCTTCTAACCTAATATTAGGGTTTCCAACTTTCAATGGACTTTATACAATATATATGACGAATATGTAGGTCAAATTGTGTATTATATAATATTAATTAAGTTAAATAAATAAATTGCGAGAGTATAAAATGTTCGGTTACACTCGAACTTAGCCCTTCCTTACTTGTTTTATTTTATCATGTTTCACAGTTACTCTAACCTGTATTTCTTTTATTTTCAGATTTTCTTCAATGTTTGGGGTAAGTGATTTTTCCAACTATTTATATTTTATTGTTTTTTTATTTACCGTTATATATATTTTACTGTTATATGTATGTATATAAAAAATGTTTTTTTCTGAATGATCACAAGTATGAAGTACTCTTAAAATATTGCCTTTACACTTTTTGAGCCAAACTATTGCTCTTCAAGTTTTTAAAATGTGTCCTCTATTTGAATTCTAAAAGTAATCCACGGAGCCCTGTAGATGAAAGTACATATTTCACAGTCCAATTATTCTGCTTTTTAAACCATAACACTTCAAAACTCGTAACCTTTTGACGGAGTAGGCCCCTGGTTCCAATTTTATCTTCTATTCATAATATTTTTATCCAGCTTCCACAAATAATTCTTTGATTCCTGAAAACTGAGCTGACTTTGACAAAATTTCTTCAAATTGAAATTGATTAAGATCATAAAAAAATAAACGGTGTAAAAACTCACCGATTTTCAGGTTTTTATACTCGTTAAATTCAAATTACATATATCCTTGTCTATCTGTCCTCAAAACATATGTCGTAAACAGATCTCTTACTGCTTAACTAATATTTTCTGAATATTTTCCAAAGTCTGGTGAGAAAGGGAGCTTAAAAGCAAAAAAAAAAGTTACAAAGTTACGGGGGAAATGTATTTGTTTGAAATGCCAAGCTCATAATTTCAATAGTACGAGCCCTTGAATAAGTATTTTCAAAGCACATAACTCGAGCGCCACCTAGCGGTTATATATAATTTTATTGTTTGTTTACAACTTGGAAGCTTACTCGATTTTAAGTTTACAAGTGTTCTCTCCAACTATTTTATTAAATTAATGTCAGTTTTCTGCTCCCTTTTTCATTTACTTTTATAACAATTACTCCAATATATCCCTTCAATTATTCCCAAAAAGGTTTTCTCCATCAGATAGTATATTTTTCAAAAAATATTTTCCAATTTTCCTAACATTTGTTCTCCAATAAATATCGAATTGCCAGCCAATCTAAAGAGATTAGTGAGAGTAGCGACATCGTCAAGGGTAATTATTAGTAATGAATTGAGTGGTCATCTAACGCCTCGCATAACTGTTCCAAACTCAACACCCACACATAGAAATCATTTCGAACAATGATTGTTGAGATCAATCAACACTCCAGGCAATCAATTTGTCAACCAACTAATTATTTTCACGCTTTTATATGGACATATGTACTTAAGTGTACATATGTGATCCGATGTCTGTATTGAGATTAAACATACATCACGAAAATTTGATGGAAAAACTTCCGCTATTGAAATGCAATTTATTTTTGGCGAATGTGTTAGAGAAATTGCATAAAAGGGGGTGCGTGAAAGGATGCTAAATAAATATGCCACTTAAGCACAAAACAATTTTCAACAGTGGAGAGGGGTTTTTTTTTCGCACTTTCTCACTTCACCCTTAAAGGGCTCTTCGCTTTTGTTGTTACTTCATTTGATTCATCTAAAGAGGGCAGTTGATTTGTTTCGATGGTTTTTGTTTTCGTGTCAAAAATGTATTTTTCTATTCGTTAAATCTCCCGAATTTGCTTAAAATTATATAAGTAGATGGTAAGATTTCTTGAGAGTGTCTATAGCCAAGAAAGAAAAATATCAGAAGCAAATTAAGAGATTTTCTTCGATATAGTGTATTGCTAGAATACCAGAAAGACAAAGAGGAAAGGACAGCTAAGTAGGTTATGATAAAATCAACAAAACTCCCCCCAAACCCGGATAGCATTCTGCTGATCAAAGTGTCTCTGGCTCGTCATGAACCTCCACGATTTTGAAAACACAAGACCTCTT
Organism: Zeugodacus tau; assembly: GCA_031772095.1. Classification (NCBI taxonomy): domain Eukaryota; kingdom Metazoa; phylum Arthropoda; class Insecta; order Diptera; family Tephritidae; genus Zeugodacus; species Zeugodacus tau. Next base: position 66,139,687 of record CM062651.1, on the reverse strand, counting down.
CAGGTTGACCCAGAAACTTGACAGAGAATTACTTAAAATTAGGTTTCATTAGAGATATTGGGAAGACCACAAAGGAACTCAGGAAACTATTTACTAGCCTTCACACCGTGAAAGAATAGACCTAGAATTAATCAAGTATTTCCTACGGTTTTGCGTTTGGGCTCACTTTCGGCAAAAGCTCGTCGTATCATTCGAGTTCTCATGTTCCTCATACCAGTCCATTAGCCATTCAGAGTTACCTAGGAAGATTCCCAACTCTTGAATAATCAGGATTCGTAGCAAATATTATAAGAGAAACTCAGCTAACCTATTTTGCCCCCTAATTACTAGTCACAGACTTATTAGAACACACTCATACCCAAAATCGAATCTACGATTATCGAACACAAAATCGAGAAGAAAATTCGTAAATACAATTCGTCAAAAGGATTTGCGCAAAACACGAAATGCCACAGGCATTTTTCGCTGTACCGAGTATTTGCCCGGCGGGGATAACTGATGGGACGTGGCGAAGCGTTGGCTGCATGCTTGCGGCAGACGTTCGTGACACGTGACGCATCATATTGCATACGCAATGCAGAGATTTGCAACGCTACTCGAGCGAAGTGTAGAGAATGGCGAGCGAGATTTGTGAGCAAATAGTCTGACAAACATACGCACAACTCAAAACCAAAATCTCCACAGCACTTTGACACGCCAACTTGGACGTCATTTGAGCACCATGCATCGTCATCGCCACCACCACCACCCGCATGTAATCTACCGTTGCTGTGCTACACGCGGCAGCAGCATTAGCGGCGCACATCATCATCGCTCTGCCCTTCGCCTCCCCAGTCCACAAGCCGATGCATGACGTCACATGCATTGACATGTGCTTGCTTGGGCCCACCTTCTGACACAGTGTGTGTGTGTTGCAAGCGCGTTTGTGCCACTTGACTATCACCGCCACCATTTGTTGCCAAGCCACCGGCGGCTAAGCCAGTGCCACACAAATAAGGCTTGTTGCATGACGGCGTCTGTGACGTCTCACAGCTCTGAGCTGTGGGTGGGAGGCGTCGTGCACGCACACGTACTAATTTCGGATTGCTGCTGTGCAGCCACTGTTTCGCTGTCAGATTTGTGGCAGTTGCATGTGTAACTAGAGCGAGTATGCCTGCGTGGGTCTCTGGCGAGTGTTTGCTTTTCGTTAGCGTAACTGCTTACCACAGCCATGCCGGACGTGTCGTAGTGCCAGCCCATGTTGACAATTATCTGCAGCTTTGGAGAGTAGCACTCAGTTGGTTGACTGGCTGGTTGTATGAACAGCCATTTCTATGCGAGCGAATCGATCATAAAACGGATTTGGTAACAGCTGGGCAACAAATGTGACAGCGTACCATATATGTAACTAGCAGATAGCAGCGCTTGGTAGGATTATTTTTGGGGTTGAAATGTAACATTTAATCTTTGTGCACTGTATTGGATTTCCGGATTTAAGAGAAAGTGACGAAAAAAAATTAATTGCTTATATAGCTTGGTCCTCTTTGTTCTCTACAATTTGTTCTGTTTTAATAAGTAATGATAAATTAACCCTTTTTGTTGTGTTTCCCATTACTTTCTCAATCAACTCGGACCAGTGTAGATATGATTTCGGCACGAATGTTTGCCCTTAGGTCCGTAGTATTCCTAGGAACGCTGGTGTAAAATTTACTTTCCACATAAACTCAAAAACAGAAATCAAGAGAGCAAAATTCAGGACTCTGTGTGACCTATAAAAGTCATATCTTTTTGAAATCGGAGGTCCTAGAAATATTTGATCCAGAAAGATATAAATTTTGTTCATCGTATACATTTTCATCGACTGTTTGAAAGGATATGTCCCAATAATGATTTCGATTTCAAAAAGCAGGTTTATCTATCGGATCTTCCGAATTTTCGGGTCCGGTTCCGGATCTGGTCCAAATTATTCCAAAGTATTTCCAGCTATCTCGAATTAACTACTTGCTATTCTGAAATAATCTCTAGTAATGATCGCATTTCATGGAGAGCTTTTCTACTTTTGGTTCCAAAAGGCCTTAAAATGTCGTTAAGAGACCATTCCGAAAGGCCATTGATTGATTATTTAACTGGAACTATTTGTTCCAGAAACATTAATTTTTTTCATCGATATCCATCTACGATTTGAAAGAATATAACCAAATACTGGTTTCGATTTCAAAAAGCAGATCCATCTATTTGATCGAATCTTCCAATCCAAAATTCTTCCAAAGTACAGCCATCTGTCTCGAATTAACCCCTTGGATATTCTCAAAATAATCTCTACTAATGACCGCATTTCATGGCGAGCTCTTCTACTTTTTGTTCTTAATAATATCCAAAAAGGCATTTAGCTGTTGTTAAGAGACTATTCCGAAAGGCCATTGATTGATTATTAAATTCTCGTGTCCGGTTCCGGGTCAGGTTCAAATTCTTCCAAAGTACTTCCAGCTGTCTCGAATTAACCACTTGATAATCTCAAATAATATCTACTCATGGCCAACTTTTCTACTTTTGGTTCCTGATAGTCCCCATTGACCCGTTAGTTAACTGGAACTCATATAATGAGTATTTAAAATCGACTATTAAAATTCCAAGTCCTTTCAAGATATTGTTTTTGACAATGCTGCTGTTGATCTTCAGTACTGGGAAGGTCTTTGCGTTGCTGAAAGAGAATCTAAGCTTTCTATATACTTCTTTCCTACATCCAACACTCTCTCCGGAAGAATACTAGCGCAGTTTGGTAAACAAAAAGAGAGAACGATGTTAAGTTCCTCCGAAAACTCACTCAAACTCAGTCGGTAATTAATTGTTGACCTCTCTTTATAGGTAAAGATGGTTGATTGTACAGAGACTTAAAATAAATAAATCCCACGATGAAGAGTTAAACAATCAAAAGTGATTCTAAAAGCAACACGCAATATTGTAATTGTAAATGTACAGCTATATTTACATTTTTATGCTTTATCCTCCAATTCTCATTTGTCTGTTTATTGTTCGAACTAGCCGTTTACAAAAAGATTGAGCTCCTTATCCAATTGCCTTACTTTACTCAACTTGCCTTTTGTTATTGTAAAACGTGTGCAGCTTCCAAGCGCCACCCATTCCACTTCCGCCCCACCCAAAGAAAGCGTGTCTACCACATTATGCCAGTGCAGGGTTTCCATCAAGCCACGTCACGACAGTCAGACCTTGACGGCATACGCCTCTCGAAATGTGTAACTGATGGCTCGTCGATGACGTGAATTGGGCCGCGTGCCCGGCTCCTGTGGCATGTGGCGTGTGCATGTGTATGCGTCACATCATTATTTGCAACACTCGTGTGTGGCACGTTTTCTCGATTCTATTGTATTCGCTCGTTGAACAGGAAACATAACAAAAGTGGAAAGAGAAACATTTGCAGCAATTGCAGCATAAAATAAGGGCGTATTTTTCGTGGTGGAACTAGTCTAGCGCGACGCCACCCAAATGTTCGAAGTATTTGCCGCCAGCTGTGACAAAAGTTTTATTTCGTGTACTTTTTTGTTGCAGTTGTATTTATAATTGACTTTCGTACACAAATTTGTTACCGTTTTGTTGTATTTTCATTAGTGGTAATCTTCATGAGAGTGGAACTTTTGGGAAACCTTTTAAGGATACTTTTCGTTGTACCGATTTGAATTGGAAGTGTGTAAGTGGAACCCAAGAAACACAATTCTTCATCTCTTCATGATTTAAATAGAATACTTCTGGACAATATGTTGCTATAGCAATTTGATTGATATAGCTTAACAACTCATCACTGTTTCTTATAGGGAATCTCTTTAACATCTCTCATACATAGTTTTGACTATTTCAGAAATGTACTCTTGTATTGACAGAATTTTCGATTGTTCGAATATGTGACTAGGAGAATAAGAATATCTGGAAAGAGCTGATTTCCATAGCGTTCTTAAATGATGTTAAACCCTACACTGATAAATTAAAATATACATCAGATACCTTAGGACGGCTCCCACTAGGTCTGAGGCCAGTTCTCAATGACCCACACCGTCTGGCACTCACATCGCCTCTGGCCTGGTTCCCCTTGGTTTTGCATTGTTCTCAGCAGTTCTCAGCAGTTCTTACCTGTTCTCATCGGCCCTCAATGTCTTCCACAGATTCTCTTCAGCACTCAAGGGCTCAAACCTGCTTTCTCCAGTTCTTTCCAGTTTACTCATGCTTTCGTCAGTTTTCCCTAGACCTCCTCGGGTTTCACTTAGAGCCAGTGCATCTCACTGGTTCGCAAGGTTCCTTCAATTCTTCCACCATTTCTCTCTGGATCTGTCCGGATCCTCTGACTCCCGGTTCTCACTGGCTCTCAGCCTCGATTCTCCTTGCCTCACACTTTTTTCTTTTACTAACACCATCACTTCTGCCCGAAGAAAGTGATAGCCAATCATAGTGACTCTTCCAAATTCATACCAGCCCTATTTCTAGACTACAAGGGTTTGCCTTTAAATATTCAAATTAAGATATTTTTAGTGGAATGTTTGTATTCTAAAACCGCGGATGTTAATAATGCATGAAATTGATCGAGGAACTAGAAAAAATAAGGATCTTCGTATTTTCTGAATCATCTTATTTTGGATACTTTTACTTAATCAAATGTAAAATTACTCTCCTCCTTCCGGAGCATTCATTCATACGTCTACATATCGTAATTAACCTCTTAAAAAACTGACTTTGATCTTGTTCACTTAACGAAATCGAAGAAAAGGCGATCAACTTGCGCTGGGTTCCTATGTAGATTTCAAAACAAATTCAGGGGTGTGTCATGGTTTCCTACAACTAAAATGTTTCACCGCGAACATAACCTAAAAATGTTCTTTGGCCTTATCTCTTTTATAGCAGGAAGCAAACAATTTGTTATTGTTGCTGTCGCAATAGTGCGCTGAAATCACCTGCAGCATCTGTGATGACCTTAACGAAGGATGCCACACTAAAGGCAAAAAAACGGCAGACACTTTGCAACAGATATGGATATACATAACTACATGTGTTGGATATATACATATATGTATGTATGTGTCTGTATATGCATTTTCAGTTTAATTCAGTTCAGTTCAGCTGATCTTGCTTTGGCAGGTTGTTTCAAATTTAAAATGAATTAACCCCAAACATTTTGAAGTCATCAAGGCACCACACACACACACACATGTGTATACACATTTATCTAGTGTGTATGTGTCTGCTCGTCTGTGCTGCACTAATTATACCCTCAGTGCACCGCAAAACATCCTCCTATCTCATGCCATGCCGCCAGCTACAACATATAACCCAACCCAAAAAACCAAAAAAAAAAGAAGAATATTTCAAGCACGCTCAAACATCGCCTCCGCTCGCAGCCACCACCAGCAGCCACCGCAGCACCACTACTTTTCTGTCTGCACCCTGAAATCTGCTGGCTCATCCCATACACAATGCCATGGCAATTATTCATTTTATATCATTTTAAAGTCATTTTCGTGTAGAATTTCATTCCACTGCTGCTTCTTCTATTTCTCAGACTCCCTTCGGCACTCGGCACTCCACATATGATCTGTTTGTTTGTATGTACGCACAAGTGTTCGTATGCCTTTTTATCTCCGTGGTCTTTATGTACATTTTTCTTTTGAATTTTGTGCTACACTTGCTATAGTAGATTAATCAGGTGCAAATCTAGTGGAATTAAATTCCATTTACTACCTGCCTACCTGCCATGAAATCACTCGATCACACACATATATACAGAAATATATCCTTCCTATGCAGCTGATTTTCAGTTGCCACATTTTCTGTTGGCACAACAGCTGGCCTCCTGTCTTGACTGCTGCTTGTCTGCCGTTGCCGACCTGCTGAACTCTTTTTAAAAATCCATTTCAACATTCTTAATTTATGACTGACTGAGTTTCGAAAATGTTACCAGTTTGGCATTCGCTTTTTTCCGCTTTTAATCAGCAACACGTACAGCTGTGGCAATTTGTGATATCGCGAAGAATTGAGGAAGAAACAATTTCGCTTTTAATTTTGCTATTATATATACTTATACGAGAGACAATTTTTAAGAATATGTGTAGTACATTAAGTCTTCTTACCCCTAACATACTTTCTAATTTCCTTAAAACTTCATAGATCTCACTGAACTTTCATAAACTTGATCAAAATAAAGGGTTTCTAGGTTGTATAATATAAGACAGTAATTGATTAGATCCAGTCACTAGTTTGGTGTGATTTAAAAAACCAAAAATTTGTGAGCTGTATATCAAAATAATAGAACTAGTCCTACTTCACCTTAAGCACACAAAATATATAATATGACTCTACTTAATGAGACTATAACGTGAAGTTTTTATCTAAAAGCCCCCACATAATTGTATTAGAAACCACTGTCATTCGAAATACTCTCTGAATATTGCCTCATATGAACACTTACTACCAAATAGGAACTCAATGGAACTTTGTCACACCAGTACTCCACAAAAAAAATAACAAGAAAGAGCTCTGGAATATGAAGCTTTGAAGTATAGTTCTTACATAATACACCAAAAAGAAACAAATATTGCTTTATAACAAGAAATTCCTCAGTGAAAACGAACCAATCTCCAAAAACCGAATCCATAAATTGAAATTTCGAACTTAAACTAAATTCTTTCGAAAAAAACTGACTTGAAGCAATTCAAAAATCATTTATGTTATATTTTTGACCCAACCACATTATTAAGCTTTACATATGAGTCCATTAGGTATGAGGTTTAATTCATATTATCTTGTTTGGGTTCTAGGCATATACATATATTTTATGAAAAATATTCTCCTATTAATCCATTCGTCATTCTTATTATCGCATTATTGCAATCCATCTATGAATATAATCTAAGGATATGGACCAAAGCCTACTTTTTCCATGAACATCATTCCTAGACACATACAAAGTGCATTCCTAAACTTGGATTGTTCTTTTAGCTTCAGCTTCGTTACTTCCTTAATTCCTTTACTCGTATACTTTCCAATTCCTTACTTTTGGCGCCCTGAGTCTACAGTATGTTCCTTCATTCGTACGTCTTCGGCGGTTAGGGGTTATTCATTCTAACTCTGACTATAAAAACCAGTTTTGGGATTGGAGAGATAGTCATGGCTCTTAGTTGTGAATATATAAAGCTCCGAGTAGTACTATAAAACAAAATCTGAAAGTATGTTCCTCTAGATATTCCTGATTTGATTCATCAGATCTCCGCTCGCTAACTTTGAGCTCTGCTCTCTTACTTAAAAAGCTTCTTATGAGAGCAAAAGCAAACATTTCCAATTGATTCCATATAATCGAGTAGGTAGGTACCTCTTTGATGTGGTATAATCTTCTGGCATTCTTCTTTATTCGATTAAGTTAACTATGCGATCTCTAACAGTGGTTTGTCCAGTGCTGGCTAAATCGAACACAGCTATGCCATAACTTTCAATTTTAGTCCATCAGAAGTTTTGGATCTTTCATTGAAGTTCTACCCTCAAATCATATATTTGAAAAACCCTAATTCACTACCAAAAAAAGCTCCATTAAAGGATCAAGTTGTTCCAATCTGAAAGCTTGTAAGTATTTGCTTGAACTTTTCCTGAAAAATCAGGAAATATTTCTAGAAGTACTATTATATAGTATAGTATATGCCACTAGGATGAATCGCAAAGTGTATGTCTATATATGTATCTCGAAATAGGAAAAATATAAAAAGAAAGAAAACTATTAGAAAGAGGTTATGTATTTCTGGTTAATTACTCTTCCTACCACGACACATATTTTTGTCATTATTGATCAGGATAAGCTGAAAATGTCTCCATGGCATGTTTAATTAATAACTATCCAACCATAGAGCACCTACATCTGTACGTCTGATGGATTTAGCGTGTAAATCTGTTAAAGATACGCATATATTCAAACTGTATATGTTCACAACAATGTTTTCTCCACCAAATATTTATCGCATGCTCATATTACTAAAGGAACCATATCCTTTACGGTTGCGGATGCCAAGAAAATTAACACACCCATGAACATCTACATATATAATATGTATGAAGACTGTCTACAATTACATGCTATGTAAATGTGAAATATTAACAATTACAGCCTGTAAACACATGTACATATGTCTACAGATACGTGTATATTTTTACTTCCATGTGATTACACATCCATACACACATATGTGTATTTACACGTGACGTGGCTGGTAAACGCTTAAACGCCAATGTGAAAACAAAAACCAGAAGTCACAACTTGAAGGCAATTCAACAATCAAATTGCAGTCAATTTGTCGACAATCTGTTTAACATCTGAGCTGTTTATTTTATTTAAATGCATACAGAAAAGCAATAAAATACCACAGGCATGCGCACTTGCGTTGGATATATACTTGGATGCCCTGTAGGAAAATTTGTTCATACTCTGAATAAGTGGTGTTGCATTAAATAATTTTGCTACAAAAATCTTTTGATGATAAGGCCGATCTAAAGATCGTAAACCTAGAGGAGGCCACATTTTCGATTGTTCATTAACTTCCGTTAGATTAGTTAGAGGTCTATATTTTGCCTAAGTTTTCGAAATCCCGCAACGGTATATTAAAAATTGATTTTGAATTTGATTAAACCTATTCTCGAAGTGATCTCACGGTAGAGCTTATGGTCGAGCATAAGCAAGTGGCGAACCCTTTTCAGAAGTAGATTTTATAACCCAAATTTTAACGGAAAATTTATCTACAGCCCAGTGAGGATGTTGATGTTCTCAACCATTCCATTATTTTTGAAAGACCGTGCCATTATTTTGAACACAGAGTTTTATAATACGACCTAATTTGGTCAAATAGAGTTTTGAGTTATATTTTGTATAATTTTTGGTAGTTCAGACTATATCCCTACATTTTCTTCCAAATTTCCGACATAAAAAAGAAATTAAGTGTCCCGACGGAAATCTGTTTGAAATACTTGAACTCACCTTAAAAGCTTCCTACATTGCATAAATCTGTGTAATACTCGACTTTTTGTACCATATCTTTCTGGACGCAAGTAACGAACTGCGTTTCTTCGAAAATGGTGGATCCTTTAACAATAACATTAGTTTCCACTACCAAGTCGTCTCAGACCATCCTATAAGTAATATAAATAAGATAGTAGCCCGTTCTGATAATAGTCGGGTCCATAATCAGGATGCACTGCCAAGGATTCACAATAAATTGTTGATAGTTTAGACAATAATTCTACTTTTTCGTCAAATTTGTTTCATTAAAAAGTTTCCCGACTGAAATCTTTTTGAAAAACGGGAACTCATCTGGGAAGCTTCTTACTTTGCAGAAAAAGCTTTGTAGTACCCGAGAGTTTGGAATCATCTTAGGAGGCAGCTCATACAACGTTCGATTCTGCAAGAAAGATATGGTCTTTCTTCAATCAATACACATAGCTCATGCAGGGTTAGCTCGCAGGAATCGTGGATCCTTTATAAATATCCTATAAGTATATAGTATAAGATAGGAACCCGTTCTTATGAAAGTCGGGTCCATAAATGGAACGTAAATGCTGCATAGGACTGTCATTTAGGACTGCTTCAGTATTGGAAAATATTTTCTGTCGCTACAACAAGAACAATCACAACTACAATAGCTTTAATACTGAATAAATAAAATTTTCTACAGGGTTTCTGCAACAATACAACAAATATAAAGTGAAGACAAGACAAGAGAGAGTGAGAGAGCTGTAACATAAAGACAATCGAGGCGTCATAAAAGGAAAACAGCCGAAATTTTTTGCATTTCGTAAAAGAGGAGAATATGTGAGAAAAAGGATTGCCACAGCAGTTAGACAGTTAGTCAGACAAACATTGAATAGGACAATAGGTGCATACAGTGGTGGCCAAATCATATGCAACTGGAACGCGATTTTAGAAAAAGTATATATATCTTACGATTAATCTTTGCAGAGCGTTGATTGAAAATGAAATTATTTTAATTTAGTGTTTTTATTATTATTTAACGTTTATAAAAACAAATATTTTCATTATTTAAAAAAAATACAGGTACCATTCTGATTTCATCTCTAAAATTACGTGGACAAAACATATGCAACTTTTTAGAAACAAACGTAAAAAATATGTTTTGCTAATATTTTGTTGCAATTACAATGATTATTCATCAATTCACGACATTTCCTTGGCATTGAGCCAATTAAGTTGTCAAAGATTTTCATCGGAATCGATTTTCAGGCTTCTTGAAGTCTATTAAGTAGTTCATCGCAATTTTCAATGATAGTCCTTTCTATGCGCCTGTTAATCAGATTTTACAAGTTCTCAATAGGGTTCAGATCTGGAGCCATTCCATAACATTCACAATATTGGCTTAAAGACAAGATTTGACATATTTAGACGTGTCCTTTGGGTAATTTTCCTATTCGAAGACTCAGCACAATGGCATTTCCCGCTCAGAGTTGGATAAAATTATACTTTTATAAACACATTTGCAGTCGTACTGATTGATAATTTCATAAATTTAATAAAAAAGTCCAAATCCGTTACAAGAAAAGCACTTCCACACCATTACATGGCCTCCACCATACTTAACCATGAAGATCAAATCTCTTATTTATTGTCATCGCACATAAGATATTCTATTACTGCCTATTGAATTAAATTTTGATTTATAGCTGAATATAACCGTTTTTCATTTAATAATTGGCCAATTTAAATACTCTTTAGCGAATATCAAACGCTCAACATTGTTTTTTATCGACACCATCGGTTTGTATGAGGGACGACAACGTCTTACTAAAGCTTCTAAGGCCATGTAATTGTGTGGGGCTGCATTTCTGCTAACGGAGTTGGACTAATATATGAAATTAATGGAATTATGAATTATTATAACTACAAATGTGTTTATAGAGGTGTAATTTTGGCATATTCTGAGTGGGAAATACCATTGTGTTGAATCTTCGAATAGGAAAATGACCGAAAGGACACGTCTAAATATGTCAAATCTTGTCTTTAAGCCAATATTATGAATGTTATGGAATGGCTCCAGATCTGAACCCTATTGAGAACTTGTAAAATCTGATTAACAGGCGCATAGAAAGGACTATCATTGAAAATTGCGATGAACTACTTAATAGACTTCAAGAAGCCTGAAAATCGATTCCGATGAAAATCTTTGACAACTTAATTGGCTCAATGCCAAGGAAATGTCGTGAATTGATGAATAATCATTGTAATTGCAACAAAATATTAGCAAAACATATTTTTTACGTTTGTTTCTAAAAAGTTGCATATGTTTTGTCCACGTAATTTTAGAGATGAAATCAGAATGGTACCTGTATTTTTTTTAAATAATGAAAATATTTGTTTTTATAAACGTTAAATAATAGTAAAAACACTAAATTAAAATAATTTCATTTTCAATCAACAGTCTGCAAAGTTTAATCGCAAGATATATATACTTTTTCTAAAATCGCGATCCAGTTGCATATGATTTGACCACCACTGTACGAGTACATATGTCTTCAACTGGTGTGTATATTTGGCTTTGTCTCAAACACGTACACACATGTGAGTAAACGCTACGTGCCACATGCGTGCTTAAGTGTGAGTACATTGCACATGTGGCATGCTGTGCAAAGTGACTGCAACGAAGTCAGTTGGGAGAGCAAGGACTCTTCCTTTGGCGGCTTTCGCACCGTATTCTCTCCCAGCGCTTGGTTGCTGCTGTTGTTGCCTTTTAGCACATATGCATTTCCTGCTGCACGTTGCTGCATGCCGCCTGCGGCGCTAACATTTGCCGCACTTGAGAAAGCGCGCAGATATCAATCAGTCGACCAAACGGATTGGGCACATGTGTTACACATCAAGCGGCATCATTACCAGCAGCCAACAGCAACCATCGAGCAGCAAGCAGCAGCCTTGCTGCGCCGCCGTACTGGCTGACTCATAACTGTTCGTGTGTGTGCGTCTGTTTGTCTGTTGCAAATTGCTTTGGCATTCAAATACTCATATGAAAATGTTTTTATTGTTGTTTTTTCTTTCGTATGCATATTTGCATTTATGCAGACCATATGATGCCAGAGCACTTTGTGAAATTGCCAAAAGCGGCGAAACAGCATTCGCACGCATGCCACATATGTGTGTATGTGTGTATGTATGGTTGTATCTGCATATGACTTTGGCGTCAAAGCGACTCTTCTGGTCGGTCAGATGCCAGCTCGCCAATGGCATTGTGTCTTTTTCTTGTTTTTGTTTCTGACTTTAAGTTTGGCTACGACTTGCGTTGATGACTCTGCCACATAGAGATAAATTATGACACACATACACATGTGGTCACACATCTATATAAACATCTGTATATAGATTTTTGAGATCATTCTGACTTTTTTTTTGCTATTTTCTCAGTCGCATTTTTCTCGGAAAATTCGCAAAACCAAAACCCTCTTCATGTGTCCCAAAAGCAGCCGCTAACAGTAGTTGCACTGCAACATATGGACACCAGAAGTGCCTGGTTTCATTGGTGGTGGGGAAGTACGCGGGTACTAATGCGTTTAGTCACACACAAATATATGTGTGCTAGTAAACATATATGAGTGACCTTGGTTTTTGATGGGCTTATGATGTGTTGACTTCTTTCATTGTTGCTGCAGCTCTTGCATTGCGCATACTTCCTGTTCACATATACTCTCATATACATATGTATACTCGCATATAAGACATATGTAGTCTTCTGAGCTGGCATCCTTCTGCGTCTGTGCCCATATGCTTCTACATATGCGTGCAAAATGTGTGAATTTGCTGAAATCACACATCCATCCATGCAGAGTATTTCTCTTTTGTTATTTCTCATTTATTTAAATACCCATAAATTTCATGACACCACAGAGCTACCAGATACATCCTTAACGTTAACTAACAGCAATAAGAATTCTTTTTTACTTTGACTTTTCCGTAGTTCGCTTGTATAGGCTGGGAAAACATTTAATCTCCTAGTTCAGAAAATCTCTAAAAATCCATCTTAATCAAGTATTCCATCTAAATGATCTCAAGTTTACTCAAAATGTTATCAATCTAATAAGAGATTGATTTCCTCTACATCCCCGAAGGTTAGTGAAGTTAATGTCTTCCTAATTTCATCAAAAACTATTCACTGAAAGACGAAGGATTGAATCTAAGCCTTTAACTAGCTTCCAAAAAAATGTTTATTCAATATATTAGATAGATAGATATTAATATTGAGGGAGGCACCACGACCAGTGGTCTATTGTGCCCTCTCCAAGGCTACGGCGACTCCATAAGACCCAGTACCCTGAAAAATTCCAGGATAGTATTAGGACTAAGGGAGACGATGCGCCCCTCTGTTGGGGTGGTATATCCTAAAACTTCATTCAATATATTAGAGATGTTCTGGTCATGTTCTATAACACATATTTTTCCCAATTGAAAATTCAGGCTGTTTCCAAACAAGCGCTTCTAGACGATTCACTTTTTCGGCGGACCCTGTAGGTCCCAGTCGACGGTGCTCTGGTTGATTTACTGTTGTAGCTGTCCTCTTAGTAGAACAATTAAAAGTTTAGTTACTTTCTAAGACAAAGTCGTGCTTCACTGGTTATCGAATTGCTGCCTTTAATTATCTTTAATTCTACCACTGGCAAGTCAAAAAACAAAATTGTAGCTTTGATAATATCCAGTAATCTCTCCTATTGATTTTTACGACACTTACTTTTCCTCATTTCGCTCTTCTCCCTCAGCGAAGTTCGCCTCTAGTGTTACGGGTTTCACAGGCTCGACAGCTGGTCGTTAACCAATAGGCAAGATATGATTTTCTGGCTTAAAAAGAATTTCTTTAGCAGACCAGTGAAGATTAGTCATAGATCTTAACCTATAAACGAAATATATGTAAGATCCCAACATTTTCCGAATACTGAGAGGAATTTGATCTATTTGTTCGGGAAGAAGGCAGGAGAATATGTGATTAATATGATAATCTTCGAGTAGACATCCTAATTCCAGTGATTTAGGTGAGAGTTATGTGTTCTATTTTCTGCTTAGCGGAAAGCTTTTTGACAATTCGACGAAAGTTCATCTACTTCAAAGACTGAAGTTGTCCAATGCTATAGTTTCAACCATGAGACCGGAAGCAAATGTCGCCATTCTGCAGACGCTCCCAAGTTCGTCATCTACGAATTTCCCTTTTATATTACATTCATAAAAGTACTCATGTATTTAATTTCAACCCCCAGTAAATATACCCCCAGTCATTATTATATTAGCACTACTTAACATAATTTCTGTCATACACTGAAATTTCGCACAAATTGTGCTACTTGAAGACACAGCAGTTAACTATTTAATTTGCATAATTATTTTCGAAAGCAATTTTGCATAATTTAATGCTAAAAATTTGCAACGCAAACGAAGGGGATGCGTTGATATAAGCAATTATTTGCAACCGCAAGTGAATTTTATTGAAATTAAAGTGCCACCAAGTGTCTTTAGCATGAAACATTTAAAATTTTATTATTATATTTTACATACATATATTTTTAAGAGAAGCTTAGGTCCAATTCGTGCCTTTATTTTGAGGTTAACCGAAAGATAGCTTTAGAGAAGCCATAAATTAGTTTCTTTGGTAATTTAGATAACAAATCTGCACATTTTTGTATGATATACAGTTCCCAGCATCGACTGTTAAGTATTGAATGTGGAGTATTGGTCTAAAGCAAAATCAGTTAGGATATCAAAAGTTCCCCACTAGATGAGTTCGTCTGAATTCGCCTCTAACATTTTTCATGAGGTGTGTTAACTGGAACATTATGGAGTGTACAGTGACTTCCTTAATGAAATGTAACGAGATCAGAAGAAACTTTGTTATGGACTGAACTCAAGTTCCTTTCGAATATCTAACCCTCCTAACCATACCAGAGTGGTGTTGTTTTGAGATGAGATTGCCAGGATAAGATCTCTAACCACATTGGCAATGACGCCAGGAGCCTTCTGACCCCAAACAAATGTCATAATAGGTGGTCGCAAGGCTTCGGACCTAAGATCGGATCGGAACTAAGAGAGTTCACAGAAGAACCGTTGGAGAAAATATTCAATATTCTTTTGAATTGGCAAACATCGCCTGGTAATTCCTTACCAAGTGCTTTCAGTACGGCACATCGGTAGGTCATGGGTTCAAATTCATTTTTTCAGCTCAGAGGGGATGGGAGTACACATTTTCAATATTAATGGCCACTTTTCTCAACCTCTTTTTCTGTTTTCTGCTTAATAGGGATGCCACTGCGTTCCCTATTACTTCAGTACCATCGCATTCTTTTCCCTAAAAACTCTAAAATATAACCTAAAACGCCAGCAAATATCTGTAGTTAACCAAAAATATGAATTCGAAATGTGCCGATACCCTAATTATTTAGTCTACCCAGCTCAAATTTAAAATGTGACTATAATATTATGAAAACGAGAGGCGACCAGTCAATCAAAACGAAAAACGTCAATTAAAATTGCGGCATGACACCGAATTAAGTACCTACAATATGGTCGGTATGTGTTTGTGGGAACTCCGACTGTTTTGATTTGATTTGATGTCGGCTACAAAATTACATGCCACACCGCCGCTTGCGCCGCTGCTGCCTCAATTAGAGGTCAGGATCACACAGGAACGAACTGTACGCGTCGGCAGCGGCTTCAGGTCGTTGGTGGCGACGTGACAGCCGCAAGGCGACGCAAAGCAGCAGCAACAATCAAATGCATGCAACCAACGCACACATAAAATGATTGCGATTTGTAGAGACGACAATCAATTGTCGATTGAAGGTTGCAACCCAACTCCCGATCAAAGTGATTGGTGGCTGCATTGCTGTTGTTGTTGTGGCGTTGATAAACGTACCGTGCAACGGGCACAGACATTCTAATGAAACATGTGCACACAAGTGGCAATTAGAAATTCGCAAGCCGGCAACATCAACAATGGCAAAAACAACGAATTTATATGATTTGCGAATTTTTTAATGGTTGCCAAATTTTTGGTTATAGAAATTGTTGCACGCAAATGTCTGCCACTGACGCCTACTCTGCATGCAACATACTCGTATAACTGTGCAAGCATTTGGCGTCTGATTTGGGAGTTGTTGCCAGTTTATTGGCACTTGCTGTAGTCACAGTAGCAGTTGTTGTTGTTTTTTGTTACTTTTGTTGTTGTTTTTATCGTTTTTGTTACTTTTGTTGTTGTATTCGTTTCGCTTTGTTGCACGCTTGCTTGTGACTTGCTTGCTACCAACAGCGATTTCCCACGCTTATGCATGCAACGCCGCCGTCTTGCAACTTGCTGCTTGCAACACCATCATGCTAACGTGCCACCGTCATCATCAGCAGGCAGCCAATCTCAATGACGTTCAAACACCCGCAAGCGATTAGCAACAACAACAATATGATTAACAAAAAATCAATTTCAACGTTCAATATTGCCAATTCGGTTGCTTTTGTTTTTGTAAAATGCTGCGAAACTTTAAACAATATCCATCGTACTTATCTCCTATAACACAGCTTCTGTATGTTGCATGCACCCTCAAGTGATGGCAGAGACAGCTGAAACAGTATGTACGAGGGAAGTTCGAAGAGACAGGAGAAGAAAAAAATATGAAGATGTCTACATTCAGGCCCTTTAACTGTTCAAAGATAAAGTAGTTATTCAGGACCCAACACTTGATGGTGGTTTCAGCGAAATTTTATCCACTTTTCTGTATAAGTATTTCTTCTAGTCTTCAAATGTTTGACCAAGCTTCTTTTGTCGTCACGAAACGCCAATAAAATTTGTCTGGTATTCGAGATAACCGTAGAAGAATAAACTGTTTAATGTACTCTTTTCTAGTTCCGTGTCTATTTAAAAGCCGTCCCGTTCCTTCCTATTCAAAAGCTCATCTTGATCAAATAAGCTTTACTTTTTTCATTAAACTGAATCAGACTAAGTTTCCACGAATGAATCTATTGTCTAGACTGAATAACAGAATCTTTGTTGAGAGATTTGTCGTAAATGGTCCAAACGAAAAACCCAGTTTGGTATTTAGATAGTATATATGGTGGTTAAATGTTGACCCCAGGGACTATACTTCCTCATATATATAACTCTCAGTCTTTCCTCTTAACCGGTGAGGTCTTTGAAGTCCTCGTGCGAAAACTTTCAGGAAACACTGACTCATCACACCAGATATCTGAGGCCCCTAGCATTTCTTATGAGTCGTTCTGCTAAGATCTTTACTCTAAATAACAGTCGTATCAATATATTACAATTGAACCCCGATACTATTGGAAACTTCAGCCTCTGGAACTTTCTTTTCGCAACCTTTTGGTAAAATTTTGGAATTCCGTCGATGATTTGCGACAATTCTATAGATTTGACGCCCAGTTACTTTGGAATTCTTATTTTCAATATATGCTCGACCTGTCACCAGAAAACCCACAGACTTCTCAAACACCCCTCGTTCAAACGAATTTTATTTGTTTTTGCTCTCTAGTTGATCATATTATATTTTTGTTTCGAAAATTTTGTTAAATTGCTCTTGTAATCGCATTTAAGGCGGCGGCGCACAGTAGTTTCTCACTGATGGCTATAAATTAAATTTGTTAATGCGAAAAACGAGATGGCCCAAAGCGCCAATATTGGTCAGTCAATTGTTGTTTGATTGCTGCACTGCTTTCAAAGTAAAACGCTTAGAGATTTCAATGTCTTGACTGGAAATTATATTTTCAATTGTTTTTGTTGTTTTTATTGTTTTTCATGTATAATATTATGCTTGCCTCCATCAAATGCCACCATCACTTTTATACAGTTGGTTTATTTTCTCACTTTGCTATAGTAATTGTTGTTGGTTTTGTTTTGATGGTGCAAGCAAGTTGATATGCACATCTTTGACTGCACGGTAGCCTAATAGCTTGGCATGTGGTGTCAATAATGCTACCGTTGCAATTGCTTGACATTGTTTTGTGCTTTTCGGATTTTTGTTATTGTTGTTTTATTGTATTTGACTTCAGCTTGTTGGAAACACAAATTGTTGATGATAAATTTTTTGACTTTAAAATGTTGTAACTGGTGGTCATAGTTTCGGAGTCGTGGAAAATTGTCTTTATAAATCGAAGAGTTTATTACTCAGAAAGAAATCAAACTGTATCTCAGTCTTTCCTCTTAAACTTATTATTAAATAAACTTAAACAAAGAAATGGATTAACCAACCGGAATACTGTTCAAGGGGATATCACACTTTCTATCATATATTTATCTACTTTTTATAAAGTGATCACTCAAGGTATAAACAATTCTTTAACATACTCTTTCGAATTCGTAGTTCTAAAACCTCTCATTCTAAGACCAGTTCCTAATATTCTTCATTAAGATTACATCTCGTTTTACCCGACCGGGGCTCACTTACTTTTTCATTTAGATAAGGTTTTACTTACATTTCGGCGTGATTTCGAGTACTCTTGAGGATATACGGTTCTATCTCTATAGTAGAGTGGAAAAGTATTATATATAGTCTCTGTACTAGATCATTGTAGTTCACTTATCCCGAAATGATAGCTAATACCAGTGTAATTTGGTAATATTGAAACATTCAACTCCGTTTATCCCCAATCCCTGCGGTAGTTTATACGTAGAACATGTTGAACATTTTCATCTCGGAATATAAGTTAATAACCTAAAGAAGTATGCTAGCTAAAAAAACTTTTCATAACCGTTTCTGAGATTTTCGATTTTACCTCAGCATGAAAGTTCTACTCAATAGAGCTTGGATCCCTGGAACACTTCGGCAAATTATAACAGCGACTCGTGGGTTGAAAATTCTTCAAAAGTTTGCAACACCTACAGAGTTCTCACCTAACCAATAGTCAC
Organism: Zeugodacus tau; assembly: GCA_031772095.1. Classification (NCBI taxonomy): domain Eukaryota; kingdom Metazoa; phylum Arthropoda; class Insecta; order Diptera; family Tephritidae; genus Zeugodacus; species Zeugodacus tau. The sequence continues at coordinate 66,120,779 of CM062651.1, read as the reverse complement.
CTAGACCTGCATAGACGCAAGGAACTATCCTACTGTTTCCACTAAAAACCCTCAAAGCATCCATCAAAGAATGGTTCAATAAGATGATTAGCAAAATGTACTTGTTCCGCTATATATCATAAAATAATTTTTCACTTTATTGAACTTGCTGCATTCCTTAAACTTAAAACCAAAATAATAAAATTGTAAAATGTTAACATCCTAGTTTTCTCCGCCTCATTGTCGATTCAAACACGCACATGCACTCATTTGCCTCATTAAATTTGTGGCATTCTGCATGCCAATAGACGTGCCACACCGCATGCAACACTGTTATTAGCCAGTCTTCGACTCTACACAAATTTGGTCTTAAATTTATGCATTTTGTTGCAAGCGTCAAGAAATTCCACAGGCGATGGTCTTTTACGCGTCGATGTGCAGTACAAATTCCATTTTGCCCATAAAAGATCAAAAGTTGACACTTCCAGCAAGTGAAATCTATTTTTCGGTGCATACTTTCTTCTAAAGTGTCTACACTCAAGGCGCAGACATTATATGTATGTAGATCATACATACTTACTATGTGCTTGACGAGTTGTCGAGATTTATCGAAGCATTTAATGGACCAAGTCGATGATTTTGTGGCATTTTGAATGCTTCCTAATTACACTGACTGATGTTGGCTGTAATGTGCACTTAGTGAGTTTTACTTTGTATTGTTATTGCTCGAACTTGGAATTTTATGTTTTGTGTGGAGATTTGGATTTTTAGAAGTATAACTGTTTATTATTGAAATATCATTTATGGAATTTCATGGATTCTTTTGGTGTTATTGGTGGGTGTAAATTCTTTTAAAAGTTGGCTTACTATTTTTACCATTAATATTAGTAAGTTCTTCTACGGAATAGTTTCTCTGATGGTTATCTGATTATTTTTATCGTGATTTATTTTTTAAAGAAAGTACTCGTTGGAATGTTTCGAAGTTTTTTTGGACATAATAAGGTATATTTTCCGCAATATTTTAAGATTTTTTTTTTACAAAAGTAATGAAAAATAGCGGAGTTATGTGCTGTCTTCGGAGGTGCCAAACAGAGTTCCTCAACTGCTGACATGATTCCAACCGAATGAGTAGCTGAAACAAAAAAATTCAATAAGGATATTAAAGTTGAAGGTATTACCTATAAAAAGTATCGTTTTTATGTAAAAAATTTCAGGTTTTTTAATGCCTAATTTACAATTTTCAACCAATCAGAAAGCTCGTAGATCATTGTATAGTAAATATATTCGAAAATACTCAGAATTACGAGAATACGAGAATTTAAAGTCGATCAGTCCATTTCTGGTAGAATTATGATGTCAGCAATATTGAAAGATGTCGTTTAGAGAAAAACCTGTTTAAATCTTCGATTATGGCGGTTTATGCCTGCGATCGGACGCTCTGTCATTCAAAAACTATTCAAGATATGACTTTATCGCTTTCACAGGATATTTTTGAAAGTATAAACTATCGAATAAGCCAAAAAGAAATAAATCGATTTTTAGAAAGTGTCACACTGGTATAGCCCCTTAAAGGAACGAAGGAAAAGTTTCAGTTTATGATAAATGAAACATGACTCCATCAATGCAGTGCGGATTCCGAATTTTCGTCGATTATTAGACGTTATTGAAACGTTTAAAAGGCGAAATCCTAGAAAAAGACAAAGAAGGAAAATTTAAATGATGACCAAATTTAATAATGACGCTTCGAATTGCTTTCGCATCCATTATATTCTCTGGATCCGACTTCAAATCAATTGTAATACCTCCTTTCATATGGACACAATTTTTTTTTGTAGATTTGACCCATTCAATAACACTCAAATTTAGTTATTCCGGAAGATTGATAGTAATAATGCTTTTCAAAAACCCTTTTTTCGAACTTCAATGGCAAATATTTCGATTATTGTTAGTCATAATGCTTTTCAAAAACCCTTTTTTCGAACTTCAATGGCAAATATTTCGATTATTGTTAGTCATAATGCTTTTCAAAAACCCTTTTTTCGAACTTCAATGGCAAATATTTCGAATATTGTTAGTCATAATTCTTTTCAAAAACCCTTTTTACGAACTTCAATTTGAAATTTCGAATATTGTTAGTAATAATGCTTTTCAAAAATCCTTTTTTCGAACTTCAATTTCACATATTTCGATATTAGAGGCAAACTTCGAATTATTCACTTATGACTTAATATTCCAGAAAAAGTGCGTTTGATCCAATACCCAGAAAAAAAGTCGATTTTGTCATATAGTGTAACCAGCAATGTAGGAAAAAAATATAATTTTATTATTTTACAGTTTTTTTAATATATTTATTATATTACAACAATCACACCTGTCATCACCCAGTTGCCTTTCAATATGTTTTGTCTTAAAAGCATGCCATTTCAACCATAATTTGTATGTCTCAATATATTCGGTATTGTCGTGTGTCCTCCATATGTCATGTTGACCTTAACAAGTGTATATATGTATGTATGTATATTCTGGCTTATTTACGTATCTAAGAAACTGCTATCTACTTTCTGCAGATCTATAAAAGTATATATGTTGTATAGTCAAGCACCAAAATAGCCCGCTCAGCATGTATGCGCGTTCTTAACAATAATAGCACTTGAGAAACTATTGTTTCAAATTGTATTTAGCTCAGGTGTGCGCGCTATTCTTCAACACTTGTCAACACAAAGCGCAGCATAATTCCACCAAAAACAGTACAAAAACAACAAATGCGCCTAATACGATTGCAATCGGAGCCAAACCTCAAGCAAACGCCCACCACTTGACTACGCAGCTGGACAATGGAAAATGTTAGTAAATACACGTCCTTGTCTTTAGTGCGCGTAGACAAGTTGTAGTACACAGATACACATACACACATACTTGCCACTTGCAACAAAGCAATGCCCAACAAATTTGTAGCAACAGGTTTCATATATTTAATTATCGCCTAGCAAGAAATTGTATATTTATAAGCGAAGGAAGGTGTTTTTCGCTGTTGTTGTTGTTGTTGTTCAGCGTATGTGTCGTGATTTACTGCTGAGACTCTTGCTATTTACGCAAAGTGGAAGTACCTGCCACACACATACATATACACCTGTTTACCTTTCGCGCGGCAAGTGTAATAATAATAACAAAAACAACAAAAATACTTGCTCGCTACAAAATGACAATAGCCAAAATGGCAACAATTTGAAAATTTCCACATTTCAACACACACAGACATACATACATACATCCACGTTGAGCTCATAAGTGTCCGCTAAGAACCAAGTGCATCAAGCACCAGACACAGCAACGACGTGCCCAACACCAACTGTGCCAATGGCGCCAGTTTAAATTAACCCAACCGTCTGCGCTTTTGTATGGACCGAAAATTAAAGCCGAGAAGGTGAAAAGACAGACAGTGTAGAATATATTGTTGTTGTTGTTGCTGTTGCCAATTTTAATTTCTACTTTATTTTCAAAGAACTAGCGCTGGAGTGCTTGAGTGTGTGGCAACAGGTAAATATGTGTATTTTTTTGTACCTGCCACAAGCGCGTTAGCAGGAAGAAGGATACGTGCAACACAAATAGCCATAATACCGGTGGCAAGTAAATGGCATTAGTTTGGTACGGTACTTGAGATGGCACAGCATGTGGCCAGCGGGGCGTCGACGCTGTACAATGGCGAACAATGGACAAACTCAAGTGGCACTTGAGAGGATTTTGTGCAAAATCACCGCTGAACCGGCGCTAAGTGGCAACAAATAGCATTTGCCTACAGTATACACGTATGCAGCCTAAATGCAGAGTACAGGATGCTTACACAGGTTAAAATGAAGAAAGTGCAAATTCGAAGTGGCATTCAAACTGTTGCACTTAGTTTAGGCGAAATTCCAATAGCGTGCCACAAAGTGATGAAAAGCAAAAAGAACAACTCTTACAACAACCAAAGTAGTCTTTTACAATAAAAATAAAAAAATAAAGAATCTCGCAAAAAATCTGAAACGCTAAAAATACTGCTTGCCACTTAACACTTGCCACAAATGCAATTTGATTTACGCGCATGTGTGACGTTAGCAAATGGCTTAGCGTGCGGATTAAAGCATTCGCCCATAATTGGTTATCAATTGTATTCGTAATTGAAGGCGAGCGCGAAAAAACCTATCGCGCTATATTGGCGATTGGCAGACAACAAGCAAGAAATAACAAACAGTAACAACCTTGGATAATAGTCGCCGTGTGTATTTGTCAATCAAAGTGGCTTTTTCTTAAATACAGTGTCTTGAGATCAAGAACTTAGGAAGTTTAACCAAATTCTCATTCGAAAATTAAACGATCTCTTTTCGAGGTTAGTCGAGTCCTTTCGGTATCGCTTTATGTTTAGGTTTCGGATCCCGCTCTGTTTTCAGTCTTTTCTGATTATTTTCGGAATTTTCCGTTCTAGAGTTGTTGTTATTTCCTTGCTAATATTCAATCATATGGTCCACCGATTAGCGATCAAACCTATTTGTCCATGTCGATCATATTTATATACCTCTTAGTCGCTTCCGAGGCTTACAAGCTTAAAGCTCATATCATTTTAAATAAAAACTGGTCTCTTTTTAGCAATATCTCACTTAAATCTTCAATATTGTTGACTTCTCGATACAATATTTGTAGTAGGATTTGTATTTCACTTCCAAATAGGCTTCAGTCTCACTATGAATCATTCTCTGATCCTGAGGACAGCAAAAAGTAGCTAGGGTCCAGATTCAGATAGTGCAATGGATGCGGAAGTAATCCGAATCTCATTTCTTACGCTTTTTTGTTTGTGGCAATGTCTGTATGACACTTCGAGGCATTAGCACTATAGTACTTGTTTGCTTGAAATCGAAATTAGAGAGCTATACCGAAGTGACTGTATCGTTGGCTATCCCAGTCCTTCCAAAACTTGTTTTTTTATCTTCATAATAGCTAATTTAAGCAAGAATTTGAAATCGTATCCAGGTCTCCTGAATTTTTTAGGCGACTTCTAAGGATACTTCCACCCTTCCACGCATCGAAGAAGACCAAATAGGCCCAAGCCGGAAAGAAAATCATATAACCATGAAATCTTAAAGCACTAATTATTCTGAACTCCTATACAAGTCAACATTTATCATGGTATTTTGGGCTTATATAAGCATTTCCGGTTCTTAAGTGTGAGCGAGGGGTTTAAATCTCATACAGCTTCCATCCTTCTTTAGGGTCATTGGTGTTGGTATTGAAAATAAAGATGAATGCATAGATTTGGGGAGACTTAGCCGTCTTACCTGTGGGGTTAGCCTTGATGTTATCATATTCAAAAGATAATTCCAAAAGTTTTAAGAGTTCGATCCGAACTGTGTAGATTTTATGAGGGAATTTTTCAAGTCTGTTAAGGGATATACATTATTAGAAAAAACTGTTTAGGTGCTGATCGGAACTCGAATCGAGCACAAGTTCTTCGGGGAGGGACAATTATATCCAACAATTTCATCACGAGTTACTTCCAGCGAAGAGCTTATTGAGCTCATTTTCCCTCAACTAAAACACTGTGCCATATTCCTTAACTACCAATCACCTACAGTTCACCAGCTCACTCCCATTTTGTCCACCATAAACATGCAGGCCGCTGTTGTTAGGCTTTAACGCTGATGTAGCTCATCTGAAACGCAGCCAAGGTGTTAATGACACATCTCATTGGTGTTGCTTGTGACATATTTTCATTTATTTTATTTTTTCTCATTTTTTATTGTTGTACTCGCTTTTTCTGCCAACGCACTAACTAAGGTGTTGCGGCGATGTTGCCGCATGTATCCTGTCGCAAGCAGGCATTTAACATTCGACCAATTTGAGCCTTCGCCGCGACCGACGACGCACGTGGTCGCTTCCGTTTGTCGCACCAATTCTGGCAAGCGACGGCGGACTTACGCCAACGAGACTTTGATTTGCGCTAAAATTGCATTGTCGCCTTGTCTCGGACACCGCAGGTCCAGCAACAAATTGTGCTATAACACATGCAGGCATTCCAATCAAAATAAAGGTACATCATCAGCGCAGCTAACAAGAAATCAGTGTGTATTGCCAAAGTAGTCAAAGCCAGCGGACGGACGGACGGGACAGTTCAAATATTTCAGGCAGTTTCAAGCGGGTGAAAATCTATAGATTCCTATATGCATTCATTCACACAGACTCACATAGTATTGTTAAGAAGATTAAAGAAAAAAGATTTGTATTTAAAAAAAGTTGAGGAAAGAAATGAGCACGCATTTGAGCATTAGGGTGGTCTTTTTTTTTAAATAAAAAAAATATTCCTCTCTCATTTTTCTTTAGTGGAAGCTCACGGTTCGTAACCACAATTTATTTAGAATATTTTCAACTTTATTATTATATGCAAATATCGACTTAGGGTAATCCTTAAAAAATATTTTTTTTATAAAAAACTCCAAAACCATTTGAAATGAAGACCAAATTCCATATATAATAATTTGAGACTCAAAAGATGTTTTTGAGATTCTTTAAGGACCACCCTAATTAACACAATAAATACATACAGACATCTCAAACACTCACAGACACCCGCTTTTATTGGCGTTTTATCCGCCGCACTATTTTTAAGTGCCTCATTGTCGCTTTACGTATTACGAAATCCTTTTAAGGCTCAAGCCGCGATTCAATTGCCACTACCGATCCGCTGTCTTTGCCGCCGTTGCCTTTTCGTCGTATTTATTCATCAAGCAGCTTCTCTTTTTAACATCTTACACCTTCCAATGACCATTAAACATTTTTCAAGTTGCGCCGCTTAGCTGATTATTGCCGTTGCTGTTGTTGTTGTTGTAATTGTGCCGCAGGTGTTTTTATGCCTCAATCGATTTCCTTTTTTTCTGTTTCTCGTCGATTTAATTCCTTTTATTCGATTGCTTATTTCGTTGAAATTTTATTGCCTTTTCTGTAGCCTCCAACAACCGCCGTGGTTGCCTGCGACCCAAGCTACCGCCGCGGCCGCCGTTACTTTGCCGACAACGCCAGTTGTTGTTATTGCAAGTTGCGCTGCTAATGAGATAAGCCTTGGTGCTATCGCTGCTGTCTGTTGTTGGCCTGATGGCTGGCTACATTCGGTGTGAATTGGTTAAGTGCAAGTGCATTATCCCTTTGGAAATTTTGTGCACAGATTTCACTGTCTTAAGCCGGAGACATATATCTTTTTATAACAAAAAAAAAAAGAAAACTTTTACAATTGGTGAACAAAACGTTGTGAGCAAAAAGGTCGAAGTTATAAATATTCGGACTCAACGTAGGTGATGATGTGTGCGAGCTCGCATTCTCAATGAAGAGCCGTCTTTTCTGCCTTTCATCCATTCATACCGAGCTTGTGAACCCGAATGACACTGTTTCAAGATCGCTAAATTCCGTTATACTAGTCTAAAATACGAAACATCTGACCATTCGTTTCAACTACTAATAGGTCTTCACGACTTTCGAGAGATCTAGACATTTTTGTGGACCCTGAACACTTGCTCATAAGCAAATATGATATCCCATTCCATGAAAGACGATCGTTGATGTTCTTCCAACTCGATCTTGGTCAAACTTCTTAATATTTATCAATCAGAAGTCAATCTTTCCGATATTGGTCCACCGATATTCTTCGCCAGACAACTTAATATCACCTTATAAACTTTGCTTGCGAGATTCTGTAGACATTTTTTGGGATCCATCATAATATAGGCATAAAAGGACATTGAAAAGAGACAATTTATAACAACAAAAGGGCTCAGGTCGTAAAATAGATAATGAAGTCCAAAATTCTAACACAATCTCTGGACCTTGGACTTCTGTACAGGTCAAGATCTATCTATGTATGTATCTTCTGGACATATTTGATCCAGATGAAGTTAGTTTTTTTATTGATGGGTCGGTGAATTCTCTAAAGAAAATGGAATGTGTTCAGAAACATTAGTGCCATATTTTCATATAGGAACGACGAAATTTAAAGAACCTAGAAATTCTGTTATATCTATCTTCAAGGCCAGGCTGATCGAGTTTAGAAAAACATATGAATATATTTTCCTACTCTAATAGCCACGTATCCTTCCAACTATTTCAATATCTTATTAATCTATTTACTTTTCCTTTCCTTCTAAATTCCAACAATATCTAACCTTACCTTCTTGCAACAATTAATTTACGCCATGTAAATGAAAATTGCGATAGTCACAATATACCGAATTGCTACCAGCATTGTAATAACAACAACAACCACTCAAGCAATAGTAATTCGTATTTATTTAAGTAGCCTCAATACCGCCGCAACATATCCGTAACATTTTGAATGTTAACGAGACCTTCCACAGTATTATCGACACCTTATCGCGCCAAATGACAAGTTGCATGCGCACTTGCAACTAACAAACAATGGTAAATGTACGTACTCGTAAAGTAGCGATTCAAAGCAGGGTTGCCACACTTTTGTAATTTTTAATATATTATATTTCTATATAAAAAGTTGGTTTTTTAGGTAAATGGGACGGATACACAGTAACATAATTCTGTAATAAAATTGTAATAGTAGTAATAGATATAGTTCATATATTTTGTTTTAAATTTTCGCAATTTCTTTATATTTTTTATTGATCAAGCAAGCAAGGTTATGGATACATGAACAATTAATTTTTTTTATGCTTTTCGGTGCAATAATATACCATTCCTAGATTTTCGAAAGTTTTCGGAGTTTTTCGGACTAATTCGGAGTAGTGCAAAAAATGCGCCAAATTGTCTTTATAACAGTTTTCGAAAGTTTTCATTTTCGGAAATTTTCGGAGTTTTTCGGACTAATTAGGAGTAGTCTAAAAGTGCGGCAAATTGTCTTTATAACAGTTTTCGAAAGTTTTTAAAGCTTGAATCAATTTTCGTATAATTTTCTGATTCGGAGTAGCCTTAAAAGTGCACATAAATTGTCTATGGAGCGCTTTACACAAGTTTTTTGTAGTTTTTTCAAGTTTAAAAATTCTCAGCTAAAGCAATTTCAATAACATTTCAATAACATTTCAATTAACATTGGCAACCCCGTTCAACCGCTAAATGAATCGAGTAGGTGTGCTAGTTGTAACGCGCCAAGCACGCACACTTACACACCCCTTCGCAATACTGCCACAATGCGCGACTGACGACAAACCGCTGCCAATTGCCGCAAAAACCACTACAAAATGCCGCAATGCCGCTTGGTACGACCACCATGGTCATTATCGCCTCGCAACAGATGCGTTCTCGTTGTAGTCAACGTAAGACTGGCGTAAGTACAGCGTTCGCGGCGCCGACACCGTCAGCAACAACGTGACCATCATCATCTGCACCAACAGCAGCAGGAGTAGCAGGAGAAGCAGCGGCTGTATTAACCTGCAGGCTAACCGGCAGGTTGTTGCAAGTGACACATGCCACCGCATACCAATGCAATCAGCGGCAGACGGCAGACTACAGACAGCAAAAGACAGTCGACGACGAGGCAATAAACGAGCAGCCATGCAAACCAGCCAACCAAAGGCCGTCAGAATTGCAAAGAGAAGTCAACACGAGGCACAAATGATGCGTTGCAAGCACTCATGTGTGCGTGTGCGTGTGTGTGTCTGCAATCGCACTCTGCCACTTCTACAACTCATTTGCCAACGTTGGTGCCTTTATTTAATTCTTGTGCGCTTCTCTTCACTTCTCTTTTTTTTTGGGAGCCACCACATATGCACGTTCAAGACGGATGCTGGTGGCCGGCTGGTTGACTAGTTGACTGGTTAGCCGGTTGGTTCGTTGGTTGTTTGGCGGGCTAGCTGTCTGGATGGCTTGTTGACTTGGCTTATGCAAAGGCTACTTGCATTTTGTTGTTGTTGCTGTTGCGACATTTGCGTGCTGCTGATGAACAGCTTTCATGCCATTCATTTAATCTTCTGCTTCTGCTGCTTTATTGTTGCAGTTGTTTTTGCTATTGCACCTTTTTTGGGCTGACTTCCTTTTGTGTTTGGCATTTTTGTACTCAACCATCTACTCTCATTTTGGCTCCGCTTACCCGCATCTCCAATCACACGTTCGTCTCAACAGCAGCCTGTTCTACTAACGGACTGTGACTGACTCACCATTTTGACTGGCTGGCTGGTTGGTTGGTAGGTTGGCTTGCTGATTGCTCTTGGGCACATTGCATGCCTGGTGTCAATCGAAAGGTGTGTGCCGCAACATTACAAATACTTACTCTGGTATGGATGTATGACTGGTGGTTGAGTAAATGCTGGTGTCTGTGGCATGCCACATGCTGCTGCGACAACTGCTGTGTTGTTGGTATTCACTTGTTTATTGACTGACTGACTGCTATTTGACTACGTTTTGACTGTGTCGCTTTGCGGGCTACTGCTGCTTCGATTGTTTGTGTTTTTCTTTTTTGGCTCACTTCGGATCATCTGCTTCGTCTGTTTCACATGTTTCGTCTGTCTGTCTGTTTTTTCAACCTGCTGTCCCGGCATCTTCCTAAAATTAATAACTTCTGCGTGCGGTCATTTTTGTCAGGTGCTTTCATTTCATTTCAATTTCTGTTGTTTTAACCTATTTATAGCAAATTTTTGTTCTCATTTTTAAACCCGAGCGCAATACGTTGCACGAGGACTTTATAGTTTTTTTTATTTGGTTGCCTATTCGTGAATACTTTCCGTCTGTGGCATATATTCGCCTATGACTAAATTACTACCCATTTGCTCTTTAGTTTCCATATTTTTCCTTGGGCACCTCTTCTAATCTATTAGATCATCCATCACATCTTGTCTAACCCCCTCACCTGTGCTTCCAAATGCCCATCCATCAATCCGTCCGCCAGTTACTTGATACATCCATGAGTCTAGTGTTCTAAGACCTTCTATCGACTTATCCTTCCTTCAATCTCTACTTCATTCTATTCACTCTCGCGCCCCATCTTTGAATCGATCTGTTCATCCGTATTATCGTTCCTTAATTTTGTCTCACTTTCTTCCATCAACTCCTCCGTTCTACAATTTTTTCATTCCTTAATCCGTGGATCTATTGTTCTTCTTCGAACCCGTCTGTTCCTTCAGCTGTGTTACACCTTCGTTTCATCCCTTTTCTCCCACATATTTGTCTACTCTTTAATGTTTACATTCCTGATAACCGTATTTTTATTGTCATTTAGCATCCCAGTCATTAGTCGGTCAGTTAATTAATATGTGATTCCAAAAGACCGCCGCGAGAATCTATCAGTTCGCCTTAAGCTATTGCCGTTGGGCCTTTCATCTATCAATCGGTCAGTTTAATAATATATCAATCCCAATGGACCGTTGATAGACATCTTTCCTTTACTCCCTTCAACCATCCACCGCTCTGTGTGACCAACGGTCAGTTTATTCACGCTACCTTCCAAATGGAACATTGACCGATCTTTTGGGCTTTCATTCGACACTCTGTTCGTTCACTGATCCTTATTTCCAAATAGACTTTCGACTTATATTGGTCCGTTCAGCCCATCCATCCATCCGAACATCCAGGGTTGTATTATTTCCATTACTTTCTGTCCGTCGGTCAATTAGACAATCGACGTGGTCAATTCGGTCGTCCCTACCAACCCCCAACCTGGCCATCCGTCCTCTTTCAATCTCTCTGCCAAACCAGAGGCCGCTCTGCGCGTGTCAATTAGACCACTTGCCTGGTGAGTACATTCATCAATAGTTCCAATAAACCTTCGACTTGGCTATCCATCCACCTTCAGTCTCTCCCTCCAACCACAGTCCAACCATTCGCGTATCTCTTCTCGAAAAGAAAAGTGAAAATTGATTGAAACCTTAATGTCAAACCAATTCTATCTCGTCCTAACGTAACTCATACTCCCTTACTTTCTGTAGCTCTTTGCATGTGTACATGCCACCTTCGGTGACCTGCTGTGGAGGTTTCAAGTATGTAGAACTTTGCAACGAGGACACATTTTTGAATTTTTGTAAATTAATTTGCCAACGCCAAAATGTGCGCTGCCCCACAGAAGAACAACACGCGCGCTCACTCACTCACTCGCTCGCTCGCCGCACTGGAAGGCAGTTAAAATTCACTTTCCGCAACGTCAGTCGCTTAAATGGACGCACTGTGTGCCGCCAAGCCTGCCATCGCGCACCTGATCTCCAAGCAATCGAACTGTCGCAGTGGTACAACAACAACAACAAATGGCTATCATATACTCATTTGCCGATGGTGTTTGTTGTAATTTTTTATGTCCTTTCAGTTGTTGTCAATTTTTTGTTGTTGCCAGTTTGCGAATTCCATTTTTTCTTCAGCCTGCCACTTTGGCTTTCCCTCCTATTTTTTGCTTAATTGGTGATGGAATTTTTTCGGGTGATGCGGTTGTAAATAATTATTTGTCTCCTCTTTTAATGGCCTTTAAAATGTGCAATTTATTTTTGTTGCGCGCTGTTACTGTTGTTGTTTCCATTTATAATCACCTTTTTCGCATTGTCGCCGTACAGTTCGTCTCCTTGCCAGCTGTTGATGAGTCCGCTCATTGCGGAAATTACCAGGCTTGCATGCCTCCAGTTGGCACTGTGGTGCTCCTCAAGTCAACTTCACTCAACTCAGTCAGTCCGTCATTCGGGCTGTCAGTTAAATGGCGAGTGTAATGTGACAAATGTTGGTATGTCCGCTCGGGTATGCAGAAAATATGAAATAATTGCCAAATTGACAGCTATGCTGCATATGCTCGATTACCAAGTGTCGGAAAGTTGTTGAATATTTTTTCTTTTCCTTTTTTTTAAGAATTTTTCGTTCCGTAAAATACATTGTATTCGAAATGCTCGAAGCGATTTCGACTTTTTTCGCACCAATTGTAATATTTAATATGAATTTTGAACTTTTTTAACACCCTTTACATTGTTGTTGTAGTAATTTAGCGTTATTTGTCAGATTTACCATAAAGCGGCATGTATTCTTTCAAGTTCGCATAACCATCGTATGCTTTTATTATTAAATTGTCTTTTATCGGGCAAATTTCATAACTCAGAGCTATCTAAGCTTTTACTATACTATACTTATACTAAAGTTTTTCAACTGAAAGGGTCTTTATTTCTCTAGTTGTGGTTTTCCCTGTTCTTAGATCATTCTGGTTCAATCTATCGAACATTGTTAATTCATTAAAAATTTATAAACTGAATTGAGCTTTTTGTCTCGTACTGGTAGATAGTACTTGTTTCATTGTTTCATAAATCTCGTCAAGATATCTCCTCACTGATTCTAATTCAACTAATTAAACTAATTCAAGATTATCTATGATAAAATGGATTAAGCTCTAAGCTCCGATCTAAAATCTGTCACTAACAGCAACAACTGTCAACCATCCCTTTACTGTTTTATGCATTAGACGTAGTCCTATAGAAATAGCTCTTCTTGGGAACAGATCAGATAGTGCTCAAAACGTTCTATAATAGTTATTGAACTACGGTTTACTACAAACAATTTGAAAAGGGACAATAGTTTTCTCGACGATCTATTGGATTCACGCGTTCCTTCTATCGTTGATTTTACTATGTAAGACCCAGGAATACCTCCTTAGACTTATCGCTGATCACACTAACTACCGTTACTATTGTCTTGTTGTCTACAGGAAAAGTAATGGTTCAAGTTCAGGATGAAATCGTTCACTTTGCTCTCCTGGTAACAATTATAGTTCTAGTTTATGAATTTGTAGGCAGTATCCATAATTGGCCCGGAACTGGACCAATTTGATTAGGATTTAGGAAGACTTCGCTTTTAGTGACTAACTTCTTTCATTATGTAGGATATATATATAGTTCCTGTTACTCCTGCAAGGAGCATAGGGCCACAGGTTTCTATAATCATGTGATTTTAAGATGGATGGCTGATTGGGCCATCGCATTCGATCCTTGTGCTGGATCTGCCAGCGAGCCTCCAGGCCAGCATGTGGGCAACAGAATTTCCTCTGTGCGAGTTGAAGGGTATAACGCCTGTGTGCTCGGTCGAGAGAGCCTCGTTAGCGGTAACAGGGATCACCAAGTCTTTCGGACAGTGGATGAGGTTGTCAGTTGGAGAGGAGAGGTTATATATATATTCACTTCACTCCCCCATTAGATCCCCAATGGATAGACCCGACTAATTTATACTGGCTTTGAAATTCTGTCTAGAGAGTAGCTGCCGCTTAATCCAGTTCTTCCAAAGAAGCAAGAAGTATGTGTCGAACGAAATTCTGTATGGATACCATAACATACACACGTATAGTTTCTTATCGGATATAAAGTTGAAGCAACACATCTAGTTATTGAGGTTATGTTATCCTATTCTATCAATGTAGTTAGAGATAGAAGAAAAATACTTCCTGACTGCAAGATTCTTTTTTCTCCTGGAGACTGCAATACATATAATTATTATATATGGTCGCAACTGGTCTTCTTTCAATTCCAAGAATTCTTAGGAAGAGTTCCATATCTTCTGGCATCAAATTTTCAAAACCATCAAGGGTAAATGACGACCATGAGTTAATCATAATGGCCCTAAATACGTAAGTCCATCAGCATTACATGTGTCACTCTGAATCATCACACACATCAGAGTAGACAATCATTTGCCCTTCATTCATACTATTCTATGAAAAAAAATTTAATTAATCCCAAATATCACTGCTGAGTTATCCTTTTATACACTGCGCTTCGCATAATTACCTTGCGCTTCTGTGGTGCCACAAAATAATTCATAAAACACGTTTTTGTACTATAAATAACAAAACCGTCGATTCAAACATACAAAGATACAGACGAAGCGACCAACAATAACAACAAATCAGCCTTTGAATGCAATGCAATGTGAGGGCCCCCACCAACGACAATCAAATAAAATCACACTAATTTACATGGGAACGCACTTTAGACCGGCAGGCAGCCATCTCAAGAGGATGCAGTTGACTTACAGAACACACGCACATACACAAGCATACATATATATGTATGTGAGTGTGTAAAATATGTGATTGCATTCCCCCATGCATACATTAAATATCTCCAGCTGGTTAAGCAGCATGTTGGCCCACCACACGATTCATTGAATCGGCGTCGTGGCAGAGTTCGTCCAGCCATTGCCGCCAACGAATGTCACACCGTCACACCTTAGTTGGGGTAATGCTGTTGGAGCCAAGTGCAGGCAAGTAAAGCGTTGTTGAGCATAATTACTACACCTACATTTGTTGTTTACTTGCCTGTTGGTACTCGTACTTTTATGTTCACATTTTGATTTGTTCACTGCATTCAGCCTTAAGTCTTCTGTGGTCACCGGCGCTTGCTTGGAGTGTGGATAATGGGTATTTGTGTACTCCAGCTCGTTAGTTGACATGTGATTGAAGTCAATTTTTAAATCCTCTTTTCTTGTCGAATTTTTGCAATTTGCTTTTAAAAATAAAATGAATGTATGGACTCTCTTTGGGCTTCTGAAACTCTTTGGAAACATTTTTGGAGAGACCTATATTGAAAGCGGGTCATTGCGTTTTCAGATTCAAAAAACTACCTCAAACCCATGAATGGTGCATATTTCTCTAGATGGACCCACCAATTTTCTGAAATCATTTTAAAAATATTTTTTCCATTCAATGAGTCTTCAAAGAAGCGATATAGAGCTATAGTTATTGTATATCTTTCGACAAGGCTCTAAAGAAACGACGATGTTGAGAACATCAATCCTAAGGATCAATGGATGCCAAATGATGTCATTCGAAAATAGATTTCCCAAGGTATCGAATAGATATTTCTGAGTTTCTCTAGTTTCTGAAATTTTTTAGGTTAGGCCAACTCGTCGATATCAGTTTTCTTTATAACGGATCTTTATTTTTATCTTTTTGTAATAAGTTCTTAGTAATCTACTCTGTTCACATTATTTGAACCTCAAAAGTTTATTGCGAGAATCAAACTTGTTCTCCAGCATTGATCTGCTGACGCATGAGATTTCAGATCTTGAAATACACTCGAATGATCCGATTATTAGTCGGGAGAGTTATTTTTCTAATTATCGTCTTCTTTCTCAAAGAAATTAGTTTACTTTATGCGCTCTCTTCAAGATAAGCAAAGGAATTTATGATCACACAGACCATCCACTCAACCATCTAACTAGCCAGATGATCACTTACCACACAGACACCTGCTTATCTCTGGGTTAATCTCAAAAATGAAAATGTGTAGGTTTCTAAGTCTCCTGAGTAGCAAGTGGTACGCTTATATTACTGTTATGAGTACTGTCGCCTTGATCCTCACAAAAAACAACCACAACTAATAAGAGCATTCCTGTGCACTTCAATTTGTTTTTTTTTTATGTAGAGGTGTTGGTATACATATGTGAAGCAATGTCTTCATGTCTAACAAACAACCTTTGCCTACTGATCTAGTGCAACATTTTACAAATGATGTAGAAATATATTTATATAACACACATAAGAGTGACCTAATGGAACCTGTTGAGAGCACATCAACTTGTATGAGTCATAAAATTCATGTGATAGGCAACGAAACAGGGCGAGAGATTATTACATACTTGTATATGTAAAATATATGTTTTTGAGTCCATTTCGAAGGATTAATATTTTTATATTCATGTTTGGTACAATTTTATGTTGAATACGTGGCAAGAGTGTATGTGAAATATTGGACGGACTACACTGTAAAAACTACTATGTACTTTACCTTCCGATAAAAGACATATCAAATTTAAGTCCGAAAAATTCACATATTGAGTCCTTCATTGCTATATTGAAATCTTAAAGGACTAAATTGGGGAATTTTATTCAATTGAAATTTTTACAGTGTACTTAATGTTTACCACTTTATTAGTGACGAGCACACTTCTACTCGCCATAGCAGCTGGTTTTTGATAACACAGCTGTCATATATGCATATTTATCTAAAAAAACAATTATACATACATAAATGCATTTCATTAAATTAAAAATATTAAATATGCGCAATAATTCGCGATTTTGTTTTGCATTTGCGTAAATCGACAGTCTTCTGGAATTTGTTTGCATATTCAATTATATTTTCTGAAAAAAAGTCGAGTTCAAATGGAAATTTCCATAATGCATTAAAAAAATAATTTATTTTATTTTAAATTTTTATTTTTTTTATTATTTTTTTAGCTTCGTTGCCATAGCTCGGGGAACTGTGTTTCTTGTATTTTGATTAGTTACCTTTGCTTTCTTTAAAGTCTCTTTGTTCAGAACTTGTGTCTGCTGCTAGAGCTCTAAAAACTTCCTAAATTTTTCTTTGGAAACGTTTCCATAGCTCGGGAGAATGTGCTTCTTGTATTTTGATCGGTTACCTTTGCTTTCTTTAAAGTCTCTTTGTTCAGAACTTGTGTCTGCTGCTAGAGCTCTAAAAACTTCCTAAATTTTTCTTTGGAAACGTAGAGCATACCCTTGACTTACAGGACTTTTAAAAACTTTCTGAATTTGCGCTATGAGTGACCAGTCACCAAGAACCAGTTGTTTCAGTAAATTTCGTTCTTTTAGTCTATCGCTTGAGATATCTAGAGGCCTCACAGTACGATAAGTTGGAGGAGATATTATTAGTCATAATCTCTTAAAATTCGCTCCAAGCGCTGACAGCCTAACAAATGACTACTACTCAGGGAATATGTATCGGGACTCCATCTGGTATCGCTAAGGACCATAGCTGGTCTATGCGGGGCCTGTTGACCCACTAGACTAACCTAACCTAACCTATTCTATCGCTGAGTATTATATCAGTCTATCAGATTTATACCAGTTGCTTGTTCGATTCTGGGCAATCTTCAAAGTTTGGCAATTTAGTTACATATATTAAGAGTTTGGTCTCTTTTCACCTTAAATAGCATAATTTGTATAAAATTTGGTACAAACCAATTCATGTATTTCGAAGAGATATGTATTATATAACGAACCTCTCTATTTTACTCTGTACAATTTAAAGATATTAAGATATCTTTTTTGATAAGTAAAACTTCTTTTGAAACTAAAAAATCACCATACGTATAACCCTTAGGTTAGGTTGTAAGGCTGTTTCCCAAAGGGAAAACACACGTAGACTTTGAAATATAGTCCTTTGTGAAGCCTGGTTCGCCCCTAGATTAACAATTAGGAGTCGACAAAGCGCCCTGAACCTACTACAAATCTGCAGAGATTTTTAATTTCTATATTCGCTATTTCGCGACCCTGTTCTAAAAGGTGAGATCCAAGAAATCTCTTTCTTGATCTCGCAAAGGCGAGACATTCCAGAAGAAAGTGATGAGAAGATTCTACCTCACCCTCCTCCATGCAGCTTCTACAGCTAGCATCCGCTAAGATTTTTAACCTTACAGCGTGTATCCCAATGGGGCAATGGCCAGTAAGAACCCCTACGACTAAGGAGTCTAACCCTTAAAAAAAACAGTATTTTGGAAACAATTATAGGAGCTACGATTTCGCCCGAACTTAATGCCTACTCACTTCCATAGTTATGCAATTCACTTTTCAATAATTTTAATTAACCTGCCTTATTTTAACTACCAATAAACTTTTTCACTCCGTTTTAACGAAACAACTAACAATTTATTTACGTAATACTCGAAAACATATGGCATGCGACTTAACTCAGCGTTGCACAAGCGTCGCAATATTATTTCGAAAAAATGGCAAAAACACCTGAATATATGCATCTACAATCCCACTACCGTATGTAGCTATGTATGAAACACATAAATACTCGCCTTGTTCTATTGCTAGGAGGAGGGGGGGTCCGTAAAAATATGTGCGGGTGGTTTATTTCCAGCATTGTTGAAATTAAATCGCTCGTCGAGTATCACGTTGAAAACGTGCACAAGGACATGCGAGTGTCGCGGCTGCCATGTGATAATTTCGTAATAAAATAACGCAACAAGCGTGGAGTATTTATACGCATACATACATGAGTATTTATACAATGCCTCTATACACCTGATACACACACATATGAATGTATGTATGTATGTGCGCGTGTGCGTCCATATGCCGCCACATGTGATTGCAGGATTTTATGGAGGCGCGTAATGGGCACGAGCTTGAGCTTTCGGAATTAATACACATATAGGTTACCTATGTGTTTTTATATAGATGTACATATATACAAGGTAAAAACACTTCTGCTATATATGTACATATGTATGTATGTGTTCGCGATATTGATACAATGGGGATTAATAATAAAACTCACTAACAAGGCTGGAATTGTATAACTGAAACTTTATTCCCTACATGTTATATACAGACATATCCACATATTCAAAGGTTCTTATGAAAACATCACACTTTGTTAAACTAGGTCAGGGCTTGCCATACATAGTACAAACTTCCGAAAGGATTCAAGAATTCATTACTATAGCTCTGACGTAATATAACTTATTAACATCATTGAGTTCACCAAAGCCTAATATAGTACTTCATATGTCCTTGTTGTAATTTCTGAAATTTGTTAAAAAAGTGGAGTAATACAACCAATTTTTACACTCCTTAATCTGTAAAAATACGCATCTATGTGTATTTAAGTCGTCTCTTTTACGGTATCCAAGATATTATATTAACAAGAACTTTCAGGAAATGAGATTAAGAAAGGATTGTAGTTAGTTTAGGTTCTTCATGGAATTTACAGAACATGAAATTTACAGAAAATTAAGAACAAGATGGGTTCTACATATATCAAAAATATCAATTCCAACTCAATAAACTCATATCTGGTTAAGAATATTAGTTATAAGTAACATTTTATACTCTCGCAATTTATCGATATATTTTTATTAAGATAGCACACAATTTGACTCATATATTCGGCATAAAGTCCAATAGAATTACGAAGATCATTAGAACCTGAACCGATTTAACTAATTTTCACCACCAGCATACATTATACCCAAGATTATAGCTCACTTAATTTCGCTAAGATAGTTCACATATTAACCAATTTATAAGGTATTAAGCCCATGGTATTTTTGAAAAATCTATAATTAGGTATATGGGAGCTAGGGGAAGTTATGACCCGATTTTAACCATTTATGGTACAGAGACACACTATCAGAAGAAAATATTCCCTCTGAGTTAAATTAATATATCTGAGAGATTTACCTCACACGTGTGAAAAATTACCCTAAGGCACTGAGTTCTTGATATTCGATATCCGGGGCATTGAAAAGTTATAGTCAGATTTCGACAATTTTTCCACAAGTCCACAAGTGATGCCACAGATCATATAGTATTTGTATAAAGTTTGTATTATATGGGAAGAAGTCGTGCTTGTAAACCCATTTCCACACGTGTCATCAGGGTGTTAAGAAAATATGGTATACCAAATTTCATTGAAATCGGTCGAGTAGTTCCTGAGATATGATTTTTGACACAAAGGTGGGCGACGCCACGCCCAATTTTTAATCTAGGTGCAGCTTCCTTCTGCCAATTCTTCTATAAAATTTAGTGTTTCTGATGTTTTCCGTTAGTAAGTTAACGCACTTTTAGTAATTTTCAACATAACATATGAGAGGTGGGTGTGGTTATTATCCAATTTCAACTATTTCCATGGTGTGTAATGGAGTACGTAAAGGAAGTGACTGCAGAAAGTAGTCGGTTTTCGGTTTCGGCCATTTTGTGGGCGTGGCAATGGTCCATTGTCAATTGTAACTCTCCCAACGTCCCAAGGAACATGTGTACCAAGATTCGTCAAGATATCTTAACTTTTACTCAAGTCAGACAGACATCCGGATTTCGACTCGTCTCGTCATACTGATAATTTTGATATATATAGAATTCGTTAAGTTTTATGACTTTCAAACAACCGTTATGTGAACAAAACTATAATATAATATAAATATCAAGAGTTCTAACTCAGCTTTCTGAAATATATATTATTGAAACCTATTTTTTGACTTATGGAAAGTTACGGACTAACCTCGATGGATTAATAGTGGGTGAATTGGGGTTAAATCCAATTCTTATAATACCACTACTAGGCAAACTCATATGTATTTTACTGTTTTAGAGAGCCATATGAATTCAAAATAATAATCGTGATGTGAATAGTATTAATATTGGTAGGTTCATCCGAGAGCAATATAAAAGTACCTGTCTTTTGTCAGTCACATTCTATAATTCCAATAGATCACCTTGAAAAGGATAAAACACCAGCTACTAACATTTTTCCAATCTGTGGATTTTAAAACCAAAAATCTGACGAATTATAGTAATCGGTCGTAAGTTCAAAATTTATAAGTCATATTCTGAATTTTTTCATGGCTTTTCAAAAAATCTAAAGCGAATTTGGTTTCAGAATCGAAGTATCGTTAACATATAACTATAAGTAAATCTATAATTTCTTTATCAACTCCCTAATCAAATAGTTTTTGACGATTAGGTGTTTTCCACATGTGTATATTTTAAGAAAATTGAGGAAAAATTGTTTAAAAAATTGGAGAGATTGGGAAATATGTTGTTAAAAATCTTCTTTGTTGATCAACAAGGAAAAAGAAATGCAAAATACCTTCAAACCCCTATGAACTTCGCTAACTGTAGTAGCAAAAATTTCCCTTCACGCAGCTGAGTAGAAAATTTTCCCACAAAAATCAATGATTAAGTAAATAAACAATTAACGGTGTTAATGATCTTTGCCTTACACGTGTATAAGTGCAAACACAATATTACAGCCGATCTATGTTACTACGAGTACAATATATATTTACTTAGGTAATTACAACAAATCGAAAGTGTTAACCAGACAATTCGCGCTCAAATAATAAAATAGGCAAATAAAAAATTCGAAAAATATATTATGGTAAATGTTGTCGCATGTGGAAAATTTAATAATAATAACAATATTCAAAATGCAAATTTTGCACATATTTAATAATAATATTAAATAATTATTTTAGTGAAAATGAAATTTTTAAATATCGAGGTATTCAACTAAATTTCTAGTAAGCAACTAGTGCGCAAGTGCAACTGCACTGACCGCCTTCGCATATCACTTCTTAAAATTATCAGCGCAGTTATCAGTGTCACATTTGCGCGAATTTCTATTCTGCCAAGTTATCGCCTTATCGTGTTTTTGATATGAAAAATATAAACAAATACACATTACTATTGATACACAGACACACATACACTCACATTGATAAATTTGCGCACACAATTAGCACTGAGGACAGGTGTACGTCAGAGCAACAGGTGACTCGAATTTCATAACACAAACACACACACACTCTTACATACATACACTTGTCGATAGTTTCGGGGTGTGAATTGAATATTGATTGATTCTCTCACGTCCACAACTATTTCTACGCTTTAATGCGTAAACTAAAATTCTTGTTTCTTTGAAAAAGATAATTTTTACTGTCTTCATTTGCTAAAAATAGCTGTGTTCCACCAATTTGTTATCAACTTAGCAGCAATTTTCGTTTACTTTCTTTGCTCGTTACTGCGTGCAAGTGTACTCTGTTGGGTTGAGTCTATTGAAAAATAAATGTGAATAGATAGATTACTCCTACTTATGAATCAGTTTCTAAATTGGACAAATCTTGATCAAACATAGTGCATAGCATTCTCAACAAATATAACTCATTACCACAGTTTGAAAATAGGAGCAATCCGACCAGGACTCATTTTCATAGAACTTCTTTATGAATCAGATCTTATTTTACTTTAGAAGCATTAATGAATATATCAACTTGAGAAATTTAAAATCATAGATCGTTAACCTGGATCCATAACTTGGCTTAGGCTCTATCAACGAATATGAGGACTTATCTCCTTCTTATCTCCTACCTCTCCTAGATGAATATGTTAGACCTCTTAGACCTAGCTCGCCTTCAAACGGATGTCTGTTGGCTACCCAGAGGATACTTGGTCTAAAACCGGAAGTCGTGAGCTGCTTGGACCATGTGGAGAAGAATCGTTTCTGGCCACTCCCAAGTGAATGACAATCAAAAACTTTCCTCACTTGCGTGAACTTCTACACATGGTCCCATCCTCCACATGGTCCCATCCAGCCTTAATATACCGAATTTAATAAATGACATAGCCAAATTTATAACAAATGGTCTATCTCTGTTAATGATTTATAATATATCATAAAAATCTTAATTTCATTCAACAGGACTAATAACACGGCTTTACTCTCGATCTTAACCCTTTCTTCGTACTTTCTTTCATCTTGGTTTTAATATGTAGTATTTTCACATTATTTTTTTAGCTTTTTTTCTGACTAAATATTATTAAATATGTTTATAATCACCTTTTAGAAAGTTTTGCAGACCTCTGCGTCATAAATTGATTATTCATACAATTTAGACCATATAAAAATAGTCGAATGATGTCTTATCTCAAGTGTTCCATTTTATGCGATAGTGCCCATATTGGTGATTTGTTTGTAATTCAACAGAAAGCAAGATATTTTTATTGAGTGCACATGTACCCCGAAATCAAATTGTGAAAGTTTAATGAAGGTCTATTCATATTGATTAATGCCTGATTTAAGTTCCTTATGAAGACCAAAATAAAAGAAATATTTATATAATATTTGGCTCAGCCAAAAAAAGAAGGACCCCTATCAGACATATTATTCTAGATTTAGTTAGCTGAAAAACACTAAGTTGTTAACGATAAAATAGCAAAGGATACAATAAGATCATTAACCTCTAGCTTTTGCTATTGCATTATTGAAAAAATCTTCGGCTTCTCATCGACGAGTTATTAAAGTTATTAATTTAGTGTCAGCTGATGTCTACGAAAAAGGGAGAGAGAGGAATAGAATATCGTGAAGTAACGAAATCGTTTTGCCGTTTATAGCACCATTCGTGATGAAGATAGAAAAAAGTTAGTTCGGTTCATCTCAGATTTTACAAGCGATGGCTGGTCTAGTGGACTTATTGTGTCTATTGCTGAGAGTTGTCTTACTTACCATCGGACATATTCACTTTGAAACCTCCCAGTCAGACAGAAATATAGAGATTCGATATAGGAGGCTCAGCGGAAGTTTTTATTGGGTTGGCAAATATCTCCCTTACGCTTTTTTGCTCTTTATTCAATGCGTTATAAAAAGTGTTTCAGTGATCGGATTTAGTTCAAATATGCGCCGTTTCATTCGATAATCTGTTTCCATCTAGACGGTGGCTTCATAATACCCTCTCGTAGAAGCCCACCTCCTTGTTTGCGAAGAACTCGGTCAGCCACTTTTCAAAAGCCTCTTTTAGGTTCAAATTTACACCACTCATGTTCTCAACGTTCGCCATGGACAGGAACAGGTGGTACTCACTTGGCGCTATGTCAGGGCTATATGGTGGCTGCGATAAAACCTCCCATCCGAGCTCCCGTAGCTTTTGACGAGTCATCAACGAAGTGTGTGGTCTGGCGTTGTCCTGGTGGAACACTACACCCTTCCTGTTGACCAATTCTGGACGCTTCTGGTCGATCGCTTGCTTAAAGCGGTCCAGTTGTTATCAGTAGATGGTAGAATTAGGCGAATGACCTGAATTATCGGGCTTGGCCACTGTTTGGGACGAACCACCAGCCTTCGACCACGACCGTTTTTCGCTTGATATTGTCGTTTGTGATCCATTTTTCGTCGCCAGTCTCCATCCGCTTCAAAAATGGGTCGAGTTCGTTCCGTTTCAGCAGCATATCGCAGGCATTGATTAGGTGCAGTAGGTTTTTTTTTTTCAAGACCTTTCAAAGATGTATAGTATTGCCAGATACGAGCTCTGTAGCGCTTTATACATAGCCGCGAAATTCAAAAGATAAAAAGGCGGAAGGGAAATATTTGCCAACCTAATATTAACTACTATCAGCCGGACAGTTTCAAGTGCAATATTAATAACGGATACAAAGCACGAATGCATATCACCAAGTACTCATCTGATAATTAAAATTAGTGACCTTGTACGCTGTCACAATTTGCATATAAGTAAATTGCCATATATTTTAACCAGATTTCATATTATCTTTTTATGAACGCAGACTATTTACCGTTTGCAACTATTTATATCAGTAACTATTTTCGTACTTATATTTGTTATTTGCCAACTTTTCCATTTGTGTTTACACAATTCTTTACATGACCAGCTGTTTCACCGTGACGCCCGAGATAACAGCGCGCTGGAGTGAGCAGCAGTCAGTAATCATGTAAGCGAAAATGTTATATTTGCTTGGTAACAGATAAATGCTTGATATATACATATATCAGACATCAGAGTAGATAAGTTGATGGGAGTTGAGTACTTAACGAGCGCTTGACAGTGTTGCATTTGTCTGAGAAAACCAAAGAGTCAATTGAGTCGATCGCCTGTCACCCGGTCATTTGCCCGTCACACGCTGCCAATCAAAGCAAATATTATTCTTTTGCTCGTCTGTCGCCACAGAAATGCTTACAAACACACACACGAGTGCCTTGTGTGGTGAACACTTCCTCGTTGCGTTTGACTTGAGACGCTCTTACCTATGACTAATAGGTGTAAATAAAGTTATCAGTAGAATCGGAAGTGATAATTTCAATATTGACATTTCGGACATTTGTGAGGAGTATGCAAGCAGTACGGTAACCTAACAGTGAAGGCGACTAGTACTAGATAGTTATTACAACCAATCGAACAGATTTTGGTCTGAAATATGTCAGTGCCTGTCTAGTTCCAAAAATTTAAGAAATTTCAATTCAGTTAGGTATATTCTGCATATTTCCTACTGTGAAAATCTCCAAAAATTACCAGCAGATTCCTTTCTGTACAAGTTTGGTCTATATCAGACTAGTTGGTTACTATTATTTTCCTCGAATAATCTCTGCACTTTAACTCTAAGTCCATCCACTCATATATATCTATATACGTTGCAGCCGTACATTGGTATCTATCATTCATATCGGTTTCTCTTCTGCTGTTTGCCTGCCACACCACTCACGAGTGCTGCGTACGTGCGAACCTAAGTCAACAATCGTAAAAAAATTAAACAACAACAATGGAAAAAAATAAATAATATTATATTGACATCAGACCGCGCTACACAGCTGTGCTGATTAGAAATATACTCTACACACACGCAATCTTGTCGCAGCGATAAGATATCGTATCGTTTGTTAGCCGACATTTAGTGCTAAAAAAAATTAGTCCTCATCGAATAAACACAAATCAATTTTTATGAGCGTTACATTGAAGTGAAATGTAGACACTTGAAACGAGGAGAAAGGAAGTAGATTAATAAACTCATATTAGAAATAGTTCTGTAATAAAAATATGAGTAATAAGTAGTATTAATTGTGGGCGTGGCAATATTTTAATTTCGACGTTTATTAAATCTCTTGTTCTGTGGATATATCTGGTAGTTATTATATGAAATGCATTGTGAGATATGGTTATTCCAGGCCTAAGAGAAGTTATAACTACATTGCATAGAATCAAAAATTCTCTTAAGTTTGTTTATTTCTGGGTTTTTTCCTTCAAATTTTTACTTCATTCATTTTTCTTATTCTAAAACCATTAGATCAGGGATTATATACATATACATATATATATTTTCATAGTTCCTAGATGGAACATTGGGTCGAAATGGTTATAAGTACTAACAAAGAATATTCTATTCGATGGTACTTCGTCAATCTCTCTATTGTACTCGGGTTTCCAAAGTTCAGTGAAAGCATGACATTTTTGAATAAAACGTTCCGTTCAAGTGCGATTTATGATCAAAAGCTAGCTTTGAGTGTTCCCAAAAGCAGAAAACCAGTTTGCATATCAAGCCCATGCCAGGCCTTCCGTCATTTAACTTTCATACATATAGCATATATACCAATCAAAATCAAACCAATGATAAGTGATCTAAACCAAAGCTAATCCAAGTGATCCTGAAAAAAAAAATTGTGTAAGGTTATGCCGAGTCACCTCTATAGAGCTTGTCTTATTGTACTACTATGTTGTTCGACTAACCTCCAAAACAAATACTTTCAAATGGTCCATATTATAGTTTTCGAGAGAAAGATCTGTTGACAATATTATTGAAAACGGTGTGCATATCTCTCAAAAGTTTGATGAGATGTTCATAACAACATCTCATAAAAAGATCACATCACCACATCATATGACTTTTTCACAATGCCTTCAGATGACAGTCAGTTCTATATAATCTGAACAGACCTCGAAAATCGGTAATATTCTTCAAAATTATTTCGGAAATGTTTTCTACCACTATGAGAACAAAAAAAAAGTTTTTTCACAATAGTTATATCACATCGTTACCACATCACATGATCCCTTCATCCAAGTGATATCACATCACCATCACATCACATGATCAATTTTTCGCCACAATAGCGCCACCACATGATTGACACTACTCATGATCATTGCCAACGCATTTCGCCATGGTCGATGCGTTGCACAAATATTTATATGCAAATATACGAGCACGGCTAGTGGCTGTCGTTGTCGTGTTTATCACTTTATGCCAATATAATAATTACTTGTCAAAAGTTTTATGGCTAGCCAGTCACAGGCAACGAGGCAAGTTACCAAAAAAAAAAAACAAAGAAAACAAAAAACGAAAGCGCGAAGATACTCCAAAAAGAATAAGATATGTAAATAGTAGATGCTTTGCGCGTGAGAGCATGGCCAATGTTCAAAAGATTTTTATTAATGAATCTACATAATAAAATATGTATTTGCTCGCGTTTTGCTTTAATAAAACTCAACGCGCCATTTTAATTTTAATTAGCGCTAAAATTCGCATTCATACCTGGCGCATACTTAAGAATAGCGCATGCAGCTTAAAAATAGCTCACTAATGTCAATATTAGATAAATGCTCGCTTACGCTTTTAGATCTTTCTGCGCATTACGCTATGGCTGAGCGCTGACAACTGACGCCCGACAGAATAGCGAGCGCTTTAGTTTATACAATTCTAAAATTAATATTCCAAAATGATAAAAGATTGTGTAAATGTCGCGCATGCACTTAGCTATCAGGTGCTAATCATTATCTATAGTAGAGTATTGGGTTATAAATATATGCCTTGTGCTAAATTTAACTTTCAAAACAAAAAGCAAAAATGTAAAGTACCGTACTACGTTATGCGGGCATACAGTGTTGCTTTCCTGTTGGTGGTTGGTTAAAAATAGCGCTCACATGTCTGTTTATCTCGTCGAGAAATATTTACGAGCTTGTATAACAAAGATATCAACTCTCTTTGACGTTGGAAAGTTTATGCAAATATCCGGATTACTAAAAACGCAATGTCATTTCACCTTTTGTGTGACTTTCATGAATTCAAAGTAGAGTGCTTTGGACCAAAGTTGTTCAAAATATAATAAACCCATTATAGATCATTTCGAAATTATCAGTAAGTCCAAGTTATGTTGATCATGGCAAGACTTAATGCTCGACCTTCCTTCCAGATCCATTAGATTTAGTCGCTAAAGTTGTTCGATGCTTACTTTCTGTCTGTTGGAACGTAAACAAGTTCTTCACTTTTAGAGATATTATACTGAAGATTTATACATTTTAATCGTTTTTTAATATTATGTTGGAAGTAATAACAAGAAATGTCTATAATATCTCAGATAAATAGATGGTTCTGATATACGACTTTACAATATAGAACGTGAGATTAAACAATTAGAATGAAATTTTGAAGTTACTTTGGCACTCTTAAAAACAGATAGGACATCTCCAGTAACTACTAAAGATCATTTCTCGTATCGACGAAGCAACTTACGATCGCTCGTTACTACAATAGACACTTTTCGGCAATTTCGGTAACCATAAACCATTACAGGCGATTCAGAAAGGAGATTTTGAACACTGTTCGGCTGTTTCAATATCTACAAACCATAAAGCCAATTCGAAAAGAAGAACTGTGTTTTGGAAACATATCTCATAACTCATTCTTCAAATAAATAGTATTCAGATCCTTTTCCGATCTATTGAACTTAATGAAACCAGAGGTTTTGTAACGGTGGTACTGAGATCACGCGGCACTTAAACATTTTTTTATCTCTCCTTCGACGGTATAAAAAATATATGTAAATCGAGGTTCCTCAATACAAATGTCAGGTCCATGATTATATGGTGAAAGAAATTATTGGAGATTGCCGAATCTCTTTCCTCAGCCTTTCTATAAATTTGGTGAATATTGTTTCATTGACAGATTTATCAAGTTATTTGGAAAACAGGCTATTTAGTTTCGTCACTTCTCTCTTTGATTAGCTTCTCCATTATTCCTCGCCTCTTTTAGATTTTAGACGCTAAAGTTGTTCGGTATTTGGTTAAATTTGTCCACGATTATAGATTCGGACTCATCATCCTTTACTAACATATTAGGTTGTCAAATATCTCTGTTCCGCTTTTTTGCTCTTTATTCATTGCTTTATAAAAGTGTTACGGTGATCGGATCTAGTTCAAATATGGCGGTTTCGTTCGATATTCTGTTTCCATTTAGACGGCAACCCTCGTAGAAGCCCCCTTCCTTATTTGCGCAGAACTCGGAGAGCCACTTTTCACAAGCCTCTTTTGAGTTCAAATTTACACCATCGAAGGCGTTCGCCTAAACAGGAACTGGTGGTAATCACTTGGCGCTATGTCCGGGCTATATGGTGGATGCGATAAAACCTCCCATCCGAGCTCCCGTAGCTTCTGACAAGTCATCAACGAAGTGTGTGGTCTGGCGTTGTTCTGGTGGAACACTACACCCTTCCTGTTGGCCAATTCTGGACGCTTCTGGTCGATCGCCTGCTTCAAGCGGTCCAGTTGTTTGCAGTAGATGGTAGAATTAAACGTCTGGTCATATGGGAGCAGTTCATAGTGGATAATTCCCTTCCAATCCAACCAAACACAGAGCAAAACCAACCTGGCCGTCAATCCCGGCTTGGCCACTGTTTCGGACTATTCACAGGCCTTCGACCACAACCATTTTCGCTTAATATTGTCGTATGTGATCCATTGTTCGTCGCCACTCACCACGCACTTCAAATATGGGTTGAGTTCGTTCTGTTTCAACAGCATATCGCAGGCGTTTATTCGGTCCCGAATGTTTTTTTGCGACACATCATGCGGCACTCTCTAACGCTTATCGAAGAGAAGACAACTATTGATTGATAGAAAAATCGAAATAATTATAAAAATGAATTATACTCAATCCTATTACCAAATTCAAACACTGTTCGAACTCCAACAACAAAAAGTGATCTTCAATCCAGTATAAGTAAATAAAACACTCAAAATCACACCTTTGCAGTTAAATGATTCAGTGATGGCTCATGAATATGCATTGGTTATAAATTAATAAATTATTTCGACTGCAAAATTTAGCGCTAAATAGTTTTACATGAATCAAATGCGAGTATGCGCAGTAAATAATGTTTAGCCAATTAACATTTGGCGCTCGGCCATGTGGAACTCCGCGAAAAGCGGTTAATAACTGTTGACTGTACCAAAAAATGTTAAAATATTTTATTATTATAAAATGAGTTCGCATATTCGCTCCTTGTTTTTTTATTTTTTTTTTTCGTTTTTTGTTTACTCCTCCGCCGTCGTTTACGCCTCACTGCTTGGCAGATGCTAAAACATTTTTGATGTATATTTAATCTTTTAAAACTAATTTTAACTTTTAAGTAAACGCGGCGAAGCTTTTTATAGAGTCTTCGCAAATAATTGCGCGAAGATTTAGCGAAAACTATTCACATGTATATTAAGGTTTCAGTGGTTAGTTAGATAATTGTGATGTGCTAACAAGTTGACGCTCACAAGTCGCAAGTCGGGGCGAGCAGCTGACAGCTATGCAAATTTACGCAGCAACAATTTTATTACTTTATGATCGCTTGTCGTCTACGTACAACACAAATAGAGTCATAGTCACGCTTTCTCGTGAACACACCCACATACATATAGATTTAGTACGTGTTTAACAGTGTTAAGCAACTGCGGCTGTTTCTGGCTAAAATTGTATGGACAAACGGTTAGCTTGACTTTATCTTCAGTTAGCTGACGTGTACCTGAAACTGACGCCGTACTGAAACACGAAAGCACCAAAATAATTGTAATACAAGAGTAAATATGAAGTTTAAAGTCTACATTTGCTTAGTGGTAGACCCCCCTTTTGGGCTGATAATCCTCACATAATAACATTCTTGTGACACCAAAATACGCCAAAAGTCATTCTAATAAATTAACACCAGCTTTATTTTGTGGGCGTTTGAACAAAGTCACACGACTTCCTTGTTTTTTTTTTGCCTTTTGTTTATATTTTTTTGACAGTGGCACGCTGAATCATTCGCTGTATTGGTAGGCCTTCAGTGTTTCAATCACCTCTTTCCATTGAGGAACTCAAAATCATTGTTGCGAAAGATAGCGAGCCTTGTATTGAGGTCTGTTAACCAAGAAAACTCATTGGGTTCCAGATCCGGATAGGAGATGTTGAAGGTTCTCGACCATCCCTTTCCGTTCCCTAGAGCAAGATAATACGAGTATACCAATGTCGCTAAATTTCGTTTCTGTTCGGCTTCTGTTCAATTATGATAACCGTGAAAACACGCAGGTTCCAGTTCCGGATAGGAGACATTCAAGGTTTTCAATCACACCTTTCTATTCTCGAAAGCAAGATAATATATCAATTCCATATCCAAATTTCGTATCAGTTAGTCTTCTGTTCAATTCTGATAACCGCAAACACTCACGCTGGACCAGTTCCAGAGTATAAGTTGCTACGAAGGCAATTCAAAGTCCATTTCACTCTATTCTGTCGGTGTCTTTATGATATACCACTTTCTTCTTCTACAAATGTGGTAATTTGTCCATGTTTTTGTACTTCAAACATTCGAAAAACTCTTTAAATTGCCGCTGTTGATGGGTTTTCTCTTTTCAAGACAGTCAATGATAATTATAGTCCCCAATATAGAGTCCATAAATTTGTCCTTTGACTGTGCGTCTTACCACGCTAAGTTCGGTCGGTTCACTAAGATAACTGTCGATTGAATTTAGGATCCATCTTTCATAGCTTTGACATACTCAAATTTCTAGGAACAGTGTATCTAACACGTTCCTTTGATGACTCTAGAGTGTCAGCTTCTTCGGCCAACATCATCATCATTCAAAATCTCTTTTGTATTTCTTTATATTTTCATCCATATCTCTCTTTTGACCCTCTACTATATTCGTCGTTCCTTTGAAGATTATGTCTATCTAATTCTAAAAAATAGATACTGGAACCCTCTTATCAAAACATGGAATTTCGGATAAATGAGAACAAAGTCCCACGAAATGTTGCAAAAACTGAAGACTCTTACATTCTGGAATCACGAAACACCTGAATCTTTCATTAAAAACCTCGGAACAGCGATCTATTGTCGTTAGAACTTTTCTGGGTACCGTTCCGGACAGATATTGTGCGAACAAGTCGTCCATAATTCAGGATCATCAATTCATGGAAAGACGTCACCGTTTTTACGACAGTCGAGTCTACATAACCGAAACAGACCCGGATTTGTATCCGACCAAGAATTGTCGGCATTCCTCAATTTTTTTCCGTCCCTACAAACGGCAACAACTAGATTTCTCCAGACTAATTTTACAGTTATATTTTTCAATTCTCAAGATATGCTACTTCTAGAATCTTTACTTTAATCTTTGCTTTAATCAGGCGGAACAAACCCGATTTCAATTCGACTAAGGACTCCCAACTCAGCAGTATTCCTCAAATTTCACTCGAAATTTTTTTCAGCTGCTACAACAACATTTTCTGTCTTATTTCATAGTCTTAGGATTTTCGCGATCTACTACTTCTAGAATCACCCTTGAAAGCCTCCAATGTATAAAACTCTCTATATCCATGATATTCTCTCCATACAACACATTCCATTCGGCTGTACACGAAGTGCCAATACATACACCCACACTCTCAGTACTTGTGAATTGCCAGCACAGTTAGAAATATATGTATTTCCAATATTGTGCAAATCACTTAATCATCGGCATTCTTAAACTTATAGGGGTCGTGATCACACCATTATTAATGCTACAATGCAACTATGCAATTGTTGTATTTTACGCGATGTTGCAGACAAGGCCACACAAAGAATAATGTGCCATTTAAACGATAAATAAATATTCAATATGCAAATATGTGTATAACAGGGAAAATACGTAATTTTCTTACAAAGTAATATTCTAACTGTAAAATATGTTAATAGAAAACATATATCATTTTGGCCACATGCCGTGTTTAGAGTAGCGGGCGCGAGCGCACCACACGCACACATACATACCTTACATACATACAAGCATTCAAGCTTAGTATTTGTTGGCATCTTGTAAAGTTAGCCGACTGTGCGGCTGTCAGCCGTTCATCTAAATAAAATGTTGTAAAAATAAAATGTGAGATACGTGTGGTTGTTGTTGTAGGTGTACACCTACATTACCATAGATGAGTGTGTGTGCGTCTGTCTATCTACAAGGCAGTCGACAAATCGCCTCCAACCGTGCCGCCGCTGTCAGTTGGCAACACGGCAAACACTTAATTATTTAGCAGCGCACATTCGCATGCACGGAGACAACGTCGACATCATCATCAAAGCCCATTGAACAGATGTCTCCGGTGTTGTGCTGTACGGGTGCGCTGCGTCACGCTGCAATCAGCGCGCTGGCGGCAAGTTAAATGTTGTTGTTGTTGCTATTTATGCATTTACATACATATATGTGTGTATGTATTAGCGTGCTAATGTGATATGCCGACATTTTATTTAAAGTAACATTTGATTTTGTTTAGCGTGAAATCATTTTATAGATTTTATTATAATGGGTGTCACGTTACGTTGCAGGCGTTTATAATGGTGCGACTGAAGTTTATGTGCGCCGCTTTCAATGATGGTGTGATTTGAGGTTAGTTTTTGAAAGCTAATATATAAATTGTTGCTGCTTCTGTGCGTATTTCCTTTCTGTGAGTTTCTTACAAGCATCCTCCCGGTCAGAAATGTACTGAATAGACTAATGCTACCAGTAAAGAAGGAAATTAGAAGGAAACTTTTTAGAAGTGTCCTCCATTTTGTTAAAAAATAAACTTTTGAGATAACCTCAGGACTACCTCCGACGGGGGTTCAATTTTCGTATTTGTCATCAGCGGACCCAAAGATCTTCATTAACTATTATTACGAAGAAAGCTTGCAGAAAAATTTTATCAATTCTTCTTCTTCTTCTTGGTTGGCGTACGCAGCGCTTACGCGGTTATAACCGAGTCCACAACAGCGCGCCACTTCTTTATCCTTTTGGCAGTTTGACGCCAATTGGTAGTACCAAGTAAAGTCAGGTCCTTCTCCACCTGGTCCTTCCAACGGAGTGGAGGTCTACCTCGGCTTCCACCAGCGGCTACTGCATCGAACACTTTCAGAGCTGGAGCACTTTCGTCCATTCGAACAACATGACTTAGCCAACGTAGCCGCTGTCTTTTTATTCGATGAACTATCATCATTCTGATCACACTTATAAAATGACTGTCCATGCATACGACTCTTTTTCCGAGCTTAAACTCGGTCTTGCAATTACACTGACGAAGTTAGTTCAAACTCAAATATTTTGAGACAAAAAATATAAAAAATAGAGTCAAAACTGTAGTTGTAGCAATACATATTCCTTCAAAAATTTGGGTATTTTCATATGTAATTTCTTTATAATATATAAAATGAAGGATACACTTTTTCTATGCGCATTTCATTCTACTGAGGAAGAGGGCAGAACTCTCTCTTTCTCTTTAATTTTTCTATAAAATACAATCACTGAATCGAAGGTTGACAAATATTCAGAACGTTCTTGGAAGCCATTACAGTTTTAGACAGAATCAGTTTGATATTGTTCAGTTTTCCATTTTCTGAACCTAAAGTGGTTCTATAAAATCAAGTCTCTTTACAATATGTACTTTAACTGTACTATTAATTATTGCCTTACATCAGAAAAGTTGTTTCAACAAATATTTTTCGAATACAAAAGTATTAGGACCACAGAAATATGTGTGTAATAAAACACACATCCATTTTTAGAATATTTCGAACTTTGTAGGAACCCATAGGAGTTCATTGAAACATTGAGAGAGATAACTTTTTATTTCGACTGACAATTTTTCTCATGAATTCCTGATCCAATGTTAGAAATAATTCGACCTCCCCAAACCTCTTCTAAAATTAGCCATAATCAAAATTTATTGCATATTTTTAGGCTTCCACCGAATATTACCAATAAATTATATAAATCTTAAGCTACCACCATAACTTCCTCAGAGAGTAATGGTAGAACGCTTAATTTGACTTCATTCCAACTTTTTACTCCAAACAACTGTTATTCGTTTAATGTAACGGTATACGCAATTACTTGTAATTTACTGAATCACAAAATTTTCCTAAAAAAGAGTGCGCCAAGGTTTTTAACGGAGTTATAAAATACAGTATTTAAATTTATTTTTTCAAACAATTTTATTGGAAATATATATGCTCGCATTGCCAATTACGAGTGTCAATGAAATAACACTTAAACACTTGATTAGTTGGACAGACACCTGTCCGTTAATGCGATGTGCGGTACGGTCTTTACACGCTCGATTGCGTCGCGGCTTGCAATTGGAACCAATGTGTTCACATGGAAATTTTTTCAGACTTTTAGTTGTTTTATTTTTATATATATACAAACATATACATGTATTTAAATATTATATTAACCTGTAGATTCATTTATGTAAACGTTTTGGTGTGTGGACGGTATCGGTGCTTCCCCATTTCATGTCTACCTTTTAATTATTGCTTTACATAATACATATTCGCCTGTAATAGTGTATTGCACACCTATTTATTCACTAACCACCATCGTTTCCCCGGCGATTTGCATTGGTGTTATTGCCAGCTTGGCAATTAACGTATTAATTATGTAGCATTTTGTATAATTATACAAATCAGCGACTGCCGGAAAATACTAAACGTTTTTGTACACACACAAATACACATACATACAAGCAATTCACTCTATTTGCAGTCAATATAGTCGGGAAATGCCTTTGAAGTGCAAAAATAATTGAAAATATTTAAAATTTGCTGTTTTTCATTGCTTTTCCGCTTTAAGTTATCGATTATCTGGTATAATCGATAAATTATCGGATATAAGTAGTAGTGGCTTTAAGCTTATATAAAAGCAACTACTGTTTTTCTAGGTCTAGTTTCCGTAATTTTTATACTCTCGCAACAAATGTTGCTAAAGAGAGTATTATAGTTTTGTTCACATAACGGTTGTTTGTAACACCCAAAACTAAACGAGTTAGATATAGGGTTATATATACCAAAGTGATCAGGGTGAAGAGTGGAGTTCAAATCCGAATGTCTGTCTGTCCGTCCGTCCGTCCGCCTGTGCAAGCTGTAACTTGAGTAAAAATTAAGATATCTTGATGAAACTTGGCACACTTATTTCTTGGCACCATAGGAAGGTTGCTTTCGAAAATGAGCAAAATCGGACCACTGCCACGCCCACAAAATGGCGAAAACCGAAAACACATAAAGTGCCATAACTAAGCCATAAATAAAGCTATGGAAATAATATTTGGATGTAATTTTTTTGGGGAAGTGGGCGCGGCCCCGTTCCCTACTAAGTTTTTTGTACATATCTCGCAAACCAATAAAGCTATATAAACCAAACTTTCTGCAGTCGTTTTTTTTAGCCACTTCCTAATAATAATTTTCATATAAGAAATGGCAGATGAAAGCTGCACTCAGATTTTTTTACAAAATGGAAAATGGGCGTGGCGTCGCCCACTTATGGGTCAAAAACCATATCTCAGGAACTACTCGACCGATTTCAATGAAACTTGGTTTGTAATAGTTTCCTTACATCCCAATGATATGTTGTGAAAATAGGCCAAATCGCTTCATAACCACGCCTACTTCCTATATACCAGAACTTTGAAGACGATCTGAATCGTTTACTTTACAATATATAAAGTAAGCACTAGTGAAGATATCGGTGCAGAACTTTGCACAAATACTATGTTAATAGTGTGGCAGCCCCATTCTAAAAATCGCCGAAATCGGACCATAGGTTTTTAAGGCCCCATATATCGAACACGAGGCCCTCGGTGCTTCTAACCTAATATTATGGTTTCCAACTTTCAATGGACTTTATACAATATATATGACGAATATGTGGGTCAAATTGTGTATTATATAATATAAATAAAGTTAAATAAATAAATTGCGAGAGTATAAAATGTTCGGTTACACCCGAACTTAGCCCTTCCTTACTTGTTTATAAATACATTTTCACTAAAAACTTCTTGAATATTATTCTAATTAAATTTTGAGTTTGGTTTTGATAATTTTGAAAATTATATTAAAAAATATTATATTTTTGACTACGAATATATTCTTTAGAAAATATTCTCAAAAAACTACAAATTCAAGTCCTGTTTATCAAATCACTTTTTTTACATAAAAATTGTGACTTTGACTGATATGAGAGAGAGAGAGAGACAGAGCTCCCAGCTAGATATAAGAAAAAGAGAAAGGCAGATGTGGAAAAGGAAGATAAATATAAGAGAGAAAGGTAGAAAAGAAAGAGGGAGAGTCATACATGCGAGAGTCAGAGCTAGATTTGAAAAAAATGGAGAGACATAATTATGAGAGAAGAATGGTAACAGATATGAGTGAAGAAGCGCGACAAATTTGAGAGAGGAAAATATAAGCAGATATAGAAAAGAGAGTCAAATATGAACTAGAGAATGAGAGAGACAGATATAAAAGAGGGAGACAGAGACAGAACCTGATATGATAACTAATTCAAAATTTATTTCTTTACTTGTAACTAAGAGACTAAGACTTACAACCTAATCTAACCTAACTAAGAGACTATATCAACAAGTCGATTGAAATTGTTTGGTATTCTCTAGAATCCAATAAAAACTAGAAAGGATTGAAGATTTAAAGTTCAAATTACAGAGAGATAAATATGGAAGCACTTTGGCCAAGTATTTAGGATTTTACAACTGCAGGAATTCATTAAGGAATTGACCTCAATACAAGAAACTTGGTTAAATTCGAAGGTCGAAATCAATATCAAAAAAAATTACAAAAATAGAAGTTGAAGCTTACTTCCAAAAAAATGTAATTTTAGGGGTCACTTGAAGTACAGTTATACTCAATATTAATTAATACAAATTTTTCTATTAAAACTATTTGAATTACAAGCCTGCTTGTAATATTCCAATGCTGAAACTACACAAAACCAAAACCAAAAAAACTCCATACTTCGCGAGCAATAATTCATTTTCGAAATTTATAGGCCACCAAAAATGTTTGCAAAACTTTTTAATTCACCAAAAATTGTTTTTGTTATTGTTATTGTATTTTCTATGCAACAAACTCTGGCCATATTTGCAGAGATTTTGGCACAAATGTGCGTGCACATAAATTTCGCGCTATGTAAGCAAAGGTCAACTGGCGTTTTTTTTTCAACTTTTTGTTGCTAGTTTTTTACCTCAAAGCCTTCCCGCCACCCCTCGCTTTGTAATGGCGATATAAGAATAATATTTATGAATATTTGTGCGTCTGAGTTTATGGAAAACGCCATATGACCCGCGGTTTGTTGCTACTCTATTGTTGTTGTTGTTATTATTTTTTTGTTATTGTTGTTGTTTGTCACATACCTCTGCATCCCCCACTCCGTGATTATGTTTGGCATAAACAAACGCACTTGGCAATCGCTGCCATCCACATATCCTAGCTTCACGCTGTGAGCGTTAAATATCTGCTTAAATTAAAATACAACAACAACAACAAAATCGCGACGAAAAGCGAAAGGAATGCACGCAGATTGTCTTTGGCTGTGTTGCCAATACGTTTTTTTGTAATTTTTTTCCTTTTTTACAATAACAACAAACACTGGCATCTGCGATTGCAACATTGCGTGCGCCAACAACAACACAAATACAAGCAAACTCAGCAAAATTCTTGCGTATGTGTTGTTGCTAACAGCAGGCTACTCTCGAGCGGCGCGCTGCAGTTGGCGCGTCATTTGGCGACAGCAACTAGCAGCTTTTGCAATAACAACAACAACAACAACAACAACTCAGTGCTAGAAGACAGCCGCTAGCTGGCTAAGTGCTAAATACCATAAACCGTATATCCGTGCGCGTGGCTACACGCCACAGGCGCTCAAGCACTCGACCGCATATGTGCCACACTCTTCTCACCCCCCCCAAAACCCCGGGGCCGGGCAACTGTGTTGGCGCATAAATATGTGCACGCATGTGTTGGCTGGCTGTATTGCGTGCTTGTGTCTGTCGGTTGGCGCTTTGCTGTATGCAACATGGCGGCATTTTGTCGCCAATCCTCCAACAACAACAACATGCTGTACGTGCAGCGCCAACAGCTCCACACGCTTGCTTGCCAAAAAACCAAGTGACAAAGTCCATTCCACAAATAAAAGCCGAAATATTACACACACGCTTTTTTGTTGTTGTAATTCTTTTTCTTTATTTTTGTTGTTATTTTAGTTAAAAACTTAAAAAAAAATCAATGTGCATTTTCTGAAGCTGCAAAAAATTGCAATGTCTCACTTGTTGTTTGCTCTAGTGCTTTAGTACTTTTGGTGCTGAGCATGTTGTAGCTGTCAACGTTGCCACCGAAATTTCTAGTTCGTTTTTTGGGATTTTTGTTTGCTTGCTGTTGTTGTTGTTTATTTTGCAACTTTTGCCTTCGCATTTGACAAATTGTACGCTTTGCTAGTGCGTATTGCTTGGCAGACGTAATGATGACAGAGCGCTACAGTGCTGTGGAGTGTAGATGGTAGTGGCTTTGATTACATATTTTTATTGAAAAATATTACTTAAAAATGTCAGTTACAATTTTCATGCCGCGACAGGCTGCCATAAAAAATATTCTTCTAATATTTAGTTTTCAATTTAACAAATAAGATGAACATTGGAAAACCACAGTTATTCCATATGTCAAATTCTGCTACTTTAAACTCTCCGAAAGTATTATAATAATACCCTCTCAAATCGAAAATAATGGCTCAGTTGTTTCTTCTGATATCAATTTGATTACGATTTCGAGTGATATCCTTATCACGTTTTTTATTTCCTGAAATATGTACCTAGATCTTTCCAAAAATAGAATGCTTCTTCATCCATCTTTTTCTTTGCAGATTCTAATATTACATATTTTTTTAAGTCACCTTCTGAATCACATAGTATGTTAAGAGTAGCCTGCTGGCGGACTTAAAAGTTATGATTTTTTATGAATCATCCGTTTTATTATGAGAAAATATTATGTTCCTGGTCTCCATATACCGAATATTTCATTTCAAAACTACATATTTCAAAACTTTTTTCTTCTTATTCTACTCAAACTATATTTTACAAAAAAAAAATAAGTTGAATAAATCAAAATCAACGGAACACATCTTCTTTAATAACACAGAGCCCGAAAAGAGAACCTTCTTGATTCTGATATGAATCTACAAGTTTCAAAGTGGCTTTATATTAATGTTCTGATTTGATCGACCTCTAAAATATTCGGCAATAAAAGCATGTAAACGTCATAAGTATTCTCTAGAAATTTGCCAAGAGCCGTAGACTGGTCGATTTAAACTCTAAACTTCCACAGTCTTCACCAAAGTGAAGTAAGATACTGTGAAAAATAATGAAACTGAAGCTGTCCACCAAAATTAACTTTTCGTTGAATATGGTTTGATTCATATGGTCTCCTAACCATTTAATTGAAGAAACATCCATTTAATTAAAAATGCAGTAAAATCTGGAATTTAGTTCTTTAGCCCTGTTTCCGCTGTCATTTTTTTTCCGCTGTCAGAAAAATGGGTCAGTTGGTGCTTTCACTAGTAATATCTTCGAAAATTTTGTTAATGTTACAATTATCGTCTTAGCTGAGTCTAGTTCAGGGAGAGAAGACAAAACAAAAAACTTGAAATCCGGACCTAAACCCATGTCACCCGGTTAAATT
Organism: Zeugodacus tau; assembly: GCA_031772095.1. Taxonomy (NCBI): domain Eukaryota; kingdom Metazoa; phylum Arthropoda; class Insecta; order Diptera; family Tephritidae; genus Zeugodacus; species Zeugodacus tau. Next base: position 66,079,782 of record CM062651.1, on the reverse strand, counting down.
CAATAATTTTCATTTGACAATTCACTTATGTATTTTCATTGGTCTTGATCGAGACTCTTATTATATCGCTCATTTACTTGAATAGTGTCATAACTCAAAAAACACAATTTTTGAGTTGAGTATGCAGAAATGTGCGCAATTTCATCGTCCATATTGTATAAAAATTTCATTCCGATGCGTAGGAAAATAAACCGTGATAAAAGAATGTGCCCTTCTTAAATTTGTTATGTTGCCATAGCTTTTAACCACAATAACGACACTTCTCAATTGTGCCAGAATTAGTTATCATTTTTTTACGAAATAACGACATATTTTGTGTTTCAACACCTATTGTGAAAAGGTGAATTTGATTTTCTTTTCAGAAAGAACGACCCATTTTGTATTACAACGATATTGGTGAAAATATTGCTTTTTTTTTATGACGGCGAAATTGATTTATATTTTTCACAAATAACGACATAATTCAAAGTGGGTCACGTTTATGCCCAAGAAAAAGCATTAGTACACTATATTTGGTTCATTTATGTCCAACATTGTATTTAATATATTACAGGCCACTTGATTTATCAATAAACTGATGGCATTTTTCTATATTTGCTAAATAAGAGACAATTGAAAACTTTAAATCTCCTGAAAAGTCGACTTTTTTGAGTTGTGACACTATACAAGTAAATGAGCGATATGTATTATATTTCAAACCAATTAAATAAATTTACATCGCTCGCAGTTTTAAAACTCTATATTTTTTGTCCGTCTCTCTGATCTGACTTTTAACATCTAGGGAAAGCACTATAGAAAGCCAAGAATAATGTTCCGAAGACTTTGGTCAATAAGGGTGTAACTAGAAAGCACAATGGTTTCCCAAAATATGGGCTGAATGATAACTAAGGGGAAGATATTGTTGTTGCACCACCATTTATTAAAAGAACAATCACATATAAATAAAATTTATCTACGTTTTATAGCACTTGTTTTCCTCTTAAAAAGTATTTTTCATATATAAAGTATATAGATTGCTCTATTATTAGTTTATCGACTTCACGATAGCAAACATTCTAAATTTTCTCAAAAAGTATACCATAAATTCATCTCAAATATTAATTACATTAGTGTAGTTCAAACAACTCATTTTCATGCCCACAAATTAAACAGTTATAAAATCTAAAAAATCGGCTAAGGTCACTGCAAGCCAATTTCAGGCATGCTGAGACTCTTTCATGCATAAGTAGCTCGTGTGTGTGTGAGATTGGATTGTATAGGTAATAGATTTGTATGTATGAGTTCGCTTTAGGGCATGTGTATGTATGTATGTACTCGTATGTTGCTCTACATTCGCAACGGCGCCACAGCAGCCAATGGACGCAGCCCCCTTTGAATGTGTATTAGTGTGTATGTGTTCGCTATGTGAAAGCTAAATGGTAAAGCTTATTTTGTATTGAAATGAAGTGAACTGCTACACACACTATCTTGCCTAGGTTAGGTAAGTGTTTTTTAACAACAATAGCAAAAAAACTGTTGAACAATTTTCAATGATTTTTCTAAGCACTTTTCGCTTGTGCCCCATCAAAGAATGCATGAATGAATTTTTGCATTAACGAAATCAAATTTTTTTTATTTTTTTCATTAAATTTTTTTATTTTACTTTTTTGTTTTATTTAATTTTTTTTTGTCTTTTTTTTCATTTCTTTCATTTTTATTTTTTGTGATTTTGCACTCTAATTTCCTTTTATCAATGCGATGTGCATGCGATTTGCAAGTGATTCCAACTACAGCTGCGCGCATTCTCAAATCGGATTCCGCGCATTTTTTCAATGAAATTAGTTGATTTAGTCAAGTTGCTTTAACTAGCTAGATGGCTGGCTGGCTGGCTGCTTAGCGCAGAACACACAGCACTGACGACAGCAACATTCCGCTCGCCATTTGCTAATTTCAGCGTTTTTCTAAATTGAACTTTGTACTTTAGTTAAGTGCAACATAAGCGCCGTTCGTTGCTGCAACATGCATGCGCTTGGTGAATGGCCTGTGACTAGCTGCTGTGTGCTGCAGCAGCTCGCTTGCCATTCGCAGCGTGCCACTTGACTGACTAGTTGAGCGTTTAGCACAATGTGTAATTGCAAAATTTCGGCGATGATGAAAGTCGATTAGAATTCGCAAAAACTTTTTCATTTATCTCATCTATCAATTTACAGCGCTCTGCTGTGTGCACCGCGCCTCATAGTGGACTTTGTCTTCCTGTCGCACAAGTTGGCTTTTTTGGCATAAATAACTGTAGCGTTGGTATGCCTGCTGTGTTGCTGCATTATATAACCATTTTTTAGCGCTGCAGTCATCGTTAAATATATACTCGTTCTAAAGTGAAGCGTGGGAAAAATGCAAATTATTTTAATTTGTGAAAAGTTATCCGTGCGTCAGGGCGTATGATGAATATTTTCACTGTGTATGGAAAGTTCGTAACTCGATTCAGTGGTAGATTTTGTGCATTAAAATTGTGTTTTTGCACACTAATTATATTTTCATTATATAAATATTCGTATTTAATACCTAAATTAGTTTTAATCTTTTGGTGGAGCAACAAAATAATTTCTGTTGTTTTAAATTCCATTGGGAGAAGTGAATTTGTGTGATTTGTGGATTTATAATTGCAGATAATATTCTTTATAATATTTAATATTCATTTCATTCGCATTTGTTTCCTGCTTTATCTTCCATGTATAATATGTATATGTTCTTCAGGGCATGTTATAGAATACAGGTTACAATTAGCTGACCAATTACTCTGATCAAATATTTATTAATGTTAAAAATCGATGAAGAAGCCTAATCGATAATACGAACTGGAAAAGGTCGTGAGACACCCAAATCTGTAAATTTCCAGAAAATCTTGAAAAATTTGACACCGTAACGGCATTAAAACACTTCTCCAATATTTCTGATGATATTGCCATATTTATTCCATTTCCTCTTTTGATTTTTTTTCGATAAATTTTACGAAATATTCGAGAATTTTAGAATTCTAAAAATTTTCGAAAAAAAATCCTTTGAGAACTTCTAAAATAGCTTTCCCCTTTCACTTTCAAGACAGTACAGGGATTAAAAATAAATATTGGCATATATGAAATCGGTAGTAAATAGTCCATTCCTAATTTCAAGCTAGTCCATACCAATTGATCTCCATCTTCTTTTGTTGTCGGCTATAAACCTTAACAGCATTTCCATAAAAAGAGCTTACAAAATAGTAAAATTTTCCCCAAGCTCATCAGGCCTTTTCCTATATCGCACATCTCAAGTAATCACTTCTAACAGAAGCAATTGTCATGAAATCTCTACTATGAGCATCTTTTGATATAAACTGTTCGGAATGGGAGGGATTCAAGACAGGATTAAGTAAGATATCCAAATGTCCACGATCATTGGATCGGTTTCTACTAAGCGGCAGATTCCTGACTTTAGAAACAGACTGAGTTTCAAGTGGGCTGATTGAAATTGTTTCGTTTACCAAAATGCGATCAATTTACCATACTTATCATCTGACTGAGGTTTTAAGTTTAGTTATTGTACCAACAAGACAACCTAGTGGCCGGATTCAAGTAGGCTTTTATGACTTTTTATGTCGCAAGACCCTCTTGTACTTTATTCGTTGACATAACCGGCAACCAAGTCCGAAATCTTCCATGAATCATAAATGGTAAGAGACTGCTGTCAGTCAAATAAACTCCAGTCGGTAGGTGAAAGGTTCCAAGAAGTCATTTTGCGTGATATAGTACGATTATCGTGTTCCAGCTTTGTATGGAATTGAGTTTTGTGAAAATACTTCTTCTAAACCCTACTGTATCAAAAGCTTGAGAGTCTGTAAACCTGAAAAATATTAAAATGGGTTTCAGCTATTTACAGCCCACATGCCGTAGTTTATTACATCTCGTGCAGAGGGAGGGACCTCTTTGGTTTCGGACGTTTTTTTGTTCTACCAACTTTTCTTAGACTCTTTGTAAACTATCGAAAAAGAGTTCATCTAGCATGGGAACATCTATAGATCTCAATCCGGGACCTCATAAATGAAAAAGAAGCAGAATCAATATGACATTTTTGAACAGCTCAAATAGAGTATGCTATAGGGTTGGGCTCGATAAGTTCTTGCTGTGCTATTTATGTAACATTTTCCTCGTGAATTATGAAATTTCCCGCCGCGCTTGCATCAGCTGATTTAATTCCTTCCTCCCAGCTGCTGCTGCTGCTTGATAAGAAATTAAACTATTTGTTATTGTTTTTTGTCAGCTGTTAATTGCCTTAACAATAAAAGTATTTTATACAATTTATAGTATTGTTGTTGTTGTGGTTGTTGGTGCTTACACGAGCTGCGCGCTCGCGCAAAGTGCAAAGATTTTCATAATAAAATTACAATAAATTGCCACACCACTCCACATCTGTTGAAAGTGCAATCAACCGAACGGCTGTTGCGGTATTTTTACAATTTGCATTGCCACTCACATATCTACATAACTTTGAATGTATTTATTTATTTTTTTATATTTGTATGAGTGTGTGTGTGTGGTTGTGTTTCGCTACTCTACATATTTTACTTGGAATTATTTAATTTACTTGACGGCGCGCGGCGCTCAAGTGGATTTTATTGCAAATAAGTATATTAAACTTCATTACGTTTTTGCTTCACACCTTTAGCGCGTCATATTCACAGTTATGCAAGTATAGTATGTGTGTATCTAAGTGCGTTGTTCACACACAAAATCGCTTGCAAATTCAATATTAATGCGCGCTTTTTTATAAACGTAGTGCCTAAGTGTTAGTTTCCTGCGTTCGATCGCTATTTCCATGCATATTTTCCAATTAGTTCATTCTTTATGTATTTTAGTTTTTTTTTAATTATTTTAATTTTTTTTCAATTTTGTTGTAGGCCCATTAAAGTCGCTGTGTAGCGCGTCACTTCATTGCTTTGCTAATGCGTCGGTTTGTTTACTTTTTAAGTCCGTCTAAGGTTATGTTAAAGACCTTGCACTGATTTTTTATTTTATGGTTTATTAAGTGTTGCGAAGGTTTTTGGACTTGTCGGTGAGGTTAATGGGCGCGCAGAATACATTAAGTGTACTAGAACCTATGCATTTTAAAATTTGTTTTTATAATAGACTAACAGTGACTTCTATATATACAAGTATTCGAGAAAGTGGAATCACACAAGGGAACGGAAAGTGTTGTAGTTTATATCTATACTTCAGTACAATGAAGGCGCGTCCATTAGACCAGCGATCTTTCATGTTTTCGATACCATTTGTGGAAAACGAATCTTTTACTTCGAAACAGGCCACCGTCTCCGAAATTATCTCTTTATTATTACTAAAATTATCTCTACCAAGCATTTTTTTTGAGGCCTGAGAACCGGTAATAGTCGTTGGGGACCATATCCGGACCGTACGATAGATGCAGCAGCAATTCGAAACTCAAACTTTTAACTTTAAACTAGACGAATTTTAGTCTTGAAGCACATTTTTCAAATATGTCCATTTTTCCAGGATTTTATTCTTCAAATGTTCCAAGAACCTTATATGTTTCACAGTCGCTCTAGTTGGATTTTGATGGTCAGCTGTCTCTTACGTCCATCCAATGTCGAGTGGGCACTGGTAAGAGATGAATATTGCTAGTCACTCACTGTTGAAGTTCAAATACTGCGCGTCGATTCTCAAATCCTTATTGTTTGATTTTGATTGAATGTGAACTCGTTCACCAGCCACTTCTCACAGAGCTTTTGAAAATCTTAATATTCATTATAGATGTATCCAAGATGTTTCTTAGATATCTTTAGAGTTTGAGCTAGCTTGATGAACATCATGTGACAGTGAACCAAAAGCTCGAGAAGTACTAATTAAGGCACCTCTTCTCAATGGGAGGTCATTGTCTGGTTCAATTCTTGATATTCTCCCGTCACCAAAAGTTCGTTCAGTGAATGTTTTTGACTTGATACACCATCCTGCTGGAATCAGTTAGCACACAAGTCACTTCCACTTTGAATTAGATATCCAAAAATTGCGAATTATTTGCTTGTAACGTGCAAAATTGACGATAACCTAAGATACACCTTCAGCTTTAAAAAACCATGAACCCATTTTCCCGTCGGCATGAAAACCATATCAAAAATTACCTATTTCTAAAAGTACTTGAGCCTAGAAAGTCTCTGTAAACTGAACACAAATATCAAAGACACATGTTCAGTATTTAACTTTCTATTAACCTCATTAACCAATAAAAATAAAAGGTGAAGATCCGCTTAAAGTTGCGACATTGAAGACACTTGCACGCTTGAAACCGCATAAAACTAGTATGATCCCAAATTTCGCACAGAACACCAAGGCGAACATACAATATATGATAGCTTAACCTTCTACTTTCGTGTTTATGCTTGCAATTTATCGTATTTGATAGTTAAAATAAATATTTTTTTCATATATTTTTGCTATTTAATTATGTAATTACGATTATGAAGCCATTTTGAATTTGTACAAACTGTGCAAATGTTTGTCACGGAAATTATAATAAATTTCTAAAAAAATCCCCTTTCCAAATTGCGTTTTAAAATAATTAGTTTCAGTGAGCCTTCATTGTGTTTCCATGTGTTTTTTTCTATTTTTGGGTCGCAAATTTGACATTGTCTGTGCTCTATTTGAGTTACTATTTAACTTTCGCAAATAATAAGAAACTATTTGAATGATACTTTTCTAATCGATAACTTTTAACATAACAGAAAGGTAGGCTTTAACTTGATGTATATTAGATGAAATTTGAGTAAGAACATCAAATAAAAAATAGTGAATTTGTAGTAAATTGTGGGTTGATTCGGAGTAGGAAAATTTTTCAGTATTTTTGGAACATAATTTCCTTTATGTTGCCACAGTGAATACAGTTTCCTTTAAGTTACATTTATTTTTAATTTTCCTCCAGTTTTCAAAAATCTTACATCATCTCAAGATGTTCCGACCGATATTCGCATTAATTATTACGGAGAATATTTATGTCATTGATCTCTCTTGACACCCCAAAAAATTCAAAAGTGGAAAATTGAAATGCTGCAGTTAGCCCCTGATATCGCCCAGAAAAGGTGACATGCCTTTGGGAAAATAAATTTTCCAATAAATAAAGTTTTCCAAAATCCTGCTGATTATTTTAGCTTTCATCTCAAGATGGTTGACCGATCTTCGCATTAATCGTTACAGAATATATATGTATATGTCATTGATCTCTTTTAACACTTTAGGGGGTGTATTCAAAAATTTAAAATGTCAGCGCTGAGAAACATCCAGTTGAAACCATTTATAATATAATCTAAACATAAATAATAAGCTCCTCAACATTGGTGTTCGAAAATAATAGAAAATGGTTAGAGAAAAATAATTTTGTACATTCTCTCTCTCAACGAGAGAGGGTCGAAAATGAGTTCAGGGCATTCATTATCAAAAAAAAGAGTCATGAAAACCCCTATATAGATTGTACTATATACAACTATATATTTTTGGTTCCAAGCCTATCAAAAGCAAGTTCTAAAATTTAGAATCATGTTTCTTACAAAGGTTACCTCTCAACTAAAAACCTCCATCGATTTTTTTGACCCAAAAGAGTCAACACCTGTTCCGAGACTTTCCACCGTTCTACGCTTCAAAATTAATAATTTTTCAAAAATTATTTTTTTTTTTCATTTTTCCATAGCGAACAAAATCTAAAGTTTTGGTCCAGAGTATTAGAAATCGGATGGATTTGGGGTTTTGAAACATTTTTTCTCTTTGATTATATTTTGTTTTATAGAATTTCCAGTGTATACCGATATTTTTTTCGAAGCCGTAGAAGTAGTTCCGGATGCTCTGTAATATCCTCTCGTATATCCACAGCTTCTAAAACACTCCCAAAATTGTGATTTTCAGTTTTCATGCGTGAAAATCTCTAATTTTTCATAAAATTTCCAATTCGTATATACTGACTTCGAAGAAAGTTTTATAATTTCATGAATAATAGAATTATTTCGACGTTTCCTGGTGTCTCTTCATTCAAATAAAGACTCAGTTAGTCTATCAATCTTGGTATCGACTAAATATAATGCAAGAACACGTTTTCAAACATATTCTCGAGCATCGAACATGCGCCTCCATGTTGCAACCAACACGCTCGACCCGAATCGGCTAGAACAGGTTCACAACAAACCCGAGCGTCAGCGAACATGATGTAAAAAGCAAATGTTGTAACAAAAACAACAGCAACTACAAAATAAAGGAAAAACAAGTTTGGCAAAACAAATACACGAAACGCTGCGAACCGCTTTACGCGCCAGGCAATTTATGAATGAAAAAATCGCATGCGAGAAATTTTTATGAATTAACGCCTGCTCACCGATACATACATATACTTCTATATGTGTATCTATCTAGTTATTGCGGTTTTAATAGCAATGCTGCTTGTTGCTTGTTGCATGTACCTGGGATTAGTGCAAGACATGCAAGTAGAAACAGCAGCAACAACAGCAACAATAAGGAATGCGCACGAGTGTCGCAACGGCGCCAAACTTGTCACACACAATTTTTTTTGCTTGCAATTTTTTGTGTTTTTTTTTTTCATATTTTGTCTCCTCCACTGACGCCGCTGGAATATGACAGCAAAAATAGACACTCATTCATGCAGCAACAGCAACAATTCTTGCCGGTTTCTACTACTTGTTTTTGCCACACAGCGCTGAACCTGTAGAACAGTGAAGAGCTACTTTTGCGTTCGTCTCAGACTGAACTTTGCACCCATGCAACACCGCCGCCAATGCCGCGATTCGCTTGTTGCCGCCAGATTTTCGCATTGTACATACATATGTACATATATATTCAGCAATGTTGCATGCAACAGCACATCATTTCCTGTTGCCACAAGAAAAAAAAGAAGTAATCCTTGTCTATTTCATTTGCTGCTGCTATGCATCAAGCACGTGCCTCCGTCGTGTGCCCACCACGACTACGACTACTGCATCCTCATCACTCGCAACGCCGTTGTGGCAACATCGTCAACGCACCGCTGAGTTGTGGAATTTTTACGCGTAGGCGCAAATCCGCGCCATAATTCATGTCGTTAAATGACACAACGCCATCAACAGCAACGCCAGCGGCAGTGACAACAACAGCAACATACAGTAGTACAGAGTGTCGCAGCAACAACTCACCGCCGTGTAATAGATACAAATGCAGAGAGAGTTTTTATGAGCTCACTGATTGCCACTTGGTTCCATAGATGTATGTAGTATGTGGCATGCGGCATATCTTCTTGTGGCATGCAGCTCGCGTGCAAAACTCTACACTTCGTTCGTGTAGCATGAAAAAATTTATGGCTGCCACAAAAAGTGGTTCGATTTTTAATGTCGTATATTATTTTGCGCTAAATTTCGTTTCATATTTCTTGCAAGTTTTTCCATCGATAATAACTTTTTTTTTAATACACATAAATTTTGACAATGATTGTAACTCTAGCTGAAGCTGCAACTTAGTGGCTTCTTGGCGTAAATTCCTCGCTTTAATTGTCATTGAATGCTTTACTACATTTTTAGTTATTTTTTGTTGCATATTCTTCTTCTTTCGCTTTAAAATTGCATTAGACCACCAATGGCGCCAGCAACCGTTCCCCTACACTTCCACTCTACTGTAATACAATTCCCTTAAATAAAGTATGCACTTAACGGTAGTTGTTGCAAGAATGTAAGTGTTAAAGCGATACTCCTTTGGTATTCTGAAAATATAAACAAACAAGTAAGCCATAAAGACAACTAAAAAAGCGAAAAATAATACAAAATTGAATAAGGTTAAATTCCAACAACAACAAATTAAATAACTTATTGGTATACCAATTTTGGATCAGTCAGAGCTGCAAAACAGTTTATTGAGGATCGTCTATTGTTGGCTATGATCACAGAATGTAGAATATACGAACTAATGACAGCAATTGTTAGGTATTAGAAAATCTATTTCGATGACTTCTACAGAAGTAAAGTGTGATGTTGTAAGACCCCAGCCGGAACCATAGTAATGCGTTTTAATTACTGGAGAAATGTTGAAGAATCTATGATTCTCAAATACTCAGCAATTTTTATCTTATTCCCAATATTATACGCTTTGGTCCTATCGTGTGTTGTCTGTAGACAGACCTTTCCATCCAGGTTCTATCCTTTACCTACCGATTTCACATCAGTAGGTTAGCTTAATAGCGTTTTTAGACAGCCAAATTAATTGATCAATTAAAAATTTTATTGAGAAACCCTTTTTTGCCTTTTACACTGCCGGCTACTCGATAACTGATCAGCTGTTATACATTTTTGTTTTTGCTTTACATAGGTTAGGTTAGGTTAAGTGGTCAAACGACGCAAACGACGCACCTAGGCCTTTGGGAGGCCCATTGTGATACCTCTGGGACTGAGATCCCTCACACTATCGAGTCATCCTTTGCTTCATAAGAAGTTGGTAAGTTTCATCAGCTGATTGATATTTTTAGCAGCGCATCTACCGTAGCTTTTTTTATCGAAAAATTCAGCCAATCGCAGACAAAGAACATATATCGGACGTCTTTGTAGCAGAGTTGCATTTGATATTCAAGTCGATTATAATTCAATTAAAAGTAAATGTTGATTTTATTTTGTATTGTTAATTGATCAATTAGCTGCCATCTAGAACGCTATAAAGAGCAAAAAATGTGTCTCAATACAAATTTTGATTGATCAATTATTTTGGCTGTGTAAAAACGCTAAAGGGTAGAGAGTTTATTTGCGCAACTCTCCAATGAATTAATACTTGTTACCCTGCAACAAAAGTTAGCCTGATGTTGTAAGAGCCCGCTCGGACCTATTGAGATAAGTCTGCCTCATATGGAGGAACTAATGGTTTTGACTGCCTGTCCATTTTTCTTATCTTATCACTTGCTGTAATCCTTTCATTTGAAGTCCGTAGTGAGAGAACGACTAAATAATTCACTAATAAGAAGTATATGAAGTTATTGTCTGATTTATTATCGAGATCAAAGACCCAAATAATTTGAACATGTTGGACCATAATAGGAGGAAAGAAAGAGGTAGTTAACGCTATGCGTGGGCTATTCCCATGGAGTCAATTATGGATAAGTAGTTGTTTGATCTGCTACAACACTATTTCGATAAGGACAACCTGATTTCTGAAAGTAACACATCTTCATTGTCGCAAATCGGACTTATCAAATCCATAAATTTTTAATCGGAATAAAAAGACCTCGATCCTAGCTAGTATATACATATACATTATCAGCGAGTTGAGCTTTAATATAATATTGCTAGGTTCATAATTTAGCGGGAATGAAATCGGGATTATCTGATTCTCTTTTGTATATCGAAGCCTTTCTTGTTGTTGAATTTGAATAGTCAATGTTTTGAAGAATGCTGCTGATATGACTGACTTTATCAATATATTAATCCCGGACGATCAGGTTACCTATGTATATATCTGACAGAATTTATTTCTTCCAAAAGTCAGGCAAGTCACACAATCCTCTTTGTTTGATCCCTGCTTTTAAGTGTATTATGAGATACCTTAACCCTTAAATGCATGGCGTACCATATATGGTACATGCGATTTAAGGCAATTAAGGTTTCGTAATTCTCATAATCAAATTAATCTGTATCGTATTCGTTTACTCACAGTAGGCGTCATAAATGCTAACGGTTATTTAAAAATTACCTCAGCTTTCAGAATTGTATACTCAGTTGACAATGACCTAACGAATTGATCGGAAATCTCTATTTTGGGGCTGAGCTCATGCATTTAAGGGTTAAATCCTTGTATTTCTTAATTTGGTGAGAGCTCATATACAATCATTTTTTTATTGTTAGATCTAAAAAAAATTATAAATAGTCCTCGAAGCTTTTTTCTATTTTTTCATCTCTTAAAGACTGTCTATAAAACTGATGTGTTAAGGCCATATTTTTCTAACTTTCGACGTTTTCTATCGAATTTTTGGAGCATAAAGAAACTCTCAATAGATCGGGCAATCAAACTCTCATATAAAATGAGAATTATTTTACCAACTCCTCTCTCAATTTTTTTTCGAATAAAAAACCTGTGGAACCTACAGTTCTAGAAAAGAAATAAGTTAAGGAACTCCTGAAATAAAAGAATCCAGATACGTATTGTTCAAGTACTTCTAAGTTCTCAAAATAAGGTTAAAATAGAAATTTTTGTATTTCTCACAATTTCCACGCCTTGAAACCTTCAAATCTGCTAATGAAACTGTTTTCAAAGGTCATAACATTACGTATTCCACGCTTAATTGGTTTCTTCCACAAAACTTTCATGCAATTAAGCGCAACACAAAACACATGTTAATTAAGTAAAGTGACAACAACAACAAATGAAATTACACAATTTCGCAGAGATTTGCTTGCACATTTCCACATTTTTCTTCCACAAGTAAGTGTGTGTGTGTGTGCGTGTGCGCGCTCATAAAAGCGTATGAATATTGAAAAGTATCGTCGAGAAACACATTTCAATCAGCTGGAAATGCGCTTTTTTTAATTGAGGAAGCAATGCCGACGCCAACAACAATAAGAACAACACCCAGCCAGCGCGCAATAACAAATTCCCGGATAAAACAGAAAAAACAACAAAAACAAAAAAGAACAACAACAACAACAATAACAAATCCACCACAGCTGGTGCTGATGGAGGGTGCAATGAGCCATAAGCGCTCAATGACGATTAGCAGTCGTCACCGCAAGCGGCCGCCGGCAACTTGAGTGCCATCTTCAGCAACAGCAAATACAACAACAGCAAAAGCATTTTCCGCTTTTTTTTCAACAACAATATTTTGCCATACTGCACTCAACGGCACTCATGTTATGCATGTTGTTTGTGTTGTTGTTGCATGCAACATGCATCGTAAAAAGCCGCCGACAAATCCAAAGCGAAAACCACAAATGTGGCAAATTCCACAGCAATGCGGCGCGGCACAAAGCTGCAAAGTAAGTAGCCACATGTTTCGATTGCGACGCACCAACTGGTTGCTTGGACTAGCTGGGAGGCAACAGCTTTTGTTGTTATTGTTTATATTAGCTGCGTGACGACTGTGTTGCTGTTGCTGTTGCATATTGAAACATCTGTTGATGATCAAGCGCGCCAAAGCAAACAACCAACAACAACAACAAAAGCGATATCAAATATGAGCAATTGCAAAAGGGGAGTGGCGTGGCGCGGTGTGTGCACGCTGCCGCTGCCGCCGAAGTGGCCGCAAGAAATCTTAAATACCACAAGTGGCATAAAATGCGCTCGTAAACACACTTGGGGGCCCGCAGCGAGCCATTGATGGCTGCTAAACAAAATAAAATATAACAAAAGCAATAAAGCAGAGATAAACAACAACAACAACAACAACACGAACAACCAGCGTTGTGATTTACCCAAATGCGCTGCTGTGGCGGTAGCCGGTTTGTCGGAACACTCTTCATAGCGGCTGGGTGTGAGGAGGCAAACGTGCAACTCGGCGGGTTCTTCGGGGGTCCGGGTGGTGTATGAGTTGGTTAGCACTTGGAGCTGCCAAAGTCATTCGCAAAACATAAGGAAGGAAGCGGCGCGCTCATAAAGTGCCAACATTTGGTCGCTTAACAGCCGCAGCAGCCGTTTGGAGAAGAAGAAGAAGCAGCAACCGCGCTCGTCTCCATCTGTGATTTGCAGTGTGTATATGCAGTGGCAACGCTGCCATTTCAATGGTTTGCTCTGTTGACTGTTGGGTGGCAGCTTGTAAGTGTTTGTGCTTGAAATTAATTGCATTGCAATGAAATGCTTTGGTTTCTTCATAATTTTTGATTTTCTTCTTTTTTTGCTTTTTCTTTATTATTCCCGCATACTTCTCGCCATATGTTTTCGCTTAAACCGCGCACATTGTTATTAATGTTGCATTATGGCAAGGCAGATTGAAGTGACGAATGTCTGTACTTTATGCATAGTTGTTGTTGTTGTTTTTTATTAGTGGTTGTAATTTTTTAGCACTATTTGCTAAATGATAGAATCGCATTTATCATTTTCCAATTCCATTCAAAGGTTCCACTAGTTCGACTTATTCTACTATAAGGTCAAGAGGTCAAGTGTCACAAAAACGATCCAACAAACGATTGTTCAATTTTCAAATCTTGTAAAAGCTGTCTTACAAAAGTTCATTCTTAAGCCTCGGGATTATATAAACAACGGTTGGAGCTCGAGCGGTGCTTCAATTTAGAATATCATCTAACAGCCGAGCTCAATAGGTTCTCTTCCAGTATTTTATTCATAGATAGTATAGAATTTGTAGACTCATGTAGGTGTTACTCCGATTTCAGATCCCTTCAACGAATTTTAATGATTTTTATTTTACTTTTGATTCAAGCTCGTCTTAATTGTAGCTTCAGATTTGGTATCTTGAAATATATACTACTTCTAGAGATTCCCACAATACATCATCGTTTTCTTTCTTTGGAAACCCAAAAATTTTCCAATTACATTAGTCTGTGGTGAAACCAACTTCCTATTTCACAAGTTGAGCATCCATCCCCTCCTTAATGTCTCATCTAGGTCTGTGGTGAAACCAACTTCCTATTTCACAAGTTGAGCATCCATACCTTTCTTAATGTCAAATCTAGGAGTGATAATAATATTATTAGAATATATGTTCTTAAGTTAGTTTCCAAAAACTCCCCAAATATGTTCTAAAGCTTGGACAAAAAGATCTTTATGTACTTTCTATAGTTAAAAAATGAGTACACAGATGGAAATGTTGGTTTTTAAGTTGAGTTTTTAGTTTGAGTAAGAAGTGACAATTTCATCATTCTTTCGATTATCCAATCGTCATTATAATTCGAATTAAAATCTCACAACTCTGGAAGCTTATATATTAATTATTTTTTTGTGATTTTTTATCTCAAATATCGATTAAGCAATTTTATTCAAACCTTCTATACATTATTGAGCATAGTTTTGACTATGTTCTGTAAATTTTTCATGCAAAAATATTAAACCATTAGCCCGTGACAGAGCTTCCCCTAAGACGTCTTGAAAAAAAAAACAATTTGCGGTGTTCACTGTAACTCGGCTGGAAATTATCCGAAAATGAAAAACCATAAAAATTTAGTTAAATTTTAAACAAATCTTCCCCCAAACTTCTCTGATTATAATTTTTTATTTAAAAATTTTTGGCGGCCATCTAAAGTGTGAACCGTTATTTTCGACTAAAATTTCCGCCATTTTCAGGGTGGGAAACACCCTTAATGTTAAAAAAAAAAAATTTACTAAACGTAGGGGGGAGGTATTTTATATGAAGAAAATGTGTACCAAGTTTGAAATGAATCGGTCGAGTAGTTTTCAAATGGCAGTGAACACGGACTTCTAAAAAGTAGTTTTGAGAACAACGCGTTTAAAGCTGCACTGCAATCCCAACCGCCCGTTGCTGTTAGAGTTAGAGCGTTAAAGGCCCCAAGACTAATTAAACAATAACTTCAAAAATATTGATTAGATCGGATTAAAATTTTGAGGACATATTCTTGAAATGTTAAACAATAAGATAAAACAAAAAAAATCGATTTTTCGAAAGTGAAAACCCAGACCCCTCCCTTATAATCGCTCATTTGTCGACAAAAATTGTTCAATCGTTAGAAATTTTTA
Organism: Zeugodacus tau; assembly: GCA_031772095.1. NCBI lineage: Eukaryota > Metazoa > Arthropoda > Insecta > Diptera > Tephritidae > Zeugodacus > Zeugodacus tau. Next base: position 66,064,111 of record CM062651.1, on the reverse strand, counting down.
ATTTTGTCGCTCAAGCTACATAATAGCCAAATAAAATGTAATGGACCCAATCTACCGTAGTATATACTACTGCCAGTCGGCATTCGCAATAGGGGAGACTATCTTATTTTTTAAATGAAAGTGACAGCAAGTCGACATCTGAATTCGAGGATTTCAAAAAAGTAAATTCCGCTAGATGGCGCTACCCTCGGTATTTTATTTATAGTTCATACAGGGAGTTTATTTATACTGCATAACAAAAAAATACGTATGTATGTTATTGGCGTTCAACCGTTTAGCCGGTTATAGCCGAACCGATGAGAGCGCGCCACTCTTCTCTTTCCTTCGCAGTTCGGCGCCAGTTGGAGATTCCAAGTGTAACCAGGTCGCTCTCCACCTGGTCCCTCCAACGGAGTGGAGGCCTTCCCCTTCCTCGGCTTCCTCCGGCGGGTACTGCATCGAACACTTTCAGGGCTGGAGTGTTTTCGTCCATTCGGACAACATGACCTAACCAGCGTAGCCGCTGTCTTTTTATTCGCTGAACTATGTCAATGTCGTCGTATAACTCGTACAGCTCATCGTTCCATCGTCTGCGGTATTCGCCGTTGCCAATGTTCTGAGGACCATAAATCTTGCGCAAAATTTTCCTGTCGAAAACTCCTAGTGTCGTCTCATCTGATGTTGACATCGTCCAAGCTTCTGCACCATAAAGCAGGACGGGAACAAAAAAATACGTACGACCGAAAAATGTCATAGATCGGTGTCGATAGGTTCAATTTTTTAGTTTTATTTGACAACTCAAAATAACTCGAGCAAGTGGAGATGTATTACTTATGAAAGTAGACATAATTAGACTAGTAAAGTTTAAAATAGCTACACATCTGTCTTGTTCAATTTTTATTATCAGATTCTACATGTTTTTAATGAAAATTATATTCACCGATGTAACTCATCACTCGTTCTAAAAGCACTTTCCCAAAAATTTGCATAACTCTGCTGTTCATCTGACAAGTCAATTTTATACAAGAACTGCACAGTTACAAACCGGTTCATTTCGCGATTAGTGTGATGTTTCACAGCAGCATAAAATTACGCATTAAATGTAAGCACTTTGTATGGCAAACTTAAATTAATTAACTTACTTAATTACAATTTTTCGCATACTAAACTATGCGCTTTAATGGGCTTTTAAAACTCAAGACTCGCGAACTACAGATGCGAAAGGAAAATGAAAATGTCATGCCAATTAAAGTAACATTTAATATGAAAATTATGTAGAATATATTTAAGATAGTCCACGACGCATGCAAGCTGCGGCATGTCAATATTTTTATTTTATTAATTCCATTGCAATAAAAATACGCAAAATTAACTAAAAATTAAGTATGCTTGCAATATTCATAATAATTGCACGCACCGAGCAACTATGAATAAATTAGTGGCGGCAAGGCGGCGACTAGCTATTTAAGTGTTGACGCGCACCTTTTCGGTCATCAACTATATAGAACGCTTGTTGTTGTTGTTGTGACTTCATTCTAGAATTGCATCTCAATTTGATGTTCTTAGCTACATGTGCTCAACAACTTCATTAAAAACGGCAAAATTATGCACTTCACTGTGCTGTTGTTGTTGTTGTTGCTGACCCAATTTTGCATGCGCGAAAAATATGCCTGCGATATTCATAAAGCTTATCGGCGCAATCAACTTTATTGTCACCGACACGCTGGAGTCGCAACGGCATTTATAACGTTCACAACAACTATGCCATGCAAAAATAAAAAACAACCACAGAAAAGCACAAAATAAAAGCAAAGAATATCCACCTTAACAGCATTAAGTTTATGGCCAAAAGCATAAATTTCAGTGAGCAAAGTGGCTGTGCTGTTTGCATGGCAGGTTGCTGCTGGCGGCAAGCAATTCGATCAGCAGGCGGTGCAACCAAATTGCGCATTCCCGTGTCCATTTGTGTGCTGTGCACTTGTATGGGCCCATAGCAATGCTGCAACCAATTAAGAGGATACAGAAATATAGTGATAATGTGCGATGGAAGTGGATTTAGTTGTTGCTAGGCGAACTGCAGTGGCATCTTCTTTCTTCTATGAATATACAGAGTGCTTAAATAGGAGTTGGCGTTTTTTGAATGTCATGTAGAAACTCCTGATTCCCTTTAAAAGGCTCTGTTTTAGTCTCTCTTGTCACTTCAACACTCGTTAACACCAATGGACCTCCATTAGTTTCTTATTCATAAAATTTCAATCCATTTCAAGCATAACCTAAATTCTTTCGATTAGACCTTTTTATCAAAATTACGAACTCTTCAGCTTCAACTTTTTTATCATTTTTGATAAAGTATGGACAAATATCAATTCAAATATTGATTTCTCATCAATAGTCGCACCCTGTATTGCTCACACTTTATCACAAATGTATATATTAACGTTTGGCAACTTCCAAAGTATATGTGAAACTGAATTTTTTTCATTTAGATCCCAGTTTTAGCCACTGAGAGACCTTTAGACTGCCTGCTGTTGTCAAATCAAATTTAGTCGCCGACTTTATAGTGACAATCCATTACAAGGCGATGCGTAATCTTGCGAATGATGCGTGGATTAATTAAATTTAACCCATGGATTTACAAAAAAAAATCCGAAACAAATGCAGCAAATAGTATAGAATTGCAATAAGTAGGAGGCAACATGTGGTCTTAAGTATGGATGTGAGGTATGAAATGAATATTAATATGAATATGATTGTAAATACGAATATGAGTATGAGTATGAATCTGAATTATAATATGAGTATGAATATAATTATGAGTATGAATATAACTATGAGTATGAGTATGAATATGAATATTTTTATCTTATAAGAATATTCCAAATAAAATTTAATATAGTTGAACTTCCATAACTCGATGTTCTCCATAACTCGAAATCTTTAATTGGCAATAAGAAGTCAAATTTCATACAAATTACTTTCCACAACTCGGAAATCTCTCTAACTCGATGTTTTTTTTTTTGTCGATAATGGTAATTCCTGCCAGGGTAGTTCAACTGTATTTGAAATATTCGTATCTGATCTAACAAATAATCATATTCATGTTCATCAAATCTTGAAAATAGTCATGATGTTGTTAGAATACGTCTTACAAATCCAATGACTCATTGAATTTGATACCATTTGTCTCTACTCACATTAATTTAGCTTTTGTCCATTAGTTAAATCAACTATAAATAATGATCGAAGTCTGAAAACGAGTTTAACCGCAACTTTCCTTCTCAGTCAAGTAGTGCCGAGTACCGACTTTGATTGGAATTCTGAAACAGGCTAAGTTCTATAATTAGAACAATGATTAAACGTGGTCAGTCAACAGTTGATCTCAGAACCGAAAACTTCTGTTTGATAATGCAAGATCACTTCCTTCTGGAATGCTCCGCGAACTATAGGATATAGTAGTGGATTATGCAGTTTTGTAGTAGGTTCCAGGTGCTTTGTCGAGCCTTAAAATCCAATTAAGTGGGTCCCACTTTTTGTGTCTCGAAAGGACTATAGTTTATAGTCAAAGTATGTACCCCCATTGGGAGGAACCATATAACATAACATAACCTTATTTTAGATTGTGGTAGATCTTCAGACAAATGTAGAAGACATTTTGCTTCAGATCCTAATTCGTTGGGTGTTTTAATAAAAAAATCATCTCAATAACTTACCGCGACTACACAAATTATCTAATTTTCTCGTAATCAAAAATAGTATTCCTTATACTAATGAATGTCACATAAAATAGAGCAGATAATTCTATGAATCCGGTTCATAGATTGCAAATATGAAAAAAGTTATCTTTCTTCGTCGAGAGTAAACAAACGAAGCTTGCATGTTCTCAAGCGTTATAAAAGATCAAAGTGCTAAACAATCGCGAAACACTTTGTAAAGATAACGATAATACTAGTTTCCAGAAAAGGGGCTCAAGTTCGTCTAAAAATAGTTCATTATCTTAATTCCTTCAACTTTGTTGCAGAACATCGTCTTCCACACACACCAACAAACCCCAATAGAATCTAGTTTATTGCCAACTACTCTAGTGCTAAATAGACACACTTTGTTTAATTATTATGTTCAGCGAAAGAAATGTATGTATGTTAATATTATTAATTAAACATTAGCGCTTAATAAGCATTTGCTAAAGTGTGTTGAGCACGCACAAGCGCTCTAATGGACAGACCAGCGGACTGACAGACAGACAGCCCCAGCACTTTGTTTGGCGGTTGCGACTCAAAGCGAAAAGTTGTAGTGGTGGTGGTGGTGGTGTGCAAAGAGCGTGACAACAGCAACAAGAACAACAAAGCACACACATATGAAATATACAAACAACAACATGTTGGCAGTTGCTTGTTGCAACGACTCAGCAGCATGTTGCAGCGTGTAATTTTAATGAATAGGCGGAGTTGTTGCTTTAGTTAAATGCCATGCACCTGTGTCTCGTCATTTGTTCGTGTGCGAAGGCGCCAATTTTCATGTAACCCATATCTCTTGAACCGCAAATTGTTGTAAGCTGCGTTTTAGTAGCGCGCATACAGGCATTCATATACATATTTATGCTTAACTGCAAAATAATAGTAATATCGTGTTCATATATCGTATTCATATGTGTGTGTGTGTGCGTATTCAAGCATGCAAAATATGTGCATAAGTAGTTGTTGTATTTTTTATTTTTTATGCATGCAACAGCTCGTGCCTCGCTCGTGCACCACTTTGCATTGCAACTAATTTACAAACTCCACCTGTGCGAGTGCGCTTTAGTAACACAAAAACAACAACAACATGACACCTTGGTATGTTGTTAATTTTTTATGACATTTGCGATAACGTGTGCATGATAAGTTTTCCGTTAGCATATGCTCATTCACAAAACAGTTTTACTCTTAATCCGCAGCTGGATGGCGACGCATGTCAAGGCCAATCGATTAGCGGGAAATTAAAAAGTAACACAACTCAACTGAGTAACTAGAAATTACTCAATTTTGGAAGAGTGTAGTGCATTTCTTGGTTGATGATATTGATGACCTTTTTTAGTAGACTTGAGTTCAACCAAAGGCATTTGACCATAACGGGTTAATATTTTCTGCAAATATTAGATAAAAATTATGCTACTTTCAAATATTCCGGATAATTGTTTTAGATATCCTTTATGTTTCGAGCAATGCTTTATAAAAAGTGTTACAGTGATCGAATTTCAAGTTCAAATATGCGCCTTTCGTTCAATAATCTGTTTCCATCTAGACGGCAACTTCATAATACCCCCTGTGAGAAGATCCCCTCCTTATTTGCGAAGAACTCGCCACTTTTCACAAGCCTCTTTTGAGTTCAACTTTATACCACCAAGGGCGTTCGCCATGGACAGGAACACGTGATAATCACTTGGCGCTATGTCCGGGCTATATGGTGGATTTGATAAAATCTCCCATCCGAGCTCCCGTAGCTTCTGACGAGTCATCAACGAAATGTGTTGTCCTGGTGGAACACCACAACCTTCCTGTTGGCCATTTCTGGACGCTTCTGGTCGATCGCCTGATCGCATGATCCCCTTCCAATCCCACCAAACATACAGCAAAACCGTCCTGGCCGTCAATCCCGGCATGGCCACTGTTTGGGACGATTCACCGGCCTTCGACCACGACCGTGTTCGCTTGATATTGTCATATTTGATCCATTTTTCATCGCCAGTCACCATCCGTTTCAAAAATGGGTTGAGTTCGTTCCGTTACAGCAGCATATCGCAGGCGTTGATTCCGCCCAGAAGGCACCCAAACATCAAGCATTTTTGTATATCCAGGCTTCTGCAGATGGTTTAAAATGGTTTGGTGACTAACTCTCATCTTCTGGGCGATATCACGAGATGCCACATGCCGGTCTAACTCGATGTTTTCCAGGATTTGATCGGTATTCGTCGTCAAAGGTCTTACGCCGACTTTCTTATCCATGGTGTCGTTTTCACCCGCTCTAATCGTCGAAACCATTCCTCCGCAGTTCGAAGTGATAGAGTACCATGCTCCAAAACACCATTAATCTCACGGAACGTTTCTCTAGCGGATTTGTCTTTAACGAAGGAAAACTTTAAAATAGCGCAAATTTCGGCATTAGTGAATTCCATGTTTACACGTCTATAACTGTGAGCTCTGTAGCGCTTTATACATAGCCGCGAAATTCAGCTTTAGATGTCAAAATTATGTGGTTCTGAGTACCATCCATACAAAATTACTATCCATACAAAATTACCAAACTAATTGTGGGAACATTTGAATCTCCAACGATCTTGTTTCTTCTCTCCCTCTCTGTCTCGCTCTCTTTCTCTCTCACGATGATCACATGTATTTGTATATTAAATTAACTTCATTTAGTTAATAACAAAAGATCAAACGATTATCTTTATCAGGCTTCAGTTCTACCTTGAGATCTAATCTAATATTTCAAACCTAAAAACAATTTTTAAATCAACTTGAAATATATTATTTTTTTTTAAATATTCTTCCCAACTCTCTAAATTAATTAAAAATGTAGACTCATAATAAGTGTTTACTAAATGCACTCACCTTTCGCATATCGAACAAATATACTCGCATGCATTTTCCACGAATTCTCTTAATGTAAAACTAATGACCACTTAAAATATCTCAGAAAATGATTTTCATTTTTTTTTTATTCCAAAAATACACTACACCATTCCACCATAATTTATTGCCTACAAATAAGATTTCAATTAAAAATTGCATTAAATACATCAACGCCAATGAAGCGGCATGTCAAATGTCAGGCAGCAATGATGAGGAACACCAGGTGACCGCCACTGGCACGGAATAGTCAGTCGGGCCCATAGTACATCCACCCCACCCGCACATGCTGCAGCCACTTAATTTTTATGGGCCATTAGTTAGAGGCGGCTGTAAAAAAAAATGTTGAATGAGCGTGCAACGGCTGTTCGAGCGCAAAAGCCACAAAAGCATAAAATGAAAACTAAAATCAAATACGAAATGTGGCGGCAACAGAAATTGAATGTTGCATCCACATGCGTCGGTCGTTGCTTGTGGACTAGTGGGTTTTGTGGTTAAAATGCATTACTTATGGTGGGTAGGGTGAAGGGAGTCGATGGCCATGTTGTGGGTCTAATAAAAGTTCGTTTATTTAATTAGTGTATAAATGATTTAAATAATTCACATTTTTAAAGATTTATGAGTGATTCCACTAAACGCTTCCAGATTTTATTTTTATTTAATATGCATCTTGATATTTTCCTTTGTTAAGATATAAGATTATCTAAAAATAACTGTAATTTGTCATTCATGAAATTTTTGTACGAACAGACGTATAGTGACCGAATGATTTCGACAATATTTCTAAACGGTTAAAGGAACACATTTCAAAGCTCTTGTCCTGGTCCAAATAACTTTTTAAGAGCTTTATAGTTTTTTACGATTTGTTATGCCTAGGTAACCGCCGACAAAGGTATCCTTTTAAAGCTTTAATTAACCATGGCAGGCTGTGATGTTGCGGGGCACGTATAGTATTTAAAAAGCTTCTCTATAATGTCAAAAAAAAAGTCAAAAATCGCTGGAAAAGTAGCTTATCGAAGCTTTTTATGGGATCTAAAGCTTTTAAGGTTTTAAGGTTTTTAAAAGCTTTTCATAGGTTTTTGAAGGTAGAGAGGTTTACAAAACTTTTCAAAATTTCCAAAGCTTTAATAGATTTTAAAAGCTTATCAAGATATTCCATCGTTTTTCCAAAATGTAAAAAGCTTTTCAAGCATTTTCAGTACCTTTCAAAAACGATAGAAGAGCCTTTCTTAAGCCATCTCCGAATGATTGATGGTTACATAGGAACTTTTTCGTAGCAGATTTACAGCAGATTTACCCAGAACCGGTTCTATCATTGACAACAATACCAAAATAATTATAAGACCTTACTTCTCTCTAACTCTCTTCCTCTCTCAAGATAGTCGGATCTACAAACAACTTCGAAGGTTTTGCAAAGCTTTCCAAAGCTTTAACAGTTCTTTAAGCTCTTTAAGCATTTTCATTGCTTTTCAAAAATTTTGAAAGCTTTTTCAATCCCTTTCAAAAACGATAGATAACGTAATATAATTGACCTAGTAAGAGATGATAGTTATATTTGACGGCAACAGTGTTGCATTTTGCATTAGAAATTACCGTTAAACTAAATTTTGCGGTAAATTGTTTAATCCCGCCAAAAAACCAAAATTTTCATTACTTTCCTGTTTAGATGTTGTTGTAATGGCAATCACACACCCCCTTACCCCTCTTCTTGACTGCATTCGAATACCAAAATTGACTTACGCATAAGTGGGTTGCAATCAGCTGCAAGTTATTTGCGACTTTTTTTTGCATTTGTGTAAATTTTGAATTTTTGTTGGCTGATCAACAGCAGTATAGAGTGTATTATAACCATACAAACACACATAGCCACATGCAAACATAATTTGTGCGTCCAAATGTTTATGGTCGCCGAAAGTGATCCACATATGTCAAAGCATTTGCCGGAAATGCATGCAAATTGCCTGCTGCCACATACCACGCGCCAAAACGGCAATACTAATAGAGGGCTTACTACACGCTCATACCACTATGAAGATATATATATGTAAATACATGTGTTTGTATGTGTTTATTTAGCGCTTTTGAAACTTCACATTTGGCTGCTCACTTTAGCTTGTTGGCATATTTGATGAGTTCATATTCGTTCAAACGATCCGCCGCCGCGGATGCCTCAAATGTTCCACCATCCATTCATCTCCTTACCCCGCAGCGCCGCGTACACGAGTGCTATGGACATGGCCTGCCATGTGACGCGCGCTTTTGCCATGCTTTTGGTTTGACAAATACACCCGCACAAATGACAACATTTCGCTCATTAGTCTATATATACTTACAGCTCTGTGCATATGTATATATCCATGTCTGTGTGTGTGTTGCACATTTGTTAGCCAAGCAGGCATCCGCCAACCGCATTTGTCACAGCCATCATGTGGCATGGAAAAGCGCCATGCAACGGCGACACGCCAGGCGATATCACGTCGCCGCGGTGGCGTTTGGCATTTGGCGGTTTAGCCGACAGTTTAACATTCACCGGTTGGCGTTTTGGCGGTTGATTAGATTAATGTGCAATGTGTTTAGCCATTTCGGGTGCTCAGCTGAGTGCGCGCGGATGTTGTTTGCTACCGTTTGCTGCATATCTGTGTGCTGTGGTTGTTGTTGTTGACGCGCATCCCATTGAGGCTAACATCACATTAGCATGTATGTATGTATATTTGTGCTTATATGCTCATATTTGGCTATTTAGTTCTGTGTTTGTGTGTGCGTGTTGCTTTATTGGCATGTGCACTTAATGCCATGTTTTTCTTGTTGTTCTTCCATCACCGGATGTTTGCACCAAATTAGAAGATTTAATTAAAAGTGGAATAGCAGCGACAAATGTTCTGATGCTTGCGAGCATTTGCATATATGCCTACAAACATATATAGGAACATATGTTTATAATGCTTTGGCATTTTAATTTCAGTTTCTATGAGCCCAATTTAGGTGACTTGGACTTTATAAGTTAATTCTTTATAATTTTATTAACAGCGAGTTTGTTATTACGACAATTTTACGGGTCAAGGTCGAAATTAATTAACTTTGATCGTTGCCTTAAAGTTTTCATAGATTGTATTCTGTTCTCTCTTTATTATAATAACGTCGTAAACTCAGCGGACTCCATTTTACTCAAAGACAGTTCCTTATCACTCAGTTAAGTGAATCCATAGCATTCTTTTAAGAATTTTGTTTTGCAGCTCTTATTCAGCTTAAGGGGTTAGGGGTAATAAGAGACACCAAAAAAATTTGAATTTTAAGTTTTTTTTGCTATAAAATCATGTTATTTTACAAAAGTAATATCTAATATGGCATTATTACACAATAGGTTTGACTTGAAGTCACGAATATTTGAAAAAAACAATTTTTTTTTTATTTTGTTTGTGTTGACCTAGTTCCTAAAAAAAGGTTCTTACGGTGACAATCACAAGTCCTTGAAGATTCATCAAAAATCAATCGGTTAAGAAAAATTAGGTTTATAAATAGATAATTCTGGGCCTGATCGAAACTTTTTTTTTTCTATTGAGAGGTTTTCGAGTTACAGTTGTCACCAGTTCAAAAACAAAGTTTTGAGAAAAACGCATTTAAAGTTTCACACTAGTGTTTTGGAGTGCCCGAGAGCTCTTTGCTTTTGTTAGTATTGTCGTTGCGAATAAAATCGCATACATGGATTAGAAGTCAAGAAAAAAATAAAGAGATGAAAAAATAAAGTGCTTAACAGAACTCATGGCAAACATATCATATGAAGGTCATCCTAACCTTCATCAGAAGAACTTTTAAAAGGAATCGGACTTCGTGGATAAAATATCTACACATCTGGGAGAAGACGTCATAATTTGCAATAATATTTGATCTTTCAAGAGATGTTCACACAATTCTTGTGGGATCGATTATAAGGATAATACTAATTTATCCACTTAAGGGGTTATATACAGTTAGACGGCCGAAAAAAAGTGAATTTTCCAGAATTTTTTCTGAGAAAACTTTTTAATTTATTGATCCAAAAATTTATACACATATTATGGTATCTCTTAACTGTATTTTAAGACTTAGTTTTAGTAAAAATATTTATTTGAAAAAGAGCTACAGCTGATCTCCAGGAGCTCCTCTCAAAAAAGACGTTTTGCGGTGACCACTATATCTCGGAACTGGATCATCCGAAATTAAAAAACCAAACAGATTTCGTTAAAATAATGTTAAAATTTTTTGACAAAATGGCGGTTTCTCAAAATAAAAAATCGATTTTTCACCGAAATTTCGGCCTTAAATTGTTTATAAAAAAAAAAATATTTATCGGAGAGAAAAAATCTACGATTAATTACTAAAAAATATATTTAAGAAGGTCGTGTTAAAATTTGAGACTAATCGGTCTAGCCGTTTTCGAGTAATGTTGGTCACCGACTTTGAAAACACCATTTTGAGAAAAACGCGTTTAAAGTTTGGACCTTGTACTTAAAAGCACTCTGAAACGCCTTTTCAAATTTTTCATTTGCTTGTAACTTTGAAAATATTCACCGGAACGATATGAAATTTTCTGTGTGTATTCTTAAATATATGTACATTAAGAAAATGAAATAAAAAGAAAATCGATTTTTTGAAAATTCTAACTGTATATAACCCCTTAAGTATTAATTTGACACTAGACCCTTCCGAACAATGAAATAGCTGAACTTTTCCTGTAAACTTTTCACGAAAGAGGACTGAAGTACGACACTTATGCGTATAAGGAGACCACAGTAGAATATTGTATTACTTAATGCAGCCTTATCGCTTCTTACAATACAAGTAATAATCATATAGGCTGCACTTATGATACTTTTATTTTAGCTCCATTGATTTCAAGTTTCCAAAGAGGTCCGGTGAAAACGTCCTTGATCGTGATGTCAGATTATTGCTTACTTCAATAATTTTATTATTTAGAAAATTTAAATTTACATAAATAAAATCATCTAAATGTACATAGAGAGCTTCTGGAAATTTTTAAATGTTGCCTTTGAATACAGTTGAACTGCCCTAACTCGAATCGCAATAATCTAAAAAAAACTTCGAGTTAGAGAGATTTCGAGTTATGGGAGTTAATTTGTATCAAATTTTACTTATATTGCCAATTAAAGAGTTCGAGTTATGGAGAACTTCGAGTTATAAAAGTTCGAGTTAAGGAAGTTCAACTGTATTTTCAACATGTATTTACCAGGTGTTATTTTCTCGAAAAATACACCGAATTCAGATTTTCTAAAAAAGGGATTTTTTCGATGAACTTTAATGAAATTAAATGAAATTTAACAATTTCTTGAACTTTGTTCTTTGTTACTATCTAATTTGCTAGATATATAGATTATTCTTCGTTGATCAGAAGTGAAGACTTCCATGAATTTTAGAAATACCATATTATAAAATTAAATTTAATACCGAAAATAACATTTAGACAGAACTTCTTTATAAATTCTTATTTAGAAATGCTCCTGTATCAATTTTTCATCCAAGAAAGTAAAGTAGCAACAACGAAACTCGATCTCTGCCACATAATTATAATATATTTCTACTATTTATTTTTTTATTTATTCATATATTCTACCTATCCTTACCAAAAAAAATGTATACAATATAAGGGAACCTCAAAAACTCCTTCGTTGCACTCACTAGTGTTTCACTGACCTTTCTTTCGGCATTTTGACTTTACACGATCTCACTCACATGGCGGCGCTGCTGTTTATTGCAAAGTGTTGCCCTTGAACTGTTTTGAAAAATTTCGGAATTATGTTGGCATTCACCACAGCATTTCAACAAAGACTTCATGGTTTATCTTTCGCGCTATAAACAAAAGCATAAAAATCAAATTGCCAGACAACATCAAAACTAACACTAAAATAGCGGTAAAATGCAGCCATGTGAGTGTGTGTGCATGCAACAGATACATAATTAACTACATAGTATACACTTAGAGCATAAATTTTATAATTTCATCAACGACATCCGCCATCCAGCTGACATTACACACAGAGCAACACTGCAACACTTGAATGCCTGAGCACTTGACTCAAGGCGGCGAGTGTCAGCGGATTTTCTGCTCAATATAGATATATGTATATATATGTGTGTGTGCAGTTATCGTTGCATGCATTAAATCGGAAGTTGCCACAGACGACTTGTCATTGCGATCTGGTGTGTCGCTTATAGCCTTTGAGGCAGCCTCGAGTATAATGGCGTTGCTTAGTGCGCGTTGTCTTGATTTTTGTAGCTTTCTACATATGAGTGTGTATGTGTGTGTGTTTTTTTTGTATATATGTTGATGTGTCGTGATTGCCTTGTGAATCATAAAAATCCATACAAAGTACAACAGCGTATGTGTTGCAAGTTGAAATCTTTAATTTTAGAGACAAATGGCGTGCAACTCGTCGTAATTTGCTGTTATTGTCGTTGTTGTTTGTCTTTGCTGCTTTTCATTTATAACTCGATTTTTTTTCTTTCAATTTTTTATTTTTAGCATTTCAAACATTTTTGTGTATTTTTTTTTTCAATTTTTATGTTTCAAGTGTGTTGCACGTCAATGACACGAGTGTCAGTCGCGCTGCAAATCTCAGCGTGTGATAATTTCAAAGGAGTTACGGCGTACAAGCAAAACAATACATGTCTATATTTGTATGAATATTTACATATGTGTGTGTTGTAGCTCGTAAATGCCTGTTTTTGTCCCGTGTCTCGTGTGCCATGTGTGCTTCTTCAATTTTCTACCGCAAAGTGCGCCGGTGGCCATGTGCACTCGCTTATTTCGCGGGATCTACGCTGTAATTCATACAAATTGTTTCCGGTTTAACTGTGGAAGTAGACTATAAATATCCTGTTAGCTGTTCGACTGTTGATGTGAAGGTGGAAGTAAATATTGTAGGCATAAAAGAAGAGAGAAAGGAATAAAAAATAACATCAATTGAAAAAGTACCAAAAAAGTATTCTTAGCATTACAACAACAACAAACATAAAATACGATCGTTTTTGATTTGATTATTTAACCTCTCTCTATCTCTCTCTCACTTTATATTTCTCTCTATATCTCATTTTTATTGACGGTTATCGCCAAAGTCTTTTGTTAGAGTCTACACTTTCAAGTCTGTAAATTATTTTTATTATACAGAAAGCTATAAAAGCTGGATCCGTAAATATTTGCCTTTGAAGAAAGTGAAGAAAGTATATGTCTTTATTATTTGTCTTATACTCGTATTGTGGACAGCTCGGTAAGGTCCAATTAGACTTGGTTTGCTGAAAATAAACTCAATGAAGACAAATGTACTCAACTCAATAAAAAATTCACACGTACAATTATTAGGTGATCCTCCAGATTGGTCTTCTACCTCTTATAGAACATTCAGAAGCTATTAGACATCCCCGAGATATTAGCTTACATAAAGAGTGAGATATTTTCAAATTCTTCTCAGATTCAAAGTCTCTCTGTTCTTACATCCGTCTGTCATTTTCTGTGCCTGTTCAAGACACGTACTCACGGCCTTGACCACTTGAATGTATCGGTATTGTAGGTAAACAAAATCGGATCATTTCAAAATACGGATTATTAAGCTATATATTCAGTTTATTTATTTTTGTAGTACTATTATGTTACTTATATAGTGTCTCCTAAGGGGATACATGGGTTTTCGTGGATTCAAAAAATCGATTTTTATTTTTTTTTGCTTATTAATTTCTACAAGAATATTATGCTAAATTTTCAAGTCGATCCGAATAATAGTTTCGGTGATACAGCCTTTGGGAGGTGTGCGCTCGAAGTCAGGTATTATTGATACTGAAAACTTTAAAGGCGTTTTTATCGGAACCGTGTTTACAAAGTCGGTTGTCAAATGTTCTCGAAAATTATTCAACCGATCTTGATGGAATTTTGCACAGGTGTTCGAGATACAAGTTACTCGTGCTTGAACGAAGGATTTATTTTCAATTACAACTATTTAAAAAAAAAAATCAAGCAAATTTGACCGAAATTTTTATTTTTTTTTTTGGAAAAATGTCTGCCAAAATTCCACTTTTTACTTTTATCTGTATCTATAGGACAGAAAAAAGTTTGAATTAAATAAATAATTTTTTACATAGAAAAAAATTATTGAAAATATGTCTTTTTTACTCGACAAAACCTATAACCTGGCATGTAACCCCTTAACCCTTAGATGTTTGCTTTTTTTAGAAATGGTTGTGCTCGCGTATAAATATTGTCATTTTGCGGTCTCTCCTATAATTCTATTTATTAAACATTTAATTTTGTATAATATTTCTTTTAAAATGAGCGTATATGTATTATACATATATCTATATCTTATTTGAAAATGTGCGTTTGTGCATTTTCAAAAACATTCAATCCATTGGATAATTGTTTTCGAATTTACGATAGCATATGTTTAATAATTGCTGTCAACACGAATATCATAAACACCGCAAGCAACAGCGCTCTTTCCCCCGCCACAAGCTTATTGTTGATATATCTACATATATACACACGAGGGTGTCCCGATGGCCCAGCCGATTTCTTAGACTGAGTTGCATTTTCCAAATGGACCGTTTTGAAGTCCTGTGTCCGTTTGCCCTTCATCCAATCAGTGAATGAAAGTTTTACACCTTGTGGACCGCAAAAACGGTTGTCATCGCCTTTCCGGTCTATAATGAAATTTTCGACTTTTTCGGAAAATATTCCAATAATATTCGGAAGTCCACTGCTTCAAAAGTTCCTTAGTCTCTAGTATGTACCAAAGAATCTTTGTTCCATCGACAGTCATGAAACGACCTAGAAACTCTTTAGGACTCTATTCTAAAAGCAAAAATCGATTCACCAATCGATATTTCTCTTTCAATTTTTTCTGAACCCGATTTGGCTAAAATTATGACAACAGCGGTTTACGAGACGCAACGATCCAACGTATCATGTAGGATAGTAAATTTCTATTACGTGCGAGTAGCGCCATCGGTCGATGATTCTAAGCACTTTTCGAACCACCCTCGTATTCATGTAAATATTTTTCATTTTTGTCCGTGTCACTGTCATATTCTTATTGTTGTTGCGGTTGTTTAAATGTACAAAAACATAAGTATATTAATTCATTTCAACATTTATGAGGATTAAATTGTTGCTTAAAAAGCTGCAAAAATGTCGGCGAGAGTCAATGCAGCGCAATAAAAGCCAATGTGAGCAAATAAATTTCCAATATTAACTTCATAATTTAGCATTATTGTTGCCCACTCTAGTGTATTTGTGTGTGTGATGTTGTTGTTTTACATGACATTTATGGGCTTGTCAACAGTCATTAATTTGATTTAAAATTTCATTTCGCCTTATAAATTCATTTCATTGCTCGCCTGACAAATTGTCACAATGGTACAGTGATGTGAAAAAAAAATTAAATGTAAAAATACACAACGGAGGAAATCGCAAGGAAAATAACCGAATTTGTGTTGGTAAATTATATTAATGAAGCGCAAAAGGGGGGAGATTCACACACACACCTTGCCTTAATCGATGGCAAACACCTTTCCGCACACACAAGAAGAAGAAGAATTCAAGAAAGCAGCATAAATAAAGACAAGCGGGACAGCCAATTGGCCCCACGACACTCACAACTCATTGCTGTTGTTGTCTCAACGACAACTGGCAGGAGAATGAGGTGGACCACGCATTGCCGTTGACGCCAAACAGTTGGTCAGTGCTAGCCAAGCAACCGATCAACAAAGCCGTCCGTCTGCAAGAAATCGTCAGCGGCCGTCGTCGTTGTGGTGACAAATTATGATGTGCCGTTGTTAATAAAATCATATTTTTCGCAAAAGCCGTTGTGTGTTGAGCAACAAACCATTTGCTGAGCGAGGGAGCGTTCATCATACACACATACATAGGTATGTGTGTGTGACGTAAGACTCTCTGCAGAAATTGTTTATGTGCTTTTTGAACTGGGTTCACTGTAATTGGCCATTTACATGGCAGGCGGGCCACGATCCCGAGGTCAAGTGAACATAAATTTTGCTTGAACAAATCTTTTTTTTTTGCAATTCTTTCGCGGGTTTTTTTTAATTTTTCATATAATAACATTTCAGTTCATATATTCTCATGCGAATAATTCCCTGTGGGATTTGAAAGACTTAAATGGCTTTATGAATGTTTTGCGATGGATTTGTTGACAATGATGTATGCGGTGTGCCGTGGAAATAAAACTGATTTACATGCGTTCTGTCAGCAACAAGGTTGTGCTGTTGAGGGAGGTAGGTGTGGGAAATAAGAAAAGTTGTCTGCCTTGACACCACATTCTTTTCGCAGACACACAAAGTGGACATTGTTTTTTTGATTTTTTTAAATTAAATTTCATGATTTTGTCCTTTATATCGAAAATACACATACCATCGATTAAAAGTCCTTATGAAAAATCGGTTTCAGGACTTTATTAGTTATATTATCTAAATGGTTTTTTAAATAAGATTCTCTAATGTATCAATATTTTCGAATGTCTCAATCTTTTCTCGAAATTATATTCCCAAAAATATTGGTAAGATCAGATTCTTCAAAGGCAAGTGAAATTTCATCCCTAATTACAGGTTAGATCTCTCTGATCTGCTTGAGAATCTTCGAAAGATTTTATTCAAGTTTTTATTCTCTGATTTTCATCTTTAGATTTCTACCAGTATATTTTTCTGATACATTTATTCTAAAATTTAAAGCTCTCCACCACTATTTTGCAATTTTGAAAATCTAGTAAGAATCTTTCAATATATGGATTATTTTATTAATACCACAGAACTATTACGAATACTTAATGAATAGCCCGCCTTCTATGTAGTGATCTTAATAGCGTTCATCGATCGTATGATGCTCCTGGTTGAATCGTTCGCTATTCATCACATAGATTCCGAAAATTGGCGGTTGTGAAGCAAAGCCTTTGAAAGTGACCCATTAAAATTCCACACGTTCAGAAAAGTCTGATCCCTTCTTATTCTCTAAGACTATGAACATTTTCACTATCTTTTTCTCAATCCCTGTCTCATTATTAATTACACGACCACACAAAAAAAAATTGTATTATCACCTGGGGCTCTTACTATGTTTGCTATATGTTTTTAGGATCGCTGAATCCGAATGTCCATATAACCCGATCAGATCAGGGTTTTGAGATAACCCCAGAAAACCAATATGACGCACAGCGATTATTAAAAAACCTCGGATTAACTAGAATCTCGTTACTCGGGGGTTTTCGCGATCGCTGAATACGAATCCTGTGTCGGTTTTTCAAAATGGCGGATCCAATATGGCGTACAGTTTTTTGAAAAATTCATCGGAATTGCTTCAAATTCGTTACTCGGTGGTTCTCAGGGTCGCTGATTACGAATTTCACGTTACTTTTTAAAAATTGAAAATGGTGGATGCAATATGGGGAGGTTTTAAAATATATTCGTACATACAAGGGAGCATTCACGGGTTTTATAGCTTATTTTATGAAAGTTTTAAAACAATATTGTTCCAAAAATCCATTCACAATGCAAATCTCACGAGACAAGTCACTGAGGCTAGGGGATCTGTTCAGAATTGTTAGCACACCAAATACGTACTCATCATAATTTTTAATATTTTTTTCCAATGGAAATCCCTAAAGGACTTTCTAGAACTTTCTTCTTCTTGACTGACATAGACACCGCTTACGCAGTTATAGCCGAGTCCACAACAGCGCGCCACGTATCCCTCCTTCTAGCAGTTTGGCGCCAATTTGTTATACCAAGCGTAGCCAGGTCCCTTTCCACCTGGTCCTTCCATCGGAGTGGAGGTCTCCCTCTTCCTCGGCTTCCACCAACGGGTACTGCATCAAATACTTTCAGAGCTGGAGCACTTTCATCCATTCGAACAACATGACCTAGCCAGCGTAGCCGCTGTCTTTTTATTCGCTGGACTATGTCTATGTCGTCGAATAACACATACAGCTCATCGTTCCATCGTCTGCGGTATTCGCCGTTGCCAATTCTTAAGGGACCATAAATCTTCCGAAAAACCTTTCTCTCGAAAACTCCTAGTGCCGTCTCATCGGATGTTGACATCGTCCACGCTTCTGCACCGTAAAGTAGGACGGGAATGATGAGAGACTTGTAGAGTTTGGTTTTTGTTCGTCGAGAGAGGACTTTACTTTTCAATTGCCTACTTAAGCCATAGTAGCACCTGTTGGCAAGAGTGATTTCTAGAACTTTACTGAATATATATATTAAGCTCACGTCTTCACTTTTGATTTGACTGACTGACTGGCTTGACTTGAACTGTACATCTAAAATATTTTATGACTCTAAAAAGTATTCAAAATCATTATTTTTTCAAACGACTAATTGAAAAGTAGTTCCTTAACTAGTACATGTCTAGTTGTTTTCGGACTACTTCATTCCTGTATATATTTTTTAGTCGCAAGCAGGACACAAGTTAGAGCGAATGCTATCATAAATAAGCGTTATATTTCTTCGACTGCCATAATTCAGTTTTATTACTGGAAAAGAGATTATTTGCAAAAATTTATTAATCGATTATCCTTGCGATATAATCGGAAGCAACTACAACACAAATACAACTTATCAGCTGTAAGCGATGTAGTAATTGATCAAAAATGCCAAGCAGTTGCAGCAGTTATTTATTAACAACAGTATATCAGCTGAAATATGCATACATTTTATGTAAGGATGTACGAATATATAGCTAAATACGCTTATTTGTCGATTATGACAGCGAATACTGCAACTGCAACTTAGTTGCACTTACAACTACAACACAGAAATATACTAAAAGTCATGCCACCGTCATCGTGTCCCCGGGCTCCCACAGCGTTCAAAACGAGCTCAAAGCGCATGCGCGTATCAATTTGGTGCATTTAATGATTCGCTGCCGAAAGGGGAACACGGAAATG